>OW240918.1:107034328-107052528 GCA_933207985.1 Pelobates cultripes | reverse complement strand
ATCAGATTTAAAAAAACATCCTAAACTGACAGCAGGAACCGAAGAAAATCACTGACTGGTTCTGGGACCCGGGAGATCAGACACAAAGGGCAGAAACCACACATAAACACAGCAATGTACAATAATAATAATTCATAATTAGAGCTGTATAGCAATAAGAATATACAATTAAAGGAGAACACAAAGGTACTTAAACTGCGAAGCAATAGAGAAAGCGGAAGTACTGGGGTGGGGCTTGGTTTTATACAGGGATTGGTTGAGCGTATTCCTGTAAGATTTTTGTTTTTCTATGTTTATATTATCTTTGCTGCTATTGTGGTTAAGTAAAGAAAGTGTTAAGCAATATGGGCCTCCATGTCTTGTAATAAAATGTAAGGCTCTGATTAATATGGTTCCTTATTGGTTTTATTAATTATTTCTTTAGAGTCAATAATGATTGGTATTTTTACGTTTTGAAGCACAGTTAGAAATATTAAATTTTTTTTTGGTTGGTTATGGCTTATTTTACTCTTGTCTTGTGGATCAAAAGCAGATACAAGAAAGATTATAATATTTAACTTTAACTTCAGTCTTCATAAATTATTATATGCAGCTATGAATCTTTGAGTAAACATTGCTCTTTTCTACAGTTACAATGGCGTAATCTCCTGGCGTTTGTATAAATGTTGGCCAGAAATGTATTTTGTATTTTATTTTTTAATTACTCCATACGCATATTGTGTACATTGCCACAGTGTTAATTCTATATTATCAATGTGGCTGAAAAGGGGTTTAGGTGAAAGCATTACTAAAGAGTTTGACATTAAACCAGGAGAAAGTACCCATACACTCAAGGCAACATAACTACAACAGTAAACTGTAGTTATGCTGCTGAAAGTGCCCCTTTAAGGAATAAATTAAGATAAAAATAGACAATTCTCACAATAATCTAATTTATTATTTGTATTACAGGTGTGGAGCTGGTTGCTGCCTCATTCCATTTTGCATTGATTCGTTGAAAGATGTGGATCATTATTGCTCCAGCTGCAATGCCCTTGTTGGTTCATACAAAAGGATTTAAGAACTATTTAAGCTCAATGAGATACATAATCATTTCATCTTCATTCTTGATTAATATTTCAAAGCAAAGACTATGCAATCTATGTTTGGGAAATTGTGATAGATATTATACTTTGAAGGCTAGGTATTCAAGATCAGTGTATATTGTAACATGGCCAGGGTTAAACATTACATTTTTATGATACATTCCAAGAATCAGGCAATTTATCATCTAGCCATAGCCACAAAAAAAGCATTTTTATGTCGTTTGTTTTTTTTGTTTTGTTTTGCTGGAGGTCATATTATACTGTTAGCATGTTTAGTAAGTCTTTATTTGTTACAGGAAGATAAATGTTTTATATTGGTTATATATCTAATTTGAAATATTTTGGTGTCTTTGTTTTTGTTTGCTTTATTATCAACCAATTATTCCATGATTTCTCCACATTAAGTATCTGTGAAAATCACTGAATCGTGATGCTGGAAAAAAAGGGTTTTGTTGTGCTTGACTATATACCCTAATCGAATAGCCGCTAAATGTTGATGATACATTGTTAGCTTCGTACTTCTGGCCTCTCCATCCATGCATCATGTTTTTTGTTTTACTATTTCCCCATTTTGTTTTTGTGTTTTTAAATTGTCAAAGTGCATTGTAAATACAAAATATCATAAAATATATTTCTAGTTAACTATAGCACATATTCTGAAGTTGTTTCTAGTTTTTGTCTCCCTTTAGAATCAGAAAAATAGCAGATTTAGCATATTTCAATGATTCACATAAATTACAGCTTTCTATTGATCTTCACATCATTTTTGTAAATATGAGTTATATTTGCACTACTTTTTTACTTTTCAAAAGCCAGCATTTTAGTTACGAAAAAGTTTAATGTTTGTTTATTTTCATAACGTAACATTGTTAAACATTTCCAATTTAAAAATGTCAATGCCTAAAAGAGAAATCTTTAGTTTTCATTCGTCTGCTGCCTTGTAAGTGTAAGATTTGTGAAGTGTAAGGTTTTTTTGTTTTTGGTTTTTTTTTTATGGCTATATTCATCTTTGTTTACCAAGGATACAAGAAATATTGCATAATTTATTATCTTGTTTCAAAAAAGAACACTTAATTAGACATGTGTACAACTTTATTAATTATTGCTCCTGAACAGAAGTTTGCAATCTAGGCACATGAGGCTGCCACAACAAAATGGAAACACTGGTGAGATCAGAGAATCTCCCCTGTGGGCCAGGTGCCTTCCTCTGCTACCACACGGGAGGTTTTCAACTGCATCTCTGGTGGGTGCAGACCAATTGTATATCTCTCCAATGCAATGTGGCATTTGTGACTGATGTGAAGAGCCAACACGGAGGGAGATGTATAACTAGTCTTCCACCAGTGGAGATCACGCTACAATCTGGTGTCATCAAGGCTCCATGTCCCTCTTCGTGGTCAAAGGAAAGCAAGAGGGAGGCTACACAAACAAACTGCATAATAACTTTTTATATTAAATTTTAAAACAAATTGATTAAACAGTGCACAATAGAGCCCCCCCAAAAACACTGCAAACATTTAACACACACAATTTACACATTGCCATGAACAACCACACAAAGCAGCCATGCATACATAACACAAGCTAAAGTCACATTCCAATGTTAACATAAAGCCTGCACTGTAAGGGACTAAAAGCATATTACTACCTTACAGTTACCTACCTTAGCTCTAGAAGCTATACGTTGTTATTATGAAGTAATATGCCACGTTTTACAGAATCACAAGTGAATAGTTTGCCCACAAATATTTATTAATCTCTTGTTTAATAACTAACTTCTACCAAAGCAAATTCAAAGTTTTATACTTTGAGGTACATTTCTCAATAATAACCAAAAGTTGTCTATGGTAGGCACTTTTTGTGGACCACTCAATAGATCATTGATGCACAAAGCTTTGAACTTTATTTTGCTGTTTTTACAGTTGTTACATTTTTATCATTACAAGTGAATGGCTCAGAGAAAACATTTTGTTTGCACAATAAAGCCAACTACACTTGCTTGTTTTACTGGTATTCCTAAACCTTTACGCAATACCTTTCTATATTGAATCACCTTTCAGACTTAATGTTCTTTCATTCATATGACTGCTAAAATGTGTGTTTTGTCCTATATTGGAAAGATGATCTAAAATATACAATTTGAGGTGTTTTAACATCCTACAGGGTTGTTTACTAACTTGGTTGTTTAATAAAGTAAGAATTCCAACTAAATTACAAATTTATGGGCAGAATAGTGGGATTAAAAAAAAAAATCCCTGGCCTAAAGTTTTAAATTGTCAAAGTGCATTGTAAATACAAAATATCATAAAATATATTTCTAGTTAACCATAGCACATATTCTGAAATTGTTTCTAGTTTTTGTCTCCCTTTAGAATCAGAAAAATAGCAGATTTAGCATATTTCAATGATTCACATAAATTACAGCTTTCTATTGATCTTCACATCATTTTTGTAAATATTGTTTTCCTATATTTACAGTTCGGCTGTTCTGTTCAAAACGTGTTCATTCACTGAAGTGTTAATTAAAAGTTCTATATTATAACATCAGTGCCCTTTATAAACTCATCTTCTCAATATGCTGGAAATCTTTGATATAAGGTGTTGCTTAATTAAGAGTGTATTTCTTTAATAACATTATAAAACTATTAGAGAATGTGAAACACAAGATAAGCTTGGGAATGTTAACAAATATACTTTAAAAATAGAGGAATTGAAGTAACACATAAAAAAAAAAAAAGGATTCTAGGCACTGTGTGTGTCTTTCATGCCTAAAATGTTTGCATTAATAGAATTGCAGCTGTGCTGGTATTTGTGAAAAATAGGTTATTTAAAGGGATAATATAAGTACCAAAACAACTTTAGCTTAATTAAGCAGGTTATTTATTTTTTTTTGGTGCATAGATGATGCCTCTGTAGTCTCACTACTTAATTCTCATCCATTTTAGGAGTTAAACCACTTTTGTTTCAGTTTATGCAGCCCTAGCAATACCTCCCCTGGCTATAATGCACACATTAAAAAATAATTGTTTCATTTTTAATCTGATCTTAAACTTTTTATCTCGTTCAAATTGTCAAACTTAAATCACACACGAAACTCGTGCATGCTTTTACAGACTATTAGTAGAGATGGGGATTAGAAATTATAATTTAAACAGACTGCAATAAAGGAAGTTTAAACATTAGATCTCTCTTTACATAAAGTGTTGCGAAAGGCTGTGTAAGTCACATGCAGGGGAGATGTTACTAGGGCTGGATAACTAAGTTCCTCTTTCACATTTTTTTTTTTTTTTAAACTTTTGATTAACTTTATTTTGAGAAGTAATATAATTGTGATTAATTTGTTCTCCAATACTGTTATTTTTTAATTTATTTAATGCTTTGTCTACTAAATACAAGTTGTATGTCTGGTTGACAATTTATATAATGTCCTTAATACTTTGGGTTGTTGAAGGTATCAAAAGAATTATGGAGAGTCTTTGTATAACCCTTACTATCACATTTCGTAACAAATGCTCAACTCAAAACAAAGTTAATTAATGACCACATTTTTAGGGGACCATTTGATAAATTGGAAAGAAACCCTTATAGGGCTTTAAGAAACAAAACAGGGAGTACAGGTTGCAACAAGATACTAATAGCTTCTAGATATATAAATGAGAAGCATCCTGTTGGAGGGATACCCTTACCTTCTGGAGTGCTGCAGCCCATATGTTCACTTGGACAGTTGTTTAGCGATGTTCCTTTCTCTCTCTCTCTATTTTAATATCTTCTTATTCACCTTATAGGGCCTTGCCTGTCCGTTTTATGCAAGACCACCATTGTCCAAGTTTTGGTAGGGGTTGTTGCACATAAAAGTTTGCCAATATAAACAGTCTTGGTTAATATGTTCATGCATAAAAGGGGTAGGCAACCTTTGGGACTCCAGATGATTTGGAATACATCTTTCATAATGTTAAAGCCACAATGCTGGCAAAGCATCAGGTGAGATGCAGTCAATAACAAATGGGAAAGGTTGCTTACACCTGTACCTAGTGCCCAGAGAATTTCCATCTGGCAGCCAGTTTATCTACAAACATAGTGACTTCGAGAAGCCAGAGTGGTGGATACAAAGTAGCCTTTCAGAGTGGTAGGTTACACACGACTCAAATTTCTTACCAGTCAAGCAAATCCTGATTTGCATTGCTAATCCCAACAATACATTTTTCTTTTTCTCTTTTGTCTTCATGGCGTCCTCTCTTTGCAAATAGCATAATTAAAATAGCGATCTAAGACTGACTATGTCATATTTTTCAGCACATAACTTTCTTATATATTTTATAGTTTGCTACTCTTAAGCTTGAATTATTTACTTTATAATGCAGTATTTATCATTATTGTTAAACTTTATTAATCTTGATAATCACTAGTTTTAAAAATGTATATTGTTTCAAAATATTGTTTTCTATATATATATATATATATATATATATATATAATTTTTTTTTTTTTTTTTTTTTTGTAATGTACGTGTAGATCACCGTTTGGATATTTTCATTTTGTTTTCTGGGGAAAAAGTCACACATTTTGAAAGATGTCTAACACCAGAAAACTTTCTAAGGACCAAAAAAAAGAAAATGTTTGCTAGATACATGTTTAAAATGTTTATATTTGTATAAACGTAAAAAATTTTTATTACTGTAGTTCTATAATGTATTTGTAATATATCACAATAAATACTGTAATTTAATGTGTATATTTGTACAGAACTCATTTGTAAAAAATACTAAACACAAATGAATTACATGTTTAAAAATGCATTCTTCAAGAATATGTGTACTATATGGCCCTTCCCTGTTGTAATCATATCAATTTTAATTTTACACATTCAAAATACTTTTGGTGGCCATGCTCCTCTAGGCTGATGAAATACAACATAGCATTTTTACTGAACATCATCTCAGACTTTCTGCAGGTAAATGCATGTTGAGCTATTAAAACAGTGGTAGGACACAGATGCACATGCATTTATGATGCTGATGAAGTGAGTACATTACTCGTAATTTTATAACATGACAGGAGGCTTCTTATTTTGCATTAACTTTCTTTACTAACTCCATAGCAGCAAAGAAAAAAACAGTTGAAATAAAGAATCAGAGTACCAACAGAGTCTATATAAGTAGGAGTACGTCCATATCACTTCCTCTTTCTTTGCTGCTCCATCACAAGTCAGGTCAGAGTATTGCTTCTTTAATTACATTGACCGTATATATTTGCACTGCTATTTGTATGTGTAAGGTTTCTGGGGGTGGTAGGGGGCTCCTATAGTCCCCTGTAGGGGAATGTTTTAATTTGAGACACTCTCTCCTCCTCTCTCCACGGGCATTCTCATCAGTGAGACAGCCTGTGGGTTTCTTCCCCCTCCCCCACCCCTTCCCCTTTCACTAAGGGTGCTTCCCGCGCTGTTCACACTGCTTCCGTGTGAACAGACTGGGCAATTCATCTGTTCCTTCTTTCATGCCTATTGACACGAACGGGCCGTTCATCTCCCCATTCGTGCCTTTTCCTGCATGAATGGTAAATCAGGTCTTGGCGAATGACCTGTGATTCGTGGAACTCCGTTTGCAGAGTTCCCCCTCACTGCTACAACCTTCCCGCGCTGTTCACACTAAATTCAGTGCAAACACAAAGGGCATTGTCTCCTTCAGTTCGTCATTTCCGCACGAACGGTGCGTTCACTGATATCCCTGTTCGTTCCTATTCTGCATGAACGGTCGGAACTTGGTGAACATCCGTACGTTCGACGAACAAACTGTTGAACGCAGTCTAACACCTTCTGTGTCCCGCGAACGCCTTTTGCGGGCTTTTGATGTGACATTTAGCCACAGACCTCGCAAGATCCGCAGCAGCCATCTTGTTGGGGTGTGTTGGCGTGGATCTTCACTCTCATCAATAAGAGGCTCCTGATTCTGTGTCTGATAACTGCTTGATTTTTTTTTTTCCCCCAGCTTTTCCACAGGGACCTGTTCAGGTTGGTGTGTTAACTCCTGGGGAGTGGAACTGCCAGTCAGGTCTAACCTACTATTCTGGCAAGGGGTGAGCCCCTATTTGGGTAATTCCCAGAGTGCTGCCTACCAGTATCTGCTGTAGCAATTCAGTTTTTCCTGTGTGAGCCCCAGTGATTCCAAGGGTCTGCTTTACCACGCCATTGGGCATTATATAATATACAGCCTTTTGACAAAGTCCCTCCCATACGGTCCCTATATCTCTCCTACCTGTGCCTGTTACCTGCCCAATAGAATGGAGGATACGCAGAACACTATTAACCTGCAGGCCATGATTAACGCGGCGGTAGCCGCATCCCTCAAGAAGGTCATGGCAAAGGTGCTTTCATCGGCCTCTGATACCCTCAAGCCGGCTGGTAAAAATAATCGCACCAGAGAGGACTCAGAAGAATCTGACGATTCAGCCAGGGAGAGACTGCGCCCGGCAAAACGCCACTGGAAGGGTGAAGAGTCTCAGTAGGCCGCTAGCAAGGGCAAACAAAATAAACGACTCATACCCGCGGCCCCAACGTTTCCTAATGAAGTCTCCTCCGACGAGGACAGGGATATGCCCCACTCCCTCTCTATCCTGGACGAGTGGCAGGCAGAGGTCTTGGACTCAGACGACGGCGATTGGGGTTCCAAAGTCTGTCAGGGAGACCTTTCTGGGTGAGCCCCAGAGTAAAGGAGATGCAGAGTCTTCCACTACGGCCACTACTCAAGACCAGGTCGTCTTTCTGGATGCCATGGGGCAACAGATGTTCGACACCAGAAACATATGCCACCCCCGCTTCGGGAATGGGCTCCACCAGAACATCTTCTAAAATTTATGCACTTCTGAATCCGCAAACTTTGGAGAAACATGTCTGCAAAAGGATGCGGGTGGAGTGCCCTAGACCATCCCTGCCAGATAAGATGGCGTTTACGCCTGAGTTTGACAAATTCATGCAGGCCTTCATGGAACGAGGCGGCAGCGACCCATGCAGAGGTGTCAAACATAGCTTCAAAGGGGCGCAAGATAAGCTCCTGGACGCAATGGGGCCACTGGCCTGGGTGATGTACCTAGCGGATGACGGTTACGCCAGAGCAGACTACTTCAACGCGGATATGGTGCGTGAATGGGCGCATGACATCAGGGAGTGGACCTAAAAGGGTTTCTGCTTCTTGGGTAATACTAATGCTGCTCTCTCGACAGAGCGGCGCAGTGCAGCACTCTTCCGCATCGACCCCAAACTGGCTGACCTCGGGGTGAAAGAATTGGGCACGCAGGCACAGGGCAAACTTTTTGGAGAGGTTACATAGCTGAAAAGAGACTTGCGTCCATTAAGTTCAGCCTTCCTCACATTTGTTTTTTGCTGTTGATTCAAAAGAACGCAAAAAAACCCAGTTTGAAGCACAATTTTGCAACAAGCTAGGAAAAAAATTCCTTCTTGACCCCAGAATGGCAGTCAGATTTATCCTTGGATCAAGCAGTTATTACCCTACATTGAAAGATTATATGCTTGAATATTCTGTTTTTGCAAGTATGCATCTAGTAGCTGTTTGAACATCTGTATGGACTCTGATAAAACCACTTCTTCAGGCAGAGAATTCCACATCCTGATTGTTCTTACAGTAAAAAAACCTTTCCTTTGCCTTAGACGAAATCTTCTTTCTTACCGGAAGTAACGTTCCGGTCTTGCGTCGCTTCCGGTTTCCTGGCGGCTCTGTAGTGCATTGATAGGATCATATGTCCATATTTAAGGGCATAATAGCCCATAATAATGAACAGACCTCAAATATATGGGAATATAATAACAAACAGTATAGAATTCAAACATACATAGAGCGCTCTTAAGATAATAAAAACATAAATATGTACAGAAATAGACCCAAAATAAATGTGTTTAATAGAAAAGAGGGGTGAAATATTAGCAGATCTGAATGGGTAAAATACATAGTATAGCAAGCTGTATTCAATATAAACTCATTCCTAAAAATTTAAATATGTAGAAAATAATCAAAAGGAGATTAATAGGAGCCAGGGAATTTATTCCTAAAGTAGATAAAATGAAGTCAATATAATTTATTTAAATTTTTTTTAAATGTATCAATTATATTCATAGAAAGTGACAAAAGTCAAAATCATTAAGACCATAGGGGAGGAGAGAATTCAAAGTGAAGATCCATCTCATCTCTGCTTTCCCCATAGTGGTGATGAGATCCTCCCCTCTCCAATTAGTGACAATTTGTTGTATCCTTTGTTGTATCGCCGTACCACAAGTCTGTAGATAAAAACTGTCCTCAAACCAAAAATAGTTATGTAAAATCCATTCTAAAGCTTCCAAAATAAAATCAATCTGTGGTTGAGGAAAAACTTTAAAAAATTCTAAAAATATCTAGTTGATAGGCACCATTTTTCATGAGATTTATTGTGTACAGGGAACTTACGTCTGAGATGACTAGGAAGAATTCTTTCTCCCAAACTAGGTCTTTCAAAGTACTTAAAAGTTGTAAACTATCTTTCAGGTGGCTTGGGCATCTATGGACCATGGGTTGCAAGCATTTATCTACATATTTAATTCTATCCTCAGAATATTGTTAAGTCAGGCATTTGAAGAAGGTATAATTTCTAAAAATAACATGGAATTTTTATTTAATAATTTCCCTATAATTCCCATTTTTTATTTTTTGCCCAAGCTACATAAAAACCCTATAACACCTCCGGGAAGGCCAATCATTAGTGGCATTGACTCGGTATCTGCACATTTATCAGAATTTGTAGACCATAACCTACAAAAATATGCACAAGAGGCACCTTCTTATTTGAAAGATACCTCACATATTCTAAGGATAATAGAGGATATAAATTGGAGAGATGATTTTATTTGGGTAACTATAGACGTTTCGTCTCTCTATACAATTATTAAACATCATAAAGGTTTAATTGCAGTGGAACGAGTCATGGAGAAGGATGAAAGTGTTCCATCAAACTTTCGAAATTTTATACTTAAAAGCATCCACTATATTTTGAAACATAATTACTTTTTCTTTGATGACTCATTCTATCTCCAAATCACTGGTACACCAATGGGGACCAGGTTCACCCCCAGCTATGCCAACATATATATGCGGGATTGGGAGTCCAACCACATATGGAGGGGGCATGGCTGGGTAGCGAACCTGGTCCTATGGAAACGTTTTATTGATGACGTTATAATGATTTGGCAGGGATCACATAAAGAACTGCAACTATTTTTGGATTATATTGGTTGCAATGACTATGGCTTAAAATTCACCTATGGATGTTTGTTTCTTTGTTGAAAATCAGACTATACAATCTAAATGTCATTTTAAAAAAAACTGATGGCAACAGTTATATACATAGAAAGAGTTGCCACCATGATAAATGGTTGGAGACCATCCCAAGAAGTCAGCTAACAAGAATACGACGAAACTGCTCAAGAGATATAGATTACCATGAACAGGCTAAACATTTGAAAAATACAGGAGGGGTATAAAGGGTGGAGGAGGGAAGGGTTTTTATATTGTTCATTTGTATGCTGTCATTTCTGGTCACTGAAGTCCCTGAGGAAGTCCTACATACGGACGAAACGCGTAGGACCCCTGGTGGTGACAGTGAGAATACATCCATTGTTTTATATTTAGATGTAAGTGATTCAATTATTTTTTCTACATTTTTAAATGTGTACTACAGTACTTCTAACTAAGAAATATAAACCAGCGTTATTAGAAAAGGAAATTAAAGAAATTGAAAAGAAAGATAGGAAAAGTCTTCTGAAACCTAACCCAAAGGAAATAAGAACAAAAAAAGATTACCAATTTTCCTTTATTACACAATATAACACACAACATTGGAATATAAAAAAGATTTTAAACAGACATTGGGACATCCTATGTAAAGATCCTAAATTAGGAAAGGTACTCCCAAGAAAAGCACCAATAATTTTCAAAAAAACTAAAAATCTGAAAAACATACTAGCTCCAAGCTATGCGTTAAAAATACCACGGAAAGGTACAACTTTGAATATTAAAGGTTTTAATCCTTGTAATTCATGTAAGGCTTGTAAGAATCAGAGATATATACAGAAAAAATAATTTATAAGTACAACTACTAAAGAGAAATTTAAGGTTAAATCTAACATAAATTGTAACTCCAAGTTTGTGGTCTACCTGCTACAATGCCCATGTGGAAAACAGTATGTGGGAAGAACGGGTAGAAAATTGAAAGAGAGGATTTTAGAACATCAAAATAACATTAGGAAAAAGTCAACGAAACATATAGTACCGATTCACTGCATTAACTGCAGGAAATTTAATTGGAAAACATTTTCCTTCATGGGTATAGAGCAGGTTGACCCGTACTGGAGAGGGGGCAATTTAATGAAGAAACTTTTACAAAGGGAGACCTTCTGGATAAATAAATTAAAGACGTTGCAACCACATGGATTAAACCTAGATATAGACCTATGGAGTTTTTTTGAAAATTAAGATATATATGTACCTTGCTTCTTTCTGTATCACTAATGTAAATGCTGCATTTTTTCTATATTTACTATATCCTTCAAAGTATGGACAGTAGAATAATTTTTTTTCCATACCATTGAAAGTTGAACTCTTTCCATACTTTTAAATTCAAATGGGGTTTAGGGATAAATAAATTGCCCCCACCCCCCTTGTTTATATTCAAATCTAGTTCTAATTATATCGAATTTATATTCATTGAACTCTATTTCGTATTTTGAATTCTATATTCTGGGATTCAATTGAATTCTAATTATATATATATATATATATATATATATATAGTTATTCTTATTCATTGAAGTCTATTCTATATTACATGATTCAATTTAATCTTTCAATTTAATCTATTTGAACTATTTCTATTCTATACTATATGATCCAATTTAATTCTTTAATCTAATCTATTTGAACTATTTCTTGAATTGATTGATGAGATTGATTTCTAAAATTGATTAAACACTCTTTTTTGAGATATTCAATCAAAGAAAAATGAAGAGAAAAAGAATAAAGTATTATGGATATTTTATATCCTATGGAATATTTGAAAGAATGCAACATAAATTGGGATATCACCTTTTGTTCATCCTATAAATGTGTGTGCTCTTTTATTTTTATTTTTTATTTCTAATTTTTCATATATTTTTATATATTTTTTATTATTATTATTATTCATTATTCTTTTTATTTTTAATTTTATTTTCATTTTTATTTTTATTTCCATTTTCATCTTTATTTTCATTTTTATTTTTTAATTATTGTTTATTTAATTTATTTTATCCAACTCTTAATTTATTTTATATATTCATACAGTTTGTATAAGTTTCATTAGGATTGAGTTTGGTGTATTATGAGTAAACCTTATATAACTAGAATTCTGTAGTGCCATTTGAAGTGTGTAACCTTCCCCCACTTTCTTTTTTCTGCCTCTGGTCCATATACACTGAATTTGTGCCTTTTGAAAGGGACTTTGAAAACGAAAAAAAGATGTGTGACTTGTGAATTGAAGATTTGGAGTACTTCCGGGTTTCGGCGGTGGAACGCATGGTGGAACGCATGTGAGATGGACGGGCGCATAGGATGAAGTCATAGAAACCGGCCGCCGGACCGAAAACACCTGGATCAAATGAAGAGTTTTGTGGACATTGGGAGGGGTATAAAGGGTGGAGGAGGGAAGGGTTTTTTATATTATTCATTTGTATGCTGTCATTTCTGGTCACTGAAGTCCCTGAGGAAGTCCTACATACAGACGAAACGCGTAGGACCCCTGGTGGTGACAGTGAGAATACATCCATTGTTTTATATTGATTGATAGGCACCATTTTTCATGAGATTTATTGTGTACAGGGAACTTACGTCTGAGGTGACTAGGAAGAATTCTTTCTCCCAAACTAGGTCTTTCAAAGTACTTAAAAGTTGTAAACTATCTTTCAGGTGGCTTGGGCATCTATGGACCATGGGTTGCAAGCATTTATCTACATATTTAATTCTATCCTCAGAATATTGTTAAGTCAGGCATTTGAAGAAGGTATAATTTCAAAAAATAACATGGAATTTTTATTTAATAATTTTCCTATAATTTCAATTTTTTATTTTTTGCCCAAGCTACATAAAAACCCTATAACACCTCCGGGAAGGCCAATCATTAGTGGCATTGACTCGGTATCTGCACATTTATCAGAATTTGTAGACCATAACCTACAAAAATATGCACAAGAGGCACCTTCTTATTTGAAAGATACCTCACATATTCTAAGGATAATAGAGGATATAAATTGGAGAGATGATTTTATTTGGGTAACTATAGACGTTTCGTCTCTCTATACAATTATTAAACATCATAAAGGTTTAATTGCAGTGGAACGAGTCATGGAGAAGGATGAAAGTGTTCCATCAAACTTTCGAAATTTTATACTTAAAAGCATCCACTATATTTTGAAACATAATTACTTTTTCTTTGATGACTCATTCTATCTCCAAATCACTGGTACACCAATGGGGACCAGGTTCACCCCCAGCTATGCCAACATATATATGCGGGATTGGGAGTCCAACCACATATGGAGGGGGCATGGCTGGGTAGCGAACCTGGTCCTATGGAAACGTTTTATTGATGACGTTATAATGATTTGGCAGGGATCACATAAAGAACTGCAACTATTTTTGGATTATATTGGTCGCAATGACTATGGCTTAAAATTCACCTATGGATGTTTGTTTCTTTGTTGAAAATCAGACTATACAATCTAAATGTCATTTTAAAAAAACTGATGGCAACAGTTATATACATAGAAAGAGTTGCCACCATGATAAATGGTTGGAGACCATCCCAAGAAGTCAGCTAACAAGAATACGACGAAACTGCTCAAGAGATATAGATTACCATGAACAGGCTAAACATTTGAAAAATACAGGAGGGGTATAAAGGGTGGAGGAGGGAAGGGTTTTTTATATTGTTCATTTGTATGCTGTCATTTCTGGTCACTGAAGTCCCTGAGGAAGTCCTACATACGGACGAAACGCGTAGGACCCCTGGTGGTGACAGTGAGAATACATCCATTGTTTTATATTTAGATGTAAGTGATTCAATTATTTTTTCGACATTTTTAAATGTGTACTACAGTTCTATATTTTTTTCTTTTTGAGCACACACCTTTTAATTGTTCCATGAGAGTTTAAAAGTGGTGGAAGAACTTTTCCTGGAAAAGCATTTATGCTGAAAAAAGAAATTTATTCTCAAGGCATTCTTATTTCAACGAAAGTGTGAGTGGCCACTTGTCATTTATACATTTGGTTTATTCATACGCACAGTTATGCGCTATGCATTGTTCTTGTTATTCATTTAGCAGATCATCCCCTTTTTTGCTACATATATTCTATTGTAGAAGAGGAAGTCTTTGGGGAAAATCCTACCTGGTTCAGGGAGGTTTTTTTCTGCTATTTATCTATTGAGCATTTATTGCACTGTGGTTTGTGTACACACATTGCTTTTTGTATTTCTACATATTATACATAGTTTTTTTTTTAGAGGGCAAACAGGGCTTTAATTTGATGTCACATATACATAAATAAATTCTCGTTAATTTAAAAAAAAAAAAAAAAAATTCCTCCCCCACAGTTTTGGCAATAATAGCGTGTGCATAATATGTCCAGCTTAGAAAAAGTAAATTAAAATTAAATTCATGTATGTGTCTTGATTTATAGAGTAAATCATATGTATAGGATTTCAGCTTATTTTGAAAGTTACAGGTTACAAAGTACAAGGAATAAAATAAAATTTCAATTTGCAACAATTTTAGAAGTTGATATGCTTGTCTTGTAGGTTTAGTAGCCATCACAGAAAAAAAAAATTGCCACACAAAAGTATATATTTATATAAAGTAGATGTCACAGGCTATTTACCTAAGGTTATTTTGACACTTTTTACGTAGCCATTTCATCGCCACTCTCTGCTAAATATTGGAGTAAAAGTGTGTTTTTTCTTTATTTTGGCATATACACATATAACAAGGTTTTTGTAATGTGTATTTTGTAAAGCTAGTGTGTGCTATTCCTGCACAGAACCACATATTGGGGTCTGGTTAGTCGCCCCGGAAGGGGGAAGATATGTGACAAACGCCGCTTTCCACAGACGTTTGCCATGGACTCCTGGAGGAGTGTGTAAGCTGGCCTCCTGCCCACTGACTATGGGCCAGGTCAGCGACTGTAAAGACCCATATTTTATTCCCCCTGGTTCGGCACTTTCCATTAGTGCGCATAGAATCGAACGCCAGCTCCCTGGTAGTTATGTCGCGAACCGTTCGCAAACTTGCCACGAACCGTTCGCCACGAACTCCGGTCACCTGACACAACATGGATGCAGTCCAGGAGGTGAGAGGGTCTGGGAGGGAGGGTCTGCCGGAGATTGGCAGGGATGTGTCAGGTGACCGGAGTTCGCTACGAACGGTTCGTGGCAAGTTCGCGACATCACTACCAGGGAGCTGGCGTTCGGTTCTAGGCGCACTAATGGAAAGTGCCGAACCAGGGGGAATAAAATAAGGCAGCTTCAACATGGATGCTGTCCAGGAGGTGGGAGGGTCTGGGAGGGAGGGTCTGCCGGAGATTGGCAGGGATGTGTCAGGTGACCGGAGTTCGCCACGAACGGTTCGCGACATCACTACCTGGGAGCTGGCGTTCGGTTCTATGCGCACTAATGGAAAGTGCCGAACCAGGGAGAATAAAATAAGGCAGCTTCAACATGGATGCTGTCCAGGAGGGTCTGGGAGGGAGGGTCTGCCGGAGATTGGCAGGGATGTGTCAGGTGACCGGAGTTCGCCACGAACGGTTCGCGACATCACTACCTGGGAGCTGGCGTTCGGTTCTATGCGCACTAATGGAAAGTGCCGAACCAGGGAGAATAAAATAAGGCAGCTTCAACATGGATGCTGTCCAGGAGGGTCTGGGAGGGAGGGTCTGCCGGAGATTGGCAGGGATGTGTCAGGTGACCGGAGTTCGCCGCGAACGGTTCCCGACATCACTACTCCCTGGCGGCCGTTCGCATAGACCAAAATCACGAAAAGACTTCAGGGGGACATAGCCGCGAATGCGCTGAAACTATTTTCGGCATAAAGACTTTGCAGTTCCGGTCGGTCTCCAGTGGCACTTAGTTGCGATTCTATGGAGCTATTTTCGGCCTGAAGACTTCACGGTTCCCAGCGGTACTTAGCCGATTCTGTGGAACTGTTTTGGGCATGGGACCATGTGTGAGCTCGGTCAAATTATGACTTCCAAGAAATTCCTGAACCCCTGAACCGATCTGGGTGATTTTTAGATATGTTGGTCCAGATCAGAGTTATCAAGGGATATACCTTTTAGGGGGTTTTATGTATTTTTTAAGGTACTTTTGGGGTATTTGGGAAATGTGTGTTTTCTGTACCTGGAGATAATTGAGTTTAATACAGTGCTTGACTCAATTATCTTCCAGGCAAGGGGGAGATAATTATCTTGTTTTGTATGGGAGTGTCCTGGACCTGAGAGCCAATGTAATCATGTGTATCTTTTTACTGTAGTCTACTCTCAGGTCCAGGGGGAAGTGCCCCTTTCATGGGGACCTGCATATAAGCCCAGTTGTGGCTGCCAAAAAATGTATTCCAACTTGTACTCCCAGAACTATCTGTCGTCTGGTTACTGGAAGGGGAAAGGGCTAATCACTGTTCCAGCGTGGAGGATTCAGCGGGGAAAGTCCTTGTAAGGACTAGAGCTCCCAGGACTGAGTGTTGTCCAGTGCCTAGGGGTGTCTAGAGCGAATTCCCTATTCGGCTCCAGGAGGGAGCAGTTCCAGGATCCCAGTCAAGCCACGGCGACTGTGGGCAGAAGTGCTTTGGTTTGTCCCCTGTTCCAGCTAGGAAGCAGTCCTTGGCGGAGGTACCTAGCCGGGGTACAGGGAGCTCCATTACAACAAGGTATGGAAGACCAACCGTCTTCAAGATCCCTAGATAGGCACCACTGTAAAAACTTTTGCCAGATTCTGAGGTAAATCTTAGTAGTAGAATTACGAGTGGAGGCAAAGAGGGTGTCACCGATCGCATCTGAAATACCCTGCTCCTTTAGAATTACCCTTGCAGCAACCAGGCCTCAATCGAAACATCCTCAGAGTTTCCACGGGGACGTCTGGGTTTTTCAGTAAGGTTGGAGAGCAAGGAAGAACCCACTGAGAGACTGCCAACTGATTGATTTCGGAAAACCAGCTCCGGTTTGGCCAGTAGGGGAGGATAGCTAAAACTCTTGCCTTGTCTGTACGTATCTTTTGTACAATTTGAGCTATTTAAGGTACTGGAGGGCAGATGTAGGCTAACCTGAACTTCCAAGGCATTGAGAACCCGTCCAGAACAAGTGGGCGAACTTGTTTCCGAATCTCCTGACTAGGATCTTAAATGTATCTGGATAAAGGGACCATTCTGTCTGAGTCCAGCGTTGCTTGCTCAGATCGTCTGCCACAATGTTGTTTGAGCCTTTGATGTAATTGCTGAAATTGACTCTTGTTCCATCTGAGCCCAAGCTATGATCTGTGCACATAGCCTTTGGAGTATCATAACCTTTGTACCGCCCTGACGGTTCAGGAAAGAGACAGTAGTGAGATTGTCTGACTGAATTCTCACTGATTTGTTTCTGATTTCTAAACTGAAAGCCTTTCATACCGCAGTCAATTCCCTGTAGTTTGAGGACTGAGCAGCTTCTTCTTGGGACCAGCAACCTAGGTGAAACAGTGATCCCAAATGTGCACCCCAACCTGTGACTGTAGCATCCGTATTTATGGTTACCCAATTCCTTTGCTTGAATGAGAGACCCTTTATCATGAATCTTGAATCTATCCATTAATTCAGGTGGGTCTTTACTCCGTCCGAAATCAGGATCTCTTTGTCCAGATCTTCTTCTCTTTTGGACCATTTTGATTGGATGTCCTATTGTAAAGATCTGATCTGAGATCTTGCCCACTTCACTGCCGGATGGATGTAAGGATGCCTAAGCAGCTCATTATTTGTCTGATAGTACAGCGATCCCTTCTCTGAAACACACGAATCTCCTGCTTTAT
>OW240918.1:106950439-107034228 GCA_933207985.1 Pelobates cultripes | reverse complement strand
TGTGTGTGTGCTGTGAGTGTTAGGGGTGCAGTGTGTGTGCTGTGAGTGTTAGGGGTGCAGTGTGTGTGTGTGAGGGTGCTGTGAGTGTGCTGTGAGTGTTAGTGGTGCAGGGTATCTGTGAGTGAGGCTGCTGTGATTATACCTGAGTGATTATTTCCCCCCTCCCTGCTTACCTTATGCCTTGGAGGGGGGATCCTGCTGCTGGGGCTGCCATCCATCCCTGGTGGTCCTAGTGGTCAGTGAACTCTAGCCTGTTGGGCTAGAGTTCACTCTCGCGAGACCCGGAGCTTTAACTTGCAGCTCCGCCGGGTTCCTCTCAACGCTCCGAATCTCGCGAGAGGAACCCGGCAGAGCTGCAAGTTAAAGCTCCGCCGGGTTCCTCTGCTGGCAGGCTGGCTCCCTCCCTCTCTCCCCGCCGGCGGCCGCAGTATACTCTATGTATACTGCAGGGCCGGCGCTCGGATAGTGCCGGCCCTGCAGAGACCAGCAGGGGAGATCCTGTGATCTCCCTGCCGGCCTCGACCCCACGGCCACCGCGGCCCACCGGGCATTTGCCGGTGTTCCCCGATGGCCAGTCCGGGCCTGCATACATACATACAGACACATAGACAGGCACACATACAGACACACACACAAGACACATACATACAAACAGACAGGCACACATACATACAGACACACACAGACATGCATACAGACACACATAAGACATACATACAAAGGCACATACACACAGACAGACACAAGACACACATACATACGACACACATACATACAAAGACACATACACACACAACACATAGATACAAAGACAAGACACACATACACACAGACACATACAAAGACACACACATACATACAAAGACACATACAACGACACACACATACATACAAAGACACATACAAAGACAGACACATACATAAGACACACATACACACACATACATACAAAGACATACATACACATACAGACACACACATACATACAAAGACACATATATACATACAGACAGACACAGACACACATAGACACATACACACACACACACACACACACAGACACACACACATACAGACAGACACACACACACACACACACAAGACATACATACAACGACACATACACAAACAAATACACACAAAATATTTTAGTCACCCTCCTGTTTCCTACCTTTTAGGTGCAGGAGGGTGACTTTCCCTGGGGTCCAGTGGTGGCTCAGGTGGATGGGAGTCAGAGTTCCCACTCTGACTCACTGGTCTTCCTCCCGCGCGGCTCTCAGTGTTAGCTGGGAGGAGTGACGTGCAGTCACTTCCTCCCAGCTCGGTGATGTAAACACAGGGGGCGCGGTCGTGCTGTTAAAGCGCCCAGCGCTGACCGAGCCCCCTTACAATCCACATCCATCGGGTGGCCCTGACAGCATGGGCCACCCTATGGAACTCTCCATATGCGGCCCCGGCGTTTTGCCGCTCGGGCCGTGGCCGCAAATGGTGATGGCGGTACCCGGTCGCAGGTGTACCGCCGTCTCGCACCCACCCACCCAGTCTCTCAAAATTAGAAAATCCCTACCGCCCACCTGCAATCCTGAAACGCCCACTAGTGGGCGGTAAGGACCAGGTTGACGACCCATGAGTTAGACGAAGCAGGAATCAGGCAAATGATAAAAACTTAATTTATTGGCAAACAGATAAAAAGCATAAAACATAACTACTCAGTCCTATGCGTTTTGTTCTGGAATTAGAACTTCCTCAGGGACTTAGTAAAAATTTAAATTATAGAATGCAGTATAACAATGATAACTGACTGAAATCCCTCCCCCCATAGTACTTATTATATAGGCATACTATCTGGCAGTTCATTGGTGGTTCGGTGGGTGTTCCTTTTGATCTGGTTCTTGATTCGCCGCTACAAAATCTTTTCAGTTTTTTTGGATCTGTCTGCAGTTCCGTGTTGATGACGTAATCCCTTTTGTATGTCACCATAATAGAACACCACATGGCCAGTGTTTCCCCACTTAAAAGTACACTATAGTCACCAAAACAAGTTTAGCTGATTAAAGCAGTTTTGGTGTATAGATCATGCAACCTACGTTATCACTGTTAAAATCTCTGCTATTTAGGAGTTAAATCACTATGTTTATGCAGCCCTAGCCACACCTCCATGCATTTAACTTGCACAACCTTCCTAAACACTTCCTGTAAAATGAGGTCTATTGTTTGAACTTCTCTTATTGCACAGTCTATTTAATTAGGAATTGAGTATCTCTTGTATTGTTAAAAGTTTGCTTGACCTTGCAGAAGCCTCATCTGTGTAATTAATACTATTTAAATTATAGAGCAGGAGATACAAAAATTCTAAAGTAAACTGAAAAGGCAGTGTTTACAGCAAAAAGCCTGCAGAGACTGACTATAGGCACCAGAAAAACTACAATAAGCTGTAGTTGTTCAGGTGACTAGAGTGTCCTTTAAATAAAGATGCATTAATTCCATATTTTCTATCAAAGACATTAAGAATTTGCATTACTTGTTAAAATATTATGTGCTAATATAAACACTGCAACTCTACAAGTTTTAAAGGCAAATTCTTTCTCATACTGAATAATCAACAAGATCGCGGATGATAAGTCAACAGTGGCCGGTACTGATCCCAAATTTCCTGTAGAAGGCATTAAGGATTTTGCAGATTTTACTTGCACAAGATACTCCTTAACACCCACAGTTTGTCTCCAAATAATGTTTGAGTGACAGCTTCAATTTTATACAAATGGTAATTCCAAAGTAGGAGTGAGATGAAGTCATGGTGTTTCTTTAACAAGTGGAGCTTGATGAACTGGATCTACCAGACCTCAGCTCATCTGTTCCCACTGATAAACAATAACACTAATTTAATGCACTAGTTATTTGAATTTTCAAACGATACTACTCACAGAGTGCTCTATTGATTTTTATAATTCTGGACTTCTTTCCTCATCATTACCAAGTTTTGTGTTATCTTTTGTTTTTTCTCACTCTACTCTCAGCTACGTTTTTGAAAGTCTCTACCTCTTTCATTAAATCAATGTTTAAACATCTGCCAATGACAACTGGGTCCCTGATGCGTAGTTGATGCACAAATATAGAAACATAGAATGTGACGTCAGAGAAGAACCATTCAGCCCATCTAGTCTGCCCAATTTTCAAATACTTTCATTAGTCCCTAGCCTTATCTTATAGCTAGGATAGCCTTATTTCTATTCCACGCATGCTTAAACTCCTTCACTGTGTTAACCTCTACCACTTCAGCTGGAAGGCTATTCCATGCATCCACTACCCTCTAAGTAAAGTAATACTTCCTGATATTTTTTTAAACCTTTGTCCCTCTAAATTAAGACTATGTCCTCTTGTTGTGGTAGTTTTTTCTTCTTTTAAATATGGTCTCTTCCTTTACTGTGTTGATTCCCTTTATGTATTTAAATGTTTCTATCATATCCCCCCGTCTCGTCTTTCCTCCAAGCTATACATGTTAAGATCCTTTAACCTTTCCTTGTAAGTTTTATCCTGCAATTCATGAACCATGAACCTTCTCTAAACTCTCTCCAAAGTATCATGCAATTTTATATCAGAGAAGTCAACTAACACTTTCCCCTACTTCATTGGACACCATTATAGCTTATTTTGCACTTTGCTTTTATTGTGATTTGCTTAAAGGTTTTGTACAAATGCATAACTCCACCTGGTGGAAATAAATATGCTGCATATAAATATACAAATCTCTATTACTCAACATTTCCTTTTTGGTGGTAAAACATTAAGCAAAGTATAAACAAAGTCAATAAAATATGTAGACAACAGCATTAGAAGGAGCAAGTAAATGGACTAAAGGAATAAAGTGTAATGTTGGGCTTGTTTTTTTTTAAAGATATAGTAAAATTAAAATGACATATACACATAATTTCTTGCTCCAAACTTGACAAAGTTTGACCATCAAATGTCTTCTTTTTTGCATAATTAAGTTTTTAATTACAAAAAGGTATTACTATAATCAAATAATAAAAATGGTTTTAGAAAGTGACATTTTGTTCTCATTTGCCATCCTGTCTCCTTTTCAAGGTAGTTACCCGGGATACCTTTGGATTAAGGCTGCTCTCCTAAGAAGATGAGCACTTCATTATTTAAACCTGGTGGACATTAAGGGAACTAAATAGGGGGGCGGGGCCTGTCTCTCAAGATGGCTGGACGTGGTTCTGAGCTGTTCTCTTCAACTTAAAGTGCTTAAATTGTATTAATACTCCTGCATCTATCTCTCAGGAACTCAGATAGGTAACCCCCCTTAGCCCAAGACCTTTGTGGCCCGGTTTGATGTGCATAGCTGGCAGGCTCATGCTTACCTGGACTTGAGACCTACTGGAGCGAGCTCAACAGTGGTTGAATGAGGTGCCAGTCTCTTGGAACTGGGCAACTTATAAGCCTGACAGTATGCAGCCCAGTTCCCCGTCCCCCCCTCTGGTCCGGTGGTGGTTATCCCGGTCCCCAATGGGGCACAAATCAACAGCTTGTAATTCCGGTGCACAGTGAACCGCGTGGCCTGTCCATGATGGTCGCCACAGGGGAATCTCAGCGACATGAAGAGGACATGGTGGTCCAGCAGTGGAGAGACCACTTCCACTCTTGATTTGACATGTTATGCCAGGAATTTTGGTTTTGCATTCAAAATCGACCTGCAATACTCACCCCACCCATGGTCCCAATGACTCCAGCTGGAGCATTGGAATCCTGCATCTCTTCTGGGCCAGGGGCACACTCAGAGCCACCTTCAAGCAGCCGTCCATGCACCCTCAGCACCACCCATGATGTGGAGAATCTGGGGGCCCATGATCTCAAGATGGATCTATGGATTAGAGGTTCAGAGTCTTTTCTAGCTGGAACCTACAACTTGATCAACAGCTCAATCGCCAAATGCACCTGACACGCATGTTAAGGATGTGGGGGGACATCAGTCCTGGAGCAGAGCTGATCTTTCTGTGCTGGCCATTTTGTGGCATAGGATGAACTGTCCAGCTAACTCGTGAAATGCAGAATCCTTCTTAGCTAATTTTTACTCTACATTATTTTCTACTCTCTTAAGCTTGCTTCCTAGTGCCTCTACCATTCTCATACTGTCAGTTTACACTGTGTTTCAGCATAAAAATAGGGCTGATATATTATCTCATCACAATTACTACTATATAACATGTTATGTACATAATTAATACATAATTAATTGTATGCCTAAATAACTGTGCCTATCATGTCCTATACTCACAAAACAAAAACAAAACTGTGCAGCTACTCTTGGCATTTAGTTACCTACTTTTATGTTTCACTGCACTACCAAAATAAAGAATGTAAAAAAAAAAACACATTACAGCTTTAGGAATACCAATGTGTATTCCTAACTTACAGTGCCCAATTAGTTCACCAGGCCCACCACTGCAAGAATTAAAAAGGTGATTTTGGTTAACTCTCCTCCCTCACAGTGCTGGTCTTCGGCATTCCGTTCGGCCTCTTTGGTTGAGCTCATCGAGATCTATGATGGCAGCTAATCCATGAAAGCATTGGCAGGCTAGTGCGCATGTTTTCAAGTGCCCGTTCACTTCCTCCCAGCTTACAGAGCACCATGCAGGGAAGGCTATTAGGAGGCAGAGAAGGATTGGGGCACGAGAGCCTGGACCAAAATCCTTTTAGCCTCAACCAGATCCCACTGGACCCCAGGGAAACTACTTTCCTTCACCCAATATATATGCAGACATGAGGGTTGTTAAAAATATGAAAATTATGACTTCTATGTGTGTGTCTTTGTGTATGTATGTGTCAGTGTGTGTATATGCGTATGTATATGTGTGTCAGTGTGTGCATATGTGTCTGTATGTATGACAGGTGCATAGTCGCCATATGGGCAGGCGGAATCAGAATAAAACCCCCCATATACCTAACCCAATAAAACACGGACACTAGGGTATATGGGTCAAAATTGTCTACAGCTTTTATTTATTATAGTAATAATTTAACATTGAAAAAGGTCACTGCCCCACCCCGCCATACCACATCCATATCCTCACAGTTAGATATAAAGACAATAACCCATTGTCATGCCAAAAGCATGAGTTGGTGTTTGATGTGTGTTTATATATGTTAAGAGTAGTTTTTTTGTAAACCTTGGGATGACATTTATTGTGGTCTTTGATCTTGCACCAGGCCTAGACCATAAAACATCTAGATAGCCATCACCAGAGCTGGACACAAGGAATTTCATAGAGTGGGCAATAGACTGCCAGACCAGCCCCCTCTGATCCCCCCCAGGGGTCTGCCCACTGAGAAACAACTAGTTTAGATATATGAGGGTGTTGGACTATCCAGGGAGGTCAGTTATTCATTTTCTTTTTGTCAGTAACTTCTAGGAGACCTATACCATCTAAGACTCCCACAAGAATTCTATATGGGGTAAATATATGTAAGGAATTTCTTGTGTTTTCTCCTATTTTATTTTATGTACTGTTTTGCAATTTGTTATCTGTATATCATTTATTTCTGTATTTTGTACTCAGCACTGTGAATCCTTTTTGTCAGTTTAAATGTTTACTTAATCAGCTTGTGTCTCTGTTCTCTATGAGCTTCACTCTCCAGAGGAAAGCTCAGGTAAACACGTTACCAAAAAGGGTTAACTATATATGTTTTATCAGTAAAAGTAGAACTGTGATACTATAATTCTCCTGTGTGTGGGGTAACCTAAGACGCCTGGGTTTGAAAGTCTTGGTGGTGGCAGTAAAGTGTGTACTAAGGGGGTTAGTGTAGAAGGGATTGCAGGGGTTAATTGAGTGGTTGCTAGGACTAGCAACAGGTAACCAGGGGTCTGGTATCATTAACCCTGTCACTTCCACACTCTCCCCACTGTCTCGGCTGGGCCTATAGCCCACGCTCGTGACACTTGGCAAGTAGATATTTTGAGCTACTGAATCTACCAAAAGGCCTTGAAATAGAATTTTTGTGGTGGGAAACAATTCAGATTTTTCAGAATTTTTATCCAACCGTGAGACTGCAAGAACTAAAGATTCCTTTTCATTTGTTCCCTTGAGTGTGCTTTCAGCAGCCAATTGTCTAAGTAAGGGACAATGGCTATGCCTTTTAATCTCAACGTAGCTGTCAAAGGTAAAAGGATCTTCGTGAATATACGAGGAGCTGAAGAAAGGCCAAATGGAAGAGCCCTGAATTGGAAATGGAGTATCTTTTGTTTGCTTGATTTCATTGCAAACCTGAGGAACTTCCTTGAGCTTCTGGCCATAGGCACATGAAGACAGGTGTCCTTGAGATCTATTTTCTTCATGTATTCTCCCTTCTGAAAGATGCGAGTAATGGAAAGGGTATTTTCCATGCGGAAACATTGGTACGGAGTGCAGGAGTTGACCGCCTTGAGGTCTAGAATAAGGCGAAAACTTTTGTCTGGTTTTTAAACAAGAAACACACGACAGCATACCCCTTGAAACTCTTGATATTTTGGTACTCTTTCTATGACCCCTTTGTGTAAGAGGGACAGTGAGGCAGTGATAAGGGTTTGTGACGTCTTCTTTGAAGTGTAGATTGACACCAGGAATTCTTAAGAAGGTGTTCTTGTAAATTTTATTCTGTAGCCTTCTTCTATAGTATGCCATATCCATTTGTTTGAAGTAGTTTCTTTCCATTGTGGAATGAAGCATTTTAGATGACCTCCCACTCTTCTGGTGTCAATATTTTCTTCTTTTATCTCTGTTTTGATAGCCCGAACTTCCTTGGTATCCTTCTCTCTTGCCTTCACGAAAGAATTTCCAAAATCTCCTAGATTTTTCTTAAAACCGAAACGATCTTTGCCTTTTGTACTGAAATATCGTATCCGCCATCTGTTTAATGATGTCTGCCAGTGCAGATCCGAACAACTTGTTCTTCTCAAAGGGTAGCTCGCATAGATTCGCCTTAGATTCAGTATCTGCCGCCTAAGATCTGAGCCACAGGGCCCATCTGGCCACTGATGATAGACCCATAATTCTGGCGGATAGTTTGAGAACTTCTTCGGTCATATCTTGAATAAATTCATTAGAAAGCCGTAACAGGTGGAATAATTGTGACAGGTCTGTGTCTGCTTTTCACGCAAACATATCCTCCAAGGAAAGGAGCCAGGGCCTTTGCAACTGCTGCTTCTGAAATTGCTGCCTTGCATTGATAACCTGCAGCCTGATAAGCTCTTCTGCATGATGTTTCTGCGTGTTTATCCATAGGTTCCTTTAAACCTTTCTTGGGAGAGCTGGGCCACCTGGATGTCAACCTTTGGCAGATATTCCCATCTTTCTTCACTTTGTAACTTGAATATTAGTTTAATGTGTTTAGAAATAAAAGCCAGTCGTCAGGATTTTTCCACTCCCTCTGGAGCAACTCCAGAATTCTAGTGGGAAAACCTTTTGCCTTACTTTTAGCGGGTTACATTCCCTGAAGCAAGGCAGCGACTTCCTTAACCATTTTTTTTAAGTTTCTCTGGAGGAAAGCCTTCATCCAGGCTTGAAACCTCTGATCTCAAAGAATTTGAACATTCCCCTGAGGACCGTTCTGATTGAGAAGATGACTTCAAACACTTATGTTTTTTTATCTTCCTTCCCTGGATGTTTATTAACTCAGCTGTTATTCTTAACTGAATCCTTAAATGATTTGAACATCTGAGAAAGGTTTTCCTGAAACCAGCTCAAAAACGATTGCATCTCTTTTTGTTTTGATTTCTCCAAGGATTCTGCAGTACACTGGTTGCATGTCTTTTTTCTGCAACCGTCCGGTAGTGGAACAGCACATCCCAAGCAACAGAGGTGTTTAGCTTTACAGGTAGCCTTCCTGGGAGCTGGAGCCGACATTTTTTCCTTGTCCTTGTTTGGGGATGCAGGACTGGATACATTCTGAAATATAATAAGTTATAATTACTAAATACAATAGAAAATAGAATGTGAGGCATTTCAAAGGAGAGACTAATCTCACCTCAAAATACCTCACTGCCGTGTGTGAGGGCTGGTGACATGGTGAATCGGATACTGCCAAATGAAAATCCCCTTCCACTTGTGTTCCGTAACGCTCGTGTGGAAGGGGTACCACGCAGCTCACCTCCCGGAGAGCTTTTGAGTCCAGCTCTCCCTAGCTGCAACCTGTGAGCCTCACCAGACTTGTTGGAGGATCTTGTCTGTCCTGTTGCCGGGACAAGAAGAACTGAGGATTAAAGGAGGTTACTGCCTTTTATGAGCAGGTAGGGGGGAGTATTTAAATTTCTATATCTTCCAGAGCTTCTTGTCCAAAGAAGAGGGTACAACCCACTTGTACAGTACTGCCACTTACAACAGAAAAAAATAATTGTTGCAAAGCATGTGTTTATTCCACCATCCGTATTAAAAATGAACAAAAAAATAATTATATTTATAGTCATGGGAGAAAGAAAGTACACCCTCTTTGAATTCTATGGTTTTACATGTCAGGACATAACTATCATCTGTTCCTTAGTAGGTTTATACAACCTCAGAGGAGCAACACCACTTGACATATTACACAGTGTCATTATTTATTTAATAAAAATAAAGCAAAATGGAGAAGTCATGTGGGAAAAACAAAGTACACCTTATGATTGATATTATTTATATAGCGCCAACAAATTCCACAGCGCTGTACCTTACGATTCAATAGCTTTCTTTATGACTTTATCAGTCTCTCACATCGCTGTGGAGGAATTTTGGGCTGCTCTTCTTTTCAGCGTTGTTGCAGTTCATTGAGCTTTGCTGGCATTTGTTTATGCACTGCATTTCAATCAGGTTGAGGTTTGCCCTTTAATGGGTAATTGCAACACTTTGATTAGTTTTGTTTACAGCAATTCTGTTTGTAGATTTACTGGTGTGCTTGGGATCATTGTCCTGTTGCGTGACCCAATTTTTTGCCAAGTTTTAGTTGTTGGACAGAGGACCTGACATTTGACTCTAGAATACATTGGTACACAGAGAAGTTCATGGTCAGCTCAATGACTGCAAGGTTCCCAGGCCCTGTGGCTCCAAAACAAGCCCAAAACATTACCCCTCCACCACCGTGCTTGACAGTGTTTATGCTGATAAATAGTGTTTGGTTTTCACCAAATGTGGCTGTGTGCTTAATGGCCAATGTGACGAGACCAATCTCGCCACATTGCATTGGAGAAGCCTGGTTGCTCACCTGCTGCCTTTGGATTATGGACCGGCAGCTAAAGGGTTAATTTTACTGTGCAGAAGGATTTATTTCTCCCTTTCTGCACAGCCGTTCGGTAGATTCCATGATGACGATGGCGGTGTTCTGGAGCACCCCGGGCAGCCAGCGCTTTTCTGCCCGGCTTTCCTGCACCAAACCCGGACACTTTTACGTGCAGGCACCGCTGAACCTCCAACCCCTGGTTCTAATTCGTACGGATTTAACGAATGCATGTAAATTCGGTATTTTATGTTGGAGGTATGTTTTAACCCAGATAGCCATGCCATGGAGCCTGTTCGTCTAATTAAAGACTTTGGCTCCATGGCAATTAAACTGTATTCGTTTGGTCTGAGTGCCATTCACCTAATAATGTGAACTCAGACCTGAGCTATCTGGGGATATGTTACATGTATATATTTACTGTACCATTTGTCCCATTATGTATTTTAAAGTGATAGTCTGTCTTTGTGTCCCCACGTGTGTAATGGAGTTTTGCCTTTGTCCTTGGAGATAATTGAATTACTTCTCCAAGGCAGAGGGAGGAAGCCAGGATGCATTGTGGGGATGTTTTACTTCTGTATGTCTGTAATTGGTACATGTCTGTCTTTTGTTACAGTCTTCCATCTGGTCCCCTAGGGAAGTGTCCACCAGGTGGGAGACCTGCATAAATACTGGGCAGGTAGCCCTCATTAAACAGACCACTGCTTGACCCTCAACACGGAGCCTTGTCTCGTTCTTGGGGGGATTCACTGTATGCTGTTAGAGACTGATTGCCAGGAGTGTAAGCTGATTGTCTACTTTTCCTGTTCGTCTGCTAGCAGCTATTTGGGAGGTTCCAGTTCGGGAGTTGGAGTGCTATTTTGTATCCAGTTCGGGAGTTTGGTGTTCTGCAGTAGCTGTGCCTGTATCTCTGGAAAGGGGGCCGATCGCCTAAACGTTTTTTTCCCCTTTTGTGCAAAACGGTCCGTTACAATTGGTGGCAGCGGTGGGATCGTTCCCACAGAAGGACAGCTGCAGGAGACACCATTTCTTTGGATTTACAAGTTAAGGGCAACGCATGTCCTAGTACAGCGACCCTGACAGCACCAGGATGGAACCAGCAGTGGAGTACAGCTACTCTATGAGAGAGTATGACCGGATGGTGTGGTTTCACCTAAGCTTCTTCGGATCCAACCCACTGGAGAGATCGGTGCGGTTCGTGAGGAACCTAGTGTTCGAGAGGCTGCAACAACGGGCAGAAAGAGAAGGTCAGTTGGCACGTTGGGAGAAACTCCAGCGGCAGATACAGCAGGGAATTGGGAGCCCAGTCTCCACTCCCCAGCGGCAGTGTGATATGATGGGAATTGGGAGGCCAGTCTCCATTCCCCAGCGGCAGTGTGATATGCCGGGAATTGGGAGCCCAGTCTCCACTCCCCAGCGGCAGTGTAAAGTACAGGGAGAGGAGAGCAGCGTCCTCCCTCCCCAGCGGCAGGCTGAGTTACAGGGGACAGAGGTAGTTGTTCCTGCCCCCCAGCAGCAGAGTGATATGCCGGGAAGGCAGTATGAAGTACAGGGAGAGGAGAGCAGTGTCCTCCCTCCCCAGCGACAGGCTGAGCTACAGGGGGCAGAGGTAGTTGTTCCTGCCCCCCAGCAGCCAAGTGATATGCCGGGAAGGCAGTGTGAAGTCCAGGGAGAGGAGAGCAGTGTCCTCCCTCCCCAGCGGCAGCGTGCTTTTCTGGGAATTGGGAGCCCAGTCTCCATTCCCCAGCGGCAGTGTGATATGCCGGGAATTGGGAGCCCAGTCTCCATTCCCCAGCGGCAGTGTAAAGTACAGGGAGAGGAGAGCAGCGTCCTCCCTCCCCAGCGGCAGGCTGAGTTATGGGGGGCAGAGGTAGTTGTTCCTGCCCCCCAGCAGCAGAGTGATATGCCGGGAAGGCAGTGTAAAGTACAGGGAGAGGAGAGCAGCGTCCTCCCTCCCCAGCGGCAGGCTGAGTTACAGGGGACAGAGGTAGTTGTTCCTGCCCCCCAGCAGCCAAGTGATATGCCGGGAAGGCAGTGTGAAGTCCAGGGAGAGGAGAGCCGTGTCCTCCCTCCCCAGCGGCAGCGTGATTTTCTGGGAATTGGGAGCCCAGTCTCCATTCCCCAGCGGCAGTGTGATGTGCCGGGAATTGGGAGCCCAGTCTCCAGTCCCCAGCGGCAGAGTATCCAGCAGGGAATAGAGAGCCCAGTCTCCCTTTCCCAGCAGCAGGACACTGTATTGGGAGCGGAGACAGTCGGTCTCCCTCCACAGAGGATGAAAGTATGTATGGGAGAGGAGCTTGCTACCACCTCTCCCCAGCAGCGGATCATTAATGGGCAGGGAATAGAGAGCTCAGTCTCCTTTCCCCAGCGGCAGAGTGTTCTATCGGGAGAGGAGCCGTTACCCCCTCTCCCCAGCGACAGCTTAGAGTATCCAAAGGGGAGACAGTCGGTCTCCCCCTCCAGCTGCAGAGCTGTGTAACAAAAGGGGAGACAGTCGGTCTCCAGCAGCAGAGCTGTGTAACCAAAGGGGAGACAGTCGGTCTCCAGCAGCAGGGCTGTATATCTAAAGGGTGTAGCGTTACTTACCTTAACCGGGGGCCGGTCGCGGTCCTCTCTTCAAGCCGCGCGCGGTCCTGCGGCTCATCCAAATACTTTGGATGGAAGGCGGGCAGTGACCGCGTGAGGCGGTCACGTGTCCCGCCTGAAACTAAGAGCGCGCCGCGAGTCTCGGGCGCGCTCTTAAAGAGACAGTGGGAGCCTAATTGCCAAAAGGCTCCCATTGGCTCCTGTCATACCACACTCCCTATACAATTACCTTTTGGGGGTGTGGAAGTGACAGGAGCCAATCACTTTCGTTTAAAAGCTATTTAAACTTACCTTTTTCCCTTAGCTCGTTGCCCTATCGTGGTTTCTGTTTCAGTTCCCTTTAGCGCTTGTGGTGTTCAGTTGTGTTTTCTCGTATTGACTTTGGCTTCGTATTCTGACTTCGTTTTCGCTTTATCCTTATCTGTACTGTTTGCCGGCTTGCTGTTTTCCGTGTACCAGACCCCGGCTTGTCCTAGTTTACGCTGTCTCTCTGTACCCTTGACCTCGGTTTGTTCTTGGCTCTGTCTTCTCTCATATACGTCGAGTCCGGCCATTCTAAGGTCCGGTAGACGTATCTCTCCTCTGTATTTGCCTCTGTTTAGCTGGATCCTGCGTGTAGGGGTATATTCTCGTTACAAAGGGGAGACAGTCGGTCTCCCCCTCCAACAACCAGGCTTCAACCAGGCTACCCTCCCAGTAGCGCTGGCAACAGGGCAAAGTGACGCTGGTCTCTGCCCACGCAGCACCCCACCAAGTCAGCGTACCCGTACCCAGCACAGCCGTGGTGAGGCACCTGGACATGGACAGGCTTCTCCTCTACCTAGGTGCAGTAACTATTTATTGTGGGTGGGCTGTGCTGTTGATTGTGTTTTGTGGATGGGCTGCTGGACTAACAAGGGCACTGACCGGCAGGAGGTCAGCTACCCTGTTAGTCTGTTTGGAAAAGGGGAGAGATGTGACGAGACCAATCTCGACACATTGCATTGGAGAAGCCTGGTTGCTCACCTGCTGCCTTTGGATTATGGACCGGCAGCTAAAGGGTTAATTTTACTGTGCAGAAGGATTTATTTCTCCCTTTCTGCACAGCCGTTCGGTAGATTCCATGATGACGATGTTCTGGAGCTCCCCGGGCAGCCAGCGCTTTTCTGCCCGGCTTTCCTGCACCAAACCCGGACACTTTTACGTGCAGGCACCGCTGAACCTCCAACCCCTGGTTCTAATTCGTACGGATTTAACGACTGCATGTAAATTCGGTATTTTATGTTGGAGGAATGTTTTAACCCAGATAGCTATGCCATGGAGCCTGTTCGTGGAATTAAAGACTTTGGCTTCATGGCAATTAAACTGTATTCGTGTGGTCTGAGTGCCATTCACCTAATAATGTGCACTCAGACCTGAGCTATCTGGGGATATGTTACATGTATATATTTACCGTACCATTTGTCCCATTATGTATTTTAAAGTGATAGTCTGTCTTTGTGTCCCCACATGTGTAATGGAGTTTTGCCTTTGTCCTGGGAGATAATTGAATTACTTCTCCAGGGCAGAGGGGAGGAAGCCAGGATGCATTGTGGGGATGTTTTACTTCTGTATGTCTGTAATTGGTACATGTCTGTCTTTTGTTACAGTCTTCCATCTGGTCCCCTAGGGGAGTGTCCACCAGGTGGGAGACCTGCATAAATACTGGGCAGGTAGCCCTCATTAAACAGACCACTGCTTGACCCTCAACACGGAGCCTTGTCTCGTTCTTGGGGGGATTCACTGTATGCTGTTAGAGACTGATTGCCAGGAGTGTAAGCTGATTGTCTGCTTTTCCTGTTCGTCTGCTAGCAGCTATTTGGGAGGTTCCAGTTCGGGAGTTGGAGTGCTATTTTGTATCCAGTTCGGGAGTTTGGTGTTCTGCAGTAGCTGTGCCTGTATCTCTGGAAAGGGGGCCGATCGCCTAAATGGTTTTTTCCCCTTTTGTGCAAAACGGTCCGTTACAGCCAAACATCTCCACTTTGGTCTCGTCTGTCCGAAGGTGTACATTATTCCAGAAGATTTGTAGGTAGTTCAGATGCAACTTTGCAAACCTAAGCTGTGCTGCCATCTTCTTTTTAGAGAAAAGAGGCTTTCCCCGGGAAATCCCTCCAAACAAACCATACTTGTTCAGTCTTTTTCTAAAGTCTGAGATGTAACTATTGGGTTCTTTGCACTTTCTCTGAATATTTTACTGTCTGAATTTGTGGTGAACTGCCTTAACTGTCACTTTTAATCAATCTTTCTTGCTGTTGAATGATGGACTTTAAATTATTTGATAATGGCCTTATAACCCTTCCCAGTTTGATTGGCAGCAACAATGGTTTCTCTAAGATCATTGTTGATGTCTTTTCTATTTAGCATTTTGTTAACACACACCTGAAGGCTCCAGACCAGCAAACTGCTAAAATGTTGGCTTTTATAGAGGTGGTCACACTTGATGATCAATTAATCAAGGACATTTGATTAGCAACACGTCTGCTACTTAGCCTCTTAATTCTTATGGAAGCAGTAAGGGTATACTTGTTTTTTCATATGTGGCTTCTCCATTTTAGGTTTACTTTTATTAAATCATTATAAAGAGTAATATGTAATGTGTTGTCATCTAAAGTTGTATTTGCCTAATTTTTAACACATGCTAAGGAAAAGATGATTTATTTTTCCCATGAGAGAGAGAGAGAGAGTGTGTATATATATATATATATATATATTTGTGCTCGGAATTTAAATACGTGATGGATAGTAACTGTGAGCAAAGTTGGTTGTGGTGTGCCGAAACCAACGTACGAGTGGGCCTGTAAATAAAAGAGGGCCCACCAAGGATAATGCAGTTAAAACAGGATGTAGGTGGGTGGGGACAATCAGCTGAGCGGCAGCGGTGAGTAGGGGCTGGGAGCTTAAGTAGGGGACTTACTCCTCCCACAAATTCAGGCCTAATGGCCTTTCTACTTGTGCTCGGAATTTAAATACGTGATGGATAGTAACTGTGAGCAAAGTTGGTTGTGGTGTGCCGAAACCAACGTACGAGTGGGCCTGTAAATAAAAGAGGGCAAAAAGATAAATTCGAGAAAATACACACTTTATTGCATTTTACAAGACCAAGTTTCTGAAAGCTTGGCGAAGCTCTTTCTCTGGTTGCGGAATATATGCGTTATATATGGAGGATTTCCATCGCCCGAGCCTTTTGATGATGTGGACCGGTGCGTTTGTGCTTGAGGCTGCTGAGGCGGCTCCTATGCGGAAGGAGTGCCCGGAGAATGCAGCCGGATTGTGTCCGAGCTTAGATAACAGGGTTCTGACATGTGACATCAATTTTGCCGTGGTAAGCGGGTGCCCTTGTAATGTTAAGAGCGGAGAGTCTGGCAGGTGAGTGCGAAAAGTAGACCGTAGTTGGTCGAGAACTTTCACCGGACACCAGGAAATTATCAGTAGGGAAGAGAGGAATTATTGTAGGATGTATTGACCGGTTGGTTTTAGTGGTAGGGATAGAGAGGAGGTAGTGATCCTCTACCTTGGTGAGGTGTGAAGTTTTAAGGCATCGTGCGATATCTCCTTGACAAATCACTGTGAACTCTCTAGGTCTGAGAAAACCGTAGAAAGCGAGATATATGGCAGATTTTATCACCATATTGGTGTAGCTATCAAATGGGGCTGTGTCAAGGAGATTGCTAAGAGACCTGAAGATAGGCCCGTCTATGGGTAATCTAGTGCTTGCAAGTGGTGGTGAAACCTTTGATATACCTTTCAAGACCTTTTTTATGGGGTATGAAGACAAAAAGGGGGTGCTGTTAGGAAAATTGGTGAGGCTGTGGTGCTGAACCCCGGTGAGGTAAAGTTTAATGGTGTTGTGTGACAGATTAAGGTGTAGGTGGCAGAAAGAGGCAAAAGACACCATGGTTTGGATAGAAAAGTCACCTTGTAGCCCGAATTCTGCAGTGAATTTGTTAAATATGTTAAGTGCCCTATTGTAAGTGATAGCAGTGTTGGGTGATAATGCTTGGTGAGTGAGTGATCTAGCGTGAAGCAAGAGTGTGCTTAATCCAATATTAGTTCGTGAAACCGTGGTGTCCTGGATGGCTGTTGGTGAGCTGCTGGGAGTGCCTGAGAAAATGCCTGGAATCGAGAACGAGAAAGAGCGTCAGCGGCGGTGTTGTGAATACCCGGGATGTGAGAACATACTAAGTGAAACTGATTGGATGCTGCCAGCCAGGTCAACTTGCGAATCAGCCGCATGATGGTCAGGGATGATGAGCGCCCTTTGTTAATAATATCGCAAGCTGCCGAGTTATCTGAGTAGCATTTTACTGCCTTGCCGGACCAGAGATGACCCCAGGTGTGTGCGGCCGCCACAATGGGGTAAATTTCAAATAGGGTTGAGGTCTCCCTGAATCCTGGCAAGGCATCCGTCTCAGTGGGCCAGTGGCCCCTAAACCAGTGGTTCCCGAAAATGGCTGCGAAACCGGTGTTGGCTGCTGCGTCCGTGTGGATGATGGGTGAAGAGGTGGAGAGAGGGGGGATAAACATGGAGATACCATTCCAGTCTTTCAAAAACTTCCCCCACATAGCCAAGTCAGCCTTGGCGTGGGGGTCCAAAGAAACTGTGCCGGAGTCCGGGACTCCATGGAGCAGGCAAAGAAGTCTGGAAATAAAAGACCTTCCCTGCGGAATGATGCGCATGGCGAAGTTCAGAGATCCAAGAAGGGACTGAAGTTCTCTCCTGGTGCAAACGTCATTCCGCAGGAACGTGTCTATCTCCCCTCTCAATCGTGAAAGTTTGTCGTGTGGAAGGCTAGCTCTGAGTTTGACAGAATCGAGCTCTATGCCTAAAAAGGTCAACTTTGTAGTGGGTCCTATAGTTTTGGCTGGGGACAAAGGGACTCCAAGTGTGGAAAAAAGTGCGGTAGTACTATTGATTGCTGTGGGTGTTGATGACCCTGGCTCTATCAGTAGAAAGTCATCTAGATAGTGAATAACGGAGTGACACCTGATGACATTCAGAAGCAGCCAGCATAGTGACTCAGCGAAAATGTCGAAAAGTTTGGGGCTGCTTCGGGAACCAAAAGTGAGTCGTGTTGAGAAGTAATAATACCCTCGCCATTTAACACCGTGTAAGTGCCAGAGTGAGGGGTGTATGGGCAGTAATTTAAAGGCGTTAGTGATGTCTGTTTTGCTGAGCCAGGGTCGATTACCAGATGTCATGATAGACTGTATGGCGTCGTCGATGGTGACGTACTGCAGAGAGAATTCGTCTGCTGGAATGAGTGCGTTTATGCTTGGAACAAAAGAGGAGTGCGGTGCCGATAAATCGATAATGAGACGTTTTTTATTAGAATATTTGTGAATAGCAATACCAATAGGGTTAGTGCGCCAGGAGGAAAACGGTGAAGAGGTGAAAGGACCGATCATGAAACCGTTTGTGGTTTCTGCGGAAATGAGAGTGTCTACAGCGACTGGGTCTAAACGTGCAGACTGGAGATTAGGACATTCTAGTGTACCTGGGGGAATGGCTATTATGCCTGTGTGAAACCCTTGTGAGAAACCTGTGGTGAGAAAATCCACTAAGTGCCTGCTGGGGTGACACCTTAGATAAAAAACCAGGTTGTCGATTTAATGTCGGTTAGTCATTTGTTTGGTGACAACCTGGCTGGACACATGGTCTTGGTATGTGCCCTGAAACATATGGAGCAGATGTGCAATAATCTACAGGCGCTGAAACTGCAGGAGCCTGCGTTGAAATTATTGCACACCTGTGCTTTACCTAAAAAGGAGATGGGCCTACCCAGCTTATCCCGGAGACCACCCGCTGGCTTGTGAGGGGTGAAAGAGGAGTGAGGTGTGAACGTGGGGTGAGGGGTGAGAGTGGAGGTGGTGGGATCTGGTTCGACGGGACATAAGTCCGCCATGTGGGATGTGGAATTACAGATGGCACAAGCCGGGGGCCTGAGTCCGGCGAAGTGGCGACAGAAAAGTTCAGTGTCCATCTGACCCCAGTTCATTCTAATGTTGAACTGCTTGAGATGGGTCGCCGCCTTCGCTGAGACTGACTTGTGGTAGTCATAGAAGGAAGAGCCCCCGTACTTGATGCCTAGATCCACTACCTTGTGGAGATAGAGATCTAGCTCTTCTCTCCTATGGGGATACACCGTGCAAATGACGTCGCGGTATATCCCGAAAGCTATCACAAACTGTGGGATAGACAATTTTTTATTAAGCCTGGGATCCCTCGTTTTAAGCACAACAGAGATGTCACCATAATTGTATGCCTTGTTCTCGAGTACATCCTGAGAGGCTATGAGTAAAGACACCAGACACACATCCTTCCCGTCAAGGATATCTTTCCTGATAGAATCTGGGACGGAGTGTGCTGGTGACTCGAAAGGTGTGATGGCTGTGCCAGGTGCTGGAGGGGGGAGTATAGAGGGACATGAAGGTATGGCAGGTACAGCCGTGGTAGAGACTGGGACTACGGTGTTAGTACCTGAGGAGGAGATGGCGCTCTCCACCTTAGACAGCCTGCTATTGAGGGCCTGTAGATTGGCCAAGATATCTGCCAGGGTATCCTGGGTGGCCGTGCTGTTACTTGGTGGTTGTCCTTGAGAGCTAGTTCCCGGCCGAGGCTCGGGGACTTGGTGGGTAAGCAGCCTGTAAAGTTCTGCCTTTCTAGCTGTGGCCGGAAAGGGGATTCCCCTGAGCCTAAGCTCGGCTGTGATTTTGGGAATAGTCCATGCTCTCAAGGACGTGGGGGTTGAAAGAGTGAGTGATTCGCCTGGAGACACGGGTCTGATTGGCGTGAATGGTGCTTCTTCTGTCAGTTCTTCGGTTGGAATTGGTTCTTGGGACATTCTAAAAAGGAATGATTATGTGAAAGATATATTAGAAGGGGAGTGAGGTAAGAAGGGGGGGGGGTATGGGGAGTGGTGTGTCTTGAAGAACTGGACTTTAATGCTAGATGCCGAGGCGAAAAACTTAACTATTGAATGACTGGATAGGTGAGGCCCTGCTAATGCCAAGTGGCGATGAGAGGCTCTACCTATGATTTGGCTTATGACGTAGGTGCCACAGACGTGGTGGTGGGATGTTGGCCTCTCGGTGACGATAAGAGAAATCAAAACGTGTGGCCGTGACAGGTGAGGCCCTAACTAGAGCCCTGTAGTAAGGCATGCGAGGCTTATAACTATGATTTGGGCGTGGGGCCGTACCTCCGTGTTGAGGTGGGGTGGGGGTGGTAGGCCTCGCGGGATCAGATTTCCTGATAGGGTGGGCTAAGGCATTAGCCTGTGCCGTATAGCCAGTTCGATAGTATGCTAAAGTGTAAAGTTAGAGGACTGGAATGGTGTGTGGATACTAACCTTGACTGGTCGCAAATGGTATCTGGAGCCTCCTGGTAAGTGTAGAGAGTCTTGTCTTAAATGTTGTCTTTGAGGAAGAATCCTGGGGGTTTAAGACAGATGTTGATGTGTTTATACGTATCGTGATGTCGTATGAATAGTATAGGGAGAAGGTTTGATTAGGGGCACGACGTGAGATCCTGCATTGAGGGATCTGGGAGGTTTAGGTGTAGGAATGGGATGATTTTGGATATGAGTGAGAAGGCAGAATGAGGCCTTGGGGTAGCGAATGGACGTACTTGAGTAAGGATGTAAGTACCTGAAGGTATGGCTGAGTACCGTGTCAGATTTTTGGTGTCTTCTTGAGCCTGGTGGCCGTATGACCGAAAGTCTGTGTAGACAAGTAGTAAAGAGATAACGTATCCTGGGCGTAAGCCTGAGGGAAGGTAGCAATGGAGTTGAGACCGCGTGAGGTCTAGTATTGAAAAGAGAGTGAACTATACCTTTGTTTAAAGTACAGAGATTGTTTAATCGTGGCAGGTTAACTGCGTAGAAACGGTGGAATCTTAGATTAGTACAAGGATCTAAGGGTTTAACCAAGAAATATACCATAGTTAGCAATAGATGTGAAGATAATTGATAAAACCTGATAACTCAAGGTGATAAAACCATACCTGTTCCTGTAATAAAAGGACCTTGAAATAACAACTTTAATGCAGAAAAGCAAGAGACCGATGCAATCTGTAAAAGCCAAAAGATGTGGCAGCGTGATTTATGTGCAAGGAATAGTACGGATTATGTGTAAAGGGTATAACTTGTAAATAGTGTTTAAAAAGACTTATCTGAGTGTTATTAGGAAAGAATGTTATAGCTTGAATTTAGACACGTATGAAGTTATGAACCGTGGTGAAACATTATGTTTATAACAGAAAAATACTTTAAATGGTTTAACAAGGTAGAAAAACACAGGGCTGGTAGTTAACCATATAATGTAACCGCAAACTCATATAAAGGAATAAATAATAGTAGGACTGTGATTAGAACTTATGCCAGCTTATCTTAAAAGAATAGAAATAACCGAATGTAAATTAGTAAGATAGTGTACGTGAATTAACCATACGAATAGGTTGGTGCTGAAATAACCGAACGGAAAAGTGAATATAGATAATAATGAGCTTAAACATGAAATATTTATTCGGTTGTTTCCGTACGAAAAAACATAAAATGATAGCGAAATGAGCCGAACGTTCGTGCGTTTTTTGGCGCGAATGGAGATATAAACGAAAGCGTGTATTCGTGAAAATGCGAAAGAGGGAGCCTACCCCTACGTTTTTAGGCCCGAACGGCGGGGAAATAGCGAACGCTAATTCCCACGCCTTGCTTACGTGAACGCGCCGGTCTCGTGACCGGAAGTCGGGTACCTCGACCGGAGGGAAACGGAGTGGAAGGACCTCGGACGGACGGAGGATCGCACAGGGCGTCTGGCTGCTGGAAACAGGTACAGTTCTGGCGGGAAGCTGGACCGGAAGTGCTGGTTGCTAAGGACAATCAGCTGAGCGGCAGCGGTGAGTAGGGGCTGGGAGCTTAAGTAGGGTACTTACTCCTCCCACAAATTCAGGCCTAATGGCCTTTCTACATATATACAAACATACATACATACACACTCGTGATACTCGAAAAATTAGAATATCGTGCAAAAGTTCATTTATTTCAGTAATGCAACGTAAAAGGGGAAATAATAAGCCATAATGAATCTATGGGGCATTACCAAGAGAAAGATGAGACATCAGACCGAACAATGCAGAAGAGCTGAAGGCCGCTATTGAAGCATCCTGGTCTTCCATAACACCTCAGCAGTGCCAGAGGCTGATAGCTGCCATGCCACGTCGCATTGAGGCAGTAATTGCTGCAAAAGGAGCCCAAACAAAGTCCATATGCATGCTTATACTTTTCAGAGGTCCGTTATTGTTCTATGTACACTCCTTGTTTTATTGATTGCATGTAATATTCTAATTTACTGAGATTGTGGATTTGGGGTTTTCATAAACTGTAAACCATAATCATCGCACTTATGACAAATCACGGCTTGAACTATCTTGCTTTGCATGTAATGCGTCTATCTCATATATTAGTTTCCACTTTTACTTTGCATTATTGAAATAAATGAACTTTTGCACAATATTCTAATTTTTTGAGTATCGTGTGTGTGTATATATATATATATATATATATATATATATATATATATATATATATATATATATATATATAGAGAGAGAGAGAGAGAGAGAGAGAGAGATTGGATTAGCCGTATTAGTCCAGCAGACAAGATGCCAAAATACCAGAGGAGGCAATAATACCTTTTTTTATTGGACTAACTTAATATTTCAAAGACAAACTTTCAAGAGTTTCCTCTCTTCCTCAGGTCTGAAGCAATACTGATCAATCTGAAAGAGTCTAACACTTAAAACAACTGATATTAGAGAAAGGGAAGGAGGGAGGGGTGAGTGGGGTGTCATAAATAGCAAAAGATGTGTCTGAAAGTGAAATGTTCAGGTTGGTTGAGAATAGCCAGAAAAGTAAAACAGAGGAGAGTCAATAAGCTAGTCTAAAAAAAAAACCAAAAAAAAAAAAAAACCGGCAGAACAGGGCAAGCAAGTATATAGCTGCATATATGTATGTATAAAAATTGATCCAATAAAGGTGAAACGAGAATATTGAAAAAGAACTATTTAAGACTTTTAGATGTGTGTTTATAAAAAGTTTTGGTAGTGTGTGAGAAAGCCAGAGTCTACATTAAAACCCCTTAAGGACACATGACTGAAATATTCCGTCATGATTCCCTTTTATTTCTGAAGTTGTGTCCTTAAGGGGTTAAGTCTTTCATTTCTGGGGTTGAAATGTGTGAACATTTTCATCTCAAATGTCTTTCGTTCATGAGAGTCCTTGAAATTCCCTTTAAGAACTTTAATCCTGAGGTTTTTGATGGAGTGACCAGTCTGGGTGAAGTGATGACCAACAGGGGTACAATATCCGTTTTTCTTGTGGTTCTTGATTGTCTGTCTGTGTAGGTTCATTCTGAGATGCAGCTTAAGGCCAGTTTCTCCAATGTAGCAACCTTTGTCACACACTCTACCATGTACACCACATTCACAGATGTTTACGAATATAATCCCTTAACCCCTTCAGGACCGAGGACGGTTCAGGACCGCCATCGGCATTTTTGCGTTGCCGACCGGTGACGGTCCTGAACCGTCCTAACGGTGCAATGTACTTACCCGATCGCCGTAGTTCCCACGGCAGCAATCGGCGTTGCTCCTGGTGTGGGGAGACTGCCTGCAGCCCAAACAGTCTCCCCATGGCGGATTAGGACCCCTGGGGCCAATAGGTGTCCAAGTGTCTGCCTTCAGGGGGACTGTCTGTGCTCACAGACAGTCTCCCTGCAACTGTAAAATCATAAAAAAAATAAAAGTAAATAAAAAATTATTTGTATATATATATATATATATATATATATATATATATATATATATATATATATATATATATATATACACACACACACACACACACACACACACACACCCCGGGTTGTCTACTTTAAAAAAAATATGTACATGTGGGGTGTTATTCAGAGATTTATGACAGATAATAGTGTTACAATGTCACTATTGATAAATTTTAAAAATGTATGTTTTGAAACCGCAATATCCTACTTGTACCTTGTATAGCCCTATAACTTGCAAAAAAGCATGTAAACACTGGGTATTTTTAAACTCAGGACAAAATTTTGAATCTATTTAGCAGTTTTTTTTATTTGCTTTTGTAGATTAGTAAAAGATTTTTCAAGTAAAAGTCAAAAAACATGTATTTTTTTTTAAATTTTTCATCATATTTTTTTTTAAATTACACGAGATTATATAAATAATGGTATGTAAAGAAAGTAAAAGAGAGCGGAAAATTACAGCTAAACACAAACACCACAAAAGTGTAAAAAGAGGCCTGGTCGCAAATGTACAACATAGCAAAAACAGTCCGGTCCTTAACCCATTAAGGACACAACTTCTGGAATAAAAGGGAATCATGACGGAATATTTCCGTCATGTGTCCTTAAAGGACCACTATAGTGCCAGGAAAACATACTCGTTTTCCTGGCACTATAGTGCCCTGAGGGTGCCCCCACCCTCAGGGACCCCCTCCCGCCCGGCTCTGGAAAGGGGAAAAGGGGTAAAACTTACCTTTTCCAGCGCTGGGGGGGAGCTCCTCCCTCCTCTTCTCCGCCTCCGTCCGGGGAATGCACGCGCTGCGCTGAGCTGCGCCGATTCAGCCGTCGCATAGGAAAGCATTTACAATGCTTTCCTATAGACGCCATGCTCTCACTGTGAAAATCACAGTGAGAAGACGCAAGCGCCTCTAGTGGCTGTCAATGAGACAGCCACTAGAGGATTAGGGGGAAGGCTTAACCCATTCATAATTATAGCAGTTTCTCTGAAACTGCTATAATTATGAAAAAATGGGTTAACCCTAGCTGGACCTGGCACCCAGACCACTTCATTAAGCTGAAGTGGTCTGAGTGCCTAGAGTGGTCCTTTAAGGTGTTAAATGCTAGTATAGGAGGTTCAGGAAATATTTTTTTGAGCGTGGGGTCCTCTGAAATGAATGGTTGTAGCGCTTTAATAATTTTACGTACTTCAAGAGTTAAGTTGTATGTAACTACTAGAGGGACTCTTGTTTTGTTTTCCTTTTCTTTGTATTGTAGGAGCCTGTCCCGTGGTGGTTTTAAGGCAGACTTTTTAAAAATTTTATTTAGATATTGTCTTTTCCTTGTAGCCCTTTTGCCTAAATGACTCCGGCTGTAGATAATACCTTTTTTTATTGTGATGGAAGCTGGAATTGTGGAGGTAGCTGTACCTGTCTGTGGGTTTTCTATATATAGACGAATGAAGAATGCCATTGGTGACCGTTCTTGTGCAGTTCAAGAAACTCACATTGATTTGAAAAGTTGATTTTAAGGTTTATTGATGGGTGGAATGAATTAGATGATTTATGGACGTCTATAAGGCTTTCTTCTCCTTCTGTCCATATTATGAAAATATCATTGATGTAACACGAATATGTATATGGTTTGTGGGGCTGTGTACATAAAAAGCTGTTTTCTAGGTCAGCCATAAAAAGATGAGCATATTGGGGTGACATTTTTGTGCCCATCGCTGTCCCTGTCATTTGTAGGAAGTTATTAAAACTGAAATAGTTGTGTGTGAGTATGAATTCTATAAGCTGGGTGATTATTGCGCTATCATATTTGTGTGTTGGTTTGTGGGACGATAGAAATTTAATGCAGGCCTCAATACCATCCTTATGTGGGATGTTACTGTATAAGTATTCCACATCCATTGTTCCTAGTATAGTGTTTTCTGGTAGTTCATTTATCTGGTTAATTTTATTGAGGAAGTCTGTAGTGTCCTGTATAAAGCGCTCAGTCTCAATAACTAGAGGCTTAAGTATGTTTTCTATTAGGCCAGATATCTGTTTAGTGAGTGTTCCCATACCGGTTATAATGGGGGCCGTCATGGGTTTCCTGGCTTGTGGATTTTGGGCAGCATGTAGAAGGTTCCCATCTTAGTGTTAACATTTGTGTGTAAAAAATGCAAAAAAACTAATCTGAATGCCAATTTTGGCCACTGTTTGTGACTAAGTGGCTACTAAAAAAGACTGGACATAGCTAAATAGGGAGCCATCTACTAACTAAACAGTCGTAAGATCAAAATTGAAAGAGCACATTTATTTTAAACTATGTTACACTTGCCACACATGATGGCATAACAAGGCAGCCATGACACATATGTTTAATACACCCCCCCCCCCCCTCCGGACTCTGTGACAGAGCTCCACTAATGTCCTAGACAAGGAAGGCGTTGCAAGCTATACCTCACACTTAAGATTTCACATACATGCCAAACTGACAATAGGTCTGCAACTGTCAGATGTGCAATACATCGTAACCCACTACATCAGCCCCTGACCGCACACGAGTACTACTAGGATGCATATGAGTCAGTCTCACATAATAAGCATACTACTTACCTGATTCAACATATCGAGCTTGTCGTTAAGACAACCACGATACGGATTGCTCAAAATTGTCAAAACTACTGTTACCCTACGGTTTAATAAGCATTTATAAAGAATTATAAAAAATGAGATAGAGGAAATTTACTGCTGCCTATTCAGTGATACCGGTATCATACACGTATGTTATACCAGCTTCTGCCTCTACGTAAACTACTTTAAACTAGCCATGCATGTTAATATCATACGTCTTATTTTACTAAAGATATCAATGTCTCTGTTAAGGGTGCCCGTTCAACTTAAGACAAGAATACTGGTTCCATTGTTACTTTAATTTTCCTATCTGACGCCTACATCTCAACCTCAACCAGATTTTATGACAATTGACCTCTAGCTGTACCAGATTACTTTTTTCTGTACTAGCATACATTTAAGCCTGTACTCAAAAACGAAAAATGTGTAATTATCTATGCCACTGTTGAGCCTGTTTATATACACGTGTACGCTGTTGTGGCGTTTGTCACTGTTTTTGTACTCACCTGCGCAACAAAAATAAAGAATTATAAAAAAAATAAAAATAAAAAATAAATTGAAAGAGCTTTTTAAAATTTTGATCATTTGGCTTTTAGTAGATTGCTACTTAACTTTATGTCCATAAATATGGCAAGCCCACATACGAATAGCAAATTAGGTAGCAATCTACTAGTAAATTTTTTTTTTAGCTTTAATATAGACCAGGGGTAGGTAACCTTTGACACTCCAGATGTTGTAGACTACATTTCCCCTGATGGAGAAAAGTTGTCCACTTCGATATAGATGAAGGTAGCCCTCCAAACAGTTACAGATAGGGCATTTGGCCCTCGTGGAGAAAGATTGCTGACCCCCCTCCTCCCCCAATATAAGATATGACTGTATGCTATATTAACAAATGTTAAGGCAAAATATGTCATTTCTTATCAGTACATATTTCTAAAATCCCACACAAAACACAGCAAATATGGTAAGTCATATAAATATCTAATAAATGTTTACCAGCTATTAAGATGGTTTTATATTCCCCTATTAATCTGGATTACTATAATATCCCACCTGTGTAGTGTACTCAAAGAATGCATTTATATATGTGCACATCTAAACAGGTCAAGTATCTTTTTCCCTAAAAAGAAAAAAAGAAAACAGTGCATTTGGCAGAAGATATTTATTCAGCAAAAACATTTTAATATTGTCATTTATATTTCCCTTAGTGAAATAATGATTATTGAATATAACTTAGAAATTCACAAAAATGTGTAAAATAAATAAAAATAACCATCCTTCTTTATACATATGTTTATCACATACTACAGGATATTTGTATTAAGCAACATACTATTAAAGACAGACAAATAATATTGTTATTCAATCTATTATGTGGGGAGTTGACTTACCCTTGATATGGGTATATTTTGTGCCAAAACAGTCCACATAGAGAAAGAAGGTGAGAGGGATGTTTAAGGCATTACATGTACAATTACTGTTCATTGCAATATCATGGGCAGCGTCTGAGATCTACATGGGGTCTTGTAGTTCCTAGAAATAATGACACCTATGTCCAAAGTGCATGCCATTTCGATACAGGTCTGGAGTACAGATTTTCAGAGATAGGCCAGTGGAATTTAGATCTTTGTTTTTAAACAACAGTGTAAAATATATATAGGTAGATCAGGGCACATTTCTCGCAAACTTGTGAACCGCAAGAACATATGTGCCAGTTGTACATTTTGACATGTAAAGTAAACATATTCCTCTTGTAATCTTCTCTCTGCTATTCCTGGTATGCGGGTTGCAACCACTTACTCTCAGCTACTAGTGAAAAAGAGTAGTGAACTTAATCTGAGGCAGGGATTTTCCAGAGGAGATTAAATCTAGCCCCCATAGAATTAATTAATAAAAATAAAACTGATCATTTGTGAAGTTGCTTCATTTGCTACAACTTCCCATTTTTTCCAAGGTCTCATCACACCAGGTAGGTGTCCCAGCCAATCTTAATGAACTTTACCAACACCTGTTGAAGTTACTCAATAAACAGGGATTTATGGACATTTCAAAACTTTGTGAGCTGTACATAGTTACATAGCAGAAAGGAGACATGAGTCCAAGTTCAGCCACTCACATTTGTTTTTGCAGTTTATTCTGGTTTTCCAAAAAAATTCAAAAAAAAAAAAAAAAAGCAGCCAGACCTTTAAAAATGTGTATAGTATTTGATAAAATACCTTATTTCGACAGAGTATTACATACTTTTATTGTTCTTGCTGTAAATAACTGTTGGCTCTCCAGTTGTTGAAATCTCCTTTCTTCAAAGCTAAATGGGTGATCTATTGCCCTTTGTACAGTCCTATTAATGAATAGATGTTACCAGAAAAAGAGAGAGAGAGATGTTACCCTATGTATATATTTGTAAAATATCAAATGTTTATTTTTGCGGTAAGTTTAAGTTTTATAGGTTTTCTTCATATCTAAAATATTTCATTCCCCTTATTACTTTGTAGCCCACCCCTGCACATTTTCTATGGTCATATTTCCACTGAATATTTAAGGTATGTTCTTACCATTGTTTTATAGAGGCAAAATTAATTGTTACCATGTGAATGCATGCCCCTTTATGCATAGCAATACCTTACTGTCCTTTACAGTTAATAACTGACATTGTTACCTAATGTAAAACCATTACAAGTCTTCACCATTGTATCGTTTTCCCCTTAGTGCCACTTACTGTGTACATTGCTTGTGTGTGATTTTCATCCCAAAATTGACACGACACATCCCAAAGTATCTATTTATCCAAACTACTCTGCAAAGAAGCAGCTCACTATAGTGGTTATAATGACACTCACCCCTAGGTAACGGAGGCCAAAGTTGAACAAAAATAATACTGCTAACGCATAAGTGGAGCTTGCTCTTTAGATCACAAAAAATCCAAGGACCACAGGTACCCAGGTAAAGGTAAAACTATTCAAAAATCAGTTTGACTTCTTACTGTGGGATGGCACCATAACCACTACATAGTCCCCCTCAAAGTAGTTTTTTTTTCTCCGTTCTTTTCAGGAAAGCAAAATATTTTCAATCACTCAGATTGCACTTTTATAGAAAACTTTATTCAAGACAACATTTTCCAGCAAAAAGGCAATATACAGGTAGAGATGTACAGTGCTGCTACAGGAAGAAGGAAACTCATAAAAGACCGAAATAATGTAAAATTAAGTTGAACGGCTGTAATCTATTAACTGCACTTAAACTATACAAAGCTGCTGCCTTTAAACAAATATTAAATTAAAGAGAAACAGAGGGACATGTGAAAAGGAAATAAAACTACACACCATGAATATCAACATCAGTGAAATACTTTTATAACCACCCAACAATATGAATCTGTGTGTTCATTTGTACATTTTCATTAAATATACATTTGTACTTTAGGTCTGTAGTTTTTGTACAAAGTTATCCTACTAAAGACAAGTGAGCATGCCCTCTGTTCTCAAAGGCTGTCAACAGCATTTTTTTTTTTTTTTGCCCCAATCATTAACAACTATATACACACAAATGTGCAGCATATATATATATATTCTGTCAACTTGAGTGTCTAACTTATTTGCACGTAAAACTCAGTATTTTGCTTCTGGGACAGTTTGCTAATAACTGGTTTAATAACAAAGAAGAAAGACACAGTATGAAGAGATTGTGCAATGGCATTAAACTTTTTTTTTTTCTTTCCAAAAAGGTGCCAACAATGTACACAACTTGAGATTGCCATTTACTGAAGTGATGTTTTTCAATTTTACAAATGCACAACTTTGTGATTTGAAGAAGAGGAAACCTGTTGTGAGAGTAAACATAAAACATTATTTGCTGCAATGATTGCAAAACATGTGGGTTGGCAGGCAGCCGGCAACCTTTATGCTTCATACAAAATCTTGAATGCACAAACTGTGGAAATTTGCTCTACTTCCTCCCTTACTTTCCAGGCTTGGCCCATGCTTTACCTTTATCACAAACCCCCTTTAAGTGACATTCAAGCTGTATAAAAACATGTTCATTTTCTTCAAACAGCAGTCAATAGATACAGAGAAGCCAAACGGAACAGCCTCAACAAAATAAAATTAACATCAGCAGCAAATCCTCTTGCTGTAGATATCAGATATAGTGCACTTGTACCAAAGTTTTAGCGTTGTTAAAAAGGTGCACACAGTTATTTGTCTCTTGCCTTGGATACTCTTGGTAAGTTGAGTCAGTTATGGATTTTAATTGCTTTCTCAAGGTAAGTGTAGCGACTTCTCTTTGGGGCTTTATTGAAGTGATCAAGGCCCAGCCAAGGCCTAGGGTGGGACATATTGCCTAGGGAGAAAATAAAAAAAGCAAACATTACATCAAGAGTGCTGAACTATTTACACAACAATTTAGAATACAAATAAATCAGTTATGTATTTAAAAGTACCATTGATAGTCAGATTTTGAACGTGGATCAACATGCTATTACCCACATATTGGCTATTATATCCTTGGACATTGTTACAAAAAATTGTAGAGTATGATAAAATAACCTTTGTAGGGAGAGAAATCCATGTTTTGTTCTTATTGTAAAGAAAATCTGTCCTCTGTTTTAGGTGAAATCTCCTCTATTCAAATCTTAACATGTTCAGTCAAACTTTAAACTAAAGAATGACATAATGAATAGTAGAGATTGCTCCAGACATTGACTATAACATTGTTAACAGTAAGGTTCTACAAGGTACAGTATCTCTCCAAGTGAAATAGTGAGATCTATTGTGGAATTATCTGCTATGCCTACCAGAAAGAAAGAGTATGCAGGAACAATCTGTAGCTTTCACCCATATATTAGACAGTGCATTTTAAGCATGTATACCAAATTGGTAGAACTACAACTCTATTCAAGATCTAAGACTTCCTTATATTATGAATGTACCAGAATGATTTAAGTTCTGAATATGATTACGTCCAGAAATTTATAGATCTGTATCAACCAGGCAGTATTTTTTTAATTTTTTTTTTTTTTTATAAAGTATGGTTTCACTTCCACCATGCTGTGTGGGGCACCCTAATCTCAGGGCAAACCCAGAACATGTACATCAGCGTCAAGTGATACAAGGATAAAAAACCAGCGGTTAATCCCACTAACAAAGAGTGCTTGATTTATGAATCATGTAACCATCAATCATCTGTTATTTTCATTACATGTTTTTATGGGGGTTTTTTTTTTTGAGTCATGAACAGGACTCAATCACAAAACAAGGGAACATGTCCAGCTTGTTTGTTCGCAATACATCTGTATGGTGCTCGGACAACTTTACAGTCACCCAAATTTCAGATAATTCCCAGTTCATCTGAAACCAGGTTCACAAGTCTAATGAGAACCAAGTTCAAAATTATCTATATATATATTTCATGTTTATATTATCTCTACATTCTTTGATGTGGGGGGAATACATAAGTAAAAGTTATCCTTGGCTGCAATTCAACATATATACATAAACTTTCATGTTTAATCCTAACAATGCTGGGATTCTCCCTCCCCAATCCACTCAGTGAAAACCCACTCGCAAGTATCAGAATTTAGCACATCCAGTCTATATATTATAGTAAAACTCACCAGGCTGTGGCTCAAAGTCTTTCAAGCTGACTTCATAATCCTCTTCATTTATATACTGGTGACGCCCCATCATTACAATGGCAAATTTGAACTGTAAAAAGAAAATAATATTAAAGAAACTATACAACTCTAAAGTCATATTTTAGTGCAGCATTCGGCAGGATGTCAGTTTCTGATGAGAGGTTCATGCTGGAAAATATATATATATATATATATATATATTTTTTTTTAGACAATATTGAAATGTTAAAGGTGAACAAAACAAAAAGTCACAGCCAAACCAGTGTTTCCTTATGTAATTACTCATTTTATCAAGAAACAAACTCATTATTTATAAACACTGGTATTTTAAGGACTATTAGTGAGTGACATTCCATTGTTTACACGTTTGCCACAAACATCATGGGGGGAGAAAAGTGAGGTGCAACAAGACAATGATTGGACTAGTAATTAAACTTGAGAACCTTGCTAAAGATCTTTTTGAGTCAGGGTCTTCACAGGTATGAAATTGGTTTGGGAGAGGCCAAAGTGGGTGTGTAAGTGAAGTAATGTGCAACACTATGGTAATCGGTCTACAAGTTGGTAGACAGTGTAGACTTGCAAACTAGTCAACTAAGGCAGAGTGCTGTGGAAACATTTCATTCCTTACAAAAGTGCTTATAGTGAAACTATCCGATGGTGGCCCCATGGATGGTGGATACATAGTACTAATCTTGGAATTTTCATTTACTTCTTCTATATAGGCAACGTAGAGAATGAAATAAGCATTAAAATAAAGTGTGTCCCTGTTCTTCCCTATCCCTGTAGTGAAGCCATAGACACTAAATTTTTTTTTTTGTCTAGCCACATAGTCTGAGTCATATAGTATTAGCTAGGCAACAACTTGAACTTAATCTGTTGAAGTCTGGAGTTTATAGCACTTTGCTAATTCAATAGAATAATATTGGACCATTGTTCGCCAGAAAAGGTGGAAATTATCCAAAAGCAGTTTACATAGGACATATCTACCTAGCTGCTCAAAGATTTGTGACTTTAATTGCATCTGTTTATTAGACAAAATGTCTACTAAAAAGAGAACTGGGCTGCTCATCCACCATCTCCAAGAAAAACCTGAAGCAGCTAGCACTGAGTAAGCAATGAATAGGCACGGATGATTGACTTGTAGGGAGCTGAAGGCATTTGTTATGGCCATCAGAATATTTAGAGTTAGTACTGGTGTTCGAGGACAAGAGTTGGTAGTCTGTTCTAATTTTAGAACACTATAAGAGCAGAGCAGAAAAATGTTACATGGATTTGCTTCTAATGCCAAAGTGAGATCTAGGGACAGGCTTAATCTCCTATACATGACAATTTGGAAAACACAAATAGCACAGTAGTATTTGGCAACATAGGGGAATCCCAGGCCATGTCGTGACTTGGGTATACAAAGTTGGGCAAATTCCAGTGTAGGCCATTTCTTGCCCCAAACTTAACAAAACCCTGGGTAATCCTGAATGAAAGAATCTGAAAAAACATACAACATACTAGGGAACAGATTCATTCTGATGACTTGTGTTCTCTTTTCAAAGCTTCAAAATTGACTGGTTCACCCATGTGCCCCAAGAGTTTAGAGACCATATTTTTCACGCCAGTTTTTTTTTTTTTTTTTTTATAATACAAGAAATGAATCGCATGATTAAAATATACAATCAGTAAATTATTAATAAATGGGGAACTTTTTTTTTAAATCAATTATTTTTACTTAAAGGGACACAAAAGGAACCCACAAGGGAGGTGGGAGCTGTAGTGCCAGGAATAAAGGTTTGTATTTGTGGCACTATAGTATGCCTTTCAATAGAGAACAGCACTGTGCATAAAAACCATATAGCCATTGATAAAACTTTTATGAGCACAGTACGAGTCTATAATTTAAACACATAAATGCTTATAAACCTTTTCAAATTCCTTTTCCTGTATCTCCAACATGGCTTGGATCCTCTTCATTACTTCTCTGAAGGGTTCCCCCTGCAATTTAAAAGAAAGCTGGAATAAATTTACTCTGACACAATTTAAACCATCTATTCAATTATATAATCCAAGTTACCCATCAATCAGGGATGACTCCCAAAAAAATGAAGGAGGAAATAATCTCAGTTGTATCTATCAGGAGAAGTGCTGAGTTAATGGTGGCATCCACTAACCTACTATCTGGAAATGTAACTCCCACTAACAGGGCAGGCACCAGTTTCAGGGAGTGAAATGTCCTGGTGATGATACCCAGAGAACAATTTAGCCCTTACCCTAAAAAAATATTTAAATGTAAAAACTTTATAATTGCAATGCATTTAGTATAAACAATAAATAAACATGAGATACTGAAGTAGTTTCTAAACAGCCTCACCTGCAGTCTCATGGTTTACTTTGAGGTCTTCAAGACCTGAAACGCATTTTCCCTTAACCCACTATTCACTGTTATATTACCAGTAACATTTTAAAGGATGCATATTTAAATTTCTACCCAATGTATTGCAATTCAACAAAATAGAAAATTTACATGCAGGCTAATACGACCATTATACTAACCAAAATATTACATTTTAAAAAAAAATGTAATTCATTTTTAATACTGCACAGAAACCTGTAATTAAATGGTTCCCATACCTGTTGTATCCTTAGCAAAAATGGAACTCCAAATGTGCCAAACACCTCTTTGTGAAAATGTGCCACAGAAATCAACATCTCATTTTCTTTGTCTATCTCTACCTGGTCCAAAGGTATTTCCTGTAGAATAAACATATTCATACCATAAACAAATAAAGGATCATGTACACCGCATGACACCATCACAAATTGATTCTTAAAATATCATAGGAATATATGAAATGGTCATATACTTAAAGGGTTACTCCAAGCATCATAATCACTACAGCTGTATTCTAGGCGTACTCTGGCACGGTTCCCTGGTAATAGGGAAAACTATTTACCGATATGTCCCTTTATGTGGGTCCCAGTCTAGCTCTACAAAATGCATAAGGGGCATAAAAAAAAACATTATTTATGAAGAAGGGTTAGAAATGTTGCATTTGTTTTCTTCCGAAGAAAAAAAAATATGATATGATAGCACTATACAAATATATACAGAGTAAATATAAAACATTATGTAATGAAACAGAACATTCAAGGAAATATTTAAAATGTATACGAACAGGTCACTATGGATGCAAGAAATATATTTTCCCTTTTTTGTTGCATGATTGGAAATATCTTACTATTTTCTTTAAAGCCCTTTTCTGGATAAACCTCATAAAAAGATGTATTTTAAAGAATGAACTCTATGGATTTGAGTTTGTTTTTTTTTAGTTTTTTTTTTACCTATATTAATATGCAACTAACATATTAATATGTAACTATGTGAAGGTTATAAAAGGATATATGCCAAAAAATAATGCCTCTAAGAAAGCCCTCCAAATATTCCATTGAGTGAAGAAAAAAAGGTTTTTGCATAAAGAGCATTATGTGCAAGAAACTGGCTAAATTAATAGATGCATTACTCACCTCTATCCGAAATGTTCGACTTGTTGCAGGGGATAAGCATTCCAATAGTTCTTCTTCCTGGTGAGCACCAATTATTTTGTAGCTTACAATTTCTAGTAATCTAAAAAATAAAAATATAAATAAATGGCTATACAAACAAGGATGGAAAAGCAATTTACCTGGGCATTAGGATCAAAAAAAGAATATGTTTAAACTTTCCATATTCAAGGACTTGTTCATTCCAGGTGAAAGCTCACTGCCATTTTTAGATTTGGGGAGCCATTTTGCCTTATGTGGCAAAGATGGAAAAATATGCATTTTGAGTTTTCACCGCTTCATTTTGTGTATTCAAAATTATAATGGATTAAAAAAAAAAAAAAAAAGTTTGCCTAGATGAAAGTCTATTCTCCAGTGTGGACAAATTTTTACATAAACATTAAATAATTTTTAGAAAATATCTTTTGGGAAGGAAAATACATTCATGGGAAAAAGAAAGTACACCCCCTTGAATTCTATGGTTTTACTTACCTGTACATAATAATCATTACAATTGTTTCTCTAAGATCATTGCTGATGGTTTTCCTCCCTGGAATTGTGTTAAAACACTGCTGAATGCTCCCAAACAAGAAAACTGCTAAAATGTTTTTTATAGAGGTGGTCACACTTGCAGAAGATCAATTAATCAAGGGCATTTGATTAGTAGCACCTATCTGCTACTTAGAGTCTTAATTCCTATGGCCGCAGTAAGGGGGGTTCTTTGTTTTTCCACACATGGCTTCTCCATTTTGGATTAAAGTTTGGTAAATAAATCATGACAAATAATGTATCATGTGTTTTTGTTCATCTTGGGTTACATTTACCTAATTTTAAGCCCTGCTATGTAAAACCAGAGAGTTCAACAAGGGAGTACTTTCTTTTTCCCATGACTGTATTTTCATTAAACCAAAAAGAAAATATTTCATAATTGATTTTCAGATTTTCACCACTCCAGGGAAAAGCAATCACCTGAACATGCATACATTATAGAGGGTGCTATTGGGGCCAATCTACACAACAGACCAGATCCAGTGCACTTGCTCATTCACTAAGCAGCAATTATAAGTTTTACACAATGTCAGAGTTTTATTTAAAAACACCTCACTTAGGCAGACAATCATGGGGATTTAGTTACAGTATATGCTCATCAATTGCATAAGCCTACCACAACGTCATTGTGCCCCATTCTTGGCAGGTCCTACTCTAGCATCCCAATGCCTGTTCTTATGAGATTTATCCACTTACTTGGGAAATATTTCCTCCTGGGACTCTCTGCAGGTCAAGGTTAAACAGGGTCCTTGAATAAGGCATCTGTGACAGGGAGGGGTGCAAAACCAGGGAGTAGGCAATGTATGCCGGGAACAACAATGTATGATCATATCCTGTAACTAAACTCCAATTATTTTTGCCTACGTTATGTTTTTAAATAAAACTATTACATTCTGTAAAACTTCAAATTGCTGTTTAGTCAAAGAGTGAGTGCACTGAATCAAAATTAAATTTAGCTTAGTACCTCTTCAAAGTGACACAATCTTGAGGGCAAATGAGACACTGATGAAGGCAGTGTAAATACTGGACCAGGATGATAGAATTTCAGGGATTTTAATCATGCATGCTAGACCATGTCGATGTAATGAGTATTTAAAATCCGAGAAAAGATTTAAACATTAGACAACAAAACTTTAGAACACACTAAGCAATGCGATTTTGAAAAACAAACTGCTTCCGATAAATGACAATCTGAGTGAAGGTGCATAAAGATGGTTGTCAGAAAGGGGGAGTGGGAAAGGTAAAAAAAAAAAGGAAAAATAGGAATGTCTTTAAAAATTTCAATACACTTCAATGAAAAAGAATGAGATTGTAGATTATATCAAGATATTAAACTAAATTGATATCAGTATTCCTTAACCTCCAATTGAACAGCAAATGTATTAAGCTCTTGTGTTACATTTCAATAAAATCCATACATTCAAATACTCCTGTTAAACCTTTTAGAAAACATTATATGGAACAGTTATTTTGCTATGTTCAAAAACTGTTCCATTACCTCAGTTTACCGGATCCCTTCTCAGAGAGTTCGACATTTCTTTTACATTCTTCTAATAGATCTCGTACACAACCATGTTTATCTGGATATAGTGTTATTTCCTGTAAGTGAAAAGGTTTATGCTTCAAAAGGAAAAACTAGCAAAGAGAGATTTGGTTCAATATCATGCATAATTAAAAAATAAAATGTTTAACAGCGGTACAATATCCGCAATTGAATAATACATGTGATTACATTAGAGTTGTGCATAATGTGTATGGTATTTAAATGTATGCCTTGGAAAGGTAAAATAAGCCTAAAGGGTAACTAAAGAGAAGGAGAAGGAAGCCAGAGTATCGTGCTTCAGACTTGTGCTGCTAATTTGTCCATTAAAAAAAGGATCTTTAATTTTGAGCACAACAGCGTCCGTGGAAGTGAAATTATCACAGAACCAAGATTGAGCCAGTGCTCACCAAGCATCGGAAAACAGTTAAAAGGGATTTCTTCATGACATGTCACACCCTCATTTGGTCTCGATAATAAAAACACCCATGTATCTAAATGTATTTGTCTATGGAAAATACAAAAGAGTGCAGCTCTCTTCCCAAAACAGAACTGCCTTGGAGTAAAACCACATGTGCTCTTACATGACTCTGCTCCCACATAATCTCCAGCACACATTTGAGGTGGATTTCCCCATGTGAAAAAGTTTGACTGGTGTATTGTACTGATTAGTGTCTGATACAAATGTTCTTGAAAGTTACAACAAATAGAATATTAGTTCCAGCCTCCCATATTTCCTTCAAACTGCTCCTCTAGTAGCTCTTCCAGTTTCGAACCTTCAACAAAGCAACATACCTAATTTTCACCCATTTGTTAGAGGTGGAACAAAAATTATAGTATAGCAGAGATATTAAGCATTTTTTGTAATTTTTCTGCTAGGCAGTGTCTCTGGCTTTTGTTTCAACTGTGTGATGAGCTGCAGTCTCCATTTCACAAAAATCATATACAATTCATACGATTCAATCTTACCTTAAAGGGAGACTATAGTCACCAAAACAAATTTAACTTAATTAAGCTGTTTTGGTGTATAGATCATGTCCCTGCAGTCTCACTGCTCTGTTCTTTGCCATTTAGGAATAAAACACTGTTTATGCAGCCAAAATAACACCTCTCTACCTTAACATGCAAAGCCTACATAAATACTTCCTGCAAAGTGAGATCTAATGTTTACACGTCCTTTATCGCACAGTCTGTTTAATTTAGAATGTTTTATCTCCTACACTGTTAATAGCTTTCTAGATCTTGCAGGAACCTCCTGGCTGTGATTAAAGTGCAAGTTAAAGGACCACTATATAGTGCAAGGAAAACAAACTTTTTTCCTGGCACGATAGGGTCTTTAGGTCCCCCCCTCTCGCTGGGCTGAAGGGGTTAAACTCTTACATTTCTCCAGTGCCGAGCTCCCTCGGCGCTGGGGAACTCTCCTCCCTCTTCCGATGTCAGCATTGAATGCGCATGCGCGGCCGTGAGCGCATTCATACCACCCATAGGAAAGCATTACTCAATGCTTTCCTATGGACGTCCAGAGTCTTCTCACTGTGATTTTCACAGTGAGAAGTGCGTAAGCGCCTCTAGCGTGCCAGGTCCATATAGGGTTAACCCTGCAGCTGTAAACATTTTATTTTTTGTTTACAGCTGCAGGGTTAACCCTATATGGACCTGGCACGCAGACCACTTCATTGAGCTGAAGTGGTCAGGGTGCCTATAGTGGTCCTTTAAAGAGCAGGGGATAAAAACTTTTAAAGTGAAATAACATCTGATTGAAGAAAAAAAAAAATATATTTTTTTTATGCAGACTGGGTCAGTCACACCCAGGTGAGGCGTGACTAGTGCTGCATGGACAAAACCAAAAGTGATTTCTCTCTTAAATCTATCAGTGAGACTTCAGAGGCATGATCTATACACAAAAACTGATTCATTAAGCTAAAGTTATTTTGGGGACTATAGAGTCCCTTTAAGAATTAAGGCTGCACTATATATCTCATCTCAGTTCCTTTTAAAGGTACAATGTAAGCATCAGAACAATTTCCTCTTATTCAACTGGTTATGGTGTTTGGAGTCTAATGGCACCATCCTGTTTTACGGTTTAACAGTTTGAGCAGGGCCCTCAGCACTTTTATGTTCCTGTATGTCCAAATTGTCTTGTTGCAATAATAATAAAGTTCCCTGAAGCTCATAGCTAAGCTGCTATGATGTAATGTCTAAGGCAGGGTTAAACGCCGCCTTACATCATACAAGCAATAGTGGGAAGCAAAAGGCTGAACGTGTCATCTGGTCGTTTGGACTGGTGTAACGTGGAGTGTAACTTCTCTTTAGCCATTTCATTATAGTTGGTCAGGCTCTGGGCTGCTTAGGACTCCAATTCACTGTTTAATCATTAGAGAAAAACAAAACAAAAACAAAGACAATACCCAGGGACTCCAGACATCATAACCAATTCAATGACATGAAGTGGTTATATTGCTTACAGTGTTCCTTTAAGTAGAGAGACTAAATCAATCCAGGAAATTGAACCTTTATGGCTTGGTCTGATTACTCGTCCGCCACACCTTAAAGGATCACTATAGTGTCAGGAAAACAAACTTGTTTTCCTGATACTATAGCATCCTTAGGACCCCCCGACCCTCAGGGCCCCCCTTCCCTTGGCGCTTAAGGGGTTAAAACCCATTCAGCCACTTACCTTTATCCAGCGCCGGGTTCCCTCAGCGCTGGTGACCTCTCCTTCCCCACCGATGTCAGCTCTCGAGTGAAGCGGAATGCGCATGCGCGGCAAGAGCTGTGCGCACATTCAAACAGTCCATAGGAAAGCATTTCTCAATGCTTTCCTATGGACGTTCTGCATGCTGGATGCGAACTGCAGAAGCGCTTCTAGCGGCTGTCAGGAAGACAGCCAGTAGAGGCTGGATTAACCCGGCAATGTAAACATAGCAGTTTCTCTGAAACTGCTATGTTTACATCTGAACGGTTAAAACCTGGGGGACCTGGCACCCAGACCACTTCATTGAGCTGAAGTGGTCTAGGTGACTATAGTGTCTCTTTAAAATCAATAGTGAAGAAAGATCTACATCGTAGATGATAGCAAAGTTCACTGCAGGAATCTGCAAAACCCATGGATGTGCAACAAAAGCTCCATGGAGAGTGTAAACATTGGAAGGCTACTGCGCATGCTTGGCAAAATGCCACACTGCACCAATTAAATGCTCTCTAGAAGAGCACCTAATCACATGAGGAGTTTCACTCCTTCGTAGCAGAGGAAGTGCCTTGAGTGACTGTCAGGAAGGGACACACTAGATGCGTTAACCATGCATTGGAGTTTCTACAAAACTGCAGTGTTTTACATTGCAGGGTTAAAATTAATGAGCCACTGCACCCAGAGGGTTTCGCTGAGCTGAAGTGGTCTTGGTACCTATAGTAGTTCTTTAGTTATTATTCTAGATTCCCAACCTTGGCTTGTCCTGATTACATTAGTCTGCCGTCTGTACCAACTTATTGACGTGCTATACACACTACTCTGATTTCTGAATACCCTGACCATAGCCTGTTGCGGTTTAAGTTAGGTTAAGCCACTCTGAGGTCATTATAAAGTGGCTACAATAAAACAACTCAAAAAGCCATTTAGAATACCTTGGTTGCCTACTTTTGAAAATGGTACATCAACATAGGGGTACATTTTCTTTCTCAACTGCAGCAAACTGTCAAATTTCCAGGTTTGCATAGGGCATGTAATATTTTTATATTACATATTTTTTGTAAACTCCTCAAAAACCCAGCAAACCAGTAGATGGGTGCACAACTATATTTGTGAGACATTGCTAAATAAATACACATTGTGGCTTTATTGCAATAACATATACCAGGATTATGATGAAATGAAAGTAAAACCAATAAAGGTTGCCAATATTTGTGATAAGGTGGTACATCAAAACAACTCTGAATACCTCATTTAGAATTCCCTGGGTTGTCTACTTTTGAAAATGGTGTGCCATAATGGTGCAAAATGTTCTTTCCTACGCTGTCAATTTTCTATTTACAAAGACAAAAATTTACATACCCCATAAAACCTGTTCATGGGGGTATCCGTATCATATTACATTCACTGAAAAATGCCATGCTGAACTGTGAAATACAATTTCTCACATTTATTTAGTATCTATAAATAAATTATGGTTCATTTATACATATTTGATGTCACAATAAAACCCTATTTGTCCATTAGAAAGGTATAGATATTAAGGGTGGTTGCACTTAAAAAGCAGCACAGACATGCCAACTTGCCTTTCTTCTATTGTGGTTTCCTCTTCTCTTACTCTCTCATAAATCTGTTCTTTTCTTTATTTCTGATCTAGTTTTCTTTAAAACTCAAGACAAAGAAGGGCCTACTTTGTCTTCTGTATTTTTCCCACACTTGACCTTCATTGACCAAAGGAGGAGCTTAAGTACGCTCCATTTCCAGTGTCTGAGAAGATACTTTTTGATCCTTCATGGGTCAAAGAAATTCAGGCGGGAGAAAAATATACAAAACAAAGTAGTCCCTATTTTTTTTTTTTTTTTTTTAAAGAAAACAAGATCAGAAATAAAGAAAAGATCGGATTATGAGAGAGGAAGAGAAGAAGAACCAATAGAGAAAGGTAGGTTCAGTCTGACAGTGCCGCTTTAATAAGAAAGAGGTAAATTACGGTTTAAGAAACAGAGCTCAAATTCTCATTTTGGTTTTAGTTCAGAACATGGACATTTGCCTTTGTCATTAGGGGGTTAAGGCAGCTCTGTCACCAAAAATAAAAAATATTAAATCTGCTTTTACATAGTTTCCATTTCGGTTTTTATTTTTATATTATTTTATTTTTGAGTGCTGTAGTTTTTCTAAAAAAGGAAACGTAGGGACTAATTTTTCCCCATGTATGGCAGTCAAGTTGACAACATTTACCCATAATTCACAAGTAAAATCAGTCCCACAAGAGGGCAAGCTGCAGACATCCTGGAGAGAAGAATAAAATGGCTGCACCCAGATATTGGCAGAAGGAAGAATAGATAATATAAAGGCAAGTGGCAAGAACGAGCGTATAATCAATAAGATACAGAGTGCACAAGGAAAGGAAAATGAAAAAAAAATAAAATAAAAGTCAGGTCTGTTTTAAATCCTAAATGGCAGAGAATTGAGCAATGAGGATGCAGTGGTATGATATTTACACCAAAACCACTTCATTAAGCCAAGGTTGTTTTGGTGCTTAGAGCATCCCTCTTATGCTATTATTGGAAGGGATCACTTGTGATCCGCAGGGCTATGGAGCCCTAAATGTTTTAATTCACTCCTGTTAAGAAATATCACAGTTTCAAAATCAATATAAATGCATCACATGCTTACCTCTTCTCTAAATTGACTATTTAACCATATACATTTGAAACTTCTTCTGTTTTCAAAGTCTGTGATTTTCATTTTAAGCTAGAAGAAAAAAAGATGTGATTTGTAAATCCTACCTAATATTTAATGTTCCATATTATTTAAAGAATGTAACATTGCAACCTTTTATGTGGGACCTACCTGTTGATAGTATAGTTTCTTGGGTTGCCTTGGCTTGAAAAACTGTAGAAGGTCTCTTAATGTCCCTTCGTAATTATGCCTAAGTGGATTTCCTGGACCATCTCTGTAACTACAAATAATGGCCAACATAAGCCAAAGGAATGGTTTATTCATTCATACTTACAGCAAATGAAAAAAACACATATGAATCAGAAGTACACATACAATGAGCTATTAGCAAGGTATTTTGAATAATATTGCTGTTATGAACTTTCTACTGAGAGACTGGCTAGCTTAAAAACAAATGTACTAGTTTCTCTCACAACTTTTAAAATAAGATTGCATTTTGATCCCATCAGTAACAGCACTGTACATGCAGGTACTTTTTCAAAACTTTAAACGTAGTAAAATATTGGCACCAGTTATTGACAAAACAAGAAAAACATAGCAAAACAAAAAAAACACTAAAGCTAAAAGTAACCCCTAAACCACCAAAGGGCTATATGCATACTTATGAAATGTGCGTTATCCCCCCAAAAAATGTCATATGTGTCTTAGTGCTGCCCTAAGATCTAAAGAATTCTAGTCCTCAAAACAAATAAAAAAAAAATAATGATGTAGTAAATGGACATACATAGAGATATTATAATAAAAATTATTATGTAGTCTCCAGTAAATAATTATATTTGCCCATTACGCATGGTTCCCTGTAATGTATTATATAATAGAGATCTGTTCTAGAAGTAACATAATAAACAAAAGTTGTGTAATTTACGAAAGTCTCCAGTACTCCAAGATGGCATAATTTTGCCTGAATATTTAGGGTTATGGTTAAAGGGACACTATAGGCAACAAAACAAGTTTGGCTTAGTGAAGCAGTTTTGGTGTGTGGATCATGCCCCAGCAGTCTTACTGCTCAACTAACTGGCATTAACACAGCCCTAGTTACACTTCCCATGTGACTTACACAGCCTTTCTAAACACTTCCTGTAAAATGAGATCTAATGTTCACACTTATCTCCTGAATCTCTTATCAACCGTCTTCTAGACCCCAGGGGCCCTACTGTGTGTGATTAAAGCTCAATTTCCAGAGCAGGAGGTAAACACATCTAAAGAAACATCTGATTTAATATGAAACCATTTTGTTTCATGTAGGATGTGTGAGTCACGAGAGGCAGGGCTAGGGCTGTGCAATCAGAAAGAAAAGTGATATAGCTTATGAATGTCAGAGAATTAAAGGACCACTATAGTGCCAGGAAAACATACTCGTTTTCCTGGCACTATAGTGCACTGAGGGCGACCCCTACCCTCAGGGTCCCCCTCCCGCCCGGCTCTGGAAAGGGGTTAAAACTTACCTTTCTCCAGCGCTGGGCGGGGAGCTCTCCTCCTCCGATCCTCCTCTTCTCCTCCCCGTCGGCTGAATGCGCGCGCATTCAGCCGGTCACATAGGAAATCACAGTGAGAAGCACGCAAGTGCCTCTAGCGGCTGTCAATGAGACAGCCACTAGAGGAAATAGGGGAAGGCTTAACCCATTCATAAACATAGCAGTTTCTCTGAAACCACTATATTTATGAAAAAATGGGTTAACCCTAGCTGGACCTGGCACCCAGACCACTTCATTAAGCTGAAGTGGTCTGGGTGCCTAGAGTGGTCCTTTAAGCAGTAAAACTGTAGGAGCATGATCTAACCCAAACTGTTACATTAAGCTAAAATATTTTGGTGCCAATAGTATTCCTTTAGGGTTATGGCCAATGATCCTTTAATCTTAGGGACAATGAGACAAATGTCCTAATCTCTATCAACAATTCTTACAGCAAGTGTGAAAGGGGAAAGGACTGAATTAGTGGTGGCAGTCACAAATAGCAGCACCCACAAAGGAAATTAAATCCCCTCAAATAGGCAGAAACACATGCGTGTCTAACCTGTTAAACTCAAGGTGTACACGTATTTGAGAACCCCTCACTGGCATTTTTCTCATAAAAACATCCACCTCATCAGACAGCATAACAGGTGTAGGTAGATAGTTTTACACCCAATAAATCTTTTAAACTGACCAGTTGCAACTGCTGTCATGACACTAATTACCTCTAGGCTTAGATAATGACAGAGTGTCTAATCCCTCAGTCTATCTTTAAAGCACCAATTCCTCCATAGTCTATTTTCTGTGTACAGTATATGCGAAAAAGATATCGAAATCAAAAACAAACATAAAACCACTTACCCTTGTGATTTGAAAAATTGTAGAAGCATTGGATCAGTGTTTAGTCGCTGTGCAACAGTTTTTGCAACCTATGGAAACAAAAGACAGCAATTATATTACTCATTTGCAATTGGCATTGCTAGACATGACTAAATAATTCGAAAAAACTTGATTGAAACAGGATCTAATAATATAAGCTCACGAAGAATCAGCCCACAAAAAGAGAAACTATATATTTTATGTTACCATTATAAACCATGCATGAGTGCAAGGTGTATGGTGCAGTATTGTTTGTGATGTGATTACGAATGATCTATGGTTATAGGACAGGCTTAGGCAACCTTTGGCACTCCAGATGTTTTGGACTACATCTCCCATGATTTTTTGCCAGCATTACAGGTGTAAGGGCATTATGGGGGGTGTAGTTCACATCATCTGGAGTGCCAAAGGTTGCCTATCCCTGATATAGGATATTTATTTAATGCTGAACTTGGGTATACAAAGACTATATTTGTATAAATATATGTATATAAAAAAATAAACAAACCAGATATTATTTAATTAAAAAATTAAAAACTACAGAGTTGTGAAAAATTCTTGCAACACCTGCCTCTACAAGGAACTCAACATACATATTTGAATTAAAATAAAACCTATAACAATAGAAAATAAAGGGGAAAAAAAAACCAAACAAATTATATACCTTATTAAGGTAAATTCAATGTACATTTCAAATCTGGCCTTAAGATTTAGCACTATATGACTTAAATATTATGAGATAAAAATTAAGCGCATGTGTGGAAAATCCATGTATTGTTTCCTACGAGAAATACATACGTTTTTTACATATAAATTAGAAATTTTATAAAGAAGCAGCAAATAATGAATAAAGCGACTTATAAATACATGTGTTAATATTTGATGGGATAGCCCTGATTTTTTAACACTACTGCATATCTGGGTATAGTATGGACTAGTTTTTTTTAACAAGTCAACAGAAATCACCCAATGTCATCCGTGAATTATACTTTAAGCAACCATTTTTTTATTTCTTGGTTGCTTCTTTGATATTTCCACACTTCGTTTCCTCGACAAGTTTTCGATAGAGTTCAAATCAGGTGAAATGCAGGCCAGTCCAGACGAACACCTGGTTCTATACCAGTTCTTCATAGTTGTTGCTCGATGGCAAGGGGCATTATCATCCTGGAACACATTCACCATGTGGGAATAACTCCACAACATTTGGAAGTATTTTATTAGGTAGGACACCAATATACTCTCTTGCATTCATTATTCCGTTAACAATGTAACGTCTCCCAACATCATTTGAAGTCATACAAAACCAAATAGTAAAAACAATAATAAAAGGCTGCGCCAATAAGAGAGTAAAATAGAGTGACTAAGAAAAAATGTCCAACGTAATAAATAAAAATAGAAATAAAAGTTCAACTTAAGTGTCCTTGGTACACTATCCGCAAGGACACTTAAGTTGAACTTTTATTTCTATTTTTATTTTTATTTATTACGTTGGACATTTTTTCTTAGTCACTCTATTTTACTCTCTTATTGGCGCAGCCTTTTATTATTGTTTTTACTGTTTTGTTTTAAAAGGGCTTGGAGGGTTTCCCTTTTTAAGGTTGCTGCCTGTTTATTAATTAGCGCTGTCTCTCCTTCCCATATACTCCATACAAAACCAAATGTTGGGTACTTCAATGTTCTCCTGCTCTATGGCTTGAATTCTTCACCAGAATACCTCCTTACATATGAGGTACCATTATTTGCAGCAATGAAAAAGGTCAGCTCATCACTAAAAACTCTCAGTCAGCGGTCGACCAAGGTCAATGTTGCTCAGTCACAGTAGACTAGCTTTTTGCTGGTATTTTGACATTAGGGGCTTCCTTCTTGCTTTATGGCCAAAGGAAAGTAGACAGCGAAAGACTGTTGAAGAATTACAGGTCACAGAAGTACTCTGTGACCATTTTCTTGACAGTTCAGACAATGTCAGCATCCTATTTGACTGGCAAAGTCTCTTAAGCACTTTGTTATCTCTTTCCGATAAATATGGTGGTCGGGCGTGCATTGCATTAATGTTAAGCAACAGGCTTGGTTTCTTTATTCTGGATGCAGTAGTATGCTAACAATTCACTTTTAAAAATCAATCTGGCATAGGGATAAGTCCTTCCTTTGGCAATGTAACAGAGGTCAGGGAAAGACTTTTTTCTCAACATCTTAATTGGCGTGTTTAAAAAAAAAAAAAAAAAAAAAGGTTTATTTTTGGGATGCAGATATACACACAGATTAACGACATATGGCATAGCTGGGCATTAAAATGGTACCACATGTCAAGAAATGTTGCATTTTATTTAGCATAGAAAAAAACAAGACATCAACAAGCTAGTAATTTGAGTCCTATCCTAGAAATACAAGGAAGTGTACACAAGAAGAGCACATTGTAAGCACGACATGCTGCAGAAACACTGCATTTGTTACAGTCCTGCAAGCATTTTTTAATTCCATTGGAGCAGCGATAAGGTGGTTCATGTGGAACCATCGCCCCACCCGACTCCGACAAACGCTTCTAGAGCCCCCCCAAGCAGACTAGAGGTACTAGACTCCCGTCCATAGTGACATTACCAGGCATTCCACTTGAGGAGAGGTTACCAGTTCCAAGGGAGCCCGGCGCTGGATAAAAGTAAGTAGCTGAAGTGGTTCTAACCCCTTCAGCCTAGCGGGAGGGGGGACCTAAGAGCTATATAGTGTCAGGAAAACAATTTTGTTTTTTTGACACTATAGTGATCCTGTAACAGAGCTAATGTGAAAATTAGATAATATATTTACACAAATATATGTAAAATATATATCTGAAAAAATGCATGATAATGTATAGGAATTAAAAGGAAAACAAAGAATGGACAGAATGACCGCACAGTTTCACGATACCCCAAAAATAATTAACAAAATATGGGACCCCTGAATCAAAAGTGGCCTTTAACCCCTTAAGGACACAAGACATGTGTGACATGTCAGGATTCCCTTTTATTCCAAAAGTTTGGTCCTTAAGGGGTTAAACCAATTACTCACCCATCCACAATACCCTTCTGTCAGCATCCACACAAAAGTCTGACCTTATTGGTCTCTCGAGAGACTGAGAATGTATTCTCTTTACTTACCACCCCTTTCTTTTTTTGGGCCAGCCCTTCCGCAGTAGCATGAAAGACCACACGCACCTCACCACCCACAACTACTTCATAAGGCAGCTCTGCCTCAGCCTCTTCCCCAGTTTAACAACAAAAGAATGACATGGATGGCTTCCCAGCGTATGCTGAAAGCAAATAAGACCATGTGGTTTAGCAACCTTCCTAAACATCTCACACAACAAGACCGCACACTTGACACGAGACCCTGCACACCCACAAAGGTCCCTCCCCCGACCTCCAGATCAATGGATATCAAACAATACTGGAGAAACCCAATTGTCTGACTGGGAAATTGAATAAGAGCAAAGCTGTGAAAAGATATGGCTAATATTCTAGTACGTGTCACTGTTTGTTACTATACTACTAGTACTTTGTCAAAAACTGCAAAATAAATTAAAAAAAAAAAGGGACTGGGTCTTTTTAAATGATTTTTTTCTTGGGGCAGGGAGTGGACTAAATAAGTAATTTGTTATCAAAGTAATAGCAAAATTAAACAACTGTTCTACCCATTACAAAACAAAAAACAATATGTAGAAAAGTCTGAATTTAAGCACAATTATATTAATTGACTCTTGATATACATACGTGTGAGTAGTTCATTCTATTGGACAATGTAACAACAAATCCAGGATCATTTGGAATTGTTTTGTCACAAAATATTACATCTACACGGTGGTAAAGGTCTCGGAAGTACTCTTTTGCAGTAGGCAATTCACTGTTATCATTCTCCTGATCATCTCTGCATATTATAAAAATAAAAAAAAGTTTGTTTCAATTGTTAATACAAGAAAAATTATAACTTTGCATATATTGCACATAAAGCATGAAAAGGTAGTTCAAAACAAAGCACACTTTCAGTTATGTAAAATATTCTTAGGAAAAATAAAGTCCATCTTTTTAGGTAGTCACATTTCAAATTATCCTGACCCTCCTCACATAACAGGCATTCCAAACTGTGGGTTATCTTAAAGATAAGGCCCACGCCCCACAATATCTTAGTTCACTCACATTTAGTCTCAAATTGTATGGGGGCCTGGCAGTCCCAAATCTAAATGGTTATTTAAAAAAAAAAAAAAAAGTTTTAATAAAAAATTTTTTTTTTTGTCAGAGTAACTCTTTGTGTGCTGGTTTGCATCCCCCCCCCAAATCTTTTTTTTTTTTTTTTTAAAGTAGAATAAGTAAATATTAACTGTGTGTGCTGATGACAGACATCTACTATGCAAAGCTTGCCAAAAGTCTTGTTCTAGGTTGGCTAATTACCGTACACTGATGGAGATGGAGTTACACCTCCAGCAGCAAATGGGTTAAATTTTGTATTCACGGTGCTTCAACGATAAGGGGTCATGGTGCATGAAATACTCTTAACTTAGTACTAACCACTTTGCAATGGTTTCCAAGAAGTCTCAAGGTCCTAGTAATATTATACAAATAGCAAAACCATAGAAAATAACAACACACAGACACATTATTGTGCCAATGTATCAAATTAGGGAGGGATTAAATGTACTTGCACTAATACTACAGAAAAAAAGATTTACGGTGAATAAAAATAAAAAAATGAAAAAAAAATAATCTGTTTTTCTCTTCTGTTTACGAATAGCGACAGTACAGGAGAGAGACAGCAAACCTGTGTCAGTCACAGCCAGAAGAGGTGTGGATAGAGCAGCATGGACAGAAACAAAAGTGATGTAACTCCTAAATGTCAGTGAATAGAGTAGTGAGACTGCAGGGCCATGGTCTATACATATACATTATAACTTCTTTATTAAGCTAAAGATGTTTTGGTGACTAGTGTCTCTTTAAGGGACTCTTTAAAGAGAAGACCTCCATTGGTGTTTCACCAAGTGCCTTCAACATTAATGACAAATCCAAAGTTAGAAACAAGTTCCTCATAGCACACATTTACCAGGTGGCCTAATACAATCTTTTGATCAAAGTCTCTAATGTCAATTTCTTCAGAAGAAAATGGCTGAACTTAGACCTTTAGTAAAGATGAAACAAAAGAAACCTTTCTTGGGAGAGGGTGTCAGGTTACTCGATGGAAAGAGGGGGGTAACCCCCAGAATAAATGAATAATTAACAAAAAGAGCACAGGAAATAACCATTTGGGAGATATGCCCCCATAGGTGGGGAGTAACCCTAATAAAACGTAACTTTTAATGTGTATGTGTATAAAAACCTCTTATCTTAAAGAGGATCAAATAGAGTATCTATATTAGGAATAAATCCTACAAACCTTTAGTATAGCAAAATATGTATAAATATAATTAATATATATAAATTGATGAAATTAAACAATGTAAAAAGAATAATTAGATGAAAAAGAAAATAGAAAAAAATTCAGAGACTACCCACACTAAAATTGTGGAGAGTAATTACACTGTAATTTGCAATTGGTAAAAATAAAAATAACTAAAGAAGAGCCTTTTTTGGCGAAACGCGTGTCGGGACTTTTATGTAGGGGGTTGGACTAAGCATATGGGACAACACTTCGCCTATACTATCTGAGACAATACCACCAATACCAGATTTTTATACATTTATTTTTCACACAAGCACGTTCTGTTGCTCGTTTGATTTTTCACCTCACCCACGGGGTGTTTTCAGTTAAAGGGACACTCTAGTCACCAGAACAACTACAGTTTATTGAATTTGATCTGTTGAGTAGAATCATTACCTTCAGGCTTTTGCTGAAAACATGGTCTTTTCAGAGAAAATGCAGTGTTTACATTACAGCCTAGTGATAACTTCACTGGCCACTCCTCAGATAGCTGCCTAAAATGCATCCAAAACATTCAGTGTCTCCTCCCTCTGCATGCAGACACTGAACTTTCCTCAGAGATTCATTGATTCAATTCATCCCTATGAGGAGATGCTGATTGGCCAGGGCTGTGTCATGCTAGCTCTGTCCCGATCTGTCTCTTTGTCAGTCTCAGCCAATCCTATGGGGAAGCACTGTGATTGGATCAGACTACCACTTCTGATGATGTCAGCAGACTGCTTTTTTTTTTTTGTAGGCAAACAGCATGCAGATTTATAGCTTCTGGCTTGAATACAGTAAGATGTTGCTATATTTATGGAGGCATGAGGGTCCCAGGGGTGCTATATGGTGGTGTTAACACTATAGGGTCAGGAATACATGTTTGTGTTCGTGACCCTATAGTGATCCTTTAATTATCTTTATTTTTTCATTGTATATTCGTTCAAAGATATTTTCTGATTTCCTCCAAGTGACGGGAGGGGGATATTAGCATTTGTTAAGGAGTGCTCTCGAAGGCACAGCAGCGTAGAGACGGGCTGTATTTGCTTATCTATACACTGGAATCTCATTCCGCTCTTATCGACAACTTGCAACTGTTTAACCTTATTTCACTTTCCTTTCCCCCTCTGGCCAATTTATTAGTTACAATTTATCATTTACTAATCTTTTGTAAAAATTACTCTTATTTTTACCAATTGCAAATTACAGTGTAATTACTCTCCACAGTTTTAGTGTGGATAGTCTCAGATTTTTTTCTAATTTCTTTAATTCATCTTATCATTTATGCTTTTTACATTGTTTAAGTTCATCAATTTATATATATTATAATTATTTTTATTTATACATATTTTGCTATACTAAAGGTTTGTAGGATTTATACCTAATATAGATACTCTATTTGAGCCTCTTTGAGACTAGAGGTTTTTATACACATATACACATTAAAAGTTACGTTTTATTAGGGTTACTCCCCACCTATGGGGGCCCAAATGGTTATTTCCTGTGGTCTTTTTGTTAACTGAAGATGGGCTCAGTCCCTCAGCAAACCCATTCTGCATGAATTCCAATATTATAGGACTGTCACTTTTACAGCGTTTTGTTTCACACCTATTGAAGAACCAACTCCATATATGCAGGTATATCCTCAGATTAAATTTCATGAGTATGTCAACCAGATATTTAATTCTTTTGCTCTTTTCTGTGAATACCTCCATGTTTTCCAAGGTGTAACATGTTCTAGAAATTTCCCATGTTATCCCACTAGCCATCTGCAAAAGCCTGGATAACCATCTCTGGTTTGGCCTACATGCAATAATGGCCATCATTGAGGCCTGGTCTGTGAGAATCTTTTGTAGCACCCTTGGCACTATTAGTACAGGAGTAAATATGTATGCTAGATGGAAGTTCCCATCAAGAATATCCAGATATTCCTTTCTGTAAAGAAACAGGAGTTCAATAACCTGTTTAGCTTGTAGCCTCTGGCCACAGATGCCCCTGTAATCAGAGTTCTGCCCTCTGATATGCAGATCCCTGAAAATGCTGTCTAAACTAGTATATTTGGAATGCTATGGAATGCATACGCCACTCAGCGCCTTCAATTCCACTGGCAGTCACCTGGGTCAGCCTGGAGCCCCTGAATCCACTTTTAGTGTCTGTATAATCCATTAAAGGAATGCCAGCAGGATCCCCTGTAACTTCAGTTTTTCCTATGAAAGTGTAGGCCTAAAAGCACTGTATAGCGGTCCAGTCGATGAACACCTCCAGATAGCATACTGGATCTTCCATCAGCGTACCAGTCTGTCCCATTCACAGGACAAGTAAGAACTCCTAAATGCACATACTAGTGTATCTATTGGGGAGGGGCATGCTTAACAAATCAAATTTAATGTCAAATGAGAAATACTAGATAATCAGATATGGATATATATATGTACAATATTATATATAAAAATATATATACAAGAATATATATTTATATATATTTTTATAAAGTATTATTGTTTTAAACGGTGAGCGTTTTATTCCTTTCATATGCCGTTTACACTGTGAACATCTAAAGTGGACAGCTCCAGATGTATCCTTGAGCGGGAATTGTACTATTCAGAGCCCTATCTAAGAGCTGATTGGAAGCTCTCTCCTTGTGAGTGTATATTTTACCCAAAACATTGTATATTCAGGATTACACTATTGGTGGTTTCTTTTGTGTTTTATTTTATATGAGACAACAACAGAATTCCTCATCTGAACTAAAGTTTTGTCTACTTGAACATTGAGGATAACAGACTGACCTCCAAAAAAGCAGTTTAAAAGGTTCTTATTCCCCAAAAACAAAACCATGTTTTTTTTGCTGTGACTAATATTGTTAGATTTTAATATAAGTATATATAATATTGTATATATAGATCCATATTGGATTATCTCGTATCTCTCATTTGGCATAGTCTTTTCTCTGCATTTTCCTTGTTCCTCTTGGATTTTTAGGGTAACATGTCTCATTCTGCTGCCTTTGGAGTTATCAGTGTACCTCCCCCCCGCCCCTTTTTTGTAAATATAAAGGTTAATTTTATCCATTTGTACTTACTTTTGAAACACTATAATATCACCATCCATAAGCTCATCCAGCGCTTTATCAAGCGACACATCATAATCTTGAATTCTCTCTGTTAAATTGGGTTTTACTTCCTGCATGCAAAAATACACATTTTTATGCAGTGTTAGAAAACAGAAAACATATGCAAAAATCAAGCAATACTTTATCATATGCAGAAACAACATTCACAAGGTCATGTGATTTGGATAGGTCTATAAAGTATTGCAGCTAAAGACACGATCCATCACAAAGGCAAGTACATCTAAATCTCCATCAGGAAACACTTCCTTTGCTTTTTGCAAAAACCTTGACTGCAGTCTATCTACTTTGAATATTAGTCATTTGCAACAAAACTAATTGGTATAAGAATGGAATATTTTGGCTGCCTCCGAAGTTTATAACATTCTACAAAATGTATGCAGGGACATTATAAACCGCTCTCTGATAGCGATTTAACGCCTCTATGTAGAGAAGTTGTTATATCAGATTTTCTAGTTCATAAGGTTAAAATAAAATAAAAAATACACAAAATATATTTATATCAAAACTGGGGGAAAAAAATACCAGATCACCATTCTGTACCTCATAGAGGATAAGATCAGTTCCTTGAGGAAATCCAGCTCTTTCACACATAACTGGTAGAAGATCACCTAATGAGGAAAAGAGTCAGAAATGTGAAAACTGCCCATGTTCAAGTAGAAAGCCAAGAAAAACTCAACTTTTTAAAGCAACTTACGTATTTTACAGGAAATAGGTGTGTATATATGCCCGCAATAGTTCAAACTTCGACTCTTTGGATCATACATTTTCAGAAACAACATGACATCATCTGGAGTTAAAATTGAAAAACACAATCAAAGGTTTATAATGATATATAATAGATATAAAACTATAAAAAAAAAATATACAGTCCTAACTTTCGTTTTTTGAAGTGCAAGTTGCCTTTTGGACATGTTGCCATTTTGTAATAAACTGTGCAACATCATAATGTATGTTTTAATGGTGTGTGGTCTAGCTGAAAAGTCATGCATCCAGATATTTTATGGCTGTTATTTAATGTACTGCTTGCACTGCATTTGTTAATGAGTTAGCGATAGATGTACTCTTTTGTCAATTTTAAGCCCTGTGACTATACCTTACAGTTTTCATGAGAATACATGCCTACCAGTACACCTCCCCCAAATTGTGTAGTTCGAAAGGAACATTCACGTCTCCTAGGGTGTCCAGACACTTAACTTAGAATAGTGTAAATATATACACGGAATTTCCTGTTAAGGTAAGACATATGTGAGTAGAGAAATTGAGAAATGCACATGCACACAGTCCTAGACTTAATGGACACCACCAGTTGTCATAAAATAAACACTCCCACCCACATAACCTCAGCTCATTAAGTTATTAATGTACAACACAATGTGCTTTGTGCCTGACACAATTGCTCCCAGTTTTCTTCCTCTATAAGAAAGGTTTCACGAGACAGTTGATAAATGCTCAAGAAACCATTTTCTCAAGTGTTTTTGTGAATGGAAGCTACTTGTTGGCTTAGAGTGGCAAGTGACATTCTAAGCCAAATGAGCGGTGCCCCTGTTTGAGGTTTCCGAATTCAAGCCTCCGAGAAAAATGGGAAAACTGGGGCAGAGCTAAATAGGTATGGATTCCAGACTTTGGTGTTAAACTGTTTACGGATAAATCCCTAAAGGTAAGCAGGTGCAAGAGACCTACTGGCACCATAACTTAATTCTGATGAAGTTGTCATTGTGCAGGAGGTTCCCTCTATATGTGTCTGAGATTGATGGAGAAAAGATCTGGCTTTCATCCATTAAGAGCAGCTATAATCACTTAAGCAATTTCAATTTTGGATAGAGGAAGCTAATGTAATGAGTGAAAAACGGTGAGGTGTGGCAGAAGCGTTCAGTCAGTAGCATGAACCTGGAGGCAGCAATCATTACATATTCAAGAGAGGCAATGTGGTGATTTGGAAGGCCGATGAATAATAATGAGTTTTAATCACTTCGCCCAGACTGGTCAATCCAAAACCTCAGTATTAAAATTCTTAAAGGGAATATCAAAAACTCATGAACGAAAGACATTTGATGTAAAAATGATCACACATTACAACACCAGAAATGAAGGACTTAATGTAGACTCTGGCTTTCTCACACACTACCAAAACTTTATATAAACACACATCTTAATGTCTTGTACAGTTTTTTTCAATATTCACGTGGTATTTTGGCAGTTCCATGACTCTTCACACATTCCATTAATCAAACTAAAAATGGAATATTCCACTAGCTCTGTGAAGTTTCTGGACACCACTGTGACATGTAACAATGGCACAATCCACACCTCGGTTTACAGAAAATCCACAGACAGGTGCAGTACCTTCACAGCTCCAGCTTCCACCCCTCCCATACTAAACAGGGCATCATCTACAGCCAAGCCACTAGGTACCATCGCATATGCTCTGATCCTAAATGATCAAAATTCCCATCTAAATGTACTCTCCCAATCTATGAAACAGAAAGGCTACAAATCAAAGACTATTACCAAACAAATGAACTTTGCTGTAAAAATTCCACGCACGCGTCTGCTAGGTGGTCACCTACAACTCAGCTCTTCAGGAAATTCGAAAAATCATTAAAGGACCACTATAGTGCCAGGAAAACATACTCGTTTTCCTGGCACTATAGTGCCCTGAGGGTGCCCCCACCCTCAGGGTCCCCCTCCAGCCCAGCTCTGGAAAGGGGTTAAAACTTACCTTTTTCCAGCGCTGGGCGGAGAGCTCTCCTCCTCCCCGTTGGCTGAACGCGCATTCAGCCGGTCACATAGGAAAGCATTATCAATGCTTTCCTATGGACGCTTGCGTGCTCTCACTGTGATTTTCACAGTGAGAATCACGCAGGCGCCTCTAGCGGCTGTCAATGAGACAGCCGCTAGAGGAAATAGGGGAAGGCTTAACCCATTCATAAACATAGCAGATTCTCTGAAACTGCCATGTTTATGAAAAAATGGGTTAACCCTAGCTGGACCTGGCACCCAGACCACCTCATTAAGCTGAAGTGGTCTGGGTGCCTAGAGTGGTCCTTTAAAGACCTACAACCAATGTTAACAGAAGATGAGACTCTGAAAAACATTTTCTCTGAAACACCCATTTTGGCCTTCAGACAACCACCAAACCTCCAACAAAAATTAATCAACAGGAAGCTGCCCACTGATGGGAAGAATAAAGAAAACTGAATCAGTTAATACAAAAAACCTTGCTGCAAACTGTGTCAGCACATATGCACAGACAACACGGCCACACAAACACAACAATAAAACCTACAGCATTAAAGGATCATACTCCTGCACATCCAGCAATGTGCTATACATGATTCAATGCACCTAATGCCACCTAGGATGCTATATTGAGGCAACATCCCAGCAATTAAATGGCAGACTGAATATGCACAGACACTCCATTAAACACCACAAAGAAGAAACGTACTGCACTTCTGTGGGACACCACTTTACCAAGCCTGGCCACTCAATGAAGGACCTAAAAATCAAAGTACTGAAAGGGGTTTTTAAAATACTCAAGAAAAAAAAATTCTTGAAGCTAGAATGATCAAACTATTTAACAGCAAGAATAGAGGACTAAATATTGATTGGGTTTCCTGTCCCACTACCAACACTTTACATGAACACTCCCCCACATTATCTTACTGTTCTGTCATATGTATCAACACGTCAAACGCATTCCAATATGCTTATTCTATCAATATACAAAGTACTATGCATAGACCTATGCTTTCCCATATTTTTATGCATGTATGCTTATATATGTGACTGTGCATTTCTATTTCTGTATATGAGTTCATGTGCATGTATGTTTGTGTGTATATATATATATATAGTTAGTTATATATATATATATATATATATATATATTTATTCGTGTTTGCATATACATATATTTATTTGTGTGTATGTATATATAAAGTGTACCATCTTCTGCACTGTCTGCTATTTTTTCTGTTTTTTTCCTCCCTCTACCCACTCACTTTGATCCTCAGAAAGATATTTATGACCCTCTGCAAGAATGTTGTCTATTTTCTATCAAACCTGTTCTTATCTGCACTCATGTCGCTTTAACCCCTGTTTCACAACTCAACTTTGAATTCTATGTGTTGTCTTGCTCAGAAATGCTTCAGACTTGAGAAAAGGAGGTTCTCCTGAAAGCTTGTCATTAAAAAATTCTGTTGGTCCAATTAGAAAGGTATTAATCATGGTAATCATTTTTTTTTTGCATTTTTAGGCAGAATATATATATATATATCATACTCCTGCACATCCAGCAATGTGCTATACATGATTCAATGCACCTAATGCCACCTAGGATGCTATATTGAGGCAACATCCCAGCAATTAAATGGCAGACTGAATATGCACAGACACTCCATTAAACACCACAAAGAAGAAACGTACTGCACTTCTGTGGGACACCACTTTACCAAGCCTGGCCACTCAATATATAGCACTCTGCCTAAAAAATGCAAAAAAACTAATGATGATTACCATGATGCTGCACAGCGTAATATGTAGAAAAAAAGTAAGGAATGAGAGCACTTTTTTGATTTTCTAATATACTTGCTCTGAAAATCCAACGAGTGCTCTTATTCCATATTATATTATTATAAGAGAGATAGAGATAGATAGACACAACATAAATCCTCAGTGTGGTGTACAACGTCTCTCAGCAACCAAATGCTGTGACACATATCAAACATCAGTGATGAATTATTGGCCAATGTTACCAATCTAACATTTACAATACTGGGCTTCCCCAGCAAGATCATGTAACTCGTTTCAGTGGATTTCTCATCTGTGTACAGAGGGGTGCAGCACCTAGTTTGGTCAATTTGAGTTTCTGTACTCTGTGAATTGGTGCTGGAAGGACAGGGGTTCGGCCAACAACGTCATATGCCTTTAAGCACTGGGAAAAACAAAGCAATTGAGAGCCAGCATTAGGGAGGATGTGACTGAAAGATTACTGTTACGGACAAAAGTTGTTTGCTGGCCTGGATCGCAACACATTTTGCAAAGCAGAATCTTGATATAGAGGTTTGATACACTACCATTGTGTGAGTGTCTGGCTAATTAAAAAAAAAACTATTTAAAACAAGAAACAACACACTTCTAGAGAATTGGACTCACCACGAACGCAAAAAAAAGTTTCATTTATGTTTGCAGTGTAAAAGTATTGCACACACCTCCTTTGGATGTGTTCCCATGTTGGTATATGTGTTGCTCCACCATGATGTGTGTTGTATGTGGACAAAGAGTTCTAGCTGAAAACAAAGTTAAGCTTGAGCATCCTAACACTCAGACAGGCAAACACACAGGGGATCTTTATGACAGCCAATAGAGGTGTTTCCGACTAGTCAGACTCAGTTCTGTGACCTTTGCTTACAAGCATTGTATATACTGCACTTTGTATCAAGTAAGATATATATTATCCCCTTTCACAGCACCCAGCGGTGTCCAGTCGAGAGTAGGTGCCACTAAGTCAAACAAAGGACAATATAACTAAACATTGGACACAGCAATTTTACATTTTCCAATTCCACTGCTCACATAACTCCACTGCTCAATGGCTTATGACAGCTTAAGGAGAAGCAAAGTATTTACAGGTGATAGCCTACACTTACGATCTTTGTCAAACTTGGGAAGTGTTGCACCACTAGCAGCCATTTCTGGATCAACAGTTTCCAAAAATATTGTCCAAGGATTTTCATTGTCACTGAGTTCAATCATCTATAAATCATAAAAACAAAAATGTTATAAAAGGGTAGTGATTAGGAACAAATGTGAAGAATAAAATGCTAAAAATGATTATATTATACAACATTTAGGAAGTAGAACTGAATTTGACAAGACTTATGCCAGGAAATTCTAGAACGCTAAACGCACCCAGAACAATTCACCTTAAGTGGTGCGGGTGCAGTACCCAGGGGCAAACACGCATTGGGGTCTTTCTGACAGCCACCAGAGGTGGTTCCGACTCGAGTCGGACTCTGTTCTGTGACGTTTGCATCAAATTATGGTCATAGGGATGGATTTATTTTTCTAATTTCAATTTAAAGGTGCCCTGCATCCAATTAATGAGGAGAACACTAGCGTTCAGAATACAGGTTTATATTCCTAATGCTATAGTTTTCCTTTAAGATTGCAAGAGTTTATGTGGAACTGTCACTACACCAAAATTGTGTTAAAATTTCTTTAATATATGTTTTATAAGAAAATAAAGCATCAAATGAAAGATTTGAAAGCTACATAATCCAGTTCAGTAATACTGCAGCTGCATTCCTTGAAATGGTGCATTAACTAAATATTTAAAATACAATGAAAAGAAAATAGAACGTCTTATAAAAAAGTCAACATAAACTATAGGTTATTTTGATTTTGTATTTAGTGGTGTAAATTCTAGGTAAGTTATTCTTCAAAATAGTTGTTTGAATGCTCATTCTCATAGTATTGGGAGAATCCAGAATGACAGTGCTTCTACTTATAATGAATAATTACAGTTTTGCTGCAATCTGCTTCATAATCCAACATCGCTGGTCTTTTCGTTCCATTACTTCTAGCTTGCATAGGCCATAGCCGGATCTGATCCTGTGGAAAGCCCTGTATTAAAAGGATGGGAGAGAAATTTCCAGAGAACATGTAAGTGTGGAAACAGTTAACGGGTTAATTCAACCTGCTTTTTTTTTTTAAAGAAAAAAATACTCTATTGGATATTACAATTGGCCTCTGTTTAAATGCAGTTTAAGAAACAAACAAAAAAAAAAAAATAACTTTAAAATGTACATGTAATCCATGTCAGCAGGTGGTCTTGTGTGGTCCAATCACAGGCTTGTTATAGAAAAGCCTGTAATTGAACTGTTTCATCAGTTCAGAGCGCATGGCCTGGGCCAATGAGGGAAATGAAAAAATATACATATATGTTGAAGGGTAAAAGCGAAGCATGACTGTCACCAGTGTGCTGAAGAGGGATGTAAAATATGTGTAAACTCAAGTCTGCTGGGGAAGGAACTAGCACCTAGCACACAAGTGCCAATATCTTTATATGTGCAGCGTTTCAAGCTGAAGCACCGTACATACAAACTCTTACAACCATGATCGTTTCAAATCACTCAAGTGGTCATGGTGGGTGGTGCAACAACCCTTTAATTAAACACATATGTTTTCATACTTTTTTTGCACATTCTACGTCACTTAATGCATTTTAGATTGAAAAGATTACAATCACTTTTTTTTTTTTACTTTGCTTTGTATATTATGTCCATTATTATAATTAAATATATTACATATATTTGGGTTTAATCATGGAATTAAAAATTAAACAACAACAATGCTGTAATAACAAATAAAAATGAATGCTGAAATTTAAAATAAAATGTACCTATACTACCAACTGCCACTACCAAGTGGCACTAAACTCACGGTTTTGGCAAAAAGCAGACTGTCAGAATTTAACAATAACTGACGGAGGACTAAAGTGGAGGCGCCCCATTGCAAGATAGAGAGGTGTGAATTTCTACATGAAAGTTTTATTTATTTACAGCTCATGGACACATAATTGTTAAATATAAAGAGATAAAACATGATATTAAAGAAAGTACGTCGAAGAGATAGTTTCCTTTTAAAAAAACAAAAAACAGGACAGTATGTTGCAAATTATATGAATTTATGTGACAATTTGTACTGTACAAAAAATAAAATGCTACACACCCATCATAAAAATTCTACATTTGAAAAACAAAAAACATAGTAGTGCCCATTGAATTCATGACACAGAAAAAATGCAATGCATATATGGGTAAAATAATGGAAAAAAAACAAAACAAAAAAAAAACACACAAGGCAAAACACTGACACACAACAATCACCATGTCAAGTACTATCAATGGTGTATGCATTTGAGGAGTAATCTGACATTGTGGTTTGTTAAAATGCACTAAATAAGATAAGTGTGTGTGTATATTATACAGTTTTTAAAACATTCCAAACTATAACAATACAAATTTGTTACCTAATTATGTAACTAGATTTTGCTAAGTGATTTATTACATTGTCAAAGTTGTGTTTGCTTACCATAGTCTGTGAAAGATTAAGGACAAACTCTGCCAGAGGAGAATTTTTTAATACTTTGAACACAGTGTATTTCACCCTCTCCTCATCATACATGTCATTGCCTTGGTGGCCACAAAACTGGTCCTCCGCAACAATCTGAAAAATAATACATGTACAAATTTCTAAATGATAAATATTATACCAAAAATAATATATATAGTTAGCTGAACGCTTTTGGATGGAAAGAACAATGGTGTAGAAAGTTATATAAATATTTAAATTAAGCTTAAGTTGTTTTGTTTTGATGACAATAGTGTCCCTTCAATATAACGTTGATACCTTTTTTCCCATCAAGTCTTAGAATGTAGGTTTTGACTCATTTAAGTCAAATCTGTTTTTTGTTACTTCTGTTTTTTGAAGAAGCCATGGTGTCTTATGTGCAGTGCTTCACTATGAAATGCTGCATGTCCTGAGTTTAACCCCTTTGCTGCCAATGGAGCGTCATTGGAGCAAAATGATCAATCCCCAAACTAATGTCGATTCTGTGCATATATTTCTATTCACACATGGGCATTCACTGTCTGAGCGCAATCAGATGCTGCACTCTTCCATCCATTTAAATGCCCATGGGATTGACATCCGGCTTCTGCAGCTCTGTCATCGGCCATTAAAGGACAATCAACACCCAGCTGGGACCTAGGTAAAAAGGCAAACATTGCAAAATGGTTTAACACATTACCAGGGAACGTGGTCAGAGAACTCTTCCCATCCCAACTACTATAGTGACCTGTAGTGGTAATGATGCTTGAAGCAACCTTTAAAGAGGACTGCATTACTACTACAATGCAGAGTCTCCTTTTCACACACAATATTAGCATCTTCATCCTTACTGTATCAGTTCTGGTTTCTACATCAGTGGAGAGAGAGGCACTATAGGCATCATATGAATCACTCCAGCTTATCAAATTGGTTATGGTGCTAATAAAGGGTCCTTGGACCCTTAATTTTATCAAATATGTCAAATCGGCAAAATAGGGTTTTAAAGCAGAGCTCAGTTTCATTGCTTTAAAGCCTTGTAAATCAAAGATCCAGGAATTACACATCCCGGCACAGCACGCATGGCCAGCTGAGGTTTCAGAATGTGCATGGACTTCAAGTTCAAAGATTGTCCTGTCTTGTTATGATTGGTGCTAGCTATGCATAGTACCGATCATCAGTGAGACATGGGCAATTCATCAACTTTAAGGCACTTACTCAAGTCCCTTCAACTCACTTTTAAGAATTTAAATGTGATCCAAGTTCCTGCTGCTCTGATGGGTATAGCTACATGCTCCATTTTCAAGCCGTTTTTTGTCAGTATGACAAATCAAATGCAGGGACATAATCCTGGTACCATAATCACTTTAACAAGCTGAAGTGGCTACGGTGCTTATTGTGTGTGTCTCACACTATTTTACTCATGCAGCATTTTTTTTTTTACTAAAGTGAGAACTGTCAAGAATTTAAAGTGAATTTCAACACCAAAATCTGAACTAAAAAGCATAGATACAATGAATAATTGCTCCAATTAAGCTATTTTGGCTTAAACTTTATAAATTTACTATGAATTCCTGACAATTCTCATTTTAGTAAACAACCCTGATTGTCTTTTGATCAATTTCTTATATTTAATTGCTTCGACAAGGACCCCATCAACCTTCACTATTTTATGCTAGTGGTCCTCTTTATATCTCCTTCCCGACGTTAGGATGTGCTATGCAGGGACATAGCAATGAGAGGCTAATGCACATGCACAGCTAAACACCACACTGTGCCAGTCAGCATCTCCTGATAGAGATGCATTGAACCAATGCATCTCTATGGGGAGCGATAGTGTTAGAAAAACACATTCGTATTCCGGACACTATAGTGTTCCTTTAATATTAAAGCGGTAAATTATGGTTGAATATAGCTCAGGTTTTTGCTTTGTCATACTTTCTGACAGTCATAGCAAGTGCAATTTTTCTCAATGGAACAGTAAAGCATCATTATCACTACAACTCAATGGTGTCCTCCCATAATAAGTAGTTCCGAAATGGAAATTCTGGGCGGAAACCGAAAATTCAGGATGCCCTTGGCCAAAGACCAAAATCGAAAATGACTTTCCCCAAAATGATTTTTAAAATAGTTTTTTTCTATAAATTTACCCATAAATCTATGCTAATATAGCTATGGCACCTATTTAAAACAGCTCTGTAACATCCTCCCCCTGCAAAAATGTGATTTCATAAAAGAAAATATTTATCAAATACTCATGTAGACTGTATACACAGTCAACAGATATACCAAGACAAAAAGGGGGACTATGCATTAGTATGTTATCTACGCCTGACAAAAGGCAGACCTACCTCTGTCAAGCTTAGTCATTTGCACCGGCTGAATAGAAAACAAAACAAAAAAACAGTCTATTGGGGATCCTGTGACTTTGCGTGAAAGTGAGGCTTTAAGACACCTTCATATGTATAGAAAACTTCATATAGCTTCCTACAAGTGTACAATGAGTCTCTGTAGATGCATATATAAGAAAAATAGATTTCCATGTACAGACAGCTCTCTATATACACCTACCTATAGATATACAGAGAGCAGGCTCTGGAAGAGGGGCACAATCAGTAGAAGTCTATATACAGACAGCTCTGATGATCATGTACATTGTGCAGTCTGCAGCTGTGTGTATATATATATATATATATGAATATAGGCACTGTCTACAGATTGAGAGCTGCATATATATCTATTGATAGAGAGCTGCATATATATCTATAGCTATTGATAGAGAGCTAGCTGTCTATTTAGCTATAGGCACTGTCTATACATGGAGATATATATATATATATATATATATATATATCTCGATATATATATCGATATATATATAGATATATAGACACTGTCTATAGATGGAGAGCTGTATATATATCTAGCAATTGATGAGAGCCAGCTGTATATATAGCTATAGGCACCGTCTACAGATGGAGAGCTATATATATCTAGCTATTGATAGAGAGCTAGCTGTACATACAGGAGAGCACTCTGTATGTAGCTCTAGGTGGCTGTTGGGAGAGCAGGGCTTGTAGCAGTTCAGAAATCTATCCCTATCCCTATGTTGAGCTAGATACGGCCGGCAGTCAGGGAGGGGTGGGGGGGGGGACACAGAATACAGAGAGCGGGTTGTACCGTGGATCCTGGTCTGATGCGCCATGGTTCAGCATCTGACAGCTCAAGGATAGGGAGAAGCTGGCGGGCCTGCGGTGATGGGCGTGACTTCAATAAGGGGTACCCCGCCACTTATTTGCATGAATGCTGAAGCTCAAAGGAATGGCAGATACATTTACAGCAATAACCTTCCCTTGCATTTCTCTAACAGGGTTTGTGAAAGTGCAGGCTAAATAACAGTGCTGTCATTTTGTTTTAAATTATTATTATATTTATTTTTTTTAAATAAAAGGAAAACTGTGGGGAAAGGTGGGTGTAATTTTCGGCCGAAATGGGATAGGCCCATTTTCGGCAGCCAAAATTTCAATGCATCCCTATAAGTAGTCAAACTGTTTAAGGAGTCAGCAGACACTCTAAGCCAGGGATAGGCAATCTTCCACACTCCACATGTTGTGGACTACACCTTCCAAGATGCTTTGCCAGCACTATGGCTGTAAGAGCATTGTGGGAGATGTAGTCAACAACACCTGAAGTGCCGGATACGCCTGCTCTAAGCCAAGATATGGACCTACATGCATTCAGTGCAGAAGCTACCAGCTGCAGAGGTGGCAGCAGGCACCAAATGGTACCAAGGCATGGTTGACAAACAATTCTTAAAATGTTTTAACTGCTTACTCTGGGTGGGTGCCAGAAATGAAACACCACTGAATCACCAGCCACCATTATATCAGAAATCAATTGTTATGGATGTTAGAAAAACTCTGAAGAGTTTTTTCTTTTTTCACTTGGTCTTTCAGAATGGCTGAATTTGACAATGGGATGGGATGGTAGAGATATCCACTTAACCAAACCTTCTTAAAAAATAAAACAAGTAAAAAAAATTTTTTTTTTTTAAAAGTAAAAAATTAAATAAAAAAATAAAATGTTTTTGTTAAGTCTGAAATTTATGGTCTTTCACAGAATGTTTCGATAGCATTTGGGGAATGAAAAGAAAACATAGAAAGGGAAAACCGTTTAGTGTTTTTACTGGGACATCCCTTATTTAAACTTGGCCAGATAAACTTACAAACTTTTGGATGTCAGGGCAAGAAGACAACTCAAAGGAGCCTTCTCTTTAAATGAAGATAAACCTAAATCCTGAGGCCATTCAGTATCTTCAGCTCCTGATTTTTTTTCTGGTATGAAAACTTGATTATACAACGGAGATGCGTGAAATGACTGTAAAGCTTCCTATTAAAACTAGTAACTACAAACCACTCAGAACAACTAGGTGTTAACAAACACAATAACATAGGAGTGGCATATTCCAGACCATAAAGACCAATATAATACAAAATACAAAAGATAGGGAATGGATTCACTATATCATATAAATAGTTATTATTGCTGCTAATCGTAACAAAAGACTTTTAGCATCCAGTATATAGGGTGCCTAATTTCTACCAATCATAAGGAATGAAGGAGAGTTCAGAATCGACGTTTCATTGTAATAGTATAAAACGTAAATGTTTTCAAGGAGTTCCATTTTACAATTTTGAGCATAATTAATGCCAAATCTTAGTAAGAAAAAACAAAAACAAATCAAAACATACAACACCCCAAATGTAGTAACTTAAAGTAGAGTATCAGAAAACAAATTTCAAATATCCTTTTGTAAATAGACATTAAAGGGACACTATAGTAACCAAAACAACTACAGTTTAATGTTCTAGTGTCTATAGCCTGTCCCCACAATCATTTTCATGCAAAAACTGCCTTTTCAAAGAAAAAGTAGTGTTTACATTAGTGCCTAGGGACATCTCTAGTGGCAGTCACTCAGACAGGCACTAAAGGTGCACCTAGGTCAGTGCTGCACAACTTTCCCAAGAGAGATGCACTGATTCAATGCATCTCTCTGAGAACATGCTGAGAGACGCAGAGCGGCGTTTTGACGCCAGTGCGCACTATCCTCTCAATGCTTTGCTATGGGAAAGCATTAGATTGGCTGAGATTGTCACTTCTGATGACCTCTGCTGAAGAGGTGGAACAGTAGTGTGGCCAGCACCGGTGATCCTGCGTAGCACTGAAATAAAGGTAAGTTTTTACCCTATTTAAGGGGATATGGGCAAGCCGGCCACCAAAATAGTGTTTTCAAACGTGTATTCCTGACCTTATAGTGTTCCTTTAAAAGGGACACTATAGTCACAAGAACAACTACAGCCTAAAGTAGTAGTTCTGGTAAGTATAAATTATATTCAGAGAAAAGGCAGTGTTTACATTGCCCCTATGCAGCCCTCCAATTGGCCTCTCCTCAGATGGCCACTGGAGGGGCTTCCTGGCTCAGTGCTGCACAGTAGGCAGCAGTGCCGTTCAGCGTCTCCACGCTCTGCATGGGGACGCTGAATTTTTCTCATAGAGATGCATTGATTCAACGCATCTCTGTGAGGAGGTGCTGATTGGCCAAAACAGTGTTTGGCCCCGCCCCCTGGGATTTTAGCCAGTCTAAAAGCATTGGATTGGCTAAAAATTGGCAATTCTGAATGTGTCACCAAGGGGGTGGGGCCAGTGAGTTTTATTAACTTTTAATGGGGGGGCTGAGGGGGAGTACATGTTTGTGTACCTGAACCTGAAGTGTTCCTTTAAGAGACAAAACAGGTAAATGTGTAGTACTCAAGAGGTTGTCAAATGCATATGATCTTATTGTAGAAAGTCTTTTTGACTTCTTTAAAAAGCCAAACGTCCTATTGGTATTAAATGGGGCAGTTAAAATATTTATCTTCATTAAAGAAAAAGAAAAATAGGAATATGTTATGAATATAAATATACACTAACCCCCTTTTTCTCCTCTTTTTTTCCTTTGGGATCACTGAGCGGACACCATATTCCAGTTAGTATATTTGAACTTTTATTTTCATGTTCATTTTTTGCATTTTTTACATGCTGATTGTAGGTTCTTATGCCTAAGAGAATGAATGGCTACAGTTAGAAGCTCAGCTTTTTAATCCTGCTACCGACTTGCACTTCCCTGCTGCATTTTTTTCATTCAATATCTTAATCCATGGCTACCTCTTTATGATAAACTTGTGTGGGGTCTGTATTGTTGTTTCTACAAGTCTGTGCTGCTGTCAAGGGTTATTATGGTAAGATGATGTACTGTCAAAGCTAATGGAAAAGAAACCTTCTGAGTTCGAAAGTGAAAGGTCTGTCCACCTCCCCAGTTTATAATTAATCCCAGGTTCTGGAGAATGGAATGACTGTGGATTGACAAGAATCATCATGGAGCAGAATTCTTCTTAATTCTGGGAAGTCAGATAACACATTTCAGATTTATCAGCATTATGAAATTTCTAATAAATATTGGAACCAAAAAAGGAAGAGTAAGATTATCTTGATTGGCTTAAACTAGGCAGGTGCACTGGGCAACTTCCTGAGTTTTGAGTTTAGCGTCATTGGGCTAAACTACTGGCTGATTGACAGACGAGGGGGAACGACTATTTGGAAAACTATTAAAACAAAAATATATAAAAAAAAGAAAAAAATGAAAAATAAATTTAAAAAAAATCAATAAAAAAAAAATCAAACACATCACACAAACCACTTAAAGGACCACTCTAGGCACCCAGACCACTTCAGCTTAATGAACTGGTCTGGGTGCCAGGTCCTTCTAGGGTTAACCCATTTTTTCATAATTATAGCAGTTTCAGAGAAACTGCTATAATTATGAATGGGTTAAGCCTTCCCCCTAATCCTCTAGTGGCTGTCTCATTGACAGCCACTAGAGGCGCTTGCGTGCTTCTCACTGTAATTTTCACAGTGCAAAGCGTCCATAGGAAAGCATTGTAAATGCTTTCCTATGAGACCGGCTGAATGCGCGCGCAGCTCTTGCCGCGCGTGCGCATTCAGCCAGCGGGCGTAACGGAGGCGGAGAGCTCTCCGCCCAGCGCTGGAAAAAGGTAAGTTATTACCCCTTTCCTCTCCCCAGAGCCGGGCGGGAGGGAGACCCTGAGGGTGGGGGCACCCTCAGGGCACTATAGTGCCAGGAAAACGAATATGTTTTCCTGGCACTATAGTGGTCCTTTAAAGGGAAATTAAAGTCACCAGAACCACTACAGCTTAAAGGACCACTATAGTGCCAGGAAAACACACTTTTTCCTGGCACTATAGTGCCCTGAGGGTGCCCCCACCCGGCTCTGGAAAGGGGAAAAGGGGTAAGACTTACCTTTTTCCAGCGCTGGGCGGGGAGCTCTCCTCCTCCGAGTCGGCTGAATGCGCACGCGCGGCAAGAGCTGCGCGCATTCAGCCGGTCGCATAGGAAAGCATTATCAATGCTTTCCTATGGACGCTTGCGTGATCTCACTGTGATTTTCACAGTGAGAAGCACGCAAGCGCCTCTAGCGGCTGTCAATGAGACAGCCACTAGAAGATTTGGGGGAAGGCTTAACCCATTTATAAACATAGCAGTTTCTCTGAAACTGCTATGTTTATAAAAAAAAAATGGGTTAACCCTAGCTGGACCTGGCACCCAGACCACTTTATTAAGCTGAAGTGGTCTGGGTGCCTAGAGTGGTCCTTTAATGTAGTTGGTTCTGGTGAGCATAGTCAGTCCCTGCAGCCATTTTAGAGAGAAAAGGTAGTGTTTACATTGCTCCCTAGGCATACCTCCAGTGGCAGTGACTGACACCCACCCCATCTTGGGTCAGTGCTGCATGCTCAGCGTGTCCACGCTCTGCATGGAGGTGCTGAACTTTCCCTAAAGAGATGCATTGATTCAATGCATCTCTATAAGGAGATGCGGATTAGTTCAGCGCTGCGTTTTGCCATGTATGTGTGACAACATCCCAATACTTTCCTATGAGAAGGCATTGGATTGTCAGAGATCACCAATTCTGATGAACTCAGCCAAGGAGGCGGAGTCAGCACCAGCATACTCACCAGGCACGGCCCTGCGGTGTTTGCTGCCCTACACAACCCAGTGCTGATTGCTTAGCAGTTAATCATACTTGTATAAACCAATATAATACTGTGACAAGCAAGATCTGAATCAAATACATGACTCTCCTGCAGGTATCAATGCAGTTCTATCAACTTTAAAGGCAGGCCATATTATTTTGGCTTTATTGGGTCCTGGATCCTAGAGCAGTCCCGCTACTATGATTACAGGCATTGTAAATAGTCTTAATACATCTACCCTAGGGACCTAATTCTAACTTTTAGAGTCACTGTTCTCAAAAGGAAACTGAACACAAATGTAATGTAATAATTAAATAAAAAATTCAAGTAATAAATACTTTTTTGTTAGGGTTCCTCCACTGCTGAAGGTGGTATATACTTTATATACCCCCTTTACATTTGCTAAACAGTGGAATCAGACTCTTTACTCAACTCATTCATAAAGTTTGACAACGGTAAACACTCTTTCAGGTACACAATATATAGATTTTTTTTTCTAACCACAATTCTCAGGCTCCTTAAAAACCCATCTTCCTATATTCCTTCCGTAGATTAGGCCAAATATATTTATGCATATAAAAACCAATTAAGCAGAGAGTTGGCACATTTAAATTTCACTAGCTTTCATGTAAGTGCTGGTGTATCAATATTGTATATTATACACACCCACAACCAACTGTACTTGTATTATCACTCTAGGAAGAATGACCAAAATCGCCTTGCCTGGAATGGAATTTGAATAGTTTACCTGGTTATATTTTCAATTTAAGTTTACAATTTTATTTACCTGCAGTAAAATAGTAGTAATCGTGATAAACATAAATTAATGTATATTGAAAAACTATACAGATGCGGCAGACTGACCTGTACTTGCATATACAGATGGGCTTCCTGTCTCTCCTTTCTCTTCTGAGCTTCTATTCTTTTTTCTTCTTGTAGCCTCTCAACAAGCTGATGGGGGATATCATGATCTGTTACAGCTTGTAAAACCTCACCTAAAATAATAATAGTAAAGTGCTAGTTCCAGATAGCCTCATAAGATTGGATCTTAATAAAAACCAATGTAATACACAAAAAGTTACAAAAAAAATGCAATGATCTAATTTATGAACTATGGTACAATATGGGTCTGTCATATCACACTAGCCAGAAGAGCAGAATTTTTAAATGAAATGCCCGCATTTCATAAGTACATTTTTTTCCATAAAAATATTAATTTGAAAAATAAAATGATGTATACTAGTTAAGAGCCAAGTTACTACATAATTTACATTAAAAAAAATAAAATACATATAAGATTCAAACTAAACTTACTAAGCTTGGATTCTCTTATGTAAACCAACATATATGCATTAGTGCAGTGTCGAACGGACAAGTCGTCATCATGTCCTCCATAATTATGCTCAATTGCTTCTTCTTTTGTACATCTTGAGACTACGTCGTCATCAAATTTACACCACTGCAAAGAAAGAAAACAAAATCCTTAAATATACTTAACTATAGGTATAAAAGTACGCCTTTAGTAAATCTCAGAATACTAACTTGTTATTATGGATATGGCAAATGCAGAAAGATCTGCATACACAGATTGATTTTATACAGACATTCAAAATCAGGTATCAAATCAGAAAGGCCGCCAGATCAGGTGACATAGGATCTTTATAGCAAAATGGCACAGTACAATATAGCTAATTAAAACTATGAAAAACTGAAACTTTTTTTCTAGTGGTTTTTATTTAACCCCTTAAGGACCAAGCTTCTGGAATAAAAGGGAATCATGACATGTCACACATGTCATGTGTCCTTAAGGGGTTAAAGCCTGTCAAATAAGCAGATCCAACGGATATGTTTCTATATAGTTGTCATTTGTTTCTTAAAGGGGAAATGTAACATTTCTGGATAATATACCATTGAATTATCTAGTGGAAAATAAGGCATGTTGTATTAAAGGACCACTATAGGCACCCAGACCACTTCAACTTAATGAAGTGGTCTGGGTGCCTGGTCCAGCTAGGGTTAACCCTTTTTTTTTTTTTTTAAACATTGCAGTTTCAGAGAAACTGCTATGTTTATAATAGGGTTAATCCAGCCTCATTGACAGCCGCTAGAGGTGCTTGCATGCGGACGCCAGCGTCCATAGGAAAGCATTGTAAAAAAAAAAAAAAAAAATTCCGCGCATGCGCATTCAGCCGATGACGTCGCTATGAAGGAGGAGAGCTCCCCGCCTGGCGCTGGAGAAAGGTAAGATTTTAACCCCTTCCTCTCCTCAGAGCCCAGCGGGAGGGGGACCCTGAGGGTGGGGGCACCCATAGGGCACTATAGTGCCAGGAAAACGAGTATGTTTTCCTGGCACTGTAGTGGTCCTTTAAAGAAACACTATAGGGTAGGAACACAAACATGTATTCCTGACCCTATAGTGTTAAAACCACCATTTAGGTGGCCTGCCCCTCTTAGCCCCTTAAAAGATGATAAAACTTACCTTATTTCCAGTGCCGGGCAGGTCCGCCAGCATTGGCTGCCCCCCCAAATCCTCTTTGCTGACATCAGAATTTATGGGGTTTTTTAAGCCAATCTAATGCACTGGAAAGCATTGGATTAGCTGAAATTGGCAAGGAGGTGGGTCCAAATGCCATCTTGGCCATGCATAGAGATTCAATGAATTAATTCATCTCTATGAGGAAAATTCAGGATCTCAATGCAGAGCGTGGAGATGCTGAATGCCCCAAGAACACATCCAGTGGCCATCTGAGGAGTAACCACTGGAGATGTCCCTGGGGTGCAATGTTGACAATGCCTTTTCTCTGAAAAGGCAGTGTTTACATGAAAACGCATGCAGGGAATGATTATACTCACCAGAACAACTACATTAAGCTGCAGTTGTTCGGGTGACTATAATGTTCCTTTAACCCCTTAAGGACACATGACATGTGTGACATGTCATTATTCTCTTTTATTGCAGAAGTTTGGTCCTTAAGGGGTTAAAACCTTTTAATCATGTGATGCTATGTTTTCTTTTACATGTACATGAAGGATTAAAAACTTGAAATCCCAATCCAGTTCAGTGAGAGCACATTCTGCACAGGAGGAGAAGAAAGACACCAGTGTTTATGTTTCACCACCTCCACATAAAATAGTCAATGACAATAATTGAGCAGGAGACAAGATAGACACAAGATAGAAACTGCTATGTTTACATGTGGGTTAATCCAGCCTCAAGTGGCTGTCTCATTGACAGCTGCTAGAGGCGCTTCCGCGCTTCTCACTGTGATTTTCACAGCGAGAAGACGCCAGCGTCCATAGGAAAGCATTGAGAATTTAAAAATAAAATAAAAAAAACCAGAGCACAAAAAAAATAATCCTTCACCCATGGAGGGCTCCGTGCAGACTGAGCTCTGCAATTAGGCTAAGAACAAATTCCAAAGAACTTTCCCACGCTGTGTAAAATGACAGAGCACTGTGATTGGATGGCTTGAAATACATCCAATTACAGTGCTCTGTCATTTTACACAGCAAGGGAAAGTTCTTTGGAATTTTCCCACGCTGTGTAAAATGACAGAGCACTCTAGGGGCATTCGGGAGAGTTTAGGGGGCTTGGGGACCCCTAGTCACCTTTGATGGGGGGGAGGGGGATTTGACTTCGGGCCCCCACCCGCCGCCCAGGGGTGGGAGGACAGTAGGTTTCCCCCCCTTATCATTTGGCCCCCACCCGCCGCCCAGGGCTGGGGGGGGAGTAGGTCCCTGTCCCCCCATTGTAATTTATGGCCCCCATCCGCCGCTCAGGGGTGGGGGGGAACGACGACAATAGGTCCACCCCCCTTATTGTTATTTAGGGCCCCCACCCGCCACACAGGGGTGGGGGCCGGATAGTAGGGGTTTTTTTTGTTTGTTTTTTTACAGTGAGCAGCCACAGACTGTTTAGTAGACATGCCCCTACTCACGGTATAGCGAGTAGGGGCATTCGGGAGAGTTTAATTTCCCTTATGCTATTATGGGGATCATATTGACCCCCATAGAGTGAGGGGGGACATGGGGGGCTTAGGAAGTGGCGGGGAGCACTGCTCTCTGCCGCTTCTATAGTTACATATTACAAGGAGAGAGCTGCGTGCCGGTAGCTCCCTCCTTGTAATAAACTGAACGAACAAACAAACACTGATACACAGTGTTAGTTTGTTCGTCTGATTTTTCTATTCATTCGTCTTTCTGATGAATGAATGGATGAAATTCCCGTTCGCATGTCCAAGTGTTTCACTGGGCATGTGCGGGAATCTCACAGTCTGTCTAGTGTGGGCAGATGACGTGTCCCACAGGGACTTCATCTACCCACACAAAGATGGCGGCACCCTGAATAAAGATCGGGGCAGAACATAAAGAATCATAAATAGGTAATATGGGGGGCTTAGGGGCATTTGGGGGTGACTAAGGGGTCAATTGGATGTAGTGGAGGGGGGTTAAAAAAACAAAAAAACGGGATTCGGCATGACAGTGCCGCTTTAAACATCTCCAGACCACGGTGTCCATAGTTTGTATATAACAGCCTACCATAACATTCTACATACAGGTAACTTTTCTCTTAGAATGTGATTTTTAATTTTTGGAAAAGAAATTTGATCCCATCTTCGTTACAATACTGTTCTTGATCCAAAACAAGGTGATTTTTACCACAAATTAGGGATAACATTTCTTCTTCAAAATAGTACTCAGACTTTCCATTGGATCATCAACCCCACAAAGTAACAATTATATCTTTGGACATTTAGTTTTTCCAAAAAGCATCCAGAACATTTATCTCCAAAATACCAGAGTATTGCAGTATGCAATGATACCTTTTTTTATTGGACTAACATAATATTTCAAAGACAAGCTTTCAAGAGTTTTCCGCTCTTCCTCAGGTCTGAAGCAATAATGATCAATATTATAGAGTTTAACACTTAAAACAACTGATGTTAGAGAAGGGGAGGGGAAAACAGTCTTATGGCTTGACTGGTGTATGTATTTGTGTTTAGCAATGTATTAACGATCCACTTACTTCAGATGGAAAGGGTTTCCATCCACACTTTTTTCCCCACCACAACTTTCCTGGTGTATACACACATATATATTCTGACAAAGCCATTTAATTAGAGAATTCCATATTTTTATAGTTCTTTATTAGAGATGGTTAGAGCAGTGCTAATGTCGCTGCTTTAGAACTGGGAAATCTAGGTTTGAATCCCAGTCAGACCACCTTGCCAGTAAATGTATTTGGGCAAGACACCTAATTATCCATCTGCCTAACTCAAATCCTTAGAGGTAAAGAAAGCTCAAATGAGATTACAATCTAAAACATACCCATTCTAAAATTGTAAAGCTCTACAGAATATGTTGGCACTCTATACTAATACAAAAATCTATACTACTATAAATAAACCTTTTTTATGAAATTTCCTTTCTTCATATGTAAACATGTAACCTTTTATTCTGTGTACAGCCTGTTAATGAACATGCTACCAGAGGAGCAGTTTGTTTCAGCCCTGTATAAATTTGTATATCCTGAGCCGCCTTTTTGTCTAAAAAATAAATAAATCATTTCAAATTCTCTAACCACTTTTAATAACCTAAATGTATAATTCCCCTTATTCATTTTGTAGCCAACATCCTGGCACGCCTTTTAATCCATAACACCCTTCTTTAAAAGAGTACTATAAACACCGTAACCAGCACAAATATACAAAAAACAAAACTTGCCATGCGCTCAAATTCCAATTACGGTACTCCTGGAAGGCAACAAGGACTATAGTGGGAGATGCCTTGATGTGTCAGGTGAGCTTACATTTAGATGGCCATTGGAGTGACACTAAAAACCCTTCATTTAAACGTACATAGGGATTTTGGATAGTGCGCAAGTAGCTTTTACCATAACCACTATAGCCTACTGGTGTCAGAAGCCATCCCACGGTAAGATATCAAAACATTTCAGCATGATCGGACAATATCACCATGTCGCACTTCGTCTTTTCTAACAAAAGAAGCCAGGTGTCACTATAGAGCAAACAATGACTGCAATCACTAAAGAGAGCTCTTTGTTTTATGCTCTTAGCTAATGACTGCAGTCCTGCATCTGTCTTGTTTTGCTCTAAAGAGGACAAAGTTTCTATTGCTGGAGAAGAGAAGATTCTGCATGAAGGCCCCGAGGGACCAGATATGTTGTCAAACTAGCTAAGATAATTTAATATCTTTTCTTGTGACAACATCAGTGCACCCCCGGTACCATAACCACTACAGTGTTTTTGATGCTTAAAGGTGATTAAAATAATGTGCATTCAAGTTGGAACCTTACTATGGATTTATAAAGAGGCAAGATAATTTTTGGCCCATGAATTAATATCCTTTTTATGTATTACAATACTATTCTGACTGCACAGGGTTACCCGCAGCATTATGACTACTAAAGAGATTTGAAATGATCGTATGGATTCTCTATGTGTGGAGTTAGAGCCCTTTGCTGCTCTGGGTGTTCCAGGCTTGCGAATGCAAAATCTGTGCAAACTTTACTGCACAGTGTGTCATTCGTTAGCGGAGAGATCTCAGCCAATGAAATGAGACTGCATCGGCTTCTGCAGCTCATCGCATCATAACTACTACAGCGGGATGATTGGAGTAACCTTTTAACAACTGCAATATGACATTGTACATCATTGCCTAATCTGTTTATAACTAATCCTAAGCAGATAACTCAATACCATTTGTTTTTAAGTTGCCTTTGTATTTCTTGCCCCAAAATGCACAATCAAACTTAATGATCTCACCCAATCCAGTACTTACCTATGGGAAAGTACTGTCAGCGCCTCGCCAATCAGCATCTCCACACAGAGGTGTATTGATTCAATGCATCTCTAAGAGAAGCCTTTATTGTCTTCATGCAGAGCGTGGAGACACTAAACGTCAGTGCAGTACTGATCCAGGAAGCACCTCTAGCGGCTGTCTGAGTAACTGCCACTAGAGGTGTTACAAGGCAGTAATGTAAACATTGTCTTTGCTCTGAAAAGGCAGTATTTATATTAAAATGCCTGCAGGGACATGCAATACACACCAGAACAACTGCATTAAGCTGTAGTTCTGGTGACTATATTGCTCCTTTAAGCATTACTTTTTTTTTTGCTGGGGAGGGGGGATTGTGTGGAGAAAGTCATAAGCATAGGAGCAGCATTTCCACCCATCTTTTTTGGACAATATATTGTTATGTTTCCTTTTAAAGCATTTTCTTGTTTTCTTGTGTCACACATTACAAAGTAAATTTTTATGTAACGCTGGCTATGTACACAAATAGATCAATACAATAATTGATCACGAAAAACCAAACGCTTTGCTGTAAGATAAATAAATAATGGGGCGGGGGGGGGGGGATGCCCGGGGGAGTTCTTTCCACCTCTTGAAGCATTACCACAAGCGAAAAGTGCTATAGTTTTTTTCCACACTTCTAGGGGCTTGGCTCTTGTTTTTGTTTGAGGATTTGTTTATGCACACTTAACGAAACATGAAAAGGTACTGGGAAAGAAAAAAAAAGCTCAAAAAGATACAGCGTTAAAATGTAAATGTTTCATTTGACATTTATCCAATTTAAAATATAGAATATTGTAACTGCATTAATGTTCTTAGCTCTTGTGCAATTTATATTGCAACCCAGCCAAATAGCTTAGTGTTATGCTGGCAAGCAAGCCACCAGATAAATTTTTTTGTCTTCTCAGTAAAATGAATAGACAAACTCTATTGGGGAAAAATGATTTGCAAATGTTGTTTAATGAAATAAGCATTTCCAAATGCTCTAGCTCTACAAAACATATTTGCATTCGAGAAGTATCCTGCAGACATAAAAAAAAAATCCTTTGTGGAGTTAAAGGACCACTATAGGCACCCCGACCACTTCAGCTTAATGAGGTGGTCTGGATGCCAGATCCTTCTAGGGATAACCGAAGAGAAACTGCTATGTTTATATTAGGGTTAATCCAGCCTCTAGTGGCTGTGTCATTGACAGCCGCTAGAGGCGTTTCCACGCTTCTCACGGTGATTTCCCCAGTGAGAAGACACCAGCGTCCATAGGAAAGCATTGTGAATGCTTGCCTATGGACTGGCTGAATGCGCGCGCAGCTCCTGCCGCGCATGCGCATTCAGCCGAAAAGGAGGAGAGGAGGCGGAGAGTTCCCCGCCCGGCGCTGGAGAAAGAGGCACGTTTAACCCCTTCCTCCCCCCAGAGCCCGGCGGGAGGGAGTCCCTAAGGGTGGGGGCACCCTCAGGGCACTATAGTGGTCCTTTAAACAACTGGGACTAAAATTACAAAAATGTTAATCCTTCCACATTCTCATTTAAGAAGACTTCTTAATGCTCAACAGCAAGATTAAATAGTTTACCCCATCAGAAACAGAATCTTCAGATAAACACTACAAAAAATATAACCCAAAAATGATCTGCAGCCTCCTATCACACTGGAGCTGTAGCCTCTTCTGGAATCCCATGGATAACAATTTACTTTTATAGTACATTTTTTAAGCAGTAAGCCCATCACACCACATGTCCAGCAGACTTACAGACTCTTACACAGTCAGAATTTGAGGATATAATGGTTAATGTGTCAAAGAAGAGAGGAGAACACAATATCTGTATCGAAGCAGATTTGTGCCATGCAGAAGTCACCGATGAATGGGCAAAATTATCACAACAAAAATAGGGGAGGGGGTGGTTATTAACCACTTAAGGACACATGACATGTCAAGATTCCCTTTTATTCCAGAAGTTTGGTCCTTAAGGGGTTAAAGGGCATTGTCACCTCCCCCTGACAAATAAGTATTTTATAAATGTAAAATCTTTATGAAATACTAATTTTGACTGTTGGAATTTTACAGAAATTCCAACCTAGTCAAGAGATATACAGAGATATACTACTTTGTCTCTGTATTTCTCCTCCACCTGACTTTCTTACAGCTACAGTGTCCCGACATCCGTCATCAGTGATGATTGCAGGGAATAGACTGTCTATGGAGAATCCCGACAGCCGTCATCAGTGATGATTGCAGGGAATAGACTGTCTATGGAGGATCCTGCGGTCTCCTTTATAGACCTCAATGCTCTATTTTCAGCATGCTAAGACTGTCAAAGCACAACCTAATCACAGGACTAAATCTGAAAAAGTTAAAGTTTTTAGCTAAAAAAAAAAAAAAATATGCATTCAAAACACATGATTTACAATATCATTAAAAAAAATGTTTTAACTCTGGCTGCAGTGAAACTAGTTAGTGCTACTATTATACTACATTTTTCATCACTTAATTTATTGTATTGTATTTAAATAAAGATGAAGAGTATTCTCAAGACCATCCATGAACCATCCCAATTTATTCCAAACATCTTCTGGACTCCATTTTCCACAGTGGCGATTCTACCAACAACGTTCTATGGGTTAAGCAAAACCTAATTTTTGCTTTTAAGTTCGTAAGTGGGTATTCATTTAACTGCAGTGTACACTATATATTTGGGGTTTTATATGTATCATGGAGAAGAAACTGTTCGCAATATATCCTAGAGTGGGAATTATACCACTCCATGCTGTTTAAAAGATCCATTCAGAAGGTTCCATTACATGTGAGTACAATTTAATTCCCCTATTTAACTGGTGCATATTATCTCGAATTACTACACTATATAGTATATACCGCTCAAACACATCAAATCAGAGCTATCCCATAATTCGACATCTTGTATGTGCATTGCTATCTACTTTAGGATTGCAATTGGGCCGTTAATTAAATGAACACTAATGCTAGGAATTCAAATCTGTGTTCCCAACATTATAGTGTTCTTGTCACTAGTGGAATTATGCCTCCCCATTTGGCATAGAAAGTTTAAAAACAACCCAATTAACCCCTTAACGCCGTTACGGCGTTCTATGCCGTCCCGCATTAAATGGGCTTTAAAGCAGTTGCGGCGTCATAGAACGCTGTAACGGCTTTCAGCCCCAGGAGCCTCCAGCTACTCACCTCCGCCGCGATCCTCTTCTGGAGGGCTGTCTGACAGTCCAGGCAGCCCTCCCACGGCAAATATGGCCCCCTATAGCTGGCTGTTGATCTGCCAGCAGGGGGACTGTCTGGAGTGTCATGTATTTTAATGTTAATATAAGCACATAAATTAATCTTAAAATACACTTAGAATGATGTTACATATATATAAGATATATATATTGTGTATATATAATACATACATACATATATATATATACATACACACGTATAATTACAATAGTATGTTTTGTCTGCTTTGATTGGAGTAAATAAGTGGCAAATTCAATTGATTGGTCATGATTTGGAAAGACATGTATCTGTCTTTAGAAGGCCTCAGTTGTAAAAGCATATTAGAGCAAAAACAAAGTCATGAGGTCAAATGAACTGCCTGCAGAGATAAAAGACAGGTTTGTATCAAGGCACAGATCTAGGGAAAGCTGCAACAATTTTGGCCGTATTGATGGTTCCTAATAGCACAGTGGCCTCCAGAATACTTACATAAAATACGTTTTGAACAACAAAAACTCTTCCTAGAGCTGGCCACTCTGCCAACCAAAGACTGCAGGAGAAGGATCTTGGTGAGTGAGCTGACAGATCTCTATGGTCATTCTGGGTGAGCTCCAGAGATCATTTGTAGAGATAGAAACAAGCATCACTGCAATTCTTAACCAATCTGGCATTTATGGAAGACTGGCCATAAAGAAGCCTCTCTTCAAAAGAAATGTGAACTCAGACTGTGTGAAACAATTCTCTGCTCTTGTTAAACACAGATTGAACTGATTGGACTCCGTTCAAAGCATCATTTCTGGAGAAAACCATGCATCACTCATCTGCACAGTACAATCCCAACTGTGAAGCATGGTAGTGATAGTCATGCTTTGAGTGTGTTTTTCAACAGCAAAGACTGGCTAGTGTTAGGGGAAAGCTAAATTCTGTGAAATACAGAGATATGCTTAAAGGGACACTGTAGTCACTATAACCACTTTGTCTCTTTGAATTGGTTATAGTGCCTGGAGTGCCCCTCCATTCAGTGTTGCACCATGTTCGTGCAGTATGCCACAAAATAATAGTCCCTGGCCACCCACAGTCCGGCCCCTTCAGTATGTGTAGCTAAGGCAGAGATTACACACTTCCTTGTTGTCATACCCACTCATATCGTCAGTTGGAGCTCTGACAGGTTAAAAGCAGTCAGCTGACACTCTCAGCCAATCACAGCTACCCACTGCTGCTCAGGGTAATACTTCCTTATTAGCCAAAGCAGCACAGAGGGAATGGACTGCCGTGGTCTCTTGTTTAGCATTAAAACATTACAACATTAAAAACTGTTTAATGCTGAAAGAAATGATGGCACCAGGGGACTCCATACACTATAACCAGTTTAATGAGATGAAGCAGCTACAGTGCCTACCGTGTCCCTTTAATGAAATCCTGGTCCAAAGCACCCAGGACCTCAGACTTTGCCACAAGTTCATCTTCCAATAGGACAATAATCCTATGCACACAGCCAAGACAACTTAGTTGTGGCTTACAGAAAACCCTGTGAATGTTTGTGAGTGGCCCAGCCAAACTTTGGACTTGAACCCAATTAAACATATCGTTTGCTTTGGCACAAAGGGAAGATTGAAGTGAATACATAAAAATACTTTCTGAATGCACTGTACAGTTATTTTTCATCCCACTATAAGATTAGGTATGCGAACCCTTGCAGTCTCAGGTTTAAACATATAATTGATACAAAAACTGTGAAAGATGGAGAATATTACCAAATATCACATCTGTGTATCAAAAGTAGGTTTTAAAGGGATAACATTGTTAACTTAAGGGTTACTCCAACCCCCATGACCACTTCTACTTTTTGAAGTGGTCAGGGTGGTAGGAGTTTGGATGTGTAGTGTTTGAGCTTGAAACTATGTACATCCAGAGTTATTTGCACTTATGTGCTAGGGCAGTGATGGCGAACCTTTTTGAGCCCGAGTGCCCAAACCGTAATACATGCCAATTTTTTTCCCTCAAAGTGCCAAAACGGCATTTAAACCTGAATACTGAGGTTTAGAAAAAACAACTCATACAGTTGTCCGAACTAATTAACATCTCTGTGTGTGTATTAAGCAGCTTGTGTGTGTGCTCGGCAGTCTGTCTGTATGTGTACTTAGCAGACTGCTGGGTGTACACACAGACACAGACAGACTGCTGGGTGTACACACAGACAGACTGCTGGGTGTACACACAGACAGACTGCTGGGTGTACACACAGACAGACTGCTGGGTGTACACACAGACAGACTGCTGGGTGTACACACAGACAGACTGCTGGGTGTACACACAGACAGACTGCTGGGTGTACACACAGACAGACTGCTGGGTGTACACACACACACAGACAGACTGCTGGGTGTACACACACACACAGACAGACTGCTGGGTGTACACACACACACAGACAGACTGCTGGGTGTACACACACACACAGACAGACTGCTGGGTGTACACACACACACAGACAGACTGCTGGGTGTACACACACACACAGACAGACTGCTGGGTGTACACACACACACAGACAGACTGCTGGGTGTACACACACACACAGACAGACTGCTGGGTGTACACACACACACAGACAGACTGCTGGGTGTACACACACACACAGACAGACTGCTGGGTGTACACACACACAGACAGACTGCTGGGTGTACACACACACACAGACAGACTGCTGGGTGTACACACACACACAGACAGACTGCTGGGTGTACACACACACACAGACAGACTGCTGGGTGTACACACACACACAGACAGACTGCTGGGTGTACACACACACACAGACAGACTGCTGGGTGTACACACACACACAGACAGACTGCTGGGTGTACACACACACACAGACAGACTGCTGGGTGTACACACACACACACAGACAGACTGCTGGGTGTACACACACACACACAGACAGACTGCTGGGTGTACACACACACACACAGACAGACTGCTGGGTGTACACACACACACAGACAGACTGCTGGGTGCACACACACAGACAGACTGCTGGGTGTACACACACACACAGACAGACTGCTGGGTGTACACACACACACAGACAGACTGCTGGGTGTACACACACAGACAGACTGCTGGGTGTACACACACAGACAGACTGCTGGGTGTACACACACACACAGACAGACTGCTGGGTGTACACACACACACAGACAGACTGCTGGGTGTACACACACACACACAGACAGACTGCTGGGTGTACACACACACACAGACAGACTGCTGGGTGTGCACACACACACAGACAGACTGCTGGGTGTACACACACACACAGACAGACTGCTGGGTGTACACACACACACAGACAGACTGCTGGGTGTACACACACACAGACAGACTGCTGGTGCCACACACACACAGACAGACTGCTGGGTGTACACACACACAGAGACTGCTAGTGTCACACACAGACTGCTGAGTGTACACACACAGACTGCTGAGTGTACACACAGACTGCTGAGTGTACACACAGACTGCTGAGTGTACACACAGACTGCTGAGTGTACACACACAGACTGCTGAGTGTACACACACAGACTGCTGAGTGTACACACACAGACTGCTGAGTGTACACACACAGACTGCTGAGTGTACACACACTGCATTGAGGGGTACAGTGTATGTGTGTGTGTGTGTGGAGTGATGTGTGTGGGGTGGTGTGTGTGGTGGGGGGGTGGTGTGTGTGGTG
>OW240918.1:106891651-106939417 GCA_933207985.1 Pelobates cultripes | reverse complement strand
CTTTTATATGCCAAAATGCATGTGAATGCTACCATATGTATAACATCATTGTTTTGGAATAAATTATGCTGGATAGATTTGAGTTGCTTTGAATGCTAGTTCCACTCGAATTGCCTGTGCTATTTTTATGAACCTCAAGCATGTTTGTTGCAAAGGTTTCCATATTTCTAACACAGCGTTTCCCAATTGGTCGCGGAACACTAATTTTTTCATACTGTGTGTGTGTGCCAATGTGTGTGTGTGTGTGCCAATGTGTGTGTGTGTGTGTGTGCCAATGTGTGTGTGTGTGTGCCAATGTGTGTGTGTGTGTGTGTGCCAATGTGTGTGTGTGTGTGCCAATGTAGTGTGTGTGTAAAAGCGTGTGTGCGTGTGTGTGCTATGTGTGTGTGCAGCGGTGTGTGTGTGTGTGTGTGTGTGTGTGTGTGTGTGTGTGTGTGTGTGTGTGTGTGTGTGTGTGTGTGTGTGTGTGTGTATCAGATATACAACAGGCACATATATGCACACCTTGACACACATCGGCACATAAAAAATAAAGGTGCAATTTTACGAGGGGGGTTCCACGATGTTCATACACAATGTCAAAGGGTTCCACGGGAAAAATTAATTGGGAACACCTGTTCTAACAGTTTGGCAATGTTCACAGTAATATTAAAATGTATGTTTCTCATATATTCTGTATCATCTTTTCATAATTACTCCTGTACAGGTTTGCTAGGGTTTTTGAGGCTACAGGGAAAAATCTGGGAGATCTGCATATTTCAGGTTTCAAACCTAGAATATGGCCATTTTTCTTTGCTGAATGAATACAAATCAATTTAAATAGTTTCTTTGAGTTGTTTAATACATTTGTTTAACTGCATATTTTCACTGACCGGGTGTTTAATTACGATGACGAAGAAGAAAAATACTGCAATATGATTTCAACTACATCCATCAGCCTCATGAACACTCTGGTTTCCAAGAAATAGTTTCAAAACAAATGTGCTCAAGTGCAATGTGGGGTAGGTAAGAAATTGATATCAACCCTACAAAAGTGCACAGCTTGAAACACACTTTAAAGTCATCCTCCCTTCCATAAATGAATACAGATGCTCAGCATTTACCAACCCTGGTTCAGTTCTTACGACCCGGTCGTAAAACGAATTGGCCGGTAAGTGAGGAGCATGCGCACCACTGCAAGTCTATGATCAGGGAAATTTTCCCAGACGAAGACAAGCGTAAGAACAGGGAATCCCTCACACCTATGTTTGGGGAACATTCCCCGAACATAGACTAGAGGAATTCCCTGCTCTGGTGAGCTTGTCTATGTTCGGGGAAATTTCTCCCCAACATAGACATACGCACCAGAGCAGGGAATCCCTCTAATCTATGTTTGGAGGGAAAATTCCCCAAACATAGATCAGTTCTCTAACGCAGGGAATCCCTTGAGTCCCCACGCGAGAGAGCTGGTTGCAAAGTGATGACCACCTGTACATTGTAATTTAAAGGACCACTCTAGGCACCCAGACCACTTCAGCTTAATTAAGTGGTCTGGGTGCCAGGTCCAGCTAGGGTTAACCCATTTTTTTTTTATAAACATAGTAGTTTCAGAGAAACTGCTATGTTTATAAATGGGTTAATCCAGCCCTCAAATCCTCTAGTGGCTGTCTCATTGACAGCCGCTAGAGGCGCTTGCGTGATTCTCGCATTGTAAATGCTTTCCTATGAGACCGGCTGAATGTGTGCGCAGCTCTTGCCGCGCGTGCGCATTCAGCCGTAAGAGAGGATCGGAGGCGGAGAGCTCCCCGCCCGGCGCTGGAGAAAGGAAAGTTTTAACCCCTTTCCTCTCCCCAGAGCCCGGCGGGAGGGGGACCCTGAGGGCACTATGTTTGTTTTCCTGGCACTATACTGGTCCTTTAATGCTTCAAGGTTTGGGGAATCTGAATGCATCGTTATTTTACTTTTCAGCCCTAGCAATCCAGTTTTTCTTGTCCGGTGCTTAGCAGCAAGATTCCCAGATTAGATAGCACTCCAAGGTCTTTGTCAAAACATAAAACTTAGCTTTTACTGCTCACATGACATTAACTTTAGACCAAACTGAAACGTCAAATTTTTTTTTCCCGTAAAGTGAGCACTAAAAGCCAAGTTTTATGTTTTGACAAAAACTTCGGAGTGTTTTCTAATTTGGGAAATTTGCGCGATAATCCATCCACCTCACAGGTCTGGCATATCAAGATGCTGATTAGACAGCATGATTATTGCACAGGTGTGCCTTAGGCTGGTCACAATAAAAGGCCACTCTAAAATGTGCAGTTGTATTACACAGCAAAATGCCACAGATGTCGCAAGTTTTGAGGGAGCGTGCAATTGGCATGCTGACAGCAGGAATGTCCACCAGAGCGGTTGCCCGTGAATTGAATGTTCATGTCTCTACCATAAGCCGTCTCTCCAAAGGCGCTTCAGAGAATTTGGTAGTACATACATGGTTAGGGACAATAAGCAGAGTTATAGTAGTGGTGTAAGTCGGTTGTGGTGCACCAAAGCCAACGTTCGGTTAGGCCTGTAAAACGAGGGCCCATCAAAATTGAATGTCTTGATAAAGGGAGCGGTGGATGGGTTGAACCAGGCAGTATCAACCCAGAGAAAGTGGAGGCATGTGTATTCCTAGGCGGGGTAACCCTCCCCACAACTGCAGACCATCTGTATTGAATATTTATTAAATTATTTAAGTATACGCGAATAGGGGTATGGTACAGTACTGTACAGAGATGTACCAATTAAAAGACTTAGACAAACATAAATAGGCCATAATTTGTAAAGCAATATTTTTCTTCTCTATTCTGAAAGAACACACTAAAATTACCTGTCGTTGATCTTGATATTTTGGTCAGTCTGAGGGTCATACATGAATCTCATTAGTTGAAGATGTAACACCGGCGGTAATGTTAGAAATTTCACACCTTTTTCAGCTTCCTATGCACAGTAAAATATAGAACGTTTACCATCACGATAAAGTACATGACAAAGAAATCTATGCCTGCTACATGCGACAATGAACATTAAAAATCCAATAATTTAAAAACATCAATTAGCAACATTTCTAAAGCAAAAACTAAGTTTATGACTAGGGTCAAAGTTGTGACAGCATCTAACACACAGTGATGGCATTGAATCTAATGTAAACTGATTAACAGCAAAATCAGTTTCGGGAGAAAAACTAGTCTTGAAAAGGAATTGTTTCCTTTTACACACAAACTTTGGAATTACCAAACCGTGATCAAAATCAGCACACAGGAATAGATTTAAGTTTTATTATTTGCCTCTGTGTTATTCCAATTTGGAGAGGATGCAGAATTTCCAAAAAGTGATAAAAATCAGCACACAGGAAACAATTACATTTTAACACATTAAGCAGAGGTTTTATTTCACAATTAGCTTTTGTTTGGACCAGAAGAAATTGAAATAATGTGAAACAGATATAGATGACAATACAAGACGACCCCTTTGGTTTATTTACAAGTTACACCAAATACGACAGCTTTGGTCTTGCATGTGTTATGGTGCAAGCAAGTCAACCACATAAAAATACCTCTGCAGCTCTAAGCCAGTCAATGCCCCACCAACCCTACTACATATAACACTTGGCAAAACTGTTTGCACACTCAAGGAATGCAAGTGGCAGCTACATATAGGCTCTCTCATAGGTTTCTATGACAGAGCTTGGGTGGGGATTGCAACTATTACATTATTAAAACAGAGCTTATTAGGTAACCTTGCAGTTTCTATTACGTTGAACTATTGTTTACGTGCATGAAACTGCTGCTGTGTGTTGAACAATTAGATCACACAACATCTAAGAAATACCTTGGAAATGTATGGGAAGAGCAAACATTTAAAAATCGATAAAATATTACCTGCAAACCGTGTTCCCCTGCATCATATTTGTTATCGCCATCTAGCTGCTCCACTGCCACATAGTCAATGAAAGACTCAAATACTATGTAAAAAGACAAAAAAACTATTTCAAACACAATAGTACAGACTAAATGATTATGCTACTCATGCACAGCAAAAAAAAAAAAAAAAATACTTTAGTAATATGAAAGGTAGGTTCATATGTAACACATTTTTAGAATATTGACGTTTTAACACTGTAGGGTCGTGAATACAGGTTTGCGTTCCTGAGTCTATAGTGTTCCTAATACCAATGTAGGTCTGGGACTTCAATAAAGAAGAAGCCTCGACACCGCTGGTAAGGTGATTGTCACTAGAACCCCATTAACATTTCTGAATATGAAATTAGTGATGGAGCGGGGAGCGGAGAGCGGAGAGCGTTGAGCTGGCTGACACTCTCAACCTATCTGCAGTGCCTGGTCCAAGGTTTAATTATTGAAACCTTGGGCCTACAGTTAAAATGGACAAGAAGAGCGTTCAGATGACGTCTTTCAAACCGTTCATTAAGAAACCAGATTGGTTCCATAATAGATATCAGTCAACTCAAAATAAATGGCATTTTCCAATTTCTGCCTTACACTGACTATTGTTTGAAGCACTGCAGAATAGTGTTTCATGATCTATTGACAAGACGTAATTATTTAAAAGGACACTCCGGGCATCATAACTTTACTGCAATAACGACGCTGTCTTTAACCGTTAACAAAATAGACCATGGAATAATATTCTGCAGTGTAATACAATCAATGTAAGTTAGTAAGACAAAACAGTTTTCTGCTTTGAGTTTTCTGAAATTCATCATGTGACCTGGTAAGTACGAATTTCATCAAGAAATTCAGGCAACTCTTATAACTAAACTTCTGTGTGCCAACTGTGTTTTTACCTCAAGGTTGGTCAATAGGCATAATATATCTGGTATGCACTTGTCCACCTCCCCAACAGGGACAGTAAGAAAGTAATGGAAGAAAATAGGCAGTCACTCAAAATATACTCTAAAACCTTGTGTTCCCGATGAGACATTGCAAATGAGCGTGTTTAGTAATTCACGTCGCCTGCACACCCCCACCCTCATCTCCTTGGTTGTGAGTAACCAGAATCAGTTTTGGTAGTAGTGGTTGAATGTCACATTGTTCCCTGCACCAGTGTGCATAAGTTAGATAAGGTAAAGAGTTAAGTATTGTTCTCTACTGGTGTGCCCAAGTCAGAAAGTGAACTACTAAAAGAAAGACCCTGCCGCCTTCCATAGCCTTCTGGTAAGCGAGGGCCACAGTTTTCCCAAGGATGGGGTTGCTCAGCAACCAAATGCTTTGAATTATTAAAGGGACACTATAGTCACCAGAACAACTACAGCTTATTGAATTTGTTCTGGTGAGTAGAATCATTACCTTCAGGTCTTTTGCTGTAAACATTGTCTTTTCAGAGAAAATGCAGTGTTTACATTACAGCCTAGTGATAACTTCCCTGACCACTCCTTAGATGGCTGCTCGAAATCCTTCCTGGGTCATGGTTGCCTAAAATGCATCCAAACATTCAGTTTCTCCACACTCTGCATGCAGGCCGACACTGATCTTTCCTCACAGAGATTCATGGATTCAATTAATCTCTATGAGGAGATACTGATTGTCCAAGGCTGTGTTTTAATTGTGCTGACTCTGCCCCTGATCTGCCTCCTTGTCAGTCTCAGCCAAACCTATGGGGAAACATTGTGATTGGATCAGGCTACCACGTCTGATGATGAAAGCAGGCAGTGGGCAGGTCAAAAGGAAACAGGGACAAAGCCAGCAACTTCAGGCTTGAGTACAAGTAAGATTTTACTATATTTAGGGAGGCAAGAGGGGGCCAGGGTGGCTAGATGGTGGTTTTAACCCTATGGGGTCAGGAATACATGTTTGTGTTCCTAACCCTATAGTGCTCCTTTAATTCCTAACCTTGCAATATCTGGATGAGGTTTTTAAGTAAACCTCATTATTTTTAAATAAAAAATTGAGCTTGTCAAGGAGGCCGATCAGGGGCAGCGCCAGCATAATTTAAACACAGCACTGGCCAATTATCAGCTCCTCAAAGAGATGCACTGAATCAATGCATCTCTATAAAGAAAGTTCAATATCTCCATCCAGAGGGTGGAAACACTATGCAGCACTGCCCCGGGAAGCACCTCTAGCAGCCATCCGAGGAGTTGCCAGTGGAGGAATCCATAGGCTGTAATGTAAACAATGCCTTTTTCTCTGAAAAGACAGGGTTTACTGCAAAAAGCCTGAAGGTAATCATTATACTCCCTAGAAAAAATACAATAAGCTGTAGTTCTTCTAGTGACTATAGTGTCCCATTAAAGATACGTCAAGTTAAACAATGACAAGCAGTCACATGCTGATAGAAGGGTCAGTAATCTCCTTGTCTGACTATTAAAGCTGCACACAGCTAATGAAGTAGTAGTGCGAGGTTGTGAACTGTTCTTTATTTTCCTATTTATATACAATTTTTCAATCCATGCACTACAGATATAGAACAAGTAGATCAGATGTATGCTTCCAACACCGTGCAAATGTTCATCTGATCAGTAGTGCCTTTCTTTATTCAATATCAATATCCAGCCCTATGAGACAGCTTCCAAATATCATTGTGTAATGCGGGCAGGAGGCAATATGGTGCCTTTGGATTCCTTAAATAAGCACCATTTAACCAGCTTGTGTAAAAACTCGTCACTTCAGTTTGTTACTCATTAAAAACCAGGTTTGAGAGCAAACATGAATCCAATTGACCTTCCACAGAAGAATACAAAAGTGTACAAGTAGACAAAGCACAGTAAGAACCCCTGCAGATATCTAGGAATAGTTAAGTTCAGTAATTACTTTAATTGGCATATGAATTAAACAACATAACATTCAATATTCCGAGAGAGAAATAGAGAGGACGGATCATTGAAATACACAAGGAACAAAGATGATCATACATACAGTGCACAAAGTGTTCAACAGCTCAATATCAATGAACCACAAGCTAGCAAGACAATAAATATTACACACTGAACACGAAATACAAATAATGCTAAGTTGGAAAATTACAAGCCAAGAACAGCAATCAAAGAGCCACAGTACATTTTGCACAATGGTTTACTATGGATGCCAGTCAGAGCCTATCAATCATTAGAATTTCAAAATTATTTTGGGGTGGAAACTAAAAAAAAATTTTTTATAAAGAGCAATACAAAGGCTATATATTTTTGTACCTACATAACATGCTGCTTAAGTGCAGTTTATGTTCCATTTATATGACAAATATAAACAAAAAAACTCACACTTAGTACTTACTGTTTTTTTTCCCTTTTATACTTAATTGAATGTCATAGTAATCCTCTATTCTTTCAGAGCGGTAGTCCACATGTTTGCATTGTATATATGACTGAAAATGAAAATGGAACACATCAGTTAAACACATATAAAAAGCACATTTAAAAAAAATAAAAAAAAATAAAATAAAAAAGCAAATACATACCACCATCTTTCCTCTGAATAATTTTGGTATGGTTCCTTCTACGCATGTTCCTTTCATTTTATTTTCCACATTATCAAGTAACTGCAACAGGAAAACTTTGTTAAATTTAATATGAAACTACAATATATTTTACGCTTCTGTGTTCATTTTTCTATAGATTGTTAAAGCAACCGATGTACAAATTTTTATTTTATTTTAAAAGACAGTGACTTACCACTCTACATAATTCCTGGACATCATGTTGCATAAAGCTGTCGAGTGTTTCCCACCTAAGATCAGAAAGTAGTGAAGAATATGATGTCCATAGTGATTATTTGTCTTTTAAATACATAGAGAAGTAATACACATATTTAAACTTTGCATGTTTCATTAGAAGTTACAACTTAATTACACACTTTCAGCAACAATTAGAATTTTTTTTTTTTTCTCTTGTGAAAAACAAGGCTAAGAAATCATTTTAGGGATTGCAGCACTAATACATGTTTAAAAATAGTTTCCTTTGGAAAGAGTGACACAAAAAAAAAAAAAATTGTTTGGGGCTGGCCAATGTGATATAACCATCTTCATCAGTGAAGTACATCATTGACATTAAACTGGGAAGCTACATCTACAATCTCTATTTGCATGAATCATAAGGAACAAGCATACACTTTAATGAGATGGTATCTCACCCCACTCAAACAGATGGACAGGTCAAACTGAATTCCGACCATCTTTGGTGTTGGTAAATATTGGAATTGCCATTGTGGTCAGTATTCAGTCATTTTGACCAGAGTTTGTCTATCCAGACAAATTTTGTGAATAACCCTGTAAATAACTCTGTAAATCAAAGTACTGAGCAAACCACTGAAATACCTTTTATTTTTCTTAACGAAACAAAAAAATAAAACATGTAAAACCAGTTGAAATTACTAATATACTTGTTCAAAGATACAAACGTTGCATATAAAAAACAAATGTGAAAGTTATTCTTGCCCATACTTTTTAAGGGAATATACGTACCCAAAAGATTTAGTTAGCTTTTTAGTTCCAACTGGTTTGTCGCTGTGTTGCAGTTCATAAAATACACGCTGTAACGCTAATGGAACACTCTTAGAGGAGTCATCACCTTCTGTGGGCATCATATAAACAGCCTTTACAAAAGAAAAACAGTGGTAGCATTTTATGGCATATCATCATGCAGAAAATATTGTAAACAGTTATGCAGATCATATGAATTGTGTTAGTGTTAATGTTTAACCCCTTAACGACGGATGACTGACCCAGTCCGTCATGCTTGGAAACACTTAACGACGGATGACGGATGGGGTCTATCATGTGCTAAAATTAACCCATGTGCTGCAGGGACTTCTGATCCACCTCCCTGAGCTTCCGTGGTCAGTGTGAAGTGCAGAGAGACAGATCAGTGCTGCTGCTAATTCACAGTAAGGTTCAAAATATGTCTTCGTTAAGAAATGGTATGCTTTTATGGGATAGCTGGAATATATAGCCTGCTAAAATACTGCAAAATGGGACCTGAGACAGCGTAAAAATTAAACGTTTGAAAAAAACTGGAATGGCTGTATCTCAAATGTGCCCCTTCAATATCCACATATACCTGGCAAAGGTACATACAGGGGTATTGCTGTACTCTATAATATGAAGTATTATACAGTCATCGCACACATAAGGTTTGCAAAATAAACTGTGCAAACTGACTTTGTATGTCAAAAAAGGCAGACAAAATTGCTTATTACTACTACACTTGGTACAAGCTAGCAGAAAAATTATCCCAAAATATGTCTTTTAAAATACCCTTGGGTGTCTTCTTTACAAAATGCCTTTATGGTGTAGCTGGAATATGCAGCCTGCTCAAGTGCTAAAGAGTGGGACATGGACGCATCAAAACCATCCATGAAAATTCACATGTAACCTGAACTTGTCACATCTTTTTTACAGCACTGTAACTTCACAAAATAGTATCTAGGTCATACATTGGGCATACTGTTTTACTCAGAAGATGTAACGGAGCATAATTTGGGAGGTTTTAGGACAGTGGTACATATCAAGTGTAAGAAATACTCCGCAAAAATGCAACATGTATGTAATGCCTTAGATAGAGACTAAGGATTGAGTAATCAGGGATAGGGTAAGGTTAGTAAGGGTTAAAGTTCTTAAAAACACTGGGCATCATAACCACCTTATCTCATTGATGGGTATGGTGCCTGGAAAACCATTTCTGAACAGATTAACCTCAAAGTGATCTAGACTGAACCTGCCTGTCCCCTGAAATTTTATTCATCATTTGCCCTACAAATTTTTATACATCTAGGATATACCTTTCTCCTCCTCTGAAGAAAGCCCAAGGTGCAAATAGTAGTTCAAGGAACCACAGCACACAATTTAGTTTGCAAAACGATGAATCGGACTGTGAATGAAATTATTGCAGATGCAGTATGGCCACTATTGTCTCTCTATTTTTTTTTTTATTTTTTTTTTAAATGCTCAATTAACAAGGTAGAGAGGCTCCTGATAGAGCCTTTTCCTGGTAAGGGAGAACTCTTCCATCTCTTGACACTTGTGAAAATGTGGCAGCTACAAAGATATTTTAAATGCAATTATTTTATTTTGCTTTCAAAATCTTTTTATTTGACTTTTATGCATAGTTTTAAATTCATAACCTCAATATATAAAAAAAAAAAAGTTACTCCAAGCACCAAGGCAATTTCAGTGAGTTGAAGGCATCCTATTCCTATGTGTTGCCCTAAGTGCACACGCAGCCTGGCCTACAGGATAGCATACAGGGTATAATAAATTCTTAATTTAATACCTTTCGAAGTTGATTTGTGAAGAATAATGTTTGTAATAAACTGTTCATGTAACAGGTCGCTCCTTGGTTCTTCAGACCAACATAGCCAGTATGTTTCTTTGAATCCCAGCTGCAAAAAAAAAAAGTGTTTGAAAAATAATCACCAAAAAAACAACAGTAAGAATTTACTTTAACAACAATTTAAAAAGAATACAAAATTAAATGTAAAAAGATCATAGTACAGTATCTTACAAAGATATGTATATCATCACTTAGTAGATATACCCCCCACTAGTAAACGAAGAGTCAATTTTACTGTGAAGCATTAAAACATAATGGTGTAACTTAGATTTAAAAATGGTTTGTGAAACTTCAAGTTAACATGACACTCTCATTAGGGACATTTGCATATAGAATTATGAAAAAAAAAAAAAAAATTACCACACATCATAAGTGTCTTGAATCTGAAAAATTATTTTTGTTGCAAACAAAATGACTTACGCTACACCATGAGGAGCATCAGCCTGCACATAAACTTCAAATGTCACTTTGTCATCCTCTATAAAGCATTTCTCTGGATCTGTAACTTCCTGAAAAATACACAAAATTTATATAAATAAAAATATAACCAGTACATACTACTCCGTAATCATTCATCTGGTTTAAACATTCTAGATACTGCGTAAAAATAGCACTCTAACATTATGCCCAGATTCAGATATTTAAATGTATGATCTAACTATACAACAAAACCACTTCATTAAGTTAAAGTTGTTTTGTGTGCTTAGTGTGTCGCCATTTTTATTTTTCTCTCCAATGTTTATGGTTTGTTAGAGAATACACAAGAAGTAATTCAGAACCATACAGGGAGTGCAGAATTATTAGGCAAGTTGTATTTTTGAGGATTAATTGTATTATTGAACAACAACCATGTTCTCAATGAACCCAAAAAACTCATTAATATCAAAGCTGAATATTTTTGGAAGTAGTTTTTAGTTTGTTTTTAGTTTTAGCTATGTTAGGGGGATATCTGTGTGTGCAGGTGACTATTACTGTGCATAATTATTAGGCAACTTAACAAAAAACAAATATATACCCATTTCAATTATTTATTATTACCAGTGAAACCAATATAACATCTCAACATTCACAAATATACATTTCTGACATTCAAAAACAAAACAAAAACAAATCAGTGACCAATATAGCCACCTTTCTTTGCAAGGACACTCAAAAGCCTGCCATCCATGGATTCTGTCAGTGTTTTGATCTGTTCACCATCAACATTGCGTGCAGCAGCAACCACAGCCTCCCAGACACTGTTCAGAGAGGTGTACTGTTTTCCCTCCTTGTAAATCTCACATTTGATGATGGACCACAGGTTCTCAATGGGGTTCAGATCAGGTGAACAAGGAGGCCATGTTATTAGATTTTCTTCTTTTATACCCTTTCTTGCCAGCCACGCTGTGGAGTACTTGGACGCGTGTGATGGAGCATTGTCCTGCATGAAAATCATGTTTTTCTTGAAGGATGCAGACTTCTTCCTGTACCACTGCTTGAAGAAGGTGTCTTCCAGGAACTGGCAGTAGGACTGGGAGTTGAGCTTGACTCCATCCTCAACCCGAAAAAGGCCCCACAAGCTCATCTTTGATGATACCAGCCCAAACCAGTACTCCACCTCCACCTTGCTGGCGTCTGAGTCGGACTGGAGCTCTCTGCCCTTTACCAATCCAGCCACGGGCCCATCCATCTGGCCCATCAAGACTCACTCTCATTTCATCAGTCCATAAAACCTTAGAAAAATCAGTCTTGAGATATTTCTTGGCCCAGTCTTGACGTTTCAGCTTGTGTGTCTTGTTCAGTGGTGGTCGTCTTCCAGCCTTTCTTACCTTGGCCATGTAGTATGAGTATTGCACACCTTGTGCTTTTGGGCACTCCAGTGATGATGCAGCTCTGAAATATGGCCAAACTGGTGGCAAGTGGCATCGTGGCAGCTGCACGCTTGACTTTTCTCAGTTCATGGGCAGTTATTTTGCGCCTTGGTTTTTCCACACGCTTCTTGCGACCCTGTTGACTATTTTGAATGAAACGCTTGATTGTTCGATGATCACGCTTCAGAAGCTTTGCAATTTTAAGTGCTGCATCCATCTGCAAGATATCTCACTATTTTTGACTTTTCTGAGCCTGTCAAATCCTTCTTTTGACCCATTTTGCCAAAGGAAAGGAAGTTGCCTAATAATTATGCACACCTGATATAGGGTGTTGATGTCATTAGACCACACCCCTTCTCATTACAGAGATGCACATCACCTAATATGCTTAATTGGTAGTAGGCTTTCGAGCCTATACAGCTTGGAGTAAGACAACATGCATAAAGAGGATGATGTGGTCAAAATACTCATTTGCCTAATAATTCTGCACTCCCTGTATTTCTTTAACTACCTTCAGTCTCAGCCAGCCCAGGCTTTATGTTCTAGTGTTGTACTAAGAAGGAACAAATTATGATAATAAAGGAGCAGGTATGAGTGCATTCCACAGCTGGAAAGGCAGTGAACAATCTCTGGAACATATAAAATTAAAGTGTTAGAGGAAAATAATGTAATCCCAGGGTTCTAGAGACACGGAATGTCTTGCCTTTCTTCCTTGAAGCACTAATATCCTCATGTAGGTCTCCCTCCAGTAAATGATACTACTGCCAACTCTACTCCACAGGCTTATAACCTTCTCTTTGATTAGAACCTGGAGGTGGGTGTTACATAAAAAGGTGAACATCTCTATATTTTACACTGAATACATCATGTATCGTTGTGATATAGGATATATATATATATATATAAAAAATTTTTGGTGTATGGATCACGCCCCTGTTCCATTTTACAGTGGAAGAGGAGAAAACTGGTTTATCCATTTAACCATTTCCCCCAGAAATATTAATATCAGAATATTTCAGTGGCAGAAAAAAAAAGTGAAGCAGAACACTTTTCTGGGGGAAACAAAAAAATACTTTGAAAAATTGTTAGGGAATAAAAGAAGCAACGGGCAAAAAAATCCAATAGGTTTATAACCAATGTTCCACACATTTCCTTTTTTGCTTAATCTGCTTAGAATAATTGAAAAGGGTGTGTGGGTGATGGGGTGAAGTTTGTACTAGGCACGTATAATATATCATCCACAAACCGTCTTTTTTTCCCTAACCTAAACACATTTTCAAGCCTTACTTCATATTTAAAATATTTCACTACACTTCTTAACAAGCCAGGTCTGCACTTTCATTTCTACAACCTTCTGTTTTAAACATGTGATTAAAATTGACCTATATATTCAAATTAGCATTTTTTTTTATTATTCGTTAGTAAAAAGTATATTCTACATGAATACCCCTTTTTATCCATGACTGTACTTTCCTGGCCTTAGCAACTAAGTAATGAAATTGCACGTGGTTGCCCAGTCTGAGGTCTACAAGTATTTCAAAGTCCTACTCATTTATTGGTTTTCCAAAAAAGTATAACTTTACATTAATCTTTAATAGTGAATCTCACCTGCCATTTGTCTCCCAGTGTTCATATTTCTCTAAATTTACATTACTTGATCTAAGTTTGTTTTTTTTACACCTGACTATGCCTTTTTTAATTTTTTTTTTACATTTTAGAACAGTTTGGCATAATTACACTTATTGATGATATCTGCAGCCTCATTAGTACTGATGTAATGCCAACTGTAGAGACATGGTGTGAGAGCCATTAAGGTTGCCCGTTTTCTTACAAAAAGGGGTCCTGATTAATACAATTTGAACAAATGCAATGACAAAAAAAAAACCAAAAAAAAACTGCTGCAATAGACTATCTGGGAAATATGCTTGTTAAACATGTATAATTTTTTTCCTCTCACCATGCAACCCATAAAGTAACATTAATGCTTCCTAACCCCGTTCAGGACCAAGTGACAACCTAAAATACTTTAGCTGAAAAATATTTTAAAGTTAAGATAATAAAACTTACACTCCATGCCATGAAGTTGGAAAAACCCCAATCGTTCTCCTTGTGAAAGAACAAGTGACTAATGCGACGGCTAAAGGATTTGTCATCATCCTTGTAATTTATTATCTTCAGCACTGCCTGCGCATGACAGGACCATGACCTGTGACAACAAAAGTAAAAAAACATAATTAGTTGTAACAAAGAAATGTTTAATCTAAACACATTTTGTGAGTGCGCTATCATTAGATATGTTAAGCCAGGGATAGGCAACCTTCGGCACTCCAGATGTTTTGGACTACATCTCCCATAAAGCTGGCAAAGCATCATGGGAGGTGTAGTCCAAAACATATGGAGTGCCAAAGGTTGCCTATGCCTGTGTTAAGCCATCATCATTGTGTGAGACTGTTTATGCAGTTCTTCAATAGTTCCATTACTGAACCCCACACAGTTCTTATGTCCAAGTTTAACATTTGTTGGCACCTTTCAATTTGCACATCTAGCTACTTCAGCTGCATTCTTTGTAAGATACTTTTAAAGGAACACTCCACAAACCATAACCACTACAGCCTGAATGTCACTTGCTGCACAGTGGCCGCCTGATAAGTGGCCACTGGAGGTGTCCCTAGACTGTAATGAAAACCCTGCCTTTTTCACTGCAAAGGCAGTGTTGACTATAGTCACTAGAACAACAAAAGTGTATTGTTCTGATGAGTACAGTGTCCCTTTAATTTTAGTTATATCTAATATGCTCTTGCAACAGATTATTAAAATATATTTTTTAGCTTACTAAGTACTATTTCATTTGTCTCCCACGTTGGAATTCGTGTAGGATCCACTGATATTGGGGTACTGTGAAGTAGTAGTGGGCTTAACACAATATGGCCATATGGTGGAACTGAATCTACATATTTGTTTGGTGAGATTGGTGACTTTAAGGAGCCTTATAAAATTTAAAACTATCTTTATGTGTGCGCTGTTCCTTAATCTGTATTATGAAGTTCTTAAAATGGCAGCATTGGAACAGAGATGAGGACAGTAGATGTCAATAAAAGGTACATTGAATGAATCATCATCTTTTCGAAATATGTTGTATTCAATGTATATGGGGAGATTTAAGGCAAGTTTATTTTTTTTTCACAACAGCTTCACTTTCATGTAATGGTGATAAGAATGCATGGAGTTAAACTTTGGACTGACAATTATAATAAAAGGAAAAGGGGGAAAAGGTCATTGTACCAATAGCGTACAATACAATACACCTATAAAAAAGTAAGAAGGATTTACACAGGTCTACGGACACAATTTTTTTATGCAAAATGCAGGCAGAGACTTGAAGGGACTCTTTAGTCATCAGAACAACTACAGCTTGTTGTATTTGTTCTGGGGTCTATTACATGTCCCTTTAGGGTTTTTGTTGTAAACCCTGCCTTTTCAGAGACATTACATAGCCTAAAGGCACCTCCAGAGGCCACTCCTCAGAAAGCCACTGTAGGTGCTTCCTGGGGTAGGCCTGCACAGTGTGCACTGCAGTAAGGACATTGTGCGTCTCCACACTTTGCATAGAGAAGCTGAACTTTTCTCACAGAGATGCATTGATTCTATGCATCACAATGAGGCAATGTGGATTGGCCAGGGCAGCATTTGGCTCCTTGGCTGTAAACCAAGAGCTGTAATAAGTGAAACAGCAGCTGTGAGACAAGCTACTTTCACCATGAACCTCTGTTAGACAGGACCAGAATGAGAGGCACATAGTTGGTGGAGTATCTTCCAGGTTAAGGAAGGAATCTATCTGTGATTCACTATACCAGTGATGGCGAACCTTTTTGAGCCCGAGTGCCCAAACAGCAATACATGCCAATTTTTTCCCCCTCAAAGTGCCAACGTGGCAATTAAACCTGAATACTGAGGTTTAAGTATAGAAAAAACAACTTGTACAGTTGTCTGAACTAATTAACAACTTTTGTTTTAAAAGAACTGAACTGCTGAATACATACACACAGTCCGCTGAATATATACACACACACACACACAAGACTGCTGAATACAGAGACTGCTGAATACACACACACTCCACTGAATAAAAACAGACTGGTGAATACACACACACACACTGCATTGAGGGGTGCTGCGTGTGTGTTGTGGGGGGGAGGGGTGATGCGTGAGGGTTAGGGGTGCTGCAAAAAAAAAAAAAAAGTATGCTACATCAGTATCCCTCCTTCTTACCTTTATGGGAGGAGGGGGAGGAGGTGGGTGGGGAAGACTTTGATAAGCAGTTTGATAAACTTAAATTGCATTTTTACACACGTTTCAATGTATTTTTATATACTGTAACTCTTTTATGCCTTTCAATACAGTGTTTAGTTTTTTTGTGGTTACCCTAAGCATAAACTGCTATATCACTTGTCATAACAAATGAGTACTTCCAGGGAACTATCATGTAATATATTATCACACGGTTTTAAGTGTTCAGAAAAGTGGCAGATTGGGCACTTTTCATTACCATTAAATTATCCTATGTACCCTTAATGAGCAACAAAACTAAATATTACTTGCAATTATTTAAAACATTTAATAAATGCCTGGTAGAACAGATGTAAACCTCATAAAAAATAAAAAAGAACCAAAAAAACAAGCATTCTTACGTTGAATCTGATTCTGCATTGCATTGAAGGAAGAATCCCACACTTTTCTGGTGTGGCCTATCCGGATAAAACCTTGGCATTACCATAATTTTCCATGGTAAATTCCGTACAAAGCAGGGAGGACTTAGCACAGATTCACTCAGTCGGCTAAAGCGTTCCACTGTAAACTGAAACGTAGCTTCTGACCGCCAACTAGTATCTAGAGAAAGAAGAAAAGGTTTCACAAAAGGATCACAACCACTTTAATAATAATTGTATTAATCATTTAACATAGAAAAAGCATGCTGTAATTGAACAATCGTTTGACAACTAGGTCTCCCAAGCAACATACGGATTTAGCTGACACTCCCAGCCAATAAGAAGCCTTAACAGCCCTGCTTAGCACAGTCAAGCTAACCAGATTCTCCCTGCAGGAGATTGCGGAAGCCAGTTGTGTTGTACATGTCCCCATTAAGACCCAGGTTAGCTGTTAAATCATTCTTAAAGAGTTTCACTACTTACTCGGGAAGGGTATTAAAGGAATATTCCTTTAATTTCGAACAGATATTAGAATACATGTTAATGCATTACATGTTACAATAAGAGAAGAGAGGAAAAATATGTAAGAGTGGGAAGCAGCACCCACCAGACCCCAGGTTAGAAGTCAAACCATTCTAAAATGGTTTTGCTACTTACATTTGAGTGTGTGGAAGTAAACACAAATAGAATAGTTTTGCAAGCAAATTTATAAATTTGGAGAAAACTCAATGGGGGAGTTTTTAACAAGTGGGCATCGTACTGTTCTGTTATTTGAGAGTAAAGCAATAAGAAGCCCAGGAAAACCAATTTGCAAGCAGTATAATACTGGAACTGTATATGTCTACAAATAGGCTTGCAGTGCACAGAGTCAAGATAACCAGCCTTATGTCAAATCCTCTGACTAGAGAAATGACCACGGAATCGTTTTTATTTTAATTTATTTTTTCCACCCTTGCAAACACCAATCAAGTCCTTTCATAATGTTGCATCTTCTGTTCAAGTCCTCATATTGAACAGCAACTCCAACATGAAGTCATTTGGGTATCACTACTAAACTTACATACCCAAAAACTGCATCATATAAAGGGGATCACATAATTACAAGAGCAAAGTAAGCAACATGGCATAAGCTTGAAACAAGTTGTGTGTGTCTAATAGTAAGCAACATTCTATCCAAAGGAAATCCTTGACAAATTTCATTGTGGTGGCAAAACTCTTAAAGGGACACCATTACAGCTTAATGAAGTAGCTCTGGTGTCTATAGCCTGTCCCTCAGAGAAAAGTCATTGAATTTTGAGTGTTTACATAGCAGCCTAAGAACACTTCGGTGCTTCCAAATCCAGCACTGCACAGTGTGAATGGCACGGTCTTCAGCTTCATGTTTAAAAAGGGAGATGCATTAAGCCCACACCATTTCATTGAGATGAAATGGTCTGGGTCCCTATATTGTCCCTTTAAATGACCAGTTTGGGCACCATAACAATTTAATAAAAATTAAGTTTTTATGGTACCAGGAGACCCCCAGCGCTGTATCACGTTAAGGTAGTGGTTCCCAACCCAGTCCTCAATTACCCCCTAACAGTCCTGGATTTAGGGAATACTCAGTTGTGTCTAAGGTGTTTTTAGATAGAAAAAAAACCAAAAAAACCTTTAGACAACAGGGTAATTCCTAAATCCTGGACAGGTAGGAACTACTTGAGGACTGGGTTGGGAAGCCCTGCCTTAAAGGGTTAAACCGTTATTGAACCGTTTAGCTCCAAAGTGTTTTCCTGCACCGAATCTTCTTGCCTCTCTGTCCTTCAGTTTTCTCCAAAATCAGGAAACCGTAAGGCTCTTGAAGAATCAGCAGCGGCGCCTCTGATTGGCTGAGAGTGGCCAGCTGACACTCTCAGCCAGTCAGTGACTGCATTCATAAAACTGGCTTTAAAAAAAAAAAAAAAAAATGTTTCTTTTGAAGCCAGTTTTATGAATGGGGAGTCACATGTTTTTAATGTAAGGATATATATGCGCTAATAAAATATATATTACTTAAAGGAACACTAGTCAACAGAGAAAAGGCAGTGTTTACATTGCCCCTTAGGGACACCTCCAGTGGCGGACACTCAGATGGCCAGTGGAGGTACAAGCCGCCTAAATGGTGTAAACCACCTAAATGGTGGTTTTAACACTAAAGTGTCAGGAATACGTTTGTGTTCCTGACCCTACAGTGTCCCTTTAAGCAATACTGCACTATCCAGTTTTTCTCCTCCTTTCTCTTTACATATAAATTAGGGATGCACCAAAATGAAAATTCTGGGCCAATACAGAAACTTCAGGATGCACTTGGCCGAAAAAAAACTTCTCCCCAAATGATTAAAAAAGTTTTTTCCTATAATTTTATCAATATTAGACTTAATGAATTTAATTAATCCAATATGAAAAAGTTCCCTTCTCCCTTCTCTTTTAGTGGACCCTTAATGTTCTTCTCCCCTCCCTCTTTTTTTTTAGTGTTCCTCTCCCCAGTTACATAGTGTTCATCCCATAGTGTTTTTTGTGTGTGTGTGGTTTTTTTTTTGGCAAATTTGACATTTTCGGCTGAAACGGGAGTGCCCATTTTCTGCCGAAAATTTAGGCGGCCCAAATTTCAGTGCATCCCTAGTATAAATCCCTGCATCGGTGGATACCTCTTTCCAAAGTAGTGGGACGGGGCGCTTCCCCTCTCCCAATATGCAGATTACAAAACTTTGTAACGTAATAAAATGTGAGCAGGATATTGCTTTGCTGCAGAGATATTTAGATAGATTAGGGGACTGGGCACTAAAATGCCAGATGACATTTAATGTAGAGAAATGCAAAGTTATGCGTTTCGTGGTCAAGAATGCACAAGCAACTTACACCCTAAATGGTAGTTGTGACGAAAGCAACTTCGCCACTGGTTTTTAGAGACTACTTGCCAGCCTTTTGCCCAGTGACTATGACTTGGCACAATGTACTTTAACTTTTGAAGTAGTCGAAGTGGCACTTCGGATGCAGCCGAAGTGTCGAAGTAGTCGCGGACTTTTTTTTTTTTTTTTAAATCGAACGTGGTCAGCTGTTTTTTGTCGTCAAGTTCATGTAACTCAAATCGGACACGCGACGGCACGAACACCGCTGAAAAGTTACCTTCTCTGGGACTTCGACGGGAGTCGACCGGCACTTCAACGGGAGTCGACCGGCACTTCAACGGGAGTCGACCGGCACTTCAACACAGACTTTGTGCACGAACGGTCCCATTCAACTATTCGAAGTGAACTGTTAGCATTAGAAATAGACCGGCCGCACAGTCTAATTCTCTAGAACTAATTTGGGCATGAAAATATGCATGCGGTCGGTCAAAAGAGACTTCCATGAATTTCCTGAACCCCTGCTATGATCTGGGTGATTTTTGAATATGTTGTTCACCCAGATCAGGGCTATCATGGGATGTAATATATATGGGGATATGTTATGTTTTGGGGTGTTTTCTGTACTTTGGGGAAAATGTGTGTTTTCTGCCTGTGGATAATTAGGTTATTGTATTATCTACCTTAATTGCATCACAGGCAGAGGGGAGGGATTGTGTAATGTATGTGGGAGTGTCGTTCCTTGTTATATTGTGTTTATTGGCTTACATGTTTTGTGTCCCGCTGCCCAACTAAGTCCACCTGGGCGTCACCTTTGTTGTAAAACTTGTATAAAGGGCCAGTGTGTCCCATTAAACTTTGAGTTCCTGCTTGACCCTCAACACGTCTCGTGATTGGAGGGGAACCGCTATAAATCACACTGGGGGATTGCTATTCTCTGTATATTCACCTTTTAAGAGCTGTTCCTGTTACACTCTCCTGGAGGAGAGGTCTCTCCCACACGGTACTGGATGTCAGAGGTTGATCCAGGGTGGAAGGAAGACGGTGAGATTCCAGTTAAGCTACGGCGGTTATGGAGTCTGCGGTGGTTGTGGTGTCCAGTACCCAGTCCAGGCGATCCATTACAATATTGAATTAGTGATAACCACACACGATAAGCATTTGGGAATTATCGACAACAAATTATGCAGCAATATGCAATGTCAATCTGCATTTGCTAAGGCTAGTAAGGTTTTGTCATGTATAAATAGGGCATAAATTCTCGCGATGAAAATATAAATTTGCCTCTTTATAAATCGCTGGTAAGACCACACTTTGAATATGCTGTGCAATTTTGGGCACCTGTTCTAAAGAAGGATATCATGGCACTAGAAAAAGTGCAGAGACGAGCTACAAAATTGATAAAAGGAATGGAGCATTTTAGTTATAAAGAAAGGTTAAAAAATGTAAATCTCTTTAGTTTTAAAAAAACGGCGCCTGGGAGGGGATATGATAACATATACAAATATATTCGGAGCCAGTACAAACCATTATATGGAAATCTATTCATAAACAGGGCTATACATAGGACATGAGGTCACACGTTTAGGCTGGAAGAAAGGAGATTTCATCTAAGGCAAAGAAAAGTTTTTTTTACAGTAAGAGCAATAAGGATATGGAATTCTCTGCCTGAAGAGGTGGTTTTATCAGAGTCTATACAGATGTTTAAACCACAATTGGATAAATACTTGCAAAAAAATAACACACAGAGATATAATTCTAATTAGTGGGGTAATAGCTGCTTGATCCAATGTGACATCTGACCGCTATTTTGGGGTCAAGTAGGAATTTTTTCCTAGCTTGTTGGAAGTTCTTCAGACTAGGTTTTTTGCCTTCTTTTGGATCAACAGCAAAAACATATGTGAGGAGTTCAGTACTTAACGGACGCAAGTCTCTTTTCAGCTATGTAACTAATATACTAGCATACCCAGAGCCAGGATTCTAGGTTCTGGATCGGGTGACATACCGTTACAGTCTACAATTAATGCGGCGGCGAGGCTCATATTCCTGTCCGCCCGCACCTCCCACCCCCTCAGTCAGTTCCTGCATTTGGCTTCCCATAAGATATGGGGCTTAATTTAAGATCCATTGGCATGGATTACAAATCTCTACACAATACGGCTCCGACCTACCTATCCTCACCAATACACAAATATGTCCCATCTAGGCCCCTACTCTCTGCCGAAGACCTATGCCTAACCCCTGTTTGTATTCCTATCTCTGATGCTCTTCTTAAAGACTTCTCTAGGGCTCCACCACCCCTATGGAACGCCCTTCTTCATGCCTTAAAAAAAATTATTTGAAACCGTACTTCAAGAGAGCATATAAATTAAACGGTCAACAGGTTTCCCTCCCCGCACCCTCAGTGAATACTATCCTAGCAACCTACTTTTCTACCCTACCCTTACCTTTTGTGTCACTATACCCTACTCCCTCTAGCATGTAAGCTCATTGAGCAGGGCCCTCGACCCTTTTGTTCCAGTGTGTCAAACTCGTCAGATAACAAATACGTGTCTTTTAATCCACCCATTGTACAGCACTACTGAACTTGGTGCTTTATAAATAATAATGGCGCCAACAATATAAATAAATATATATATATATATATATACACATATACACACACACACACACACACACACACATATATATACCGTATATACTCGAGTATAAGCCGACCCGAATATAAGCCGAAGCCCCTAATTTTACCCCAAAAAAACTGGGAAAAACTTATTGACTCGAGTATAAGACTAGGGTGGGAAATGCAGCTACTGGTAAATTTCTAAATAAAATTAGATCCTAAAAAAATTATATTAATTGAATATTTATTTACGGTGTGTGTATATAATGAATGCAGTGTGTGTATGAGTGCAGTGTGTGTGTGTATGAGTGCAGTGCCTTGGTAGGGGGTGGGCATTTTTATTATTATTTGTATTAAATTATTTTAAATATTTTTTTAGTTTTATTAATATTTTATTATTATTTTATTATTTTTATTAAATTATTTTAATAATTTTTTGTTTTATTAATATTTTGTTATTTTTTATTTTATTATTATTTTTAATATTATTTTATTATTTATTTATTTTTTGTCCCCCCTCCCTGCTTGATACATGGCAGGGAGGGGGGCTCTCCTTCCCTGGTGGTCCAGTGGCATTGGCAGTTCAGTGATATGATAACATATACAAATATATTCGGAGCCAGTACAAACCATTATATGGAAATCTATTCATAAACAGGGCTATACATAGGACATGAGGTCACACGTTTAGGCTGGAAGAAAGGAGATTTCATCTAAGGCAAAGAAAAGTTTTTTTTACAGTAAGAGCAATAAGGATATGGAATTCTCTGCCTGAAGAGGTGGTTTTATCAGAGTCTATACAGATGTTTAAACCACAATTGGATAAATACTTGCAAAAAAATAACACACAGAGATATAATTCTAATTAGTGGGGTAATAGCTGCTTGATCCAATGTGACATCTGACCGCTATTTTGGGGTCAAGTAGCTCCTGCCAGCTCTCTCCTCCTCCGCGCCGGTCCGTGCAGCTCTTCTGTCAGCTCACACTGTAAGTCTTGCGAGAGCCGCACTATGACCCCGCGGCTCTCGCGAGACTTACACTGGGAGCTGACCGAGATGCTGACCGGACCGGCGCGGAGTAGGAGGGAGCTGACAGGAGCTGCAGGAGAGGTAAGTAACAGCTCTGCCAGCCCCCAGTCTGTATTATGGCAATGTAAATTGCCATAATACAGACAGTGACTCGAGTATAAGCAGAGTTGGGGTTTTTCAGCACAAAAAATGTGCTGAAAAACTCTGCTTATACTCTAGTATATACGGTAATTAAGAGAACTGTAGAGCGCAGCATTTTTTGGGTTTAGTTTACAAATTTCTGTTATGGTGCATGTGGCTTGTCACTGGTTTAAAGAGGCTTTGTACTCTTTTTGGCAATTAAGCCTGTGGACTCTTAACCTAAATACAATAATCAATACCAAAAACATATTTACAGTATTGTAAAGTTTTAGGTCTGCACATGCTCTGCAGAAAAGATACAAGATAGAGGGAATTACAGTTGAATAAAACTACCGGCATAATCTGATGGTGTGGAACCATCACAAGAGTCAGTCAATCTCAGATTAGACACTTTAATGGTCAATAAAGAAAGTCCAGACAGACAAGAGAAGATCTCTTAGACTTTCATCTAGTTGGCTGCAATCAACATGGATCATTTTCCAGCTTAAATAGAAAGGTACAACAGCATCCAATAGGTTTTGAAGATACAGGAAACATGAAATAGCAAGGGAACTTTATGCAGATCAAAAACAAAGCTCACTTACATGATCACATGCCAAGAATAATCAACATTATAATTTTTTTCAAGTGCTCAGCCACCCTTGAGGTGCGGGCAATAGCCAGACGTTTGTGGCATCCAAAGCACACTCGTGCAATTTTAAACCCGCAATCGCCCAACAAGTGTAGACTGTAGGGGGAATTTAAGCACCAGGCCACAAAACCTTTACTTGGCTGAAAGGGGAATTTCTAGAACTTCAACTTATTCATCCACCTCAGCAAAACTGTATCCCCTTAATGACTGCACTTGCCACTTGTAAAATCAAGAATACACAAGACAACAGGTTAAGGAACCTGCAACTTTGTAGTTACAAAACAATAATTAGAAATAAAAAAAATAAAAACAATGAAGAGAAGAGAGACAGGAAAGAGATTTATCTGCAGTGGTCCTTTCCTTACATACCATTTATTTAAAAGGAACACTAAGACACCCAGTTTCAACTTTGTCTTACGTTATAAAGAAAAATAGAAATGAACAGATTTTCAAAGAGGAAGAGAAAAGGAAACAACAGGAGAAAGGTAAGTTTGAGGTGACAGAGCCACTTAAAGTACTACATTTACAAACTTTTTTGTAAGCAAAAAAATAAATAAATCATGCATTTGAAGAGATTTATTGTTTACAATACTGATGTTTGGTATGTAGAGACTTAAACAATAATTTGAAAACTTGCAGAATTTTAATAGGAACAGTTTATACAGTTTAGCAGGTGACAAAATGTTTCATCTCTATACCAAGGTGGTCATGTATGGCTCTGGAAACAAGTAGAAATATTAGCCTTACCATCTTCCATATCCTCTTCTGTATTGTTATGACCATCTGCCATAGAAACGTTACCATTAATGACAGGGTTTGGAGTGACTCTTGGGGGGTCATCTGGGTCTCCAGCTAAATAGAGCAGAAAAAATAATTATTTATCTTTATTTAAATGTGAAACAATGTTTCTTCAATATTCACCCTTTGCAGCATTCACTGTAATAGCAGCAATTGCCTTCCACAGAAGTCTCTACTTTGTCATAACATTAATGATCTGATTGCATTTAATAAAATAGCAACTCATTATTTCACTCATTCATTTAAATTCCATCTTTGTGTAAAACCAGCACTGTCAATTTTGACTTAACTAAACCAGGGCTTCACAAATGTCTTTTTTTAAATTAACAAAGCTTTTTCAGTAACCAACAAACATTTTCAGAGAAAAGGCAGTGTTTACATTGCTGCCTAGTAACACCTCTAGTGGAAGTCACTCAGGTGCAAACAGTGTGCAGCATCTACATTCAGCGTTTCCACGGACTTTACGGAGGCACTAAATATTCCCCATATAGATGCATTGATTCAATGAATCTCTATGAGGAGATGTTGATTAATGAATGCACTAGGGATGCACCCAAATATTCAAGATGCCCTTAGCCGAAAACCGAAAATGACTCCCCCCCAAATGATTTTAAAATAGTTTTTTCGATAATTTTATTAACATTAGACTTATTACACAGTGAGAGAGGGGGTGACTGGTGACAAAGTGAGGCGGTGACACAGTGAGGGAGGGGGTGACAGTGAGGGAGGGTGTTAGAAATACGTATTTGTTTTTCATTCCCTGGTGGTCCAGTGTCCATGCTGCCTGGTGGTCCGGTGGTCTGTCTCCCAAGCCTGCAGCTCTGCCGGGTGTGAGCTGCAGACTGTGCTGTATCTCACGATATCCAGAAGTCAGAGCGTTGCCGTGGTAACCCGCAGCAACGCTCTGATTGGCCAGAGATCGGGATTTATAGCACAGTGTGCAGCTCACGCCCAGCGGAGCTGCAGACTGTGCTGGCTCTCTCCCCAGGCAGACGGGGTCCCCGCACCTTGCTCCCCGCCGGTACCCGAGACCCTCCCCCTCCGCCGCCGGACTCAGATGGTGAATTCCGGGATCCCAGGTAATGGCTGTGAAGTGAACGGAGCCGCGCTAAGGAGTGACAGCGAATGGTCTCTCTCCCCCGTGGGATTCTCTGTGACAGGTATCAGCCGGGAATCCTCCCTGTCCTTCATTCCCCACCAGGGATGCTCCCCGCTGGCAGCCCAGACTGTGGACACCAGGCACAGCGTGCTCACTGCCTGACACACATGGGTAGGCCACAGCCAGGCCTGGAAACAGCACAGCGGCTTCCCCACCAGGATCTGTGTCATGGGGGCAGTAATTTTCGGAATAGAATAGGCCCATTTTCAGCAGCTGAAATTTCGGTGCACCCCTAGTATACACAATAGCCTCCCCTATGAGAAAGCATTGGATTGGCTGAGATCATAATGATTGATCATTTCAGCCATGGAGGCAGGGCCACCAGAACCACTACAGCTTAAAGGGAATCTATGCTGTTAGGAATACAAATCTGGGGGCTTATGCATTGAATCAATGCTTAAAAAGGGAATTTTACAGATGCTGGATGTCAAGCCCTGAATTAAATATACTGAAAAGTACATGGTTGAGTAATTGGGTATAGCATTCTGTTTCCAATGGGATCTACGGATATGGTTCAAGCACATTACATTTCCTGGAGATTGAAAACACCTATATTTTCCTTGCACATGAGAGTCCTAACAGTTTCATTTGCAAGGAGAATGCCACTAACCTTTCTTCCAGACCACAAGCTGTCCCCATAGAATCATTGTGTACTGTAAAGAAATGATTTTGGTAATTTAAGAGAATGAGAGTATGTCCAAGGGACACTCTAAGCACCAAAACCACTACATTATAATGTAGAGTTTTGGTGCAAAATCCCTTTCCCTGCAGCATGACAAATATAAGCATTGCTGTTTGTGACAAAGTCCCAAAAAGGAAAAGCAAGTCCGTCTGAATTTGTTCTTTGAATTAGATGATGTTGCTGGTTTTATATCTTACCGGGACAGTAGCAGTCTTTTAGGTCCCAAGCGAAGTTTTACTCCGCTATCCGACACCAAATGTCCGCAAACTTTGCATGAGAACGACTAACATCTTCTATGTTCCCCATAGGAAAGCTGTACAGAGAGATGCTTTGATGCAATGCATCTCTATCAGGAGAAAATGCATGGCGCTGTTAAAAGGTAAGTTTAACCCCTTAAGGACACATGACATGTGTGACATGTCTTGATTCCCTTTTATTCCAGAAGTTTCGTCCTTACGGGGTTAAGGAGTGGGGGGGCATGACCAGGGCCTAACATGTGTTTAACACTATAGGTGTACAATTATATTCCTGATCCTATAGTGTTCCTTTAATTTAGTGGTTCTGCTGCAAACGGAATATCCCTGCAGTATTAGTAATGTAAGCACCGCCTTTTCTGAGAAAAAAAAAAAAAAAGTTTACAGTGCTTCCTAGGGACCTCTCTCTTCGCTTTAACTCAGACAACAGGCGCTTCATGTTTTGGTCCTGAAATCTTTGCAGGACCCACATTCTGCTTATTCACATTCAGCATAAAGATGCTCCCCACACAGATACATTAAGCATGCACAGTAACCCCTACATGATTCCCTATAGGAAATCATTGTAATAGCTTAGATCAGTGATGGCGAACCTGTGGCACACCGTGCCCTCTCTGTGGGCACGCAGCCATAGGTTCGCCATCAATGGAGAGTAGGCACCTGCCTTCCCGAAACTACAGGCGCCGACTCTGCCTCCGTGTCGAGGGAACAGGGGGAGGGATCTGTGAAGCAGCTCCCCTGTCCTCCCGCGAGCAAGCTGTGTGGAGCGTTGCCGCGCATTACCATGGCAATGCTCCACACAGCATCGCGCGGGAGGCCAGGGGAGCTGCTTCCTACAAAACTTACCACCACCGGACCACCAGGGCTGGCTGCCCCCCCCTGCATCATTAAAGGTAAGAAGGAGGAAGGGGGGATACTGATGTAGCATACTTTTTTTTCTTTTAAACACCTTTACCTCCCCACACAGTACCCCTACCTGTGTGTGTATTCAGCGGACTGTGTGTATGTATTCAGCAGTTCAGTTCTTTTAAAACAAAAGTTGTTAATTAGTTCAGACAACTGTACAAGTTGTTTTTTCTAAACTTAAACCTAAGTATTCAGGTTTAATTGCAGTGTTGGCACTTTGAGGGGAAAAAAAGTTGGCAAAAAAGGTTCGCCATCGCTGGATTAGATAATCTGTTTCGATTATCTCTGTCAGGTTGGTGTAGCAAGGTAAGCAGACCTGCTTCATTTATGCATTTCAGGGCCATGAGGATATAAATATAAGTTGGGAGACTATTTCTTACCAACGTTAGAGTGTTCCTTTAAACAGACTCAATATATAATGTTTGAACATTTTTTTTTTATATATCAAAACAAAAACAAAACATAAAATACAAGGATATAAGTACATATGGAAGGCAACCATCTTTTGATTCAAGGATAAATCGGAGTGACATATCGGAGTAAAGAAGAGATTTTTCACATTTTGTGGCACAATTTAAAATTGCCAAATTGGAGGGGTTGCCTTCTTTTGTGTTAAAGGAATACTATATTCACCAAAACAAAATTTACATTAGAAGTAGTTTTGGTCTACAGATCATGCCCCTGCAGTCTCACTGCTCAATTCTCTGCCATCAAGGAGTTAAATTACTTTTGTGAGACTTCAGAGGCATGAGATTTATACACCAAAACGGATTCATTAAGCTAAATTTGTTTTGGTGACTACTACAGTGTCCATTTTAAGTGGTTAATCCGTTTATCAGCTGTTTAACCCTGAAGTTAAACCAATCTGCCCCTTCATTTCCAGTTATGTCTAAGGCTTCAATGAGGAAGAGAAGCTGTGCACTGGGGGCCACCGGCAATCTAAGATGATCACTAGTTTTCCTTTGAATCTAAGGACACTTGCCCTTCTTCTGTCAAGACATACAACTTGGTTTATTTATATATGGAATGGACAATTGGAAACTAGTCTCGCTAATGAAATTAAACTAGAACTCCTAGCAATTAAATGTGGAATGTACAAAGTAACTCAGAAGATTATCCTGCAGATCACACTGTCAAATCATTGACCATAGAGTGTGTAATAATATTCCTACTTAAAATTTTAACAGATAGATCACAGCGATACCAGGTAAGCTACACACTGCTTACATGTGGCGGACACCAGGGCACTTCTGGCATCTAACATTTCCAGAAATTTCAAAGCCATGGAAACAAGAAAATATGCAAATATGCACTCTTACAAATTGAAAGTAATTATGTTACATCGGGGACATAAAATGCAAGGTGTATAAAAGTATTATAGTAGTATAAAGACTGTAGCCAGGATCTGCACCTCATTACATAATTACATTCAAGAAAAATAGGTGTATTTCTCCTATCCTGTTCCCTCGAAAATAAGCCCTAGCTTATTTTTGTTCGTAATATAAGCCCTACTACGAAAATAAGCCCTAGTCACTGGTCCTTCCCCAAAAATAAGCCCTAGTCACTGGTCCTTCCCCAAAAATAAGCCCTAGTCACTGGTCCTTCCCCAAAAATAAGCCCTAGTCACTGGTCCTTCCCCAAAAATAAGCCCTAGTCACTGGTCCTTCCCCAAAAATAAGCCCTAGTCACTGGTCCTTCCCCAAAGATAAGCCCTAGTCACTGGTCCTTCCCCAAAGATAAGCCCTAGTCACTGGTCCTTCCCCAAAGATAAGCCCTAGTCACTGGTCCTTCCCCAAAGATAAGCCCTAGTCACTGGTCCTTCCCCAAAAATAAGCCCTAGTCACTGGTCCTTCCCCAAAAATAAGCCCTAGTCACTGGTCCTTCCCCAAAAATAAGCCCTAGTCACTGGTCCTAAAATAAGCCCTAGTCACTAGTTCGACCTTTGAAAATAATTCCTAGTCATTAGTTCAATCTTTGAAAGTAATTCCTAGTCACTAGTTCAATCTTTGAAAATAATTCCTAGTCACTAGTTCAATCTTTGAAAATAATTCCTAGTCACTAGTTCAATCTTTGAAAATAATTCCTAGTCACTAGTTCAACCTTTGAAAATAATTCCTAGTCACTAGTTCAACCTTTGAAAATAATTCCTAGTCACTAGTTCAACCTTTGAAAATAAATCCTAGTCACTAGTTCAACCTTTGAAAATAATTCCTAGTCACTAGTTCAACCTTTGAAAATAATTCCTAGTCACTAGTTCAACCTTTGAAAATAATTCCTAGTCACTAGTTCAACCTTTGAAAATAATTCCTAGTCACTAGTTCGCTAATCTATGTTCGGGGAAGTTTCTCTGAACCTTTTTGCAGGATTCCATTCGAGAGTAAACCAATCTAGATTTGCAGGATTCCATGCCCTAGTGAACTGGTCTATGTTTGGGGGAATTTCCCCAAACATAGACTTGCTTTCTAGCACATGCTTGCTACCGTTTCCCCCCCAGAATAAGACATCCCCAGAAATAATTCCTAGTGCATTTTGTTTGGGAAAAATATATAAAAGAGCGGGTCTTATTTTGGGGGAAAAGACAGTATGAAGCACCGGGAGGCACACAAGAGTAACTGCACATTTATTGTACTTCGGACGGAGTACAAAAAGGAAAAGGTGTAAGTACAACCTTTACTCAAAAAGATACACATTGTATCGCAAAACCATAAACAATTTATTTCAGCACACACTGAATGAGATTACTATTCTACATAAGGAGTTGAATCATATTCCATATACTAAAGCTAAAATCTCAATTTTCCTTACTCATACTAATCATTATCAATTCAGCAACAACTGCGGGAAGCATTTGGCAGCAATGCTCAAACGGTGCCATTAACAAACCTTTATTCCTAAAATATGTGCCAACATGGTGTTTTTAAAACACACTACAGAGGACATATGACAAGCCATATAACCAATTATATAAAACATACTCACACATAAAACAAAGGACAGGGAGGCAAAAGCGGCATTATTACACTATATATATTTCTTCACGCACTATTCAACAGCTATCATCCACAGATAGGCAAAGTTTTGAATACCTCATCACCAAGGAGGAATTTGAGGCAGCTCTGACAGTTAACACGCTAAATAAAAGTCAGAGTCCTGATGGCCTCACTGTACGGGATTATCGTGCCTTTGCGGAAAACTTGACCTCACGTTTTTTTTTATCATTATTCAACTCCGTAACAGAAACACAGACCATTAAAGGAACACTAGTTATCAAAACAACTTTAACTTAATGAAGCACTTTTTGTGTAAAGATCATGTCCATGAAGTGTCATTGCTCAATCCACTGCCATTTAGTAGTTAAATCACTTTTGTTTCTGTTTTAGCAGCCCTAGCCACACCTCACCTGGCTATGATGGACACAGCCTGCATTATTATTATTGCCATTTATATAACGCCAACAGATTCCGCAGCGCTTTACAATATTGAGAAACAAAATTGTTTCATTTCCAGATGTAACCCTTACTTTAAAAAAATATTTTCTCCTCTTCTGTGAACTGAACTTTAAATTACACTGCAGGGTCTAGAAAGCTATTAACAGTGTTGGACATAAATTCCAAATTAAACAATTTGCAATGAAGGAAGATTAAATATAAGATCATTTTTTACAGGAAGCGTTTAGGAATGTTCTGTAAGTCACATGCAGGAAGGTGTGACTACAGCTGTATAAACAAAGTGATTTAACTACTGACAGAATTAAGCAGTGAGATTGCAGGGGCATAATCTATATACATCACAACTGCTTCATTAAGCTAAAGCTGTTTTGGTCATTATAGTGTCCCTTTAACCCCCAAGAGCTCCCAGCTTACATATCCCTGATAGCTAAACCTGGCAAAGACCCTGAACAGTGAGGAACTTATCAGCCAATTTCACAACTTAATGATGACTTAAAGTTGTTTTCAAAAATACTAGCCGCCAAAGTAAATTTATTCCACAGGGCAACATTTTCAAAAATCCCTTCTATTTTCTTATTTAAGGATGCCAAAAGGGCCTTTGCTTGGTTTGCCTGGCCCTATCAAGAAGCCTAGTTTTGAGATGTGGGGACAGATGGAGACAAAGGGCTATGGCGTTATATTGCTATCCAACTGCCAAAAAATGTGTAAACGGGCAACTCTACAGTTGGCATTAATAATGTCACTTGGCTGTCTGCTCTCAACTATTTGTCTTACACTTAGAGCCCACGTTAAATGCTGTTCATAAACACCCTAATATCCAAGGGATTCAATGTGGAAACACCCTGCATTATTTTAGCATATGGTGATGATTGTTCTCAATTGTAAATCCCTTAACATCACTACATTCACTCATGGAGGAGATGCGGCTCTATAATCATCATTCTAAATTTGTCCATTCAGGTTGACAAATGTGAATATATTGAAGTTGCACTAGTTCCTAGGTAAAGACAATTTATACAACCTATCCATTCCGAAGAGATAGACACTCACATATTTGGGGGCATGCTTAGTGTCTAATATTACTAGACGATATAATTATGGTCCTCTTCTTAATGACATAAGTGCTGAAAAACAAATAGGATTTTTCCCTTATTTCATGGATCAGGCAAGTAAATATTATTAAAATGAACACCATGCCAAAAATCCTATATTATTCTATGACTCTTGCGATCCATATATGGGACGCTTTTTTCTCCACATTAAATGGCAAACTTAATGTCCCTAACTCATTCTGAGTAGGAAAAAAATCCTACTACAGGCTCATGAGGGTAAGGCAGGTAATAACTACACAGCATTTAGTTACAAGTTCATACCAAGATGGTATCTCACATCCCATAGGCTTCATACCATGAATCATGATATTCCTGACACATGTTGGAGTGTGGACAGTATAGTGGTGCCTAGCTCCACATCTGCTGGCATTGCCCACTCAACCAACCATATTGGGAGCGGTCCTCCAAAAAAAATTAATGACATCACGGTTAGCTTTTATAAGTTTCCCCAGCCGCAGCCCTCTTAGAGCACCTCAAGTAGCCAGTATAGGACAATCTGTGTCCCTTTCCTACTGGCAGCATCCAGGCAACTTATTTACACTATGTGGAAATCCACTTAGGGAATTTTTAAGTGGTATAGAATAGAGGACATCCATAAAATGGAAGTACTTTCTGTCATGGAAAGGAATACATATGCAACAAGCAGTGGGAAAAGTGGTAAGGTTTTTTCTCACACATGTACCAATCAGACAAATCTAGCACACCCTCTTAAATTCGGATTCAATTCTACTGACGTGTTTCTAAACTACAGATGGGCAATAGTGTAGGTATCAAGTCAGCGGCAGCTTTATGTTTATTCTATAAATTTTCTCCAGTTATATACTATTTATGTTTAATATGATTCTATGTCAATGACACCATACGTGGATAAAATATTAGGGATTGTTAAAAATGTAATGCAGATACCTTGTACAATGTATTATTATGCATTATGTTACAACTTGCCCTGTAATGAATATGTGGAACAAGTTAGGTCTAGGGATGCACCGAAATGAAAATTTTGGACCGAAACCAAAAATTCAGGATGCCCTTGGCCGAAAACCGAAAATTGCTTTTTTCGCCAAAAGATTTTAGAATATATAAATATATATATATATATATATATATATATATATATATATATATATATATATATATATATATATATATATATATATATATATATATATATATCTATCTAACAATGTTTTTCTTGGCACTCACCCTTTCAAATGTGTAGCTCAATATCGCCTGGGTGCAATCCCATGTAGACAAAATATATAGAGGATAAAGAGATGCACTCTCAGGACTTGAAAAAATAATTAATTTATTCCAGCAGGTATAACATCAAAGTTTGCCGACGTTTCGACCCATTCGGGTCTTTCTCAAGGTCAATGTACCTGTGCTTACAAGCCATTTATATAGGACATAAAAAGAAGTACTCACCAATCTGTGAAGAACCCCCTGAATCCCTCCGTGCACACCCGGAAGTGAAACCGGAAATAGAACCCGCGATCACATGATCCATGCATAAGTGATCGTGTGGTGTTGCTAAGATACCGATGGGAAAACAATTAATGATAAGATCGGTATATATCTCATAGATGTGCAAGTGAAATGTCTAATATCAATCAAATGGTATGTATATAAAATCTAATTAAAGTGCAAAGGGCATAAATCCATAAAATGCAGCATAATATAAGAAAGTGAGCAAAGATCATAAGATCAAATATACTGTGTAAAGTGTCACCATATATCTAAGGAAGTGATCCAAAATAAAAAATGTTATGTTAAAAACATTTCACCAACCATGTCAAGTTTAGAAGGCATTTAGCTGAAGCAGTCTATAGCATCAAAAAACTAGCAGGCTAAATAAAAAAGAAATAAAGCCATTAGAATAAAGGCTCCAAAAACCAATAAGGATCAAAAATATACTTAGAGAAAAAGGAGACCATACGATTATTCAAAAAACATTATTACTAAAGAAACATAGAGAGCATAATATTTTCGTTAAGTCCTCTTGGTGTCACTGTGTCCAGCCGATGGATCCATTGTGCCTCACGTTGAAGTAATTTCCTTGATCTGTCACCCCCTCTGGACATTGGGGGGACATGATCAATAGCCGTGAAACGTAACAAAGGAAGTCTATGTTGCATATGTAGGAAGTGTTTAGCGACTGGCTTATCACTATACTGATCTCTAAATGCTGTTGTTATGGTCGACCGATGTCCCCTTATGCGGTCTCTCAACGTCAAGTCGGTTTTACCAACGTACGAAAGTCCGCAGGGACATGTGATCATGTATATCACATGGTCAGTAGTACAAGTGATATAATGAGATATTTTAATTCTCTGACCGCTGTGAGGATGAGCAAAGGTCGTACCACTGACCATGTGACTACATGTCACACATCCACTGCATTTATAGCAACCTTTCTTCAAAATACTCCTCGGTTTACGGTAACAAATTTCTGGGTCACTCTTAACCAGAAGGTCCTTTAAGTTTTTATTTCTTCTGTAACTGATAACAGGAGAACTCATGAATGTATAAGGTAGTGATTTATCTGAACGTAATATATCCCAATGTTTTTGGATAGATTGTCTTATTTTCGATGTTCCAGTATGAAAAGTCATGGGAAGATAAATTTTTGGTTCTTTTGGTACCTTCTTAATTTTATCATTCAATCTTTCTTGATTCCATATATTCAAAGCTTTAGTTTGTGCTATTTGGAGAGTTTGTGGACGATAACCTCGCATACGAAATCTATCCCACATCTCTTCCAATTGAACTCTTCGTTTTTCGGTTTCTGTATTATATCTTAATGTCCTTAAGAATTGGGAGACTGGGAGTGATTTCTTAAGTTGTTGTGGATGAAAACTGGAGGCAGATAAGAGAGTATTACGATCCGTATTTTTACGGTATAAAGTAAATTCCAGTTTATTTTCTTTTTTATAGATGGTGACATCCAAAAATTGAATTGATTTTCCATCAATTTGATGGCTCAGTATAACAGGTGTAGAAGATTGATTTATCTAATGAATCATTTGTTCCAGATCTATCCTGGTACCTGTCCAAATCATGAACAGGTCATCTACAAACCGATAATAATGTTGAATATGTTGTCCAAATTTTTTCAAAATATGATCACATTCAAAAATGTACATGAAGGCATTAGCATATGATGGTGCCATTGCCGCCCCCATCGCAGTGCCGGATACTTGCACTTAGAATTGGTTTTCAAATTTAAAATAGTTGCATGTAAGTGCAATCATTAGAAATTCCAACAAGAATTCAATTGGCGGACCTTCATATATGGTAGATTTAATCAGGATCTCCCTCAAAGCCTGTACACCCTCCCTGTGGGGTATGATGGTGTACAGGCTCTGGACATCCATCGTAACTAATAAGGATGTCGACTCCACGTGTGGTGTTTGTAGGATTCTGGACATAAAGTCCCGTGTGTCTCGTAAGCATGTAGGCAAAGCCATAATGCTATCTTTAATAAAGGTATCAATATATTTGGCAATTGGTTCAATTATGCCATCCCTAGCCGAAACTATGGGTCTTCCTGGTGGTTGTAGTGGGTCTTTATGAATCTTGGGTAGCGTGTACAGTACCGGATGTCTGGGGTGTTCAACTGTGAGGTACTGAGCTATATGAGTATCCAAGTACTCCAATTGTAATCCCAATTCAACATGATTTTTTATTCTTTTTTGGAATTTAACCGTTGGATCAAACGTGAGCTTTGTATACACAGAGGTATCACTGAGTTGTCTCAGTATTTCTTTCCGGTATTGGTCGTATGATTGTATCACCGTTGCTCCCCCTTTATCAGCCCCACGGATTACTATATTAGGGTCTTGACTGAGGTCCTTCAATGCTGCTTTTTCTCCCGGACTTAAATTCTGATGGGACAGAGGTGGATTTTTTACAATTTTTTCTATATCCATTTTAACCGTCTGGATAAATGCTTTAATGGATGAGTTAGCAGTCCGAATATCTCTTTTGTTTTTCGTTGGAAAAACATGAGTAGGCTTTTTTGTTAAATGTTTCTTGATCTCGTTACTATATAATATTCTTTGAATCTTATATAATTCAACCTCCGTCTGAAACAAATCAGGCTTTGCGACTGGAACAAAAGAGAGTCCTTTATTTAGGAGTGAATAGTGATCGGAGTTAAGTACTTTATTAGACAAATTAAAAAACGTTATTTCCTCATCCTGGGTGGTTTGCCCATGGGGTTTGTATTTTTTCCAATTTCTTTTCCCTCGTCGTATTGGTCGGCTCTTTTGGCGCCTCTGGTATTGACTCTTATTGTATCTGGAGGTTCGTTTTGTTGTATACCTCTGCCTAAAAAAGGATCTGGGGTCTGTCTTCTTAAATCTAATCTGGAATCTGGGTCTCAGGTGGAATCGCCTGAACTGGCATCTATGGTGTTAAATAGAGGTTTACGTATTTTTGTCCTGGGTCTAAACCTTGATCCATAATTTTCTTGAGCACCCCCTAACCACCTGGTGATATTTATAATCATTATTCACCTTCTCCAATTTTTGTTTCTTAAACCGAATCAAATCATGTTTGTATTTGTTAATTTCATCCTGAAGTTTGATCATCTGAGTAGTGGCTGTTGATGCTTGTAATGTTATAATATTTGTGGTTTCCAGGTTTTGGATTGTTTGCTTTACAAAAATTAACTCTTTGCCTACTTCCTCCACCACAATCACCACTTACATGCAACTATTTTAAATTTGAAAACCAATTCTAAGTGCAAGTATCCGGCACTGCGATGGGGGCGGCAATGGCACCATCATATGCTAATGCCTTCATGTACATTTTTGAATGTGATCATATTTTGAAAAAATTTGGACAACATATTCAACATTATTATCGGTTTGTAGATGACCTGTTCATGATTTGGACAGGTACCAGGATAGATCTGGAACAAATGATTCATGAGATAAATCAATCTTCTACACCTGTTATACTGAGCCATCAAATTGATGGAAAATCAATTCAATTTTTGGATGTCACCATCTATAAAAAAGAAAATAAACTGGAATTTACTTTATACCGTAAAAATACGGATCGTAATACTCTCTTATCTGCCTCCAGTTTTCATCCACAACAACTTAAGAAATCACTCCCGGTCTCCCAATTCTTAAGGACATTAAGATATAATACAGAAACCGAAAAACGAAGAGTTCAATTGGAAGAGATGTGGGATAGATTTCGTATGCGAGGTTATCGTCCACAAACTCTCCAAATAGCACAAACTAAAGCTTTGAATATATGGAATCAAGAAAGATTGAATGATAAAATTAAGAAGGTACCAAAAGAACCAAAAATTTATCTTCCCATGACTTTTCATACTGGAACATCGAAAATAAGACAATCTATCCAAAAACATTGGGATATATTACGTTCAGATAAATCACTACCTTATACATTCATGAGTTCTCCTGTTATCAGTTACAGAAGAAATAAAAACTTAAAGGACCTTCTGGTTAAGAGTGACCCAGAAATTTGTTACCGTAAACCGAGGAGTATTTTGAAGAAAGGTTGCTATAAATGCAGTGGATGTGTGACATGTAGTCACATGGTCAGTGGTACGACCTTTGCTCATCCTCACAGCGGTCAGAGAATTAAAATATCTCATTATATCACTTGTACTACTGACCATGTGATATACATGATCACATGTCCCTGCGGACTTTCGTACGTTGGTAAAACCGACTTGACGTTGAGAGACCGCATAAGGGGACATCGGTCGACCATAACAACAGCATTTAGAGATCAGTATAGTGATAAGCCAGTCGCTAAACACTTCCTACATATGCAACATAGACTTCCTTTGTTACGTTTCACGGCTATTGATCATGTCCCCCCAATGTCCAGAGGGGGTGACAGATCAAGGAAATTACTTCAACGTGAGGCACAATGGATCCATCGGCTGGACACAGTGACACCAAGAGGACTTAACGAAAATATTATGCTCTCTATGTTTCTTTAGTAATAATGTTTTTTGAATAATCGTATGGTCTCCTTTTTCTCTAAGTATATTTTTGATCCTTATTGGTTTTTGGAGCCTTTATTCTAATGGCTTTATTTCTTTTTTATTTAGCCTGCTAGTTTTTTGATGCTATAGACTGCTTCAGCTAAATGCCTTCTAAACTTGACATGGTTGGTGAAATGTTTTTAACATAACATTTTTTATTTTGGATCACTTCCTTAGATATATGGTGACACTTTACACAGTATATTTGATCTTATGATCTTTGCTCACTTTCTTATATTAGGCTGCATTTTATGGATTTATGCACTTTGCACTTTAATTAGATTTTATATACATACCATTTGATTGATATTAGACATTTCACTTGCACATCTATGAGATATATACCGATCTTATCATTAATTGTTTTCCCATCGGTATCTTAGCAACACCACACGATCACTTATGCATGGATCATGTGATCGCGGGTTCTATTTCCGGTTTCACTTCCGGGTGTGCACGGAGGGATTCAGGGGGTTCTTCACAGATTGGTGAGTACTTCTTTTTATGTCCTATATAAATGGCTTGTAAGCACAGGTACATTGACCTTGAGAAAGACCCGAATGGGTCGAAACGTCGGCAAACTTTGATGTTATACCTGCTGGAATAAATTAATTATTTTTTCAAGTCCTGAGAGTGCATCTCTTTATCATATATATATATATATATATATATATATATATATATATATATATATATATATATATATATATATATATATATATATATATATATAAAATATGTTATCAATATTAGACTTTTTAAATTGCTAGCATCTTACAGTGACTTTCATATTTTAGGCTATAATAACTAAATTAGAAAAGAAAAAAAAAAAAAATTTGTTTTCAGTTTGGCCTAACACAAGAAAATCTGTTTAATTTAACTTTCTCCCAATTGACAGCTAAGTAATAACACTGAATTTATTACTAGGTCAAAGAGGTCGCTGTTGTAAAATCGCAACTCCCATGATGCTCTGTGAGCCAAAAGTGTAAGAAAGCATGAAGGGAGTAGTAGTTCTCCAGCATATGCACGTTTGACGGTCAGATAAGTAATTATATCTGGCAGCTCACGTGCTGGATTTCTTATGGTGGGACAACCGACGTAGTGTCCTCTGCTGCTAGCCTGAAGTCGGACTAAATAAATTTACAACCAGCCTATTTTTGATGTTATACCCATTGGAATAAATTATCCCCTTTTTTTCATTCAATAAGTCCTGAGAGTTCATCTCTTTATTTCTGTTTATATATCTTCAACGTGGGATTGCACCTAGGCCAAATTGAATTTTGAACATGAAAGGGTGAGTGTCAAGAAATACTTTTTGTGTGTGTGTGTATGTATATATGACTTGCTTTTCCCACAGAAATCACAAATTTGCAGTGATGTTACTACCACAAAGGATTCTGGGTTGGCATATTCAAATTAGTTCAACAAGGATTCATTGTTTTGCCTCATCCTATATTAAACATGGATTCCTTGGAATCTGTGTTTGTTGTATACAACAGCTTTGAAACACAACTTAAGTAAAGATGCAAAGCCAGTGAACCACTCATGGACAGCTGTTTCATTGTTAATGCAAATCAGCATGAGGTTGGTTACTGGATTGCTATTGACGCTTGGCAGTACTTGCGAATCAAAAAACTGAAAAAAGTTATGGTGGGGAAAAATGTAGGTCCATGCCATAGTCTCCCCCCCTCCCTCCTATTAAGGGGAGTGGAAGGTGATTAACCCCTTAAGGATCAAACCTCTGGAATAAGAGGGAATCATGACATGTCACACATGTCATGTGTCCGTAAGGGGTTGAACTCACCTTTTTTTGAGCGCCATGCCAGTCTTGCCATGGCTGGCTCCGCCCCTAATCCAACTCCTTGGTTGACGATCTTAGACAATCCCATGCTTTCCCAAAGGAAATTCACATTCACAGCAAAACACGGCGCTGCGCCAATCAGCATATCTGAATGGATGCATCTCAATGAGGAGCGTTCAGTGCTGCACACTGTGTAGCAGTGACCCAGGAAGCACCTCCAGTGGCCGTCTGAGTGACTGCCATTAGATGTGTTTCTTGACCATAATGAAAACACTGCCTTTTATTTACATTAAAAAGCCTGCAGGGACAGGCTGTAGACATGAGAACAACTAGAAACATAAAATGTGACGGCAGATAAGAACAGTTTGGCCCATCTAGTCGGCCCAATTTTCTAAATACTTTAATTGGTCCCTGGCTTTATCTTAAGTCTAGGATAGCCTTATGCCTAAACTCTATAACTGTGTTAACCTCTACTACTTCAGCTGGAAGGCTATTCCATGCATCCACTACCCTCTCAGTAAAGTAATACTTCCTGATATTTTTAAACCTTTGTCCCTCTAATTTAAGACTATGTCCTCTTGTTGTGGTAGTTTTTCTTCTTTTAAATATAGTCTCCTGCTTTACGGTGTTGATTCTTTTTATGTATTTAAAGGTTTCTATCATATTCTCCCCCCCCCCTAGTCTTGTCTTTCCTCCAAGCTATACATGTTCAGATACTTTAACCTTTCCAGGTAAGTTTTATCCTGCAATCCATGAATCATTTAGGCTGTAGTTGTTCTGGTTACTATAGTGTCCCTCTATGCCCTGTCATGTTTTTTACCTTTGCTGCTAACCGCAGTCCACCAGCCATTTCTGTAGAAAGTGGCTGGAGAGAGTATATGGAGTTGGGACAACAACATTTATTGTAGGGAGACTGTTGGGTATAAAAGGAGGTCAAACCGCAAGGAAGGAGGAAGAAATTAAAATATTTTAGAAGTGTTCTGGACTGTGTGCGGACAAGCCTTATGTCCTTGCAGGCTTTTATTAGCAGGTGCTCTCACAGCGGTGCCTACAAGTGAAAAATATAATTATGTCCATTGCTAGTGCAAGCTGACAGACGTATTTTTTGGACAGAATTAACATGAGTCAACCCACAGTTCTGGGCAGAATAATTAATGTGTGCAGGAGGTGTAACTACAACCGATGTTTTTGTATAGGCAGTATTTCAACCTGAAAGGCTGCAAATACAAATTGCTACAACCATGGTTGCTTCTAAAAACAGAAGGTTAGAGTAACCCTCCAAAGGAACACTATAGCATTAGGAATACAAACATATATTCCTAGCGCTATAGTGTTCTACTCTTAGTCAGATGTTCAGCCCCTATATTAAATAAAATAAATGTAATCTTCCAAAAGTCATTCGTGCAGCAACCCTCTCAAGCTGCTGCGTCATTTTCCTGCAGACACTTCCTCTTCTCATCTAATCCAAGGCCTCTAATTGAAAAGTATTAGGGATGAGAAAGCACATGTACGGCAAGTGTCACACTCCTCCGATAAAATGTAGAGCTGCAACTAATAGATTAAATCTATAATTGATTATGAAAAAATAGTTGCCAACAAATCTCATTATTAGTTGGTCTGCCAACTAATCGACAGAAGATTATGTTTATCTGCCTTACTACCATGCCACTCAAAGACAGACATACAGCAACGAACATCCAGTAATGGTTGGAGATGGTAGCTGCAAAATTTTAGATTCCCCCTGAGAAAATCATTGTATACAATAATGGTGCTGATATTGTGGCTGCTGCAAAACTTACTGGAGGAGATGAATTGGTGGACCAGTATCTGTTACGCTGGCCACAACTTGCATCTGGTGATCACTGCCGCATTAAAGAAAAAACAAGCATTGAAATTGTTGTTGGGGCTGCAAAACGTGGTGTTAATTGTTTTTTGTTTTTAATTATGCAGGCTAGCCAGCACAAAGCTAAAAGAGAAACAAACAAATGTAATCATCTGAACACAAGCTTGTTGAGGATGTAAGAACAAGATGGAACAGTATGTACTACACAATTAGCCAAATGATTGAACAAAGGTGGCTTGTAACTGCAACCCTTTCTGACCCATCCATCATGAAAAAGCTAAAACACCATGTTGACATAAAACCAGACCAGTATAGTCTACCTAATGACTTTTCCAACACTCTTAAGCCTTTCAAATGTGAATTTATCACAAACTATTCGGCCCATGCACCCCACTGAAGGTGCTGCCTTTTGAGTCATCTCTACTGAAGTCTTTACAAGTCATTGCAACAGAACAGAGCCAACAGAAAGGGAAATTTGTTGACCAAGTACAAAACACAGTCATGGTATCCTGCATATCCAGTGTCATGGAACCCAAAGTTCAGAAGGTTGAAACTTCTGACAAGTGAAAAAATTATAAGTGCAAACAGAGGCGCTTGCAGTGAGAGGGAGATTTTGCAACAGCAAACAACCACAACAACTCTAATTAAATCTACTGAAACTTTCATATCGGTCTCTTTGCTTAACTCACAACTTGAGTCTTGAGACTACAGTGAGGAAGAGAATAAAAAAGGGAACCTGAAGAGGACATTAACAGTCAAGTTAGTAATTAATTCGAGGCTGATTTTTTTCAGAGGCCTCTTGCCATGGAGGAAAAACCTTTGCATTGATCAATATCCCACCGTCGCGAAATTTCAGCAATATACACCAGGCACCTTAACACAATGTGAGCGCCTCTTCTCTGCTGCAGGCAACATAGCTTGCAAAAAGAGACAGCCTCAACCAGGAGCATGAGGACGCTTTTGTATTTGAATGCAAAGTTTCTGAAAGAGCAAATAACAAAATGTTATAAAGTGATAGTCTACCCACTTTCTAGTTCTAACTCTTGTCAAACAGTTCAGGGTCATATCTTGCTTAATTATAAACATTTGTTCTGCTTTTAAAATAAAAATTGGACAAACAGCAAATAAAGTTTTAGTCTGAAAAGTATTTTTGTAAAACTTAGTTTGTGGATATTTTTCTACCTGATTAATCACTTAATAGTAACAATTGTCCATTGATAAAGAAAATAATCGTTCGTGCCAGCCCTAATCAAACACTTTTCATAGAGATGCATTAAATGCAATGCTTCTTAATGATGAGCATCGGAGGATGTGTATGAGGACATTGAGCATCACAGAACATAGCCTAACTTGGTTGCATGAGCAGTTGCACCCTCTACTGCAGGGGTAGGCAGCCCTGAGCACTTCAGAGGTCATGGACAACATAATGCTCTTACAGTTATAATGCAAGTAAAGTGTCAGAGGAGATGTAGTTCCCAACATCTTGAGTGCTGATGCAGTTTACTATGCCTGCCCTACTGTGATCATTGATCTCCATGATCTCAGCCAAGCAGGTGTGCCAGAAGAACAGAGACCAGTGCTGCAAGGGAGAAAAAGTAAGTATACGTACCTTTTGGCCAGCTAAATGGCCACCAAGGCACTGTAGCGTTGGGAATACACATTTGTATTCCTAATGCTATAGTGTTCCTTTAAATAAATGTTAAGAGTGTGTTATTCATTATGTATGCACATATCAAAAGAAACGTCTACCTCCCCTTTAAAAATACACAATGTGCTTAATGTGAAAGTATGAATGAACAACACAAAAGAAGCAAAATTGCCTAATTTGCAAACTTAGAGGACCACTCTAGGCACCCAGACCACTTTCGCTTCATGAAGTGGTCTGGGTGCCAGGTCCAGCTAGGGTTAACCCATTGTTTTATAAACATAGCAGTTTCAGAGAAACTGCTATGTTTATCAATGGGTTAAGCCTTCCCCCAAAGCCTCTAGTGGCTGTCTCATTGACAGCCGCTAGAGGCGCTTTCGTGCTTCTCACTGTGATTTTCACAGTGAGAGCACGCCAGCGTCCATAGGAAAGCATTGTGAATGCTTTCCTATGCGACCGGCTGAATGCGCGCGCAGCTCTTGCCGCGCCTGTGCATTCAGCCGACGGGGCCGATCGGAGGCGGAGAGCGCCCAGCCCAGTGCTGGAAAAAGGTAAGTTTTTACCCCTTTCCCCCTTCCAGAGCCAGGCGGGAGGGGGCACCCTCAGGGCACTATAGTGCCAGGAAAACGAGTATGTTTTCCCGGCACTATAGTGGTCCTTTAAGGAAGCCTGGAAAACCCGGCCATTAAAAAGAGTTAAGTTCATATACATCAATCTGATACATTTATTTAGGTGACCTACTCTCCTCTGACTGCAGAGGAAAGGTGTTTTTACTCACCTTTTTTCCCACGCTGTGCCGGTCCCGCCATGGTTGGCTCCACCTCCACAGCTAAAATCAATCTTGATGATCTCAGCCAAACTAATGCTATGGAAAAGCATTGGGAGGTTATTGCACATGCGCTGCAAAATGCTGTGTTGCACCAGTTTGCATCTCTTCATAGAGATGAACCGAACCAATGCATCTCTAAGGGGAACATTCCGCGTCTCCATGCAGAGTGTGTGGACAGTGAACATAGCACTTAGAGGCATCTCTAGTGGCCGTCTGATTGACAAACACTAGAGGTGTTACTAGGCAGCAATGTAAACATTGCCTTTTCTCTGGAAAGCCTGCAGGGACAGGCTATAGACAACAGAACGACTATATTAAGTTGTGGTGGTTCAGATAACTATAGTGTCCTTTAAGAATAGTATGGCTCCTAACTTTATCTGGCTCCTAAATTCAAAGCAAAATTTGTTTAGCCCTGGTGTAATACAATTAACGTATGCAGAAGTGTGCCAAATAAGATTGCACTCACAAGATATTGAATGTCTGAGCACACATAGAGTGCTTCCCCCAAAAACTTGGGGGGCCCAATTTACCTCTAGGTTTCTCTACTTCGCTTTCTGCAAGGGCTATTAATCTTAATAGAAACAAGGGACTCCAGCAAGCTAAGCAGAGAAACCCAGAGGGAAATAGTCACCTCAAGTTTTCACAGGAGGCACTCTTTGTGCGCAAAAACACCCAATATATTGTGAGTGCAATCTTATTTGGCACAGTATATTTGTACCTGCATTCATAAAACATGTTTACCCGCACAACAGCACTAAAACATGAATGGCCTGTCAAGCAATCCACCTAGAAGATCCAATGTAAACATTGTCCATGTGATTTCAACATGTGACTGTGCGCATTTTTAAAAACTTCACCAAAGTACAGTATATGCTCAGATTCATGCCTTTCTTTAACATCAGTAATCACAACCTGGATACTTTAACTTAAAACATCATGGTTGGATGTGTTATTAATGGTGAAAATTCAAGCCACATGGAAAAGACCCTTCCCCCTACAGGATGATGACATTGCACAATAAACAAAAAGAGACAGAAACAAAATTGAAAACAAACCAGGTAATCTTTTTTTCCTGTCACAAAGGTCCTGCTATGCACTGCACCACCAGCAGCAAAAGGTAGATACAAATATGATATTTTATACGGCTGTAATATAATTTTAGTAAGTAATTGCATGTACAACATTTACCAGTCTGTGGATGTGCTATCTATTCAAGTTAGTCATTTACTGCCATGAAATGGTCAAGTTGATCTTACCCAACCACAGGAAGTATCAAAGCCATGTGTACTCCACAACAAACAAGCAGAAATCACAGGATCACAATATAGTGGTGTGAAAGTTTTAGGATTATGGGCTCTGTATCCATCAACCACAAAAGTCATCAATAGACACACACAGGTTCATTCACTAAACAACAAATTGCCATGAATTGCAAACCAGGCGAGAGAGACCTATACATACATACATAGACACACACACATACATACATATACATATATATATACACACATACATATACACACACACACACACACACACTGTACTGACAAGCATACTTTGAAAAATAAACAGCACAGCCTACATTAACGCCTTCAGGTTCACACTAAATGCATCATAACTAAGAGGAATGCAGGTCCTCAAGGGGTTCAGGTCAAACCATATAGCTACAGGTGAATGTCATTAACTCAGTTAAGGTGAATAAATCAGCTTTTGGTTTCACATTTATGTTCTGTAACTGATAAATCAGAGTTCTTTAGGCACCCAGACCACGAGCAGCCCTGGAGGCCAGACACTGCACAAAGGCCACCAGCAGCCCTGGAGGCCAGACACTGCACACAGGCCACCAGCAGCCCTGGAGGCCAGACACTGCACACAGACCACCAGCAGCCCTGGAGGCCAGACACTGCACACAGACCACCAGCAGCCCTGGAGGACAGACACTGCACACAGACCACCAGCAGCCCTGGAGGCCAGACACGGCACCCAGACCACGAGCAGCCCTGGACAAACATTGCACACAGACCCCGAGCAGCCCTGGAGGCCAGACACTGCACACAGACCCCGAGCAGCCCTGGAGGCCAGACACTGCACACAGACCCCGAGCAGCCCTGGAGGCCAGACACTGCACACAGACCCCGAGCAGCCCTGGAGGCCAGACACTGCACACAGACCCCGAGCAGCCCTGGAGGCCAGACACTGCACACAGACCCCGAGCAGCCCTGGAGGACAGACACTGCACACAGACCACGAGCAGCCCTGGAGGCCAGACACTGCACACAGACCCCGAGCAGCCCTGGAGGACAGACACTGCACACAGACACTGCACACAGACCCCGAGCAGCCCTGGAGGCCAGACACTGCACACAGACCACGAGCAGCCCTGGAGGCCAGACACTGCACACAGACCACGAGCAGCCCTGGAGGCCAGACACTGCACACAGACCACGAGCAGCCCTGGAGGCCAGACACTGCACACAGACCACGAGCAGCCCTGGAGGACAGACACTGCACAGACCCGCGAGCAGCCCTGGAGCCAGACACGCACCCAGACCCGAGGAGCCCTGGACGGACATTGCACACAGACCACGAGCAGCCCTGGAGGCCAGACACTGCACACAGACCCCGAGCAGCCCTGGAAGACAGACACTGCACACAGACCACGAGCAGCCCTGGAGGACAGACACTGCACACAGACACTGCACACAGACACTGCACACAGACACTGCACACAGACACTGCACACAGACACTGCACACAGACACTGCACACAGACACTGCACACAGACACTGCACACAGACACTGCACACAGACCCCGAGCAGCCCTGGAGGCCAGACACTGCACACAGACCACGAGCAGCCCTGGAGGCCAGACACTGCACACAGACCACGAGCAGCCCTGGAGGCCAGACACTGCACACAGACCACGAGCAGCCCTGGAGGCCAGACACTGCACACAGACCACGAGCAGCCCTGGAGGACAGACACTGCACACAGACCCCGAGCAGCCCTGGAAGACAGACACTGCACACAGACCACGAGCAGCCCTGGAGGCCAGACACTGCACACAGACCACGAGCAGCCCTGGAGGCCAGACACTGCACACAGACCCCGAGCAGCCCTGG
>OW240918.1:106858329-106891551 GCA_933207985.1 Pelobates cultripes | reverse complement strand
ACACAGACCACACGAGCAGCCCTGGACAGACACTGCACACAGACCATGAGCAGCCCTGGACAGACATTGCACACAGACCACGAGCAGCCCTGGAGGCCAGACACTGCACACAGACCCCGAGCAGCCCTGGAGGCCAGACACTGCACACAGACCCCGAGCAGCCCTGGAGGCCAGACACTGCACACAGACCCCGAGCAGCCCTGGAGGACAGACACTGCACACAGACCACGAGCAGCCCTGGAGGACAGACACTGCACACAGACCACGAGCAGCCCTGGAGAACAGACACTGCACACAGACCCCGAGCAGCCCTGGAGGCCAGACACTGCACACAGACTGAGCAGCCCTGGAAGACAGACACTGCACACAGACACTACACACAGACCCCGAGCCAGGACCCAGACACTGCACACAGACCACGAGCGGCCTGGAGGCCAGACGCACACACAGACTGAGCAGCCCTGGAGGACAGACACTGCACACAGACCCCGAGCAGCCCTGGAAGACAGACACTGCACACAGACCACGAGCAGCCCTGGAAGACAGACACTGCACACAGACCCCGAGCAGCCCTGGAGGACAGACACTGCACACAGACCCCGAGCAGCCCTGGAGGCCAGACACTGCACACAGACCACGAGCAGCCCTGGAGGACAGACACTGCACACAGACACTGCACACAGACCACGAGCAGCCCTGGAGGCCCTGGCTCCTTAGCCGATGTGTACTGAGGGCCCCCTGTGTGGCCCGATGAGTGGGGGGCGGGCAGTGGGTCGCACCGTACCTTCCATCTCCATGTCCTCGGGCTCGCTGAGCTGCTGCTCCCCAGGTTTCTGCTGCTGTGAGTGGTGATGGTGGTTCATAACGCTGTGTTCGGTCTCCGTCAGTCCTGCTCGCTGCGCCGCCTTGGGCTGCGGGCCCAGCGGGAACGGGGCGGAGAACGGCCTGGACACGGCCTGCGCAGCGGCGGCAGCCTGCTCCTTCCCCGCCGGCTGCTGGGGGTGTGCTGGGAGAGGGGCTGACGGGGGCGGCGGCAGGGATACCCGGACGTATTTGCTCGCTATTCGCCCAATGTCGGCGCTGTGAGGGGGGGGCGGACAGCTGCTCCTCCGGGCCTTCACCGCGGGGGGGGAGGGGGGCTGCCGGCTCAGACTGACTCTCACAGCCGGGTAATGGCTGCTCGGTAACCGTTACGGAGCCGGGAGAACCCCGAGCAATGGCGGCCACCCGGGTGTCAGTCTCCAGCTCCCGCCGCCTCGCTCATTGGTCGGTAACAGCGGGGCCGGGGGGTGACTGAGCTCTGCGGCCTGCTACCTCACACAACGCCCGGGCTACGGCGGCCGACAGGGAACCTCCCTCCTCCGCGACACAGTGAGCTGCACGCGGCAACCGTGTGTGCATAGACTGGCGGTGGGACTGGCGGGCTCTCACTATCACTAATATTATTAATGTTATTATTATTAATAGGAGAGCTCCCCTTTCTAGGCTGGCTTCTTCATCAGAGCCCGTGTTGAGACGCCAGGATCTTAAAATGGCGGCTCGGTGAAATGTCACATCCGCATGGGGCAGCGTGCTGGAAGGGGGGGGGGAGAGAAAGGGGGAGTGAGAGAAGCCCTCCACAGCCCTCCCTGTATTATAATAGCCTTCACACAACGCCGCCCTCAGTATTTAGATATTGGCTTTTTTATTATTAATATTGAGGTGTTTGTTTTTTTTCCTTCAATCGTTTATCTCTAAAACTCTACCAAATAAACATTTCAAATGGCAATATTCAGGCCGGCACTATATTACTGATTGAAGAATTTTTACAGGTCAAAAAGGTTTAACCTAAAATTATTTCATTTTTATTAAAGTATCTTGAAATTTTTAGGATAAAAAAAAAACATTCAATGACTAAAACAAAACCACATAATGTATACAAAAGCAATAATATATAAGAAAAGAGAGAAGGGGATCCCAGCATCAGCAAGAGTGAGGGATTCCAAACTGGTAAATAAATAGCCAATACTTAAAAAAAAAAAAAAAGAGCTAACCGATATAGCTACAATAACTTGGTAGGATAAACCACCATAAATCCTTAATCCATAATCTTTATTAAGTATTATCCTACCAAGTTATTGTAGCTATATCGGTTAGCTCTGTTTATTAAGTATTGGCTATTTGTCTACCAGTTTGGAATCCCTCACTCTTACTGAGTCTGGGATCCCCTTCTCTCTTTTCTTATATATTGTATCATTTTACAGGGTTCAGGGGTGGATCTGGTACCACCCACACTGACCTTAATGTCATAAGTCCAAGTTTATCCTGGACTCAGTGACAGTTCTTTTCTATCTGAATAATTACAAAAGCAATAAGTCTAAGTACACAAACCAAGATAACCTAAAATCAATAAATAATATACAAATCAACTATGAGATTAGTTAAAACACTTTTGAGAATGATCCTGTGTTTGTGAGGCGCTTATACATATATACAGTGAGTAAATTAGAATAGAAGCTGCTACCACACTATAGTGGGAACTCTCCACCCTACTTAAATTAATTGGAAACAGTACACTATTATACCAACAAGTGTAGAATAGTGAGGAGTGTGTAGCGCTACATTAAATTGACACTTACCCCTAAGGGTTACAAGGTATTATAATACAGAAATTCCTATATGGAGACAAAGCAAACAGAATATGGTGCAATAAAATAGTGAATTAAGTGGTGAAAGTAATTCCAATAGGGATCCACTCACATGATACAGAGCCTCTTAAAGGACCACTCTAGGCACACAGACCACTTCAGCTTAATGAAGTGGTCTGGGTGCCAGGTCCAGCTAGGGTTAACCCATTTTTTCATAAACATAGAAGTTTCAGAGAAACTGCTATGTTTATGAATGGGTTAAGCCTTCCCCTATTTCCTCTAGTGGCTGTCTCTTTGACAGCCGCTAGAGGCGCTTGCGTGCTTCTCACTGTGATTTTCACAGTGAGAGCACGCCAGCGTCCATAGGAAAGCATTATGAATGCTTTCCTATGTGACCAGCTGAATGCGCGTGCAGCTCTTGCCGCGCGTGAGCATTCAGCCGACGGGGAGAAGAGGAGGATCGGAGGAGGAGAGCTCCCCGCCCAGCGCTGGAAAAAGGTAAGTTTTAACCCCTTTCCCCCTTCCAGAGCCGGGCGGGAGGGGGCACCCTCAGGGCACTATAGTGGTCCTTTAAGAACCGGCTCTGATCTCTTCCACTTTTGTGTACGTAAATGTAACACACACCTTGGACGTCCATATCAGGTGAAAACCTCAATATAGGGAACAGAAATGGAAGAAAACAGGGAAGCAAAGCTAAATCTGGTGTTGAAATCCTCAATGGAATAATGTAAAATAGAAATAAAATTGGCTTCTCACCTTATCCAGAGCCCTTGACTTGGCTCTGAGTATATCAGCATATGCGGCAATTCAGGGTGTCACAGCCCTTCTTTATAGCAGCATGGAGAAACCCTCAGACTTGTTTAAAAATTGGTAAACATTTATTGTATCCAAATAAAATAAAAGAATGTAAACAAGTCCAAGTGTCCAGAAGTATCCAAGACGCGTTTCGCTGATCTCATTCAGCTTTCTCAGTAAGTATCAATTTAATCTAGCGCTACACACTCCTAATAGGATACGGTTTCCAATAAAACACTTTATCAATTTATTGGACACTGAAAAATAGTTTAAAGGATCACTATAGTGTCAGGAACACACCATCTAGCCCCCCCTGGGCCCCTCATGCCTCCATAAATATAGCAAAATATTACTGTATTCAAGCCTGAAGCTGTAGATCTGCATACTGTTTGCCTCAGAAAAAACAAGCAGTCTGCTGACATCATCAGAAGTGGTGGCCTGATCCAATCACAATGCTTCCCCATAGGATTGGCTGAGACTAACAAAGAGGCAGATCAGGGGCAGAACCAGCACGATTCAAACACAGCCCTGGCCAATCAGCATCTCCTCATAGAGATGAATTGAATCAATGATTCTCTATGAGGAAAGTACAGTGTCTGCATACAGAGGGAGGAAACACTGAATGTTTGGCTGCATTTTAGGCAGCCATGACCCAGGAAGGATCTCTAGTAGCCAGTGAAGTTATCACTAGGCTGTAATGTAAACACTGCATTTTCTCTGAAAAGACAGTGTTTACAGAAAAAAGCCTGAAGGTAATGATTCTACTCACGAGAACAAATGCAAAAAGAGGTAGTTGTTCTGGTGACTATAGTGTCCCTTTAAAGTAAAGTGTGTGTATATTGAAGTGTGATGGCAAAAATTGCCAAGATCGCACTACTACCCAGATGCAGAAACAAAAAAAGCAAAAAGGTATATCAAAAAGCGCTGAAGTAGATTACTCTAAAGCCATATAAATTCCATAGATAGTCTAGAGCTGCTCCATACAGTAAAAGTCCTGTGGCTTTCTCTTATAGGCAATAAATAAATAAATAAATAATGGAAATGGATGGAGGGCTAGAGATGCTAGAAGTGGAAGTGTAAAAAGACCATTTATTCACAGCTATATATAGTACACATAAAAAAAAAAAAAAAGTTCATAACAACATAGGATAAAAATATAATAAATAACATAAGGAAACAGTGTAACAATGTATAAAGAACTAAAACGAAACAATGTCAGTTAGGCATAGTAGCCGATTCCCAACCCGCTTAGATAGTGGTCAGTATGATGCTAAACACCTATAATGAGACAGTGTTGAATGCATTCAAGTAGGAGCTCGGTGTATAAAAAGTCTTAATAGGCGTAGATATAATCGGTAATAAATGTCTATTTCTGACCTGTGCAGTACGGGAAGCAAAAAGCCTAGACCCTGTGTGCTTTAATAGAGGTTCTCAGCTTGGAGGGGCGAGCCCACACCGCGCTGAAGTGCCGACCGGCATGCTCGGTCGGCGAGAGGTGGAATATCGAGGCCAGCAGGGGTCAAAAAGCAAAGCAAATAGAGTTCACTAATCGGTGGTTAATCATGTGAAAACTCCTACACGTTTCGTGAATAAGTCTTCACTTCCTCAGGGAGCATGAACAATAACCGATCAGTTCCCACGGTTTAATCCATTTCCATTATTGTTATATATATATATATATATATATATATATATATATATAAAACAAGGGGGGGTTGGCTGCACTCACCTGAACATGCATAAATGGGGGTGCTGCTGGGGGCCAAATTATACAATACACAAGATTCAGCACACTCACCTATCCACTAAACAGCAACTTCAATGTTGAAAGATTTTATTTGTTTTTTTTTAAAACACCTAATCTAGGCAAAAATAATGGGGGGTTTAGTTATATTATATGATCATACATTGCATAAGCCTGCCACAACGTCAATGTACCCCATCTTTGGCAGGTCCTACACTAACAGCCTAATGTCTGCTCTTATGAGATTAACCCACTTACTTGGGGGAAAAATTCCATCTGGGGCTCTCTGAGGTACAAGGCTAAATAGGGCCCTGGGATGAGGCACCTGTGACAGGGTGGGGTGCAAAACCAAGGAGTTGGCTAGACTCCTAAATATATATATGAAACAAGGGGGGGGTTGGCTGCACTCACCTGAACATGCATAAATGTTTAAAAAAAACAAATACAATCTTTCAACATTGAAGTTGCTGTTTAGTGGATAGGTGAGTGCGCTGGATCTTGTATTGTATAATTTGGCCCCAAGCAGCACCCCCATTTATGCATGTTCAGGTGAGTGCAGCCAACCCCCCCTTGTTTCATATATATATATATATTTGGGAGTATAGCCAACTCCTTGGTTTTGCACCCCTCCCTGTCACAGGTGCCTCATCCCAGGGCCCTATTTAGCCTTGTACTGCAGAGAGCCCCAGATGGAATTTTTGCCAAATTTTTGGAATTTACCTGCCAAAGATGGGGTACATTTACGTTGTGGCAGGTTTATGCAATGTATGATCATATAATGTAACTTAACCCCCATTATTTTTGCCTAGATTAGGTGTTTTAAAAAAACAAAACAAAATCTTTCAACATTGAAGTTGCTGTTTAGTGGATAGGTGAGTGCGCTGGATCTTGTGTATATTATATATATATATATATATATATATATATACACACACACACACACACACACACACACACACACACACACACACACACAAAAGTAAGTCCTGTGCTCAAATCTAACTACTCGTGGGTGGCAGCAATGACCATAGTACACATCAGCCCCAATATATACAATAAAACCAAAGAAGAAAAAGTTACTTGCACACTATTCCAAATCCCTATGCATATTTATACAAATGGAAGTTTTTAGTTCTACTCCAATGCCATTAGATTTGAGCCCACCTGCTATCTCAAGGCAAACCTCTTAGATGGTCCTATACTAACAATTCACCTTGCTTGCTTCAGCATATACAAAAACAAATCTCTAATGAGACAGAGAGAGGTATATATATACTCCTACATACTTATTAACCCTTAATAGGGAACACATGCCTAAGTGCCGTCTCTCTGTAATAACCTGCTAAAAGTAAAGTAGGTGCCTCAAATTAAAAACACAAATGGCACACAGGAAACTTAAACATTTACCAGAAACCTCTGTACCTCTTCCTGAAGACACTACTGTTCAAGCAAGCACCATCATCACTTCCTGCCTGGCCAAGAAAGTTCTACCACCTGACTGCACGTATGCCTCAAATGGCACAGTTGTATGCAAACAGGACCTAAAAGTGTGCGAGGAAGCATTGAAAGCTGCGAATGCCTCTGCTGTGAGAACGGCTAAAGCAAAAGTTGCAGTTGGTGCCGTGTTTCCTTCTATTCTGGAGGAGGGCCATACGTATGGTATGGATGACTATGGAAATACATACCTCCTGCCAGATGATATCTTTGATCTCTTGGAGGAGGAAGGTACTTCCGATCTGGAAAACAATGATGAGCAACCTAGTCACGCCTGGAGGTTGTTCTTAAAGAGGGGGTACTGTCACAGTTATCACCGCAACATACAGACGTGGTCGCCCTGGAAGAGCCCAACAGGGGACTTGAACCTGAAGTCTTGTGTATTCCAGGTCTGTGTCTCTGAACCACATTCAGTTCTTGCTTTCAGCCTGGAAGTTCATTCCTTCCCTGTCTAGTATCCAACACTGGGGGCTGGATATTAATTGGAATTACTCCTGGTACACCTGTTGTGGATAGTCTCATTAGCCAGGTATAAAACACTGCCTCTCCCAGAAGGCAGTGTCCGTTCCTTGACTCTGGTTATCGGTTTGCTGTCTCCTGTTATCCAGTGTAGCTCTTGAACCCGGCTTGTTGGTTCGTTTACTCTGATTTCTGTCATCCTCTGACCTTTGGCTTCCCACGATGATTCTCATACTTTATCCGTTCCTGTACTGCAACTTGGAGTTTACCCTGCACAGCCCTTGTGCACCGACTCACAGGCCAGGTGAATTCTCACCTGACCACCTCGGCCTGTGTTTTCTTGTAAGGGTGAGCATATATCTCTGCCTGCCGGACTCCCAACCCAGGTAAGCCCTGACAATGGGGGCCCTAAATACCAATAAGGGGGCTAGGTTGTGGAGCCCTGGCTGTCTGCTCGATCCATCACTGCACTGGTGCTGGTGTCCCTCTGGTGCGTGGGACAAAGGGGGTGATGGTGGCCAGGTCTCTGGCACTCTCAGGTAGCGCCCAGGTCTCAGCTGGTGTGGGTAGTGCCAGTTTTTCCAGAAGAGAGGTTGCGTTGGCCATGGTGTGAAGAACATGCATGGTACCGTCTTTCGTGATTGTTAAAGAGTTGTCGGTCCCCCATCTGTATGGCGTTGGGAGGTTACCGGTGTATAGGTTTTCCTCTAAAGTAGCATTGCCTTTGTAAGATCCTGGAAAAAGTTCAAGGTGGCATTTTCGAATGGGAGAGGGGTTTTGCCCTTCACAGCTGTCATAACGAGTATTTTGTCCTGTACTGAGTGGCAGCGCAGGGTGACATCCCGGTTTAGGTTGGTAATAGTATTGGTTGTATTGGGGATGTGATATAGACTGTCCACTGTTAGTTTGCAGGCCAGCGTGGGAGATAGTATGGATGCCAAAAGGCGTCGGACGTAGTGGGGCAGTTCCTCCGCTGATATCGCTGCAGGGATACCCCTGATTTTGTTGTTTGCCCGGCGTTGTCTATCCTCCATAGTAGGGAGTCTTGCGTTCAGGATACTCTGGTGTGTTTGTAGTTGGTAGATAGAGTCTTGCATGGTAGTCTGAGTGTCCACCATAACCTCCTCTGTGGCCTTGACCCTCTCTGTTACGGCCTGTAGCTGTGTTTTAAATATGGCTGAATCTGCCGCCCGGAGCCTGTGGATATCAGCCAATAGGACCTTCAGGTCTCCCCTGGTCGTTTGGGCTGAGTCATCCGAGGGGGTCCGCTGGCGCGGTCAGTACCGCCGGAGGTTGTTGCAGTACTTCTGTCTCTTGGCGTTCGGGTTCTGTTTCTCGTCGGTCTCCGGCCAGGGTTTGTCTGGGCTTCTGAAGCATCACCCCAATGTTCCTGTGGCGGGTCTCTGCGACTTACGGCCCATGGTTAGTGTATCGGGTGATGTGTGTGATGAGGTCGCCCTCGGCCGTTCCACAAAGTCGCCGCAAAGGAGGCCTCGACTTTTGGGTTGCTGCTTAGGCTGCTTTTGTGGCTGTAAAAAGGGCATCTACGGTTGCAGCTCGGGCAGCAGAGTCCGATTTTGGTAGTTTTGAGGTTGTTGGTATTTATTGGTTTTTAGGGCTTCCACGCACCGCTCAGGGGTGGGGGCCAGGGGGAAGGACAATAGGTCCCGATTCCTTATTGGTATTTAGGGCCCCCACCTGCCGCTCAGGGGTAGGGGCCGGGGGGGGGAAGGCAATAGGTCCTCCCCTATTATTTTACTATAGAGCCCAAACCCGCTGCTCAGGGGTGGGGGCCGGGGGAGGACAATATGTCCCACCCTTATTCTAATTTAGGGTCCCCAGCCACCGCTCAGGGGTTGCTCACTGTTTAATAGACATGCCCCTACTTGCGGTATAGCGAGTAGGGGCAAAATTGACTAATACTAAGTAACTTTTACTTAGTATTAGAAAATTTTTCTGAAAGACCAATTTAGGTCTTTCAGCCTTTTGGTAAATAGCTCCCTAATACCGTGGGAATTAGGGAGTTATCTACTAAGCAGATTACAGTAGTCAAGGCGAGAAAGGACAGTGATATGGACCAACACCTTAGTCGCATCTGGCGTTAAGTAGGGGCGGATGCGCGCAATGTTTTTTTGAGATGGAAATTACAGGATTTGGCGATAGATTGAACATGAGGCTTGAAGGAGAGGTCGGAGTCAAAGAGAACACCTAGGCAGCGAGCCTGCGTGGTGGAGCTGATGGTAGCACCGTTGACTTGGAGGGACACAGACACAGGAGTAACAACACTTGAGGGAGGAAAGACCAGAATTTCATTTTTTTTCAAGTTTAGTGGGCAGCCATCCAGTTAGAAACAGCAGAGAAGGAGTCAGAGACACTAGTCAAGAGGGACGGGGTAGATTTGCGTGTCATCTGCATAGAAATGATATTGGAAGCCAAAGGAGCTAATGAGTTTACCAAGGGAGGCAGTATAGATGGAGAACAGTAGGGGACCAAGGACTGAACCTTGGGGACACCAACAGAGAGGAGTTGGGGAGAAGAAGCAGAGCCAGAGAAAGAAACACTGAAAGAGCGCTGGGAGAGGTAGGAGGAGCACCAGGAGAGAGCAGTATCTTGTAGACCGATATTGCGGAGGATGAGAAGAAGCTGTTGATGATCAACAGTGTCAAAAGCCGCAGACAGGTCAAGGAGAATTAGGATAGAGTAGTGACCATGAGATTTTGCAGCGAGTAGATCATTGGATACTTTGGTCAGTGCCGTTTCCACAGAGTGCTTAGCGCGGAAACCAGACTGAAGCGGATCTAGCAGAGAGTTGGACTCGAAGTCTGTCAATCTCGGATACACAATTTTTTTTTTTTTCAAGGATCTTGGAAGCAAAAGGAAGTAGCGAGATAGGACGATAGTTGGATGGGGAATTAGGGTCAAGATTGGGCTTCTTTAGAATTGGGGTTGCATGTTTGAAGGGCAATGGAAATATCCCTTACCCAACTCTGGATTATCTAATCTACACACATATATACACTCGGAATCCTCTATACACACACATACAATCTCCTATACACACTCTGGGTCCTTTACACACTAGATCCCCTACACACACTACATTCTTGACATACAAACTCTGGTTCCCCTATGCACACACTACATTCCTTGTAAGCAAACTCATACTACATTCTCTAAACACACACTCTACAACCACTACACACTTCAGCCCGTATGCACACACTCGCTACATCCCCTATAAACACTATGCCCCCTATATACACACACACATACACACTGTCTACAGCCCCTAGCCACACATATTACACCACACGCACAAATCAAATCGACCTATTTACACAATACCACACCACAATCAGCTCACTCTACACACACGCAATCGCACAAGCAAGCTCCATTCGCACAAAAAGACTTTTAGATAATCTGACACAATACAGCGGGGAAAGAAAAAACTGAATTTTAGGAGTTAAAATCTGCCTTTCAGAAAGCACCTGTTGTGGTGGATTAGAACAAGGCCTTTACACTGTGGCAGCATGAAAAGCAAGGGACTCACTCAGTTTTGTGGAGACAATAACAGAGCAGCAGCCTACCTATCCAAGCAGCTAGAATCGGTGGCTAAAAGGTGGCCAGCAAGTGTAAGATCATTGGCAGTCACAGTCTTTAAGATATGAGATGCTACCCTTGGACAGTCTCTATAAGTACAAGCCAACCATGCAGTATGTCAACTGTTGAATGGAGAAGTAGACATATTTTAACCCCTGATAGACTAGCACACTATAAAGCTGTGTTCCTGGAAAATCCTAATCTCACTTTTGTTTTCATGTGATGACATGTTGGCTATCTGTCTAGTGGGAATTCCAATACTCTGTTGGTTTTTCTCAATCGCACTCACACGTCCTAGGTGCGTTAGCCTTTATTGGTCACATCCTGATAACCCTATTCCAGTACTTGGGGCATGGTACGATCTAGATAGAACTATAAGTCCATGGCAGACAAGTTCTGGTGATCAACTAGGAGCAGTTCCAACATTATACTAATATAAATATTAATATTTGATAAGGCTGCCACCACCAAGACAATTTGTAAATGAAGTGCCTTGGTCCCCCAAGCAAATTAGACTTCACACCCCTCAATAAGCTATAACACAATATTTATGTGATTTCAAATTATTAATAAATTGGTCTAATAAGATAAACAGATAAAAATAAAATGGATAAATTAACAGAAGTCTTGGAACAGCTTATGAGTTATGACAGAAATCAATTTGGGAAATTTGTATAGAAGCTCAAATTATCTAATAAAGGATCTCTATAATGGTCAGCACTTGAAAAGTTTTGAAGTCTTAAAGAATTTACTTGATCTCCCTCCCCGAGAAGTATTTAATTACCTCCGTATTAAGAGTTTTCTTAAAGAACACATGCTATTGTTAGAAGGCGGCTTAGGTGACCTGTTTAGGAAATTTTCTCAGGGTTTGATGTAAAAAGTGTGTTCTCGATAGTGATCGAATTGATAAAACTTAAGGGAGGTCCAGATATTCCTAAAGCCTTACATAAATGGGAGGATGACCTAGCAATAAATATTCCTTACAGTAAATGGTGTAAATCATGTATGGTGATCAAAAAACATATTTACTGTATGAATATTCTAGAGACCTTCACTAAAATCTTATATAGATGGTATATGGTGCCGACTAGACTTGCAAAGATATCTCATACAAATCCCCCAAATTGTTGGCGCCGTTTTCATTCAGATGGCTCTATGTTACACATTTGGTGGTCTTGCCCTAAAATTAAGTCTTTCTGGAATCTTTCATTTGAGTTTATATATGGGCTAGGTGGTATACGTTTGGGAAAAAAAGTCAGAAAGTGCCTTACTTAATCTCCTGGAAAGAGAGACAAATTATAATTTAGATATTTTGATTATTCATTGCTTTATGGCGACCAAGATCTTAATTGCAAGATTCTGGAAAAACACTGAGATTCCATCTAAAGACCATCTTAAAGCTCAATTGCTTTATCAACTTGAGATATGATTATCTTAATCATAGATCTTTGATGCTATATACAGACCTCATTAAGAAGATTAAGGGGTTCTAATGGGAGGTCTATTAGAGATCTGATTACAGAATAGCCCAGAAGTAGAAGCAGTTGGCATTTAGGTCTGGGATTATATATTCAGGCTCTTTGACCATATAATGACTATCAGTGTTTTTTGTTCTTTATAATATATGGCCCAAGGGCTTGCGACTATGGCCGCTGCATTATTGATGGGCCCAGACCTTTCCTCAGTCTTGAGCCATTCGGCAAAATGCACACAGTTGATAAGGCATATTTGTTGCTATGGGTTATGAACAAAAGCACGACGACATATTTTATCTTTATTAAAATGTATGACCATAAATGAGGATGATTTACATGACATTTGTCTGGGTTAGGGTTTATGTTTGTTTGTTTTTAATGAGGGTATGTAGCAGGAACTTGTCTAGTTATTATTTAATTATTTATTATTATTTTTTTTTTTCTGTATCAGAAGACGTCTAAAGGTATATTTGAATTTGTAAAATTACATATCATAGTGTGCCTGTTCTGAGAGTGGGAGTAATTTGTTTGAATCACTCCCGGATGTGTATTTATACTGTTTGAAAAAAAAAAAATTTAATAAAAATTAACAGAAGTCTTAATTACTTTCTTAGCTTCTAAAAGTACCAGTGTCTTCTGCCCGGTGGGTGGTCAGGCTCAGCATGGAACCTAAACGTACAGACTAAAACACAATAAATAGACAAGCCATATACAAGTCCTTAGGAGTGACTAGGCTAACGGGAGCGTAGTCAGAAAGAATGCCGAGGTCAAGGACAGGAGAGATACGGATAAACTATATAACATGTCAAAGGCCACCAGAGATCAGAAGAATGGAATAAACTAACAAAATCAGGAACAGGAGATACAAGGAACGTATTTGTAGACTACTAGAATCATAATTGGGCAACATGGAGTGAGAGAGGTAAGTATATGTAACCAGTGCTTACTTTCTATTGGCCACGTCCTATTAGAATTACATATGATTCATGGGCGATACAACACTTGATTCGACTAAAAAAACTTCATCATTGTGAGCCAAATTCGGTCTGGCGAAGTCGCCAGTAGGACCCGAATTGGGCTGCATATAAAAGCCTGCAGTATAAAATCCTGCAGAAAATGCCAGAGGAGTCGGAGGAAGATAGGTAGGTGATCCCAACTTGGCCTCTAGTAAGCACACTAGACAATTGCGCATCATGTTTCCTAGAGGTGATATAGGTGCAGGGGAAGGCGTACCTATAGGAGCAATAAGTAATATTCCCTTTAGCGATGTCCCGAACTGTTCGCCACGGACTCCAGTCAGCAGACACATTCCAGCCAATCAGCAGCAGACCCTCCCATCTCCTGGACTGCATCCATTTTGAAGCTGCATTCTTAGTGAGCTGTCCAGGAGGTGGGAGGGAGGGTCTACTGCTGATTGGCTGGAATGTGTCTGCTGACTGGAGTCCGTGGCGAACAGTTCGGGACATCACTAAAGGGAAACATGATGCGCAATTGTCTAGCGTGCTTACTAGAGGCCAAGTTGGGATCACCTACCTATCTTCCTCCGACTCCTCTGGCATTTTCTGCAGGACTTTATACTGCAGGCTTTTATGTGCAGCCCAATTCGGGTCCTACTGGCGACTTCGCCAGACCGAATTAAGAAGATTAAGGGGTTGGAGTCCGCAGCGAACCGTTCGGCGAACAGTTCGGGACATCACTAATTTCCTTATGTTTCAGACCAACATCAATCCAAATAGAAACTTTTAATCTCCTCTTTTTTTTGCACTTGCCACAGATTTAGCTACTACAGCTATGAATTTGTTCCAAATTTTAAATTCCATACATATGTCACACTTCCTACTTATGACTTATTACAGCAGACTTCACAATTCCTTCCAAACGGCATTTGCTTTACTCATTCTGAATATGCACAAATGGAGGAATGATTATTAATCTGTGAGTTATTATTAATGTTTCTTTTGGATATGACACTTGAAGACAATGGTCTCTGAATTGCTAACTGGCCACTTAGCATATCAAAATAATCCACTATCTATTAGGGGGTACAGGCATATGGTAGATTAGCCAGTTAGTTTACATTGAAGCTAGACTTAGAGGCAATTTAAAAACAAAAGGAGTAATCTGTCACAAGATAATTTTAGAAAAAAGATTAGACTAAATACTTTATTAATAAAGCTTAAAAGAAATCAGACACATGCTCAATCACTGATCACTACTGTCTCAATAATGGATAATCCAGGCAGCAAATATGATCAAGTGATATACCCTAAATAAGGAGTATATATGAACAAGGAAAGCAGTGAAATAAAATAAATATACAAAAACGGACAAAAACCCGAGAAAAAGGGGGGGTTGTAATAGATAAGCCCCCCAGAAAAAAAACAAAAAGATAATAATAACGAATAACTGCACAGTATGCGCAATAAAGTAACAATAGATGCTACTTGACACTGTCGTGATGAAAAATATACAGAGTAGCAAAGATAGATGGACTTAGAGGCAACTTATGTTTAACAGAAGCTCCGGTGGAAGTCACAACTTCAAAAGAGGAATTCATGTTGTAAACCTGACATCTATCACATTAATATCCAATAAAACCCTCTCTCCTGTTTAAATTGGCAATACCACCTCTACCGGGTAGCCATATCACATTAAATGGCAAAATTCTATAGCGCGATTAGGGCCCTCTTTAACATGGGACCAAAGGGACATTTGCCCCGGGCCCATTTACTTCTGAGAGGCCCAAAGCAGCTACCCCTTGAGCCCACAACAGTTTAATCAGGGGCCTTTAATATTTTACCAAACCGGGCCTCTTTACTGTGTTCCATACCCGGCGGCTCCTATCACTTTGTTTCCCCGCAAGTTGCGGCCAGTCCCCAGTCACAGTGATTCCCCACGTCCGGGGCCCTCTTTCTATCTTAGTTCCCCTACGGCCTTCTGGGAGGAAGTTAGTTAAGGTCACTTCCTCCAGGGCAGCCAACAGTGGAAACATGGAAAGGAGGAAGAGGAGGAGGCAGTGGCACACATGGGAGGGATACTATGGAAGCCTGGTGCTTCAAACTCCCATCACCTTAGGTCAGCCAGCTCTCACTGCACCCCAGGGAAGCCATTATTCTGCAAAAGTTATGAAACAAATTGCTTTTTATATATGTATGTATTTTCTTTTCCTGGTCATAGACCATGGCAGCACAACAATGGGTAGCTCCTCCCCATCCAAGCAAATGAACAAATACCTTAAGGTATTTGTTCATTTGCTTGGATGGGGAGGAGCTACCCATTGTTGTGCTGCCATGGTCTATGACCAGGAAAAGAAAATTACGATTTAAAGTCATACACCCCATATATATTAGCTGTGTTTCCTTCCTAACTATTTCAATATAGAGAAGCCTTTTCAAGTGAAGTGACTCCTGGACCCTATTGCACCTAATCTTAGGAGCATACCAAGCTACCTTTATCCTAAGGCGGAGTCTTTGGTGAAACTCCTGCCCTTATCCAGTTTGAGACATTTCGCTGCAAGTCGGACTCCCTCACCTCTGGGTGTTGCAATAGGCATACCAGACCATCTCAACAGATAAAATTCATAGCTTGTCATTAAAAAATTCTGTTAGGTAAATAAAAAAGGTATTACAAGATACAAATTTGATCTGTTTTTTACATTCTTTCAGGATCTTATCTTAACAAAATACATTCGTCTAGCAGGAGCACTCCCCTGATGTTTGAGGTCTCACCTTTCTGAACCTTCCAGGGCCTTATCAGCCAAAGGTTCTTTTAAACTGTCCGAGGCTATCAACACATCTGTATCTGCTCTTTCTCAGCCAGCTTATCAACTAAAAACAGGTTATTTCTTCAGATGATATCCTCTCATCTTGTCTGATCTTTCACAGTCAACGTTTATGCATTGAGCTGCACTGTGGTGTTTAGCTTATGTGTCCTGGATCCAATAGTTGAAGATAAAGCACTCCACTCTTTTAAGTTTCTAAATGGAACCACGTTTCTATTTGACAGTGGGGCATTCTTTAAGTAGTGAAGACAAGCTTTCCATAGTTTGCAGCCTTCTCTCTCTCCTTAACCTTGCCCTTTCGTGTCCTACGTCACTTCCGCCCTTTTGTATCATATATATATATATATATATATATATATATATATAAAAGCAATAACACCATTTATTTCTATCATCTTTGGTATCTCTAGAGACTGGAGTATTTTATTAGATTACTTATGCATCAATTTGTTTGTTTATTTAATATATCACATTTTCACATAATGCGGTGAACCATCTCCTTCTATAATAATGACTTAGTCACAGGGCTGGTGCAAGATTATTTTGTACCTTCGGCAAGACCAGCTACTTGCACCACCACCCAAAACAAAAATTGACAACTTTGTGTGTCTCTTTTTTCCCTCAGCCCCTTTGTGTGTCTTTCTCCCCTTCCCCCAGCCCCTCTGTGTGACTCTTTCTCCCCTTCCCCAGCCCCTCTGTGTGTCTCTTCTGTCCCAGCATCTTTGTGGGTCTCATTTCCCCCCCCTCCCAGATCCCCTGTAGGTCACTCCCCTCAGCCTCTTTGTGTGTCTCTTTCGTTTTCCAGCTTTTTCTGTGTTTCTTAATCCCCCCACAGTCCTCTTTTGTGCCTCATTTTCCACACCGGTCTCTCTGTGTGTCTTTGTCCCCAAAGCACTCTGTGTGTATCTTTCTCCCCAGGCCTCTATGCATCTGTTTGTCCCCCATCTCCATTGTACATTTTTGTCCCCCTAGCCACTCTGTGTCTCCTTGACCCCACAGCCCTCTGTGCACCTCTCCATCCCCCTCAGCCATCTGTGCACCAATACCCCCTTAGCCCTCTGTGTGCCTCTCCACCCCTCAGCTCTCTGTGTGCTTCTACCCCACAGCCCTCTCCGGGCAATAAAGGAAGTATAAACATATGATGACTCTTTACATGAAGTGTGTAAGTCATATGTAGGGGAGGTGTGCCTAGGACTACATAAACAAAGTGATTTAACTCCTAAATGGCAGAGAATTGAGCAGTAAGACTACAGGGGCATGATCTATATACAAAACCTGCTTCATTAAGCTAAATTTGTTTCGGTTACTATAGTGTCCCTTTAACTGAAGATGTTTAAGTGAACAAACATAATTTTGTCCTGAACAATCCAGGTATTCCATCAACAACCAACCATAAGAAACCGCCATCTTATATAAAGTGTGAAATAACAAATGTTCTGATAAGGTGTAGGGAGTGGAATAGGGAGGGTCTTTGCTATTTTGACATATAGTTATTTGTAAAAAGTTTATTCCACCCTCTTCCAATTTCTACCTTGCATTCAGTCTCTGGTGGTCCAGGGGACAGCCTATCCACTGGGGCCAGGGCAGGTCATGAGATAAGAGATATCTTTCTTGGAGCTTTGGCACTTACACTTAATGTCAGAGCATTGCCATGGATTACCAAGACAATGCCCTGACACTGTAAGTGCCAAAGCCTGCAAGAGATATTAGAAGTGGAGGTGCAAATGTAGGCTTCATAGTTGCCAACATTTTGGAAAAAAATTCCAGGGACAATTTTCTCAGGAAATTTTATATACGCTCTATGGATAAAAGTATAGGTACACAGCTATTGAATTCGGGATTATTTTAACTCCTAGTGACCGAATAATCTAAATTTTATTAAAGACAGGAGGCGAATATTTGCTTATCTTTCTTTACTGTAACTCCCAGCAGCAAAGAAACAGTTAACAGCAGTGTAAAAAAGTTTAACCAATCAGTATGCATTACAGTAATAAACTTTCATCAGGCTCCTCCCAATTCCTCTTTCTTGATGTAGCCGAACAGTCGTAGAGTCAACCATGTAAATGTAGAACCATTAAAACGATGAACAGGTAACGGTGTAGGTATCCGGTAGGATGAAGGTAGTGATCAACCCGCAGGTAGATTCGAGACAGAAGGCAAGTGATCTTCACACTAGGAGGAAGGAAAAACATTGTGAAAGTATGGTCTCTTTGGCAAGAGAAAAGCCAAATTAAATGCAGTGAACTGACTTCCAATTTAAGTGCAAGCTCTAATTTATGATAATTAACTGTGTGGTATGTAGAGTAAGTGACACACCTAGAATATAATAAACCAATCTACAATTGAAAGCGGGTTTAGCATATAATAACGACCTAATGAGTATAGGCTAGAGAAAAGAGAGGATGTTAGTCATAGTTAGAACTGGAGATAGTACAGGATACTTACCTAGAAGGGTGGGTAAAGAGAATCCAGGGTGGGAAAATATTCGCTTCCTGTCTTTAATAAAATTTAGATTATTCGGTCACTAGGAGTTAGAATAATCCCGAATTTTATGGCAAGACAGGAGGCTTCATATTTGCTATTTTAACGCACAGATAGCAAGGACAGAGAAACGTGTGGAGAATGTGTCTAAAATAAAAGGTACGGAAGGTGGATTCTCTAGACCAATCAGCGGAGGATAGAATCTCCGCTAAGGAACCTCCAGCTATGAGTGCCGAGGAGGCGGCCGCGCCTCTAACCGAGTGAGTTCCGAAAGATGCATCAATGCCAGCCAGGGCTAGAAGCCATTTAATCCAACGTGCAATGGTAGGGCACGAGACTGGTTTGTGAGGTCGTACATAAGATGCCAGGAGGGGCCCAGTAGGTGCTCTGAGAGGGGTAGTGCGAGCGATATAGTGTCTTATACGCCAGGCTACGCAGAGGAGGGGTTTCTCCGAGAAGTAAGGGTAGCTCACAGTAGATGAGTTGGTCTTGGTGCGTCTAGTGATATGAAAGTGTACCCCCCTCCGGTGTGAAATCGAGGGCATGAAAGTCGGAAACTCTTCTGAAGGAGACCAAGCAAAGGAGGAGAGCTAATTTGGCTGAAAATTGGCGTAGGGAGAGCGCCTCGTTGTCCGGCCAAGCTTCCAAGAACGTGAGCATGATGGCCACGTCCCAGAATTGATTATATTTGGGAGTCGGGGGTCTAGTGATGCGGATGCCCCGCAAGAGTCTACAGACAGAAGGGTGTTTGCCTACTGAAGAACTTTCGATAGGAACGTGCGCTGCAGAAATAGCAGACCGAAACACGTTAATGGTCCAGTAGGATTTAACCTGGTCGAACAGAGACGACAGGAAATTGATAATATTAATTATAGATGTTGAAAAGGGATCTAGGTCCCTTTCCAAGCACCAGCAACTCCATAGGCGCCATGCAGAGATGTAAGAGCGTCTGGTTCCCGGGGCCCATGAATCCCAAAGGAGTCCCTGAGCAGTTGTCAAAAGGCCTGAGACATTCCAAGATCCCCTGAAACGGTCCAAGCCACTAGTTGGAGATGATCCTGGATTGCCAATGGGTGAAAGTTGCCTGTCGGGTCTCTGAGGAGGTCCCAGGTGTTGGGTAGCAGCAGGGGGAAGTCCACTGACATTTCCAGGAGGTAAGGATACCATGGTTGGGCCCGACATAGCGGGGTCACTAGTGTTATCTTGACACCCTGAGTTTTGAGGTGCTGTAGTGTGCATGGAATCATGGAGAATGGAGGGAACGCATATGCCCTGGACATCGGCCACGTCTGTAGGAAGGCATCGACTGCAAGGCACGCTGGGTCCGGCAACCAGCTGTAAAAAGCGCCCGTCTGCCTGTTGAGGTAAGATGCAAAGAGGTCCAGGTTGAATGGTCCCCGGCAGACCTGGAGACGGTGAAATATTTGTGGATTCAGTTGCCAATTGCTGGAGTCCCTCCAGTGTCGGGAGAACCAGTCTGCGACGAGGTTGTCTGATCCCGGTAGATATTCCGCTCACAGGGAGATATTCCTGTCTAGGCAGAACTGATATAATTCTTTGGTCAGATCTGAGAGCATCTTCGATTTGGAACCTCCTAGATGATTCACATAACGAACTGCGGACACGTTGTCCATCTTCAGCACCACGAAACAGTTGTAGACATCTTTGGCGAAACTGCGGATTGCAAATGAGCCTGCAATCAGTTCGAGGCAGTTGATATGAAGTGCTCGTTCCGAGTGGGACCAGAGTCCTCCTGTAGAGCTTTCCGAGCAGGTTGCGCCCCATCCGAGCAGACTTGCATCCGATTCCAGGATGAAGTCTGGTTGGGATCCGAAAATGGCTCTTCCATTCCAAGCGTCCATATGTTGTAGCCACCAATGGAGTTTGAGCCGGACTTCCTCCATGAGTGTGATCTGTTGGTCGTAGGACATCGACTGATGCAAGTATTGGGTCTTCAGGCGTTGCAGTGCCCAGTAGTGCAGTGGGGCAGGGAATATAGCCTGTATTGAGGCGGAAAGCAAGCCGATGGTGCGGGCTAGATCTCGCAGGCGGAGGTGTGGTGATATCAGTAACCTCCGAATGTCTCTTTTTATGGATTCGATTTTGGATGCCGGAAGTTGAAGGACTGCTTGAACAGAGTCTATCTGGAATCCCAGGAATTGTATCGTCTGGGACGGTGTTAGAGATGATTTCTGGTGATTGATAACGAAGCCAAGATTCTGCAATAGGGCGGAGGTCATGCTTGTATGAAGGTTGAGAGTTTCCTGGAGGATATCGTCCAGATAGAGCGGATTCCTTGGGAGCGCAGTAAGGCCATCACTGGTTTCATTAGTTTGGTAAAGCACCAGGGTGCAGAAGATAGGCCGAAGGGGAGGCAGGTGAACTGCCATAGTGCTTGTTCCCAACGAAACTGAAGGAGGCAGTGGTGTGCTGGTGTTACCGGCACCGTGAGGTATGCATCCTTTAGATCGAAGCGGGAGAACCAATCTCCCTCTGAGAGTAGGTCTCTCAATAAATGGATCCCCTCCATTTTGAAGTGACGGTATGTGATGAACCTGTTCAGATCTCTCAGGTTGATGACAGGTCGTAGACCTCCTGATTTTTTTCTTGACTAGAAACATGTTGCTTATGAAGATCTGTGGGCCAACAACTCTTTCGATCGCACCCTTGGTGAATAGATCGTCGAGTTCGCTCCGTAGAGTCGACTCGTCTAACAGTGACATTTTGATTGGGGTAGGAGGAGAATTTTGTATTGGTTCGACTGAAAAATCCAGGTGGAACCTGGACACCGTCTGAAGGATCCAAGGATCCTGAGTGAGTTGAGACCACTGTTGGGGAAAAAAGGGTTAACCTGCCTGCAATAGGAATATGAGAATAAGGAAAGTCCATTACCTGTAGCAGTGCGACCGCGGAGGGAAGCGGATCCACGTCCTCTGATAGCTCTGCGAGAGGGAAAAAATTGCCTGTGGTGGAATCGGGTATTGCCCGAGTTCCAGGTGTCTGAAGGTCGAGGCCTGTAGCCTGTGAAGGCAGCTCTGCCAGTCGCTCGGCCTCTATAGCGACCAGCTCTTCCGGAAAAACGCTGAGCGCAAAATACCTTGCGAATGGATGATTGTGCCTTTGTAAGCGTAGTAAAAACAGAGACGTGCTTACTTAGTTCTTTTATGAACTAGTCTCCAAATAACATGCCTTGATCGTCTGGACCAAGTTCTTTAGTGCCCAATTCGGCAAGCTTGGCATCGATTTTATAAAGGACGGCCTTCCGCCGTTCAGTTGATATTGCCACATTGGCATTGCCTAAAAGGCATAAGGCCCTTTGTGCCCACTCTCGCACCATAGGTGCATCAAATGTGCCACCTGATAAAGCCTCGTCTGCAATAATGAAGATTTGTATGAGCGGGCCCGCCACATCCATCAACTTGTCTTGAGTGGCTTTCAGACCCTGTTCTAGACCCTTACGGGGGTCTTTCCCTGACTTGGTTAGAAAGGTCACAAGGAAAGGGTCAAATTCGGGTGTATTAGCCACCTTGTCTGGGATAGTGGGGCGTGGGCATTCTGCCCTTAATTTGGCTCTCACCTCTTTTTCTAAAGGCCGACGGAGCCACATTCTACAGTATTTGGCAATGTGGTCCGGGGGCGTCCATTCGGCCGATCTAGGGTGCCTGATGCATCTGGGGTCAAATAAAGGGCTACCAGAGGTGTCAAATAAGGTATCATCTTTTAAGTTAGGGTTTTCAGAGGTGAGATCAGACTCCAATTGGAATTCCTCTAGAGGTATGAGGGGGGGGTTCATTAGTTGCAGAATCGGAAGGGTAAAGGTCTCGGAATGTCTTATGAGGCGGAGCCTCAGTATCCGAGTGTTCTGCGTAGTATTCGTCTAATACTTGGAGATTATAATTAGAGGTTGAACACTCAAATGAGTCAAAATCATGTTGGGAGGTGGTTTGCTTGGGTTTAGAAAAGGGCACTTTAGGGTGTTTAGCAGACGCTTTGCCTTTACCGGCGGTGGCGCTATCGCCCTTCCAAGGGCGTTTGCGAGGGGCTTCTTCATGCTCTGAAGCGCGAGAATCCTCGGAGTCTGAGAGTTGGGTAATGGTCGCCGTAGGGGCTGGGATTGTCTGCTCGCGGAAAGCCGCTAAAGCTTTGGGTATAGATTCAGTAATGGCATTGAATAGCCAAGCCTTAAGTTCGGCAGAAACTGCTGGTTCTGGCACATCCGACATAATGTCAGTAACAGTGGGGTCACCACAAAAGAAATTAATTATTATATTTACAATATATATAAAATGTTTTTGTTTTTTTTTTGTGTGCAGACAATCTAATTACAATGAGGCGGTGGACTTAGACTGCGTGTAAAAAAGCAGGAGAGCAATTATCTTGTAACAGTGGGGTTCGTCCACAATTTATCAGTGGGGTTCACCCAGAGAGAGAAGGACAATATAGTGTCCAAGATCTAATAACAGGTATGTGCCTGTGTTATCATATAGGGATTACCCTGTATAGAGGCAGCAAAGGGGGTCACCTTTGAAGGAGAGGCTAGAGGGGGTCACCCTCAGAATAAAGGCTAGAGGGGGTCACCCTCAGAATTAAGCAAGGATTTTTGTAAGCTGTGTTGGTAGTTATGCTGAAATCTGCAAGAAAAAATGGAAATTTTGAGTATTGGGTATGTATCTTTAATTTTTTAAACTAAAGGGTCTGGGGCTTTAAGAGGTAAAAAATATACTTACCAAACGGCTGGGTCGCGATCTGCCGTGAGAGCCGAAACACAAGGGAACCGCCGCGCATAAGCCTACCACAAGATGGCGCTGAGAGGGAAGCCCGGGAAAAAACTGCAAGAAATGGCCGCGGCATGAAAAAAGGCGGGACACGTCTCTATGGCACATAGTGTGTGAGGAAACTGAGCAGCTGCGCGGACCGGTAAAATGCCAGGCGCTGCGGAGAAAGCGTTAGTGCTATGTGGAAATTATACTGACAATACAAAAAATAAAAGGGTGAAGAAATGTTGAGGTAATCTGAGTTTGTGGGCTGACTGGAGTGTCAGCCCGTGTAAACTAAGTAAATAGAAGCAAAAGCACAGAAACAGAAAAGGAAAAATTGTATGTAGAAATATTAAAATATTAAAATAATATACAATATATATAAGTCAGCTAAAATACAGCATTAATAGGAGTATAATTAGAATAGACTCACCTGGGAGGCTAAGCAGCAAAGAAAGAGGGATTGGGAGAAGCCTGATGGCAGTTTATATTACTGTAATGCATACTGATTGGTTAAACTTTTTTACACTGCTGTTAACTGTTTCTTTGCTGCTGGGAGTTACAGTAAAGAAAGATAAGCAAATATGAAGCCTCCTGTCTTGCCATAAAATTCAGGTGTTCCAATCAGACCTGTAGCGGAACACCAATAATAAATCCACGAATTCCGCTGGTTCAGAAACGAATCCACAGTCAAGCGCTGAAACAACAAGGCAATGTCCCCAACCTCCCAATAACCGGACGAGACACAGTTTTGGGAGTCAACTGAAATCCTTTTAATCGGCTGGACAATTTATACAAGTCCCCATGCAAGGGGTTTCCTGAGTCCCTCCCCAGGGGCACTCCCAGAGGGGACTACATGGGGGACTTACATGACAACATATTTCTCCCATCAGGCACCGCTGCACGAGAGGGATCATCCTCCCAGAATGCACCGTTAAGGGGATTATCCCCTCGTGCAGCAGAACCAACAATTCACACAAAAATACATAACTTGTTAAATACACGGTGGATTTACACGAATGGACGTTCGGTAGATAGCTGGGGTCTGAGCGCATCATTCGTGAGATTACCGCTCAGATCCCAGCTAAAATAACCGAACGACACACGAAAAACACATTTCTTTTAAAACATACGAAAAGGACCGATTGCTTTTAGTGAACACGATCCTAAAACTCCCGAACGTCCTGGAGGCTCAGCAGTGTTCGTGCCGTCGAATAGCTATTGGGAGTACTATGCGTTCGACGACCCGGCCCCGCTGAGGAACAAAGGATCCAAGATGGCCGACCGCCGCATGGTCGGTAGTCGAACGACGGCCACCCAGGAGAGCCTCTAATAACCGAACAATGTTGCAATCGGTTAACTAGCGCCACACGCCTCTAAGTGTGTGGGCTATTAGGGGGTATCGCGTTCGGTTCCCGAACGGCTCTCTAAAGTGCCGTTCGTGAAACGAAAGAAAATCCCCATACAAAACCGCCATTTGCATTCGGCGGAAACAGCAATACAGGCAATGCAGAGAATACATTAAGTATACATAGAAGAGTAAAGCACATATCTTCCCAGACCTATAGGCAACCCTTAAAGGCATAGTCTCTAGTTATAGTCCAAGTGGCTAGGTTTGCCACAATGCTCCCCCAGAACCAAGCCGGCACACACAGTCTGATCCCAACGGATCGGCTTGGGGATGTCCGGAGAAGTGCTCACAGATCATTTCTCAAGGTCTGTTTGTCTGGACAACCCGTCGGCGTTACCGTTCTGTTTCCCTGGGCGATAATGTATCATAAAGTCAAAGGGCTGTAGCGCCAAACTCCAGCGCAACAGCCTGGCATTGTCTCCAGCCACACGGTTTAGCCACACCAACGGGTTGTGATCTGTGAGCAACGAAAAGGGTTGCCCGTAGAGATATGGCTGTAACTTTTTCAGGGCCCACACCACGGCCAGGCATTCTTTTTCTATGGTGGCGTAGCTCACTTCTCGGGGTAACAATTTCCGACTCAAGTATGCTACGGGTGTTCTCCGCCATCGGCTCCGACCTGGCTCAGTACTGCTCCCAATCCAAACATTGAGGCGTCTGTGTGAACAAGAAAACGTTTAGTTGGATCAGGAGCAGCCAGTACTGGGGCATTGGTCAGAGCCGTCTTCAGTTGGTTGAATGCCTGTTCACACTCTGGGGCCCAGATGACCTGCCGGGGCAGGTTTTTCTTCATCAGGTCAGTCAGGGGTTTGGCCAGGGCACTGTAATTGGGCACAAATTTTCTATAGTATCCTGCGGTACCTAAGAAAGCGAGAACTTGGGTTTTGGTCCTAGGGGTAGGCCACTGGGCTACCGCTTCAATCTTTGCGGGCTCAGGCTTCTGTTGCCCGCTCCCCACCCGGTGTCCTAAATATTGGACCTCTGCCATCCCTTCAAGGTAAGCCCTGCCTCCCGGATCCGATCTATTACCCTATATGTTGTAGGTGATCCGACCAGGTCTGACTGTAGATGGCAATATCATCCAGGTATGCACACGCATAATCCTGGAACCCGTCCAGTAGCCGATCCACCATCCGCTGGAAGGTCGCGGGGGCGTTCTTCATCCCGAATGGCATGACTCGAAATTGGTACAAGCCAAACGGGGTGACAAACGCCGACTTGGGAATGGCGTCCTCGGCTAGTGGAATTTGCCAGTACCCCTTACAAAGATCTATTGTAGTGAGATACTGACCCCTGGCCATCCTATCTAGCAGCTCGTCTATCCGAGGCATCGGGTAGGCGTCCGACACGGTTTTGTCGTTCAACCTCCGGTAGTCCACGCAGAACCGAGTGGTACCGTCTTTCTTGGGAAACAGGACTACCGGTGATGCCCAGGGGCTATCTGAGTGTTCGATAACCCCCAACTGCAACATCTCTTCAATTTCCTTCCTCATATGTTCCCGCACGGATTCAGGAATCCGATATGGGGTCTGTCGCATGGGAAGCTGTCCCGGGGTTTCCACTCGGTGGGTGGCTAGTGGAGTGTACCCAGGTAAGTTAGAAAAGGTGGCACCCTTTGTCGCTATCAGTTCTTGTACCTGGATACGCTCTTGAGGACTTAGCCGCTCCCCCAGCTGAACCCCCTGGGAGGGCTCCTTCTGCTCCTCCTGCTCTAACAGATCCGGAAGGGGCAGGTTCTCCTGATCTTCGGAGGCGGGCGTGCAAATAGCTGCCACGTCCTCCGTTCGCTCGTGGTAGGGTTTGAGCATGTTCACATGGAGCATGCGTCTCTTCCCTACTCCGGAGCATGGGCCGATCACATAGGTGGTATCGCATCTCTGCTCTACCACCTGGTATGGGCCCTGCCAGACGGCCTGCAGTTTATCGGTGCGGACAGGTTTGAGGATTAACACCTTCTGTCCCACTTGAAAACTACGGTCTCTGGCCCCTCGGTCATACCAACGACGCTGCCGTTGTTGGGCGGCCTGGAGGTTGGTGCGCACTGCCTGGGTCAATTCCTCCAGGCGATCCCGGAACGCCAGCACGTATGGTACAATAGGGGTCCCATCTGCGCTACTCTCTCCCTCCCAATGCTCTCTAATGAGATTCAACGGTCCCCGGACCCTTCTCCCAAACAGCAGTTCAAATGGGGAGAAACCGGTAGACTCTTGGGGTACCTCTCTGTAAGCAAACAACAGATGGGGAAGGAATCGTTCCCAGTCCTTATGGGTCTCTCCGAATGTCCGGAGCATCTGTTTTAGGGTACCGTTGAACCTCTCACATAATCCATTGGATTGCGGGTGGTATGCGGAGTTAATGATCAGCTTAATGCCACATATCCTCCATAACTGCTGAGTAACCTCAGCCGTGAATTGGGTCCCCCTATCGGAGACCATTTCCTGTGGGAACCCTACTCGGGAGAATATTTTCATCAAGGCTTCGGCTACGGTCTCAGCGTGGATATTAGTTAGGGCAATCGCCTCGGGGTACCGGGTGGCGTAATCCACCACGGTCAGGATATACCGTTTCCCAGAGGGGCTGGGTTTTGGTAGCGGCCCCACTATATCTACTGCTACACGGCTGAATGGTTCCTCAATTATAGGTAGGGGACATAGTTTTGCCTTGTGGCGATCCCCCCTCTTGCCTACCCTCTGACACACATCACAGGAGGTACAATATTGCCTCACGTCTTTAGAAATCCCGGGCCAAAAGAAAGTGTGCGTTAAGCGATACCGGGTCCGGGTCATCCCTAAATGGTCGGACAGAGGGATATCATGGGCTATTCTAAGTAACTCCTGCCTATACTTCTGGGGCACTACCAGCTGCTTGGTTTGGAGCATCACAGAGTTGCCTATTGCCCTTTCCGCCACCCGGTACAGTAACTTCTTTTCCCAAACGTACCGTTCTCCTTCCCGCCCCACCTGGTCCGTGTCTACCCTATCTCGGTACACCTGCAGTGTGGGGTCTGTCTGAACTTCGGCCTCAAAAGTGGTTGGGGTGTCCCAGGTCATATCTGTCAAGGGGGGGTCATGGTTTCTTACCTGAGCCTCAGAGTGTGCTGGTGGTGCCGTGGTGCGAGCCTGTTGTCGTGTAGTTACCGGGTGAGCCTCTTGCGAAGGGACCTGGGGTAGGAAAGCGGAGGTCATCTGGCCCAAGTCATTCCCCAAAACAACATCCGCCGGTAACTTCTTCATTATGGCCACCTCTACAACCCCCTCCCCAGCACCCCAGTTCAAATGTACCTTGGCCGTAGGTAACCGGTACATGGCTCCCCCTGCTACCCGGACAGCCACGGATCCGCCAGTATGGGCCGTATCCGGAACTAAATGTGGTGCCACTAGGGTCAGAGTGGCTCCCGAGTCCCTCAGCCCCTGTACTTCTTTCCCTCCCACAAACACAACTTGGCGGTGATGCTGCCGGTTGTCCGTGGCTTGCACAGACATCACTTCATACAAGACCCCCAATGGTTCCTCGGTTTGCAGACTTGCCAGCTCCGATTGGTCAGGGTCCATGTGGTAAAAATGTGCTGCCGCCCTCGGAGCGGAGTTCTGCCCTACCTGGTTCCACACCTGCCTGCTCCGATTCTGGGTGCACTCTCGGGACATATGTCCCCACTGCCGGCAGGTATGGCATTGAATGTTGGCTCTGCCATTGTAGCAGGATGGTGGTGGTGGGTTCCCCGGTGCTGGCCGGAAGGGAGCGGAGTTGGTTGGTGTGGAGATGGTCGGGTGGTGTGGTACCGCTGGTCTCAGGGAAGCCCTGTTGGGAAGCCCATGATGCCTCCTGGCGTCAAAGTGCTGATCCGCCAACTGGGCGGCTTCGGTTAAGGTGAGGGGTTTTCTGTCCCTTACCCATTCCTGTGCCTCTGGTGACAGTCCGTTAAAAAATTGCTCCAGCAGGATGAGTTGGCGCAGTCCCTCCATGGTGGTGGCTTGGCTCGCCTGAATCCACCCTTGAGACGCTTGGTCGAGCTTATGTGCCCACTCAGCGTGGGAATCTTTCTCCGGCTTCCTCAATCCCTGAAATTTACGCCGATAGGGCTCCGGGGTTATGGCATACCTCTCCAGAATTGCCCTCTTAACTTTAAAATAGTCCTTGCTGTCCTCTCTGGGCACAGCGCGATACGCCTCTGCTGCTCGGCCTGCCAACTTGCCTGCTAGTAAGGGTACCCACATGGCCTGTTCCAGATCGTGTAGGTCGCATAACCGCTCAAAGTCCTGCAGGTATCCGTCAATCTCATCCTTCTCCTCGCAGAACGCTTTAAATGCCTGGTAGGGTATTTTCTGCTTCATTGGAGCGCCGAATGAGTTGGCGATGGATTCTGCCCTGGATGGTGACCTCTGGTGCTGCTGTGCCATAATGTAATCCTGGACGTCCGCCATCAGCACGGTTAAGATGTCCAGGGTTACTGGCTGTGGTACGAGTTCTAGCCGGGTTCTCAGTTCCCTCTGGTATGGTGTTTCCTCCCTGGCAGGTGGGGGTGGACTGCTGTGTGCTTGGTCGCCCTCCATCAGCTCTGCAATCAGTACTGCTTTGGATTTGTTGCTAGCGCTTTTCCCTCTAGCCTCCAGCAGCTCCTTTAGCATCTGTCTCTTTAACGCCGTGTAATCAGTCCCCATTCACTGATCGCTTTCGTCTGTTTGTTGCATACGAATTGCCTTTTCCCTTTTCCGTTCGGTTGTTCCTTTCATTCGAATGCGCTGTATTCGGCTGTAGAGTTGGATCCCGTCGCTTGCCACCAATTGTAGCGGAATGCCAATAATAAATCCACGAATTCCGCTGGTTCAGAAACGAATCCACAGTCAAGCGCTGAAACAACAAGGCAATATCCCCAACCTCCCAATAACCGGACGAGACACAGTTTTGGGAGTCAACTGAAATCCTTTTAATCGGCTGGACAATTTATACAAGTCCCCATGCAAGGGGTTTCCTGAGTCCCTCCCCAGGAGCACTCCCAGAGGGGACTACATGGGGGACTTACATGACAACATATTTCTCCCATCAGGCACCGCTGCACGAGAGGGATCATCCTCCCAGAATGCACCGTTAAGGGGATTATCCCCTCGTGCAGCAGAACCGACAATTCACCCAAAAATACATAACTTGTTAAATACACGGTGGATTTACACGAATGGACGTTCGGTAGATAGCTGGGGTCTGAGCGCATCATTCGTGAGATTACCGCTCAGATCCCAGCTAAAATAACCGAACGCCGCACGAAAAACACATTTCTTTTAAAACATACGAAAAGGACCGATTGCTTTTAGTGAACACGATCCTAAAACTCCAGAACGTCCTGGAGGCTCAGCGGTGTTCGTGCCGTCGAATAGCTATTGGGAGTACTATGCGTTCGACGACCCGGCCCCGCTGAGGAACAAAGGATCCAAGATGGCCGACCGCCGCATGGTCGGTAGTCGAACGACGGCCACCCAGGAGAGCCTCTAATAACCGATTGCAACAATGTTGCAATCGGTTAACTAGCGCCACTCACCTCTAAGTGTGTGGGCTATTAGGGGGTATCGCGTTCGGTTCCCGAACGGCTCTCTAAAGTGCCGTTCGTGAAACGAAAGAAAATCCCCATACAAAACCGCCATTTGCATTTGGCGGAAACAGCAATACAGGCAATGCAGAGAATACATTAAGTATACATAGAAGAGTAAAGCGCATATCTTCCCAGACCTATAGGCAACCCTTAAAGGCATAGTCTCTAGTTATAGTCCAAGTGGCTAGGTTTGCCACAAGACCCATTTCCACAGGTGTATAAAATCAAGCACCTAGCCTTGCAGTCTGCATTTACAAACATTTGTAAAAATAAAATTGGTGGTTCTGCAGAGCTCAGTGAATTCAAGCTTGGTACTGTGATGGGATGCCACCTTGCAATAAGTCAATTTGTGTTGAGATCACTGTTTAGTAGACGAAGCCCACAATGCACAGGAGAGCTGAAAGCAAATGGACCAAGTTCTCAGTACAAAAGGAATCAAATGGAGAGACTAGTCAAGGAAGCACAAATGTCAGGACAGGCGGCACAGGTTCAGAGGTGATAGTACAGGCAAGTGACAAAAGCAGGATACGGCAGTTTAGTCACTGAAGATCTTTACATAATCAGAAACACAGTAAAACTGAGCGAAGAGTCAAGTGCTAGTGGAGTTTAAATAGGGAGAGAGGGCAGTCCACTTAATGAAGCTCCTCCCTGGTCTCCATCTCCTGTCTTTTTAGGAGGCCTTATTTCAGCGTGCACCATATGTTTCTCGCAAAGCGGCAGTACTTGAATGATTGCAAGAGGACTGCATGAGTGATGGGGCAGGCCACTCTGTCTGAAGAGCTGTGCTCTGACACGGCATCTCGATGGAGGAAGAGAGAGACGCAAGGTAGGTGAGTGTGGGAGGGGGACCTGATAGTTTGTGAAATTTCATCCCTGATAGATATTCCATGTTCAACTGTTTGTGATATTATTGGAAGGTGGAAGCATTTAGGAACAGCAGCAAATTAACCACATATCAGAAGATTGCGTAAAGTCACCGAGTGCTGAGGTGCATGGTGCTTAAAAGTCGCCAACATTCTGCTGATTCCATACCTGAAGAGTTGGTGGGAGCTTCATGGAATGGGTTTCCATGGCCAATCATCTGTATGCAGCCTCACATCAATAAGTACAATGCCAAGCGTCGGATCGAGTGATGTAAAGCATACTGCCACTCAGGGGCGGACTGAGAACCCTCAGGGCCCCCGGGCAAAATAAATCAAGGGCCCCCTTACAGGCCCCACCCATACTCTGCAGCAAGCGCCACCCTTGTCCCGCCTCCATGCACCGCCTCCAGCCACACCCTACACAATCTTTAGACACAAGGAACAAAAGGGCAATAAGCCCTTCGAGGCCCCAGCAGAGACTACAATTGAGGGCTAATGGGCCATGGAGGGGGGTCTTTCTAGCGGGGGGCTATCTCAGTGTCCTTTAGAGAGTGTGTTAGAAAGAATCCCCTCCAGGCCCCATTAGAGACTACAATGGAGTCTAATGGGGCCTGGAGGGTGGTCTCTCCAACACTCTGGTTTCTATTCACAATATAGCAACACAACATAGCTCGCTGATACCTAGGCCAAGTTGGCTCCTCTTACCTTAATTACTGTTGCTGGCTGGCAGTCTGTGGGCTTGCTTGCTGCGGCTGGCAGGCTGTGGGCTTGCTGGCTACTGCCGGCAGGCTGTGGGCTTGCTGACTGCGGCTGGCAGGCTGTGGCTTGCTGGCTGCGACTGGCAGGCTGTGGGCTTGCTGGATGTAAGCCTGTGGCTTGCTGTAGGCCTGTGGCCTGGCTACTGGCCTGTGGGCTGGCTAACTGGCTGGCTACTGGCCAGCCTGTAGGTTGGCTGGCTGGCTACTGGGGCACTTGTAAATTATTTAAAGAAATAATCTATGCACAATTACCACTACTGCTCCAGAGTAAGTTGTCAAACCATTTAAGAACAGTTTGACAACTTACCTGGGATCTGCTGGGATATGGGGCTGTAGTAGGGAATAGGAGCAGTGGTGCAATGTGTGTGAAAGGTTCAGTGTGTGTGTGGGGGTGTAGTGTGTGAATGTGTAGGGTGTGTGGGCAGTGTATGTGTGTGGCAATGTTAGTATGGGGGGCTGTGTATGGGGGTCTGTGTGTATATGGGTGGGCAGTGTATGTGTGTGTGTGAGGCAATGTGTGTAAATGTGTATGGTGTGTATGGGGGCAGTGTGTGAATGTGTATGGTGTGTGTGTGGGGGCAGTGTGTTTATGGGGCTAGAGTTCACTCTCACCACTGCGACCACCAGGAATCCCTGGGGGTCACAGTGTTGAGAGTGAACACTAGACCGTAGCTCCAGGGCTAGAGTTGACTCTCGCAAGAGCAGTAACGTTGCCATGGTAATCGCGGCAACGCTCTGTGCTCGTGCAAGAAGGACCCAGAGGAGCTGCAGGGTGAGCTCCCAGGTCCTCTCTTCCTCCCTCCCCTGCCCGCATGGTGCCTGCGGACAGGGGAGGGGGGCAATTGCCCTGTTGCCCCCCTGGATCCACCAGTGATATCTACAGCCCTTCTGTGTGCCTTTTTGTCTCCCCCCGTCCCTCTGTATGTTTCTTCCTCCCCCCCTCCTTCCCAGTCTCTCTTACCCCTCTGCCTCTTTCTCCCTCTCTTCCACTGTTTTTCTCCCCCCTTTCCCTGTCTCTCTCTCCCCACATCTCTCTTCCTCTCTGTCTCTTTCTCCCCCTCCCCATCTCTTTCTCCCCCTGTGTCTCATTCTTCCCTCTCTGTCTCTTTCTCCCCCTCCCCATCTCCCTATTCCCCCTCTTTCTCCCCCTCTTTCTCTTTCACCCCCCACCTATCTATTCCCCCTCTTTCTCCCCGTGTCTCATTCTTCCCTCTCTGTCTCTGTCTCCCCCCTCCCCATCTCTCTATTCCCCCCTCTTTCTCCCCCTCCCCATCTCTCTATTGCCCCCTCTGTCCCCCCCTCTTTCTACCCCCTCCCCAACTCTCTGTTCTCCCTCTTTCTCCCCCCTCCCCATCTCTCTATTGCCCCCTCTTTCTCCCCCTCCCCATCTCTC
>OW240918.1:106809704-106858229 GCA_933207985.1 Pelobates cultripes | reverse complement strand
TGAGTACATATTCTTCAAAACAGAATAATATGTAAAATCTCTCTCTCCATAATGCGTAAGTCTCCATGTGTCATACAAGCCCCTTTTAATCATAAACCTAGAACATTTTTCAGCCAGTCTATCACTATCTCTTTTGTGAGACTGAGTGGGATCTTCCCTATCAAGCTCAACATCCATAGTAAAATTTTTGTCCCCACACATTATCACGTGTCCACATGTATTCTCATTCAAGTCCATTATGTTTCTAAAAAAATTTTACTGACCGGTGTTTGGGAAATATATGTTAATTATAGTGTATTCTGTATTATTATTTTTTCCTATCCATAGCACATGTAGCGGAACGCCAATAATAAATCCACGAATTCCGCTGGTTCAGAAACGAATCCACAGTCAAGCGCTGAAACAACAAGGCAATATCCCCAACCTCCCAATAACCGGACGAGACACAGTTTTGGGAGTCAACTGAAATCCTTTTAATCGGCAGGACAATTTATACAAGTCCCCATGCAAGGGGTTTCCTGAGTCCCTTCCCAGGGGCACTCCCAGAGGGGACTACATGGGGGACTTACATTACAGCATATTTCTCCCATCAGGCACTGCTGCACGAGAGGGGTCCTCCTCCCTGAACCCACCGTTAAGTGGATTATCCCCTCGTGCAGCAGAACCGACAATTTACACAAAAATCCATAACTTTGTGAATATACGGTGGATTTACACGAATGGAGGTTCGGTAGATAGCTGGGGTCTGAGCGCATCATTCGTGAGATTACCGCTCAGATCCCAGCTAAAATAACCGAACGCTGCACGAAAAACACATTTCTTATAAAACATATAAAAAGAACAGATTGCTTGCAGGGAACAAAATACCGAATGGCCCGAAACTCCCGAACGTCCTGGAGGCTCAGCGGTGTTAGTGCCGTTTTTAGTACCATGCGCTCGACGACCTAGCACCGCTGAGGGAACAAAGGATCCAAGATGGCCGACCGCCGCATGGTCGGTAGTCGAACGACGGCCACCCAGGAGAGCCTCTAATTACGCCTCTAAGTGTGTGGGCTATTAGGGGTATTGCGTTCGGTTCACGAACGGCCCTCCAAAGTGCCGTTCGTGAAACGAAAGGAAATCCCCATACAAACCGCTATTTTCATTCGGCAGATGGCAAACACAGGCTATTCAGACAATACATGTAGCATACAACATACAGCGTAAAGCACATATCTCCCCAGACCTATAGGCAACCCTTAAAGGTATAGTCTCTGGTTATAATCCAAGTGGCTGGGTTTGCCACAATGCTCCCCCAGAACCAAGCCAGCATACACAGTCTGATCCCAACGGATCGGCTTGGGGATGTCCGGAGGAGCGCTCACAGATCACTTCTCAAGGTCTGTTTGTCTGGATAACCCGTCGGCATTACCGTTTTGTTTCCCTGGGCGATAATGGATCGTAAAGTCAAAGGGCTGCAGCGCCAAACTCCAGCGCAGCAGCCTGGCATTGTCTCCAGCCACATGGTTTAGCCATACCAACGGGTTGTGATCTGTGAGCAAGGAAAAGGGTTGCCCATAGAGATATGGCTGTAACTTTTTCAGGGCCCACACCACGGCCAGGCATTCTTTTTCTATGGCGGCGTAGCTCACTTCTCGGGGTAACAATTTCCGACTCAAGTATGCCACGGGGTGTGTGTGTTATGTGTAAATGTGACTTTATGTATTTTAAAGTGTTTTTGTGTCTTTTTGCAACCATGTGCTTAATGGAGTCTTGTGTCTATCCTGGGAGATAATTGAATTACTCTCCAGGATAGAAGACTCTGAAACTGGTTTGGGCCAGAAAGCCATGCTTAATTTAGTCACAAAGGACTTTCCCTTAACTTTTGAACCCCTGGTCTGATTCGTGCCATTTTTTAATATGTTGTTCCCCTGAATGGATTGATTATGAAAATGTATGTTTTATGTGAATGTGATGTATGGTTTTAGGAGTTATGAAAGTTGGGTAGAAAGTATGTTTTAACTGTATGTATAATTGAGTTTCTCTGTGATAAGGGAGGGAATGTGGGATGTAAATCTGTGATGTGATTGGTTGTTTTATACCTCCCTGTGGGCGTGTCCTGTATTTGCAAGACTGTAATAAAACCAGGCTGGTAAAAGCAGCACTCAGACCACTGCTTGACCCTCAACACGGAGCCTTGTCTCGCTTCTGGGATCTACTGTATGCTGTTAGGAGACTGGATTGCCAGGAGTGTAAGCTGTTCGCTCTGCTTTTCCTGTTCGCCTGCTAGCAGCTATTTGGGAGGTTCCAGTTCGGGAGTTGGAGTGCTATTTTGTATCCAGTTCGTGAGTTTTGGTGTTCTGCAGTAGCTGTGCCTGGATCTTCTGGAAAGGGGGCCGACGCCTAAAACGGTTTTACCTCTTTGTGTGCAAAACGTCCGCTATAATCGGGTAGGCGTCCGACACGGTTTTGTCGTTCAAACTCCGATAGTCCACGCAGAACCGAGTGGTACCGTCTTTCTTGGGAACCAGGACTACCGGCGATGCCCAGGGGCTATCAGAGTGTTCGATAACCCCCAACTGCAACATCTCTTCAATTTCCTTCCTCATATGTTCCCGCACGGATTCCGGAATCCGATATGGGGTCTGTCGCATGGGAAGTTGTCCCGGGGTTTCTACTCGGTGGGTGGCTAGTGGAGTGTACCCAGGTAGGTTAGAAAAGGTGGCGCCCTTTGTCGCTATCAGTTCTTGTACCTGGATACGCTCTTGAGGACTTAGCCGCTCCCCCAGCTGAACCCCCTGGGAGGGCTCCTTCTGCTCCTCCTGCTCTAACAGATCCGGAAGGGGCAGGTTCTCCTGATCTTCGGAGGCGGGCGTGCAAATAGCTGCCACGTCCTCCGTTCGCTCGTGGTAGGGTTTGAGCATGTTCACATGGAGCATGCGTCTCTTCCCTACTCCGGAGCATGGGCCGATCACATAGGTGGTATCGCATCTCTGCTCTACCACCTGGTATGGGCCCTGCCAGACGGCCTGCAGTTTATCGGTGCGGACAGGTTTGAGGATTAACACCTTCTGTCCCACTTGAAAACTACGGTCTCTGGCCCCTCTGTCATACCAACGACGCTGCCGTTGTTGGGCGGCCTGGAGGTTGGTGCGCACTGCCTGGGTCAATTCCTCCAGGCGATCCCGGAACGCCAGCACGTATGGTACAATAGGGGTCCCATCTGCGTTACTCTCTCCCTCCCAATGCTCTCTAATGAGATTCAACGGTCCCCGGACCCTTCTCCCAAACAGCAGTTCAAATGGGGAGAAACCGGTAGACTCTTGGGGTACCTCTATGTAAGCAAACAACAGATGGGGAAGGAATCGTTCCCAGTCCTTATGGGTCTCTCCGAATGTCCGGAGCATCTGTTTTAGGGTACCGTTGAACCTCTCACATAATCCATTGGATTGCGGGTGGTATGCGGAGTTAATGATCAGCTTAATGCCACATATCCTCCATAACTGCTGAGTAACCTCAGCCGTGAATTGGGTCCCCCTATCGGAGACCATTTCCTGTGGGAACCCTACTCGGGAGAATATTTTCATCAAGGCTTCGGCTACGGTCTCAGCGTGGATATTAGTTAGGGCAATCGCCTCGGGGTACCGGGTGGCGTAATCCACCACGGTCAGGATATACCGTTTCCCAGAGGGGCTGGGTTTTGGTAGCGGCCCCACTATATCTACTGCTACACGGCTGAATGGTTCCTCAATTATAGGTAGGGGACATAGTTTTGCCTTGTGGCGATCCCCCCTCTTGCCTACCCTCTGACACACATCACAGGAGGTACAATATTGCCTCACGTCTTTAGAAATCCCGGGCCAAAAGAAAGTGTGCGTTAAGCGATACCGGGTCCGGGTCATCCCTAAATGGTCGGACAGAGGGATATCATGGGCTATTCTAAGTAACTCCTGCCTATACTTCTGGGGCACTACCAGCTGCTTGGTTTGGAGCATCACAGAGTTGCCTATTGCCCTTTCCGCCACCCGGTACAGTAACTTCTTTTCCCAAACGTACCGTTCTCCTTCCCTCCCCACCTGGTCCGTGTCTACCCTATCTCGGTACACCTGCAGTGTGGGGTCTGTCTGAACTTCGGCCTCAAAAGTGGTTGGGGTGTCCCAGGTCATATCTGTCAAGGGGGGGTCATGGTTTCTTACCTGAGCCTCAGAGTGTGCTGGTGGTGCCGTGGTGCGAGCCTGTTGTCGTGTAGTTACCGAGTGAGCCTCTTGCGAAGGGACCTGGGGTAGGAAAGCGGAGGTCATCTGGCCCAAGTCATTCCCCAAAACAACATGCGCCGGTAACTTCTTCATTATGGCCACCTCTACAACCCCCTCCCCAGCACCCCAGTTCAAATGTACCTTGGCCGTAGGTAACCGGTACATGGCTCCCCCTGCTACCCGGACAGCCACGGATCCGCCAGTATGGGCCGTATCCGGAACTAAATGTGGTGCCACTAGGGTCAGAGTGGCTCCCGAGTCCCTCAGCCCCTGTACTTCTTTCCCTCCCACAAACACAACTTGGCGGTGATGCTGCCGGTTGTCCGTGGCTTGCACAGACATCACTTCATACAAGACCCCCAATGGTTCCTCGGTTTGCAGACTTGCCAGCTCCGATTGGTCAGGGTCCATGTGGTAAAAATGTGCTGCCGCCCTCGGAGCGGAGTTCTGTCGTACCTGGTTCCACGCCTGCCTGCTCCGATTCTGGGTGCACTCTCGGGACATATGTCCCCACTGCCGGCAGGTATGGCATTGAATGTTGGCTCTGCCATTGTAGCGGGATGGTGGTGGTGGGTTCCCCGGTGCTGGCCGGAAGGGAGCGGAGTTGGTTGGTGTGGAGATGGTCGGGTGGTGTGGTACCGCTGGTCTCAGGGAAGCCCTGTTGGGAAGCCCATGATGCCTCCTGGCGTCAAAGTGCTGATCCGCCAACCGGGCGGCTTCGGTTAAGGTGAGGGGTTTTCTGTCCCTTACCCATTCCTGTGCCTCTGGTGACAGTCCGTTAAAAAATTGCTCCAGCAGGATGAGTTGGCGCAGTCCCTCCATGGTGGTGGCTTGGCTCGCCTGAATCCACCCTTGCGACGCTTGGTCGAACTTATGTGCCCACTCAGCGTGGGAATCTTTCTCCGGCTTCCTCAATCCCCGAAATTTATGCCGATAGGCCTCCGGGGTTATGGCATACCTCTCCAGAATTGCCCTCTTAACTTTAAAATAGTCCTGCGCGATACGCCTCTGCTGCTCGGCCTGCCAACTTGCCTGCTAGTAAGGGTACCCACATGGCCTGTTCCAGATCGTGTAGGTCGCATAACCGCTCAAAGTCCTGCAGGTATCCGTCAATCTCATCCTTCTCCTCGCAGAACGCTTTAAATGCCTGGTAGGGTATTTTCTGCTTCATTGGAGCGCCGAATGAGTTGGCGATGGATTCTGCCCTGGATGGTGACCTCTGGTGCTGCTGTGCCATAATGTAATCCTGGACGTCCGCCATCAGCACGGTTAAGATGTCCAGGGTTACTGGCTGTGGTACAAATTCTAGCCGGGTTCTCAGTTCCCTCTGGTATGGTGTTTCCTCCCTGGCAGGTGGGGGTGGACTGCTGTGTGCTTGGTCGCCCTCCATCAGCTCTGCAATCAGTACTGCTTTGGATTTGTTGCTAGCGCTTTTCCCTCTAGCCTCCAGCAGCTCCTTTAGCATCTGTCTCTTTAACGCCGTGTAATCAGTCCCCATTCACTGATCGCTTTCGTCTGTTTGTTGCATACGAATTGCCTTTTCCCTTTTCCGTTCGGTTGTTCCTTTCATTCGAATGCGCTGTATTCGGCTGTAGAGTTGGATCCCGTCGCTTGCCACCAATTGTAGCGGAACGCCAATAATAAATCCACGAATTCCGCTGGTTCAGAAACGAATCCACAGTCAAGCGCTGAAACAACAAGGCAATGTCCCCAACCTCCCAATAACCGGACGAGACACAGTTTTGGGAGTCAACTGAAATCCTTTTAATCGGCTGGACAATTTATACAAGTCCCCATGCAAGGGGTTTCCTGAGTCCCTCCCCAGGAGCACTCCCAGAGGGGACTACATGGGGGACTTACATGACAACATATTTCTCCCATCAGGCACCGCTGCACGAGAGGGATCATCCTCCCAGAATGCACCGTTAAGGGGATTATCCCCTCGTGCAGCAGAACCGACAATTCACACAAAAATACATAACTTGTTAAATACACGGTGGATTTACACGAATGGACGTTCGGTAGATAGCTGGGGTCTGAGCGCATCATTCGTGAGATTACCGCTCAGATCCCAGCTAAAATAACCGAACGCCGCACGAAAAACACATTTCTTTTAAAACATACGAAAAGGACCGATTGCTTTTAGTGAACACGATCCTAAAACTCCAGAACGTCCTGGAGGCTCAGCGGTGTTCGTGCCGTCGAATAGCTATTGGGAGTACTATGCGTTCGACGACCCGGCCCCGCTGAGGAACAAAGGATCCAAGATGGCCGACCGCCGCATGGTCGGTAGTCGAACGACGGCCACCCAGGAGAGCCTCTAATAACCGATTGCAACAATGTTGCAATCGGTTAACTAGCGCCACTCACCTCTAAGTGTGTGGGCTATTAGGGGGTATCGCGTTCGGTTCCCGAACGGCTCTCTAAAGTGCCGTTCGTGAAACGAAAGAAAATCCCCATACAAAACCGCCATTTGCATTTGGCGGAAACAGCAATACAGGCAATGCAGAGAATACATTAAGTATACATAGAAGAGTAAAGCGCATATCTTCCCAGACCTATAGGCAACCCTTAAAGGCATAGTCTCTAGTTATAGTCCAAGTGGCTAGGTTTGCCACAAGACCCATTTCCACAGGTGTATAAAATCAAGCACCTAGCCTTGCAGTCTGCATTTACAAACATTTGTAAAAATAAAATTGGTGGTTCTGCAGAGCTCAGTGAATTCAAGCTTGGTACTGTGATGGGATGCCACCTTGCAATAAGTCAATTTGTGTTGAGATCACTGTTTAGTAGACGAAGCCCACAATGCACAGGAGAGCTGAAAGCAAATGGACCAAGTTCTCAGTACAAAAGGAATCAAATGGAGAGACTAGTCAAGGAAGCACAAATGTCAGGACAGGCGGCACAGGTTCAGAGGTGATAGTACAGGCAAGTGACAAAAGCAGGATACGGCAGTTTAGTCACTGAAGATCTTTACACAATCAGAAACACAGTAAAACTGAGCGAAGAGTCAAGGGCTAGTGGAGTTTAAATAGGGAGAGAGGGCAGTCCACTTAATGAAGCTCCTCCCTGGTCTCCATCTCCTGTCTTTTTAGGAGGCCTTATTTCAGCGTGCACCATATGTTTCTCGCAAAGCGGCAGTACTTGAATGATTGCAAGAGGACTGCATGAGTGATGGGGCAGGCCACTCTGTCTGAAGAGCTGTGCTCTGACACGGCATCTCGATGGAGGAAGAGAGAGACGCAAGGTAGGTGAGTGTGGGAGGGGGACCTCATAGTTTGTGAAATTTCATCCCTGATAGATATTCCATGTTCAACTGTTTGTGATATTATTGGAAGGTGGAAGCATTTAGGAACAGCAGCAAATTAACCACATATCAGAAGATTGCGTAAAGTCACCGAGTGCTGAGGTGCATGGTGCTTAAAAGTCGCCAACATTCTGCTGATTCCATACCTGAAGAGTTGGTGGGAGCTTCATGGAATGGGTTTCCATGGCCAATCATCTGTATGCAGCCTCACATCAATAAGTACAATGCCAAGCGTCGGATCGAGTGATGTAAAGCATACTGCCACTGGACTCTGGAGCAGTGGAAATATGTTTTTGTCAAGTGGTGAATCATGCTTCTTTGATTGGCAGAATACAAACAAGACATATGGGATACGGCTGTAAAATCTAAAAAGAACATAAAAATTGTGTAATACAATTTTAGATGAAAAAATGTGCACTGTAAATGAATGCACTCACAAGATGAAGATATTCGATTTGCTCAAAGGTTGCTTCCCCCTCGTCTCGGTCTGTAAGTATTGCTGGAAATAAGGACTCCAGATGGTAAATTTGAAAGAGTAGAAGCTTTATTGTAAGTAAAAAAGGTGAATTTACACGTGTATAATCTTATAAAAACAGCAGTAGTGGTCTTACGCATTTTGTCCCAATATTTGGGACTTCCTCAGAGTCCATAAAATCAAAGACAAATAACAAAATATTGTATAAAGCAGCCAAACAATCCCCACCCGTAAGTCCTTTTAAATAGGGCTAATTCCTAAGTCCACTGGTGGTTCTGAGGGCGTTGTTCTTTATCTATGGTCCGATTGGTTCAGTTCCCTGTCCTGATCACCTGTAAGTCTTCAAGCTTTTTCTTCTGAATCCCAGCCGATATTCAAACACCTGCTAGAAACCGGAAATGGAATGCGTTCCACTGAGCACTTCCGCGTTCCATTCAATCGTTGCCGTGTACTATAGAGATCAAAGATGGCTGTGCGTTCCACCATAAATTCTATAAACGTTACATGCGGCCGCTGGAATGATTACAAGATATACATTCGTAAACAGTAAGTAAGAACGATCAGGAAGTTTATGACTGAAGAGAGAGGTTGTTAATACCACATATTAATCTCTTATCAGGACCAGTCTTTTATAAACTAAAGTACAATGAAAATGGTGTAAATAACATAAAATCACATAATTAAAAAATTATCTTTATTTTATCTTGCCTCATGACAGTTTAAAAATCACTAGGTCAGCGAATTAAAGTGACAAATGGGTTATTAAAGTGACAATGTGTTTTCTACAACATAGAAAGAATTGTAATAGCCAATATGCCAATTTTTTCTGTTCTCAATAACAAATAAAGTAAATGAATGTGATAAAATATAACCACACATACCTATCCTTACACAATGTTTCATCATGTTTTATTCTTAATCCAACATTCAGTTGTGTTCAGTGTCCCTAATTAAAGGTTCTATGAGGATATATGTACATAAGAAAAAAGGGAAGTAATAAAACCTAAAAGAGGAAATAAAGGAAATAACTGAGGGAAAAAGTACCTCAGTTATAAAAAGCAAACCAAATCTATGTCCACATTCAGCCCGTTTGGTTCTAATGTTTGAAGTTTGTGAATCCAATTGGTTTCACGTTCTTACGGGATTGTTAGGCTGCTTTGTACAATATTTTGTTATTTGTCTTTGATTTTATGGACTCTGAGGAAGTCCCAAGTATTGGGACGAAACGCGTAAGGCCACTACTGCTGTTTTTATAGCATTACACAAGTGTTAATTCACCTTTTTTACTTACAATAAAGCTGCTACTTTTTCAAATGTATCATCTGAAGTCCTTATTTCCAGCAATACTTACAGACCGAGACGAGGGGGAAGCACCCTTTGAGCACATCTAATATCTTCATCTTGTGAGTGCATTCATTTACAGTGCATTTCTTTATCTAAAATTGTATTACACTATGTTTTGTTTATGTTCTTTTTAGATTTTACAGCCGTATCCCATATGTTTTTTGTTTGTATTCTGGTTTAACCCCTTCAGGACGGAGTCAATAGTACACGTTCTGATCAAAACAAAACGTAAACAAAAACTGGAATTTGCGCTATATGTCTGTTCAACCATAATTCACCTCTTTCATGTTAAATGCACCCACACTTATTATATATCATTTTGTTCAGGAGAAACAGGGCTTTCATTATATATCAAATATTTATATAGGAAACATAATCTATTATGAATAAAATTTAAAAAACTGTGAGAAATTTTAAATTTTTAAAAAAAAAAATTGTAGTTCCGCCTCACATTTTAGCTGTGAATGTCATAATACTGTTAGGTTTTACTGCACAAAAATGCCCATATTTGTAATCCGCGATGTCTCACGAGTACAACAGTACCCCCCATTAACAGGTTTTATGGTGTTTTGGAAAGTTACAGGGTCAAATATAGAACGTTCCATTTTCAAATTGAAATTTGCCAGATTAGTAATGTTACCTTTGAGACGGTGTGGTAGCCCAGGAATGAGAATTACCCCCATAATGGCATACCATTTGAAAATGTAGACAACCCAAGGTATTGAACGTGGGGTATGTTTAGTCTTTTTTAGTAGCCACTTAGTCACAAACACTGGCCAAAGTTAGAGTTCATATTTGTTTTTGTGTGAAAAAAGCAAAAAACTAATATTTGGCCAGTGTTTGTGACTAAGTGGCTACTAAAAATGACTGGACATACCCCATTTGCAATATCTTGGGTTGTCTACTTTTGCAAATGGTATGCCATTATGGGGGTAATTCTTATTCCTGGGCTACCATACGGTCTCAAAGGCAACATAACCAATTTGGCAAATTTCAATGTCAAAAAAATGAAATGCAAGCCTTATATGTGACTCTCTAACTTTCCAAAACACCATAAAACCTGTACATGGGGGGTACTGTTATTCTCGGGAGACTTCATTAAACACAAATATTAGTGTTTTAAAACAGTAAAACATATTACAACAATAATATAGTCCATAAAAGTGCAGTTTGTTTGTAAAAAATGCAAAAAACTTAACTTTTACTTAAAATATCATTGTTGTAATACAATTTACCAGTTTGAAACACTAATATTTGAGTTCAGCAAAGTCTCCCGAGTAAAACAGTACCCCCTATGTACAGGTTTTATGGTGTCTTGGAGAGTTACAGGGTCAAATATAGTGCTTGCGAATTAAATTCTCTGCACTTTCTCCCTGTGTTGTCAGGCATGTCAATCAAATTTTAATGAATCAAATCACATAATTATGTTAAAAGATTACTTAAATATACACGTAGAATTTTAATATATATGCATTTATAGGTATTTAAATTCTACGTGTATACTAATGTAATCTTTTATGTAATTATATGTATTTATATATATATATATATTTGCAGTTATTTGTATTTTATATATAGATTGTCATTCTAAGTGTATTTTGTTACATATATATATATATTTTAATAAAATACAGTTAGAATGAAATTACATATGAATATATAATTTATATTAAATTTTGTTTCAATATTTTATTTTATTATTTTATCTATTTATTATTGTAATTATACGTGTGTGTATATATATATATATATATATATATATATATATATATATATATATATATATATATATATATATGTGTGTGTATATATATATATAAAATATATATACATATTATATATATGTAACGTCATTCTAAGTGTATTTTAATATATATACTAATATTAGTATTAAAATACACTTTGTATGACGTTACATATATATAATATGTGTGTATATATATATACATATATTATATATATAAAAATACTTTAAATTTATTTTTAAACATGTTTAATTTTTCTTTTTTCTTTTTACACTACCTACCAGCAGGGGGACTGTCTGATATTTCAGACAGTCCCTCTCCTGGCAGATCCACAGCCAGCTATAGGGGGTCATGTGATCGCTCTTTGAGAGCGATCACATGGCCCCCGGGGGCCTCACTTGCCGGAGGAGGGCTGCCTTGGCTGTCTGGGCTGTCAGGCAGCCCTCCAGAAGAGGATCGCGGCTGAGGTGAGTACCGCCGAGGTCCTGGGGGTTTAAGCCGTTACAGCGTTCTATGCCACCACAACGGCTTTAAAGCCCTTTAAAGCCGCGACGGCATAGAACGCCGTAACGGCGTTAGGGGTTATACAAGATCATCACCTGGGAAGTGATCTTAAGAATGCTGTCCTTTGACTTACTAGATAAGTATATTATATATTTATGATTCACTATTCTCACGATATTATGGTGATAGTTGTCTTTGGTTTGTTTTTATATTCTTTGTTTGGCAGTCTGATGGGTGAGTCTGGGTTTGGTGGATGCCAGGAGTATATTACCTGCCTGACTGCATTGTGCCAACTGTGAAGTTTGATGTAGAAGGGATAATAGTATTGGAATTCAGGGGTTGGGCTAGGCCCCTTTACAGAGTTATATAGCTGAAAAGAGACTTGTGTCCATCAAGTTCAGCCTTCCTCACATATGTTGTTGCAGTTGATCCAAAAGAAGGCAAAAAACCTAGTCTGAAGCGCTTCCAATTTTGCCACAAACTAGGAAAAAAATCCTTCTTGACCCCAAAATAGCAGTCAGATGTCTCCTTGGATCAAGCAGCTATTACCCCACTAATTAGAAATGATATCCCTGTATGTTATGTTTTTGTAAGTATTTATCCAATTGCAGTTTAAACCTCTGTAGTGACTCTGACAAAACCACCTCTTCAGAGAATTCCATATCCTTATTGCTCTTACTGTAAAAAAAACTTTTCTTTGCCTTAGATGAAATCTCCTTTCTTCCAGCTTAAATGTGTGACCTCGTGTCCTATGTATAGCCCTGTTTATAAATAGATTTCCAGATAAAGGTTTGTACTGGCCCCGAATATATTTGTATAAAGTTATTATATACCCTCTCAGGCGCCGTTTTTCCAAATTAAACAGATTTAATTTTTTTAACCTTTCTTCATAACTAAAATGCTCCATTCCTTTTATCAATTTTGTAGCTCGTCTCTGGACTTTTTCTAGTGCCATGATATCTTTTTTTAGAACAGGTGCCCAAAATTGCACAGCATATTCAAGGTGTGGTCTTACCAGCGATTTATAAAGAGGCAAAATTATATTTTCATCCCGAGAATTTATGCCTCTATTTATACATAACAAAACTTTACTGGCCTTAGCAACTGCAAATTGACATTGCATATTGCTGCCTAATTTGTTATCTATAACAATTCCCAAATCCTTCTCGTGTGTGGTTATCCCTAATTCACTACCATTTAGTGTGTAAGCTGCTTGTGCATAACTTTGCATTTCTCTACGTTAAATTTCATCTGCCATTTTAGTGCCCAGTCCCCCAATCTATCCAAATCCATCTGCAGCAAAGCAATATCCTGCTCACATTCTAATACTTTACAAGGTTTTGTGTCATCTGCAAACACTGATACATGGCTTTCAATGCCTATTTCAAGATCATTTATAAATATGTTAAATAGACGTGGTCCCAAAACAGAATCCTGAGGGATACCAGCCTGAAAATTTACCATTAATTACAACTCGTTGTACTCTATCCTTAAGCCAATGTTCTACCCAAGAACAAGAATATTCATCTAGACCAATTTCTTTTAGTTTGAAGACTAACCTGTTGTGAGGAACCATATCAAATGCCTTGGCAAAATCCAAGTAGATCACATCCACTGCAACAGCCTGATCTATACTTCTACTTACTTCTTCGTAGAATGCAATTAGGTTAGTTTGACATGACCTATGTTTCATAAAACCATGCTGATTATTGCTAATTACAAAGTTCTTCCCTATGAATTCCTGAATATTATCCCTTAATAGCCCTTCAAATATTTTCCCAGTTACAGAAGTTAAGCTTACAGGTCTATAATTTCCAGGCAAGGATTTTGAACCCTTTTTAAATATAGGAACAACATCTGCCTTCCTCCAATCCTCTGGTACAACACCTGAAACAAAAGAATCTTGAAAAATTAAATACAGAGGTTCACTTATTTCCCCACTTAGCTCCTTAAGTTCTCGTGGGTGAATACCGTCAGGCCCCGTAGCTTTATTTACATTAATTTTCTTTAATAGCTGTAGCACCTTGTCTCGAGTTATCCAATCACAAGTTATCTGCAAGTTTTTTGCAGCAATCATTTGCATATCTCTTGCCATAGGATCCTCATTAATATATACTGAAGAAAAATAGTTATTTAAAATTTCTGCTTTTTCCTGGTCTTCATTAGCTAATAAACCCAACTCTGTTTCCAGTGTACCTACACTTTCATTTTTTGTTTTTTTTAGAATTGATGTACTTGAAAAAAAATGTGGGGTTGGTTTTGCATTCTTTAGCTATCAATTTCTCATTTTCTAATATAGCCACTTTAATTGCCTTTTTGCAAGCGTTATTGGCTTCCTTATATCTTAACTAGGATCCCTCTGAGTTGTCTGATTTAAATGCCCTTTTCTTATTTTTAATCTCTTCTTTTATATTTATTACCCAATGGTACATGCTGAGAAATGTACCTTTCTAATATTTGTTTTAATAGTTTCCATTTCTCCTCAGTGTTTTTATCACTAAGGAGTTTGTCAGTCGATATGTTGTAGAGCTGCCCTAATCTTATTGAAATTGGCTTTTTTAAAATTATATGTTTTAGTATACCCCACTTGCTTTTGCTTTTTTGAGTTTATTTCAAAAGTTACCATATTGTGCTCACTATTTCCCAAATGCTCCCCTACTTGAATTTTGGTTAAAAGATCAACATTGTTTGTTATAACGAGATCCAGACAAGCATCCTTTCTAGTTGGTGCTTGTACCAGCTGTGACATAAAGGTGTCATTTAACACATTCAAAAACCTGATTCACCTTGCTGAAGTACTAGTCCCTCTATTCCAATTTATGTATGGGTAATTAAAATCTCCAATAATGAATGTGTTACCTCGATTTGCAGCTTTCTCAATTTGCTCTAAGCTGTTCTTCCTCAATAATATTTACATTAGGTGGTTTATAACATATCCCAACCAATAATTGATTTCCCTCTGTTTGCCCCAAGCAGATATCTACCCATAAAGCCTCCACATTTTCCTCGTCACACTCCACATGCCTAAGATTTGACTTTAACTCATGGTTGACATATAAACATACCCCACCACCCTTCTTGTTTCTCCTATCCTTCCTAAATAATGTGTACCCATTTAAATTAACTGCCCAGTCATGTATCTCATCCCACCATGTTTCTGTTATGCCTATTATATCATATTGTTTAGTGTATGCTATTGCCTCTAGTTCCCCTATTTTGTTATATAGGCTCCTTGCATTAGTAAGCATACATTTAATATTATCATGAGTCTTTTGTGCTTTTTGTGAATGATCAATATTACATACCTCCTCTGTTCTGAGCTTTCCCCTCCCCCCATCTCCACCCCCTTTGTTCTGAGCTAAAGCCCATCTCCTTTCCATCTGATCTCCATTTTCTAGATTGCTTTGACCCTCCCACCCTACCACTAGTTTAAAATCTCCTCCAACCTTCTAGCCATCCTATCCCCCAGCACAGCAGACCCTCTTCCGTTTAGGTGCAATCCATCATGACTATACAGGTTGTACCCAAGTGCAAAATCGGCCCATTGCTCTAAAAACCCAAAACCCTCTTTCCTGCACCAAGACTTTAGCCACACATTGACCTCTCTAATCTCCCGCTGCCTTTCTGCTGTAGCGCGCAGCACAGGTAATATTTCTGAAAAAATTACCTTGGAGGTCCTTTTCTTTAGCTTACTTCCTAGTTCCCTGAACTCATTCTTTAGGACCTTCCATTTTCCTCTGACATTGCTGGGTCATCTCCAGCCCCTCCCATTAATCCCTCCACTCTGTCGGCAACATGCCGGACACGAGCACCCGGGAGACAGCAAACTGTCCGGTTGAGTCGATCAGAGTGGCAGATTACCCTATCTACTCTCTTAATAATAGTCCCCTACCACCACAACCTATTTCCTGGCACTATAGTGCCCTGAGGGTGCCCCCACCCTCAGGGTCCGCCTCCCACTCTAGAAAGGAGTAAAAACTTACCTTTCTCCAGCGCTGGGCGGGGAGCTCTCCTCCTCCGATCCTCCTCCTCCTCTCCGCACATTCGGCTGAATGCGCACGCGCGTCAAGAGCTGCAGGCGCATTCAGCCGGTCGCATAGGAAAGCATTTACAATGCTTTCCTATGGACGCTTGCGTGCTCTCATTGTGGCTTTGGGGTAAGGCTTAACCCATTCATAAACATAGCAGTTTCTCTGAAACTGCTATGTTTATAAAAAAAATGGGTTAACCCTAGAAGGGCCTGGCACCCAGACCACTTCATTAAGCTGAAGTGGTCTGGGTGCCTAGAGTGGTCCTTTAAACTAAAAACACACAAAGAATGAAATGTTGCCATGTTTTTATTGAACACACCATGTAAACATTCACAGAGCAGGTGGAAAAAGTATGTGAACCCTTGGATTTAATAACTGGTTGAACCTCCTTTGGCAGCAATAACTTCAACCAAACATTTTCCTGTAGTTGCAGATCAGACGTGCACAACGGTCAGGAGTAATTCTTGACCATTCCTCTTTACAGAACTGTTTCAGTTCAGCAATATTCTTGGGATGTCTGGTGTGAATCGCTTTCTTGAGGTCATGCCACAGCATCTCAATCGGGTTGAGGTCAGGACTCTGACTAGACCACTTCAGAAGGTGTATTTTCTTTTGTTTAAGCCATTCTGTTGTTGACTTACTTCTATGCTTTGGGTCATTGTCCTGTTGCAACACCCATCTTCTGTTGAGCTTCAGCTGGTAGACAGATAACCTTAAGTTCTCCTGCAAAATGTCTTGATAAATTTGGAAATTCATTTTTCCTTCGATGATAGCAATCCATCCAGTCCCTGACGCAGCAAAGCAGCCCCCACCACCATACTTCACAGTTGGGATGAGGTTTTGATGTTGGTGTGCTGTGCCTTTTTTTCACCACACATAGTGTTGTGTGTTTCTTCCAAACAACTCAACTTTGGTTTCATCTGTCCACAGAATATTTTGCCAGTACTGCTGTGGAACATCCAGGTGCTCTTGTGCAAACTGTAAATGTGCAGCAATGTTTTGTTTGGACAGCAGTGGCTTCCTCTGTGGTATCCTCCCATGAAATCCATTCTTGTTTAGTGTTTTACGTATTGTAGATTCGCTAACAGGGATGTTAGCATTTGCCAGTGACTTTTGTAAGTCTTTAGCTGACACTCTAGGATTCTTCTTCACCTCATTGAGCAGTCTGCGCTGTGCTCTTGCAGTCATCTTTACAGGACGGCCACTCCTAGGGAGAGTAGCAGCAGTGCTGAACTTTCTCCATTTATAGACAATTTGTCTTACCGTGGACTGATGAACAGCAAGGCTTTTGGAGATACTTTTATAACCCTTTCCAGCTTTATGCAAGTCAACAATTCTTAATCGTAGGTCTTCTGAGAGCTCTTTTGTGCGAGGCACCATTCACATCAGGCAATGCTTCTTGTGAAAAGCAAACCCAGAACTGGTGTGTGTTTTTTTTTATAGGGCAGGGCAGCTGTAACCAACACCTCCAATCTCATCTCATTGATTGGACTCCAGTTGGCTGACATCTCACTCCAATTAGCTCTTGGAGATGTCATTAGTCTAGGGTTCACATACTTTTTCCACCTGCACTGTGAATGTTTACATGGTGTGTTCAATAAAAACATGGCAACATTTCATTCTTTGTGTGTTATTAGTTTAAGCAGACTGTGATTGTCTATTGTTGTGACTTAGAAGATGATCAAATCACATTTTATGACCAATTTGTGCAGAAATCCATATCATTCCAAAGGGTTCACAATTGTATGCATGAATATGCATCTATATAAAGACATATGGTGGTAAGTGCTTCTATATACAGGTGTATGTATCTATATGATTGTATAAATAGACAATTGGCAGCATATGCTTCTATACATGTCTCAAAAACATTAATTAGTCCATCTTCTGCCATGCTAGTGGGTTTGCCTGAATAGTCACAGCAGCAGAAAAAAACCTCATTACGCTTAGCCAGCACCAAATCTGGCCTGGCATAACAATCCGTTCTTGTATGCAACATATATATGGTGTGGTGTGCCGGAACCGACGATGAGGTAGGCCTGAGAAAGAAGAGGGCTTACCCAGGAAAAAGAAATAGAAAGGAAATAATGTTAAAATGTGGTGTGGTGGGAGGGTCATTCAACGCTGACCTCAAACGGTAAGGAGCAAGGTAAGGGGTGTGCCTTAAGTAGGCTAGGAGTGGATACCAAGCACCTCCCACAAATCCAGGCAAAATTGCCTTAATACTTGTGTTAGGTGCTCATGATAGTACAGAGTAAGATACCATAATTAAATGTAGGATAGTAAAAAGGGCAAGTCGGTTGTGGTGTGCCGGAACCGACGATGAGGTAGGCCTGAGAAACAAGAGGGCAAAAATTAAGTAATCAAATTTATTACAGACAACCAATACAGATACATATATCAACCAGACATGTTTTTGAAAGCATCCCTTAATTCTTGTATTGGGTTCGATATGTATCGTGAGTAAGCGGATGACTTCCAGCGCCCCAGTGTTTTTATAACATGAACTGGAATGTTGACACTGGAGGCTGTGGACGCTGCTCCTTATGCGGAAGGAGTGCCCTGAGTAGTTAGCTGCTTTGAGGCCCAGTTGAGTGAGCAAAGACCTGACGTAGGTCATGAAGGTTGTAGTGATGAGTACCGAACTTTGTAATAGTAGTAATGGTTGTGATGGTATTGAATTATGATGCTGTAGGTATGCATCCAGAACCTTGACGGGGTACCACCTGTTGTGCGTGGGGTAGTATGGAATGTTTACTGGTATGTGCTGGCTGATTTTGGAGTGAGGTAGCATCAGGAAGTAATGATCCATGTGTTTTGTTAAGTGGGAATAGAGGAGAATAGGAGCAGATTGTGTTATGTTGGTTGTAGTAAACTCTATAGGTCTTAGGAATCCATAGAAAGCTATGTATATTGTTGCTTTGATGACAGAATTTGTATTGGTGTCAAAAGGTTTTAAATCAAGCAGGTTAGACAATGCCTTGAAGATATGGGTAGCCTCTGTGATGTACGTGTGGGTTCAGATTTCTGAATGCCTCTGAGTATAGTCTTAATCTGGTGAGAGGCCATGAAACTAGTGTTGTTAGGTTGTAAGATTATCATATGGTGTTGAATGCCTGTGAGATCAAGTTTGATGGTGTTATATGACATTTTAAGTTTAAGGTGGCAAAAAGAAGCAAAACCCCAAAAAGATGTTATAATAAATGGTTGCATGATGTTATGTTCCAAAAGGAATCTTTTGAATAGTGTAAAAGCCTTGTCGTATGTTTTGTGTGTATTTTCTGACAGTGCCAATTGGGACAGTGTCCTGCTATGATGCATGATGATGTCTAGTCCAGTATTAGTTGTTGAAATGTTGGAGTGGTGGTGGCTGTGAGCGCAGCTGACGGGAGTGCTTAATGAAATGCCTGAAATTTAAAAACGAGACACATTGTCAGCAGCTGTGTTACATATTCCTGGAACATGGAAACAATATAGAAAGAAATTATGACAAGCTGACAACCACGTGAGTTTCCTCAGAAATCTCATGATCGTAAGGGATTTGCAGCGACCTTTGTTGATGATGTGACAGGTTGCCTGGTTGTCTGAGTAACAACGAACTGGCATATTTGCCCATAAAGGACCCCATGCTACGGCAGCCGCCACGATGGAATAGATCTCAAAGAGAGCTGAGGTAGTGGAAAAACCTTCCAAATCCTGAACTGCTGTAGGCCAGCTGCCCCACAGCCATTCGTTCCCAAAAATTGCTGCAAAGCCTGTGGTAGATGCTGCATCTGACCAAATGGTAGGTGATGAGTCAGTCAATTGAGGGAGGAACATACTTTTACCATTCCAAGTGGTTAAAAATTCCTTCCACATGCGTAGGTCTGCCGTAGCTTGGTTATCTAAGGACAACCTGTGTGTGTCGTGTAGGAAGCGTGGAAAAAGATACAAGAGTCGTGATATGAAGGAGCAGCCTTGAGGTATGATACGCATGGCAAAATTTAGTGACCCCAGCAGGGTTTGTAGCTCTTTCCGGTTGCAAGTACCGAGCTAAAGGTAGTGGTTGATGTAGGTAAGAATGTTCTCTATCTTGTCGTGTGGTAGGCTTGCTTGCATTGTGGTTGAATACCCAGGAAAGTGATAATCACGTCTGGCCCCTCTGTTTTCTTAGGGGATATTGGTACACTTAGTTGCTCGAATAGCTTGGTGGTAGCTTTGAGGCTACTAGGAGGGGAAGTATTTTCCTCGACCAGTAAGAAGTCGTCCAGGTAATGTAATACCGTAGGGCATCTGGCTATGTTCAATAGTAACCAGCACAATGCTTCAGCAAATGTGTCGAAAATAGCTGGGCTACTTTTGGACCCAAAAGTTAAACGGGAGAAAAAAATAGTAGTGCCCGGCCCACTTGATTCCATGCAGGTGCCACAGTGTGGGGTGGATTGGTAGCAATTTAAAGGCATTAGTAATATCGGTCTTACTAAGCAAGGCTCCGACCCCTGCTTGTATGATCGCTGTAATGGCGTGATCTATGGTAGTGTATTGCAGGGAGAATTCCTCGGAGGGTATGAGGGAATTAAGACTGGGGTTGGCCGATGAGTGTGGTGCTGACAAGTCAATGATGAGTCTCTGTTTAAGGGAAGATTTCCCTGTGACAATACCAATGGGGTTAGTACGCCATTCTTTGAATGGAGGAGCTTTGAAAGGCCCCAATACGAAACCCTCAGCAACTTCTTGGGCTATGAGAGTGTCAACAGTTGTGGGATTATGTTGTGCGGATTGTAGATTAGGGCATTCCAGAGTCCCGGATGGTATGTGTAGAATACCAGTGTGGAAGCCTTCTGTTAAACCAGAGATAAGAAAGTCCACCAAGTGTTTAGACGGGTGATGTGACATAAATGCAGTAAATACCAGCATATTAATGAATGTGAGGTAAGGCTTAGAATACATTTTATTTGGACACATGGTTTTTGCATGTGCCCTAAAACATTTTAAACAGATATGCAATAATCTGCAACCGCTATAATTACAAGACCCAGCATTGAAATTGTTACATATCTGGGACTTGCCCAGAAACTTGATTGGGCGTCCCAGTTTGTCTCTTGTCAATTTCTCTGGAACACCAGAGGAACCAGCTCCTTGTATGGAGGCATGTTCGTCAGGCGTGCTGGGACAGAAATTTGTTGTATGGGCTGTAGAGGAGCAGTATGCACAAGCCGGTGTTCTTAGACCTGCAAAGTGTCTGCAAAATATGACGGTATCAATCCTTCCCCAGTTGGATCTTGTTCCATACTGGGAGAACGCTCCAGACACTTTTGCAGAAAAATACCTATGGTAGTCATAAAAGGCTGAACCACCATATTTGTTGCCCAAATCTACCAAACTCCTCTTTTCTATTGGGATAGACCGCACAGATGACATACAGGTAAATACCAAAGGCCAGTACAAACTCAGGGATAGTCAGTTTCCTGTATAGGCGGGCATCCCTAGATCTGACAACAACAGACACAACATCAGACACAATATCCTGGGAGGCAATCAGCAGGGAAGCTAGGTTGACGTCTTTACCTTCCAGGATGTCTCTTTTTATGTGCTCAGGGATCATATGAGCAGGACTAACTTCCTGGTCATCCGAGGTGATGGCTGGAGGAACCAATAGCAAGTTGGCTGGTGCTTGTGAAGCAACAGCGGGTGGCCCTGCTAGAGTAAGGGCCGTGGTGACCGACTTAAGTTTCTCCAGCCAGGAGTTGACCTTGCTCATGGATGCCATGAGTGAAGATAACATGGAATGTCTCCTGGGTTGGACTGGTTAGGTCCTTCCCCGGGATCCATGTTGTTAGTTGAGGTACGTAACAGTTTGAAAAGTTCTGCTTTCCTTGCTGTAGCGGGATAGGGGATTTTCCGTCTCCTTAATGCCGTAGTTATACGAGGGATCGTCAAGGATCTGATCGATGCTGGACTATTTACCTCTCCTCCTTGTGTAGGAGTGATAGCTCTAGCCGGAGTGCTAGGCAGGGAGAAATCCTCTACCCCTTCCTGAAACATACTATAACCAAAACAATTAATTAGTGTATGAAAAACCACCAAAATCGTACTGGCAGGCTAGCTAAGCCGGATGGCGAAACATTACACTTGTTTGGTGACAAGTGAGGCCCTACTAGTTGCCAAATGGCTTGAGATGCTCTATCTATGCGTTGGCGCGATGGGGATTTGAGGCCACCTGTCGTAGTGGCAGGAATTTTAAGCCTCTCGGTGACTGTAACATAGAAAAACAGGGAAAGGGAGTGACAGGTGAGGCCCTCTCTATGCAACATGCAAGGCGGCTAGCTAACGTGTGGCCCGATGGGTGTTTGCCTCTGAAATGTTGAGGTGGGGTGTTGGCCTCGCGGGACCACTAACTGATGGCAATGCCAAGAAGGGGTAAATACCTATTGGGAAGCCTTTGATCCTATTGCCAGTACTCTAACCTAGGGGGGAGAAATTAAATGTATGGCAGAATACCATATGAGCAGGTGTATGTACCTGGTAGTATGAATATCTCACAGGAAACCGTGTGGTGAAATATCTATTTAAACCTGGACAGCCTGAAAACGGGTAAAAGAGAGTAGTATAGTGAGTGTGGACTGTGTGGGAATGAAGTAGACTGTGTAGCCTGTACCAGTGATGTGTTTTTTAAGGCTTGATTAGCGTATTACTTGGTAAATGAAGTGTAGTGATATACCATGAGAGTATAAATGTGTTACCAAGGCAAAGTGATGGCGTGTCTTTAATGCACAGTTCTGTATAAAACAGTGGGGAATGTATGATGGTGTCAAGAAGAAAAAGAACATGGGTGAGTGAGGCCGTGCCCAATTTTTAAACAGTGTTATGTTGATATGTAATAGAATAACAAAAAAGGGGCAGGGATACACAAAAATGACTTAAAGTGATGTAAAGTTATATATATATATATATATATATATATATATATAATATAACAATATATCTGTAATGAAAAAGACGTATGATTTGGTTGGATCAGTACGTGATTCAACCCGAGAATATATTGCTTGTAAAAGGAAACTGTATCCTTATGTATGTGTCGTAGTTTATAACACAGAAATGAGGCCTGTAATGTAGGCTGAGTCCATTTGAATGAATGGATAAGTATGGCGGACCCCTGAAAGCGTGGGAGTCAAAATGATCCATACAGATAAGTGAGCTTGGTTTTGTATGGACATAATACAATACTGATACCTTTCAACAGTAATGGAAATAATCTGTCTATTTAACCAAGCAATTCATTACCCAAATGCTATATACATGAAATGGTGAATGTAATCCACGAAAGGATTTATGCGTAATACATAGAAATAAAACCGAAACCCAATGTGAGGGAAAACAGAAGCTGGAACGAATAGTTTAAACGTATGAATTTTATGCGAACAGCAAGCGTGTTTAAGCGTATCATGAAAAAGTGCCGAACGGCAAAACAACCGAAATGATAACTTGTTTCACTGTAACATGGAATAGTTATATGCGAAATGACCACTTATATTAATATACTGATTAGCCGAATGACCGTACGAAATGAAAACCGTGAACGGCTTGTTCAATTTGTGACATAACAGGGAAAAAAATGTAAAGCGAGGACCCGTGCTGTACCGTACGCTGTGGGAACCGATCCTGGCATGACAGGTAGGTCTAACTTATGGTTTAGGAGTCCCTGGGATGCGATCTACAACGATGACCGGGGTCAGAAGAAGCTGGACGGACGGAAAAGGCCTGAAACAGGATTCCTGGACACAGCTTGCCGCGGAAAAACCTTGTGGATACTGAAAACCAAGATGGCATCTGAGAGAACCCGGAAGTGGATCCTCATTCAACGCTGACCTCGAACGGTAAGGAGCAAGGTAAGAGGTGTGCCTTAAGTAGGCTAGGAGTGGATACCAAGCACCTCCCACAAATCCAGGCAAAATTGCCTTAATACATATATAATTCTTTACGCTATAAGGAGCACACAAAATAAAGTAATGTAAAGAATTTTTTTTTATCTCTAACCCTAATGAATTCCCTCTGTTAATATCAGCAAATGGATTTCTTTGTTAAAAAATACCAGATAATAAGGATCCAGGTCCACCGCATGTACACGGGAAAAGTGCTCCATCAACAGCAACAGTAGGAAAAAAGCTCAGCACAGTCCCAATCTCAATAGGGTGATCCTTTATTAATGGTGGCAATAAACAGGTGACATTTCAGCCCCACACAGCCTTTATCAGATCTAATATATCAATGCTCAAAGTGCAATTAAATAGGGTCTCAATTAGAATAAGGGGTGGAATCAACAATGATGACTGATATCTATAATCAGTGTAGACAAACCATGTATTAGGTTACATGGCAAGAGTTATATGACAAAGTACAAAACAAAACACAAAGCGCAAAAAGTGCATATAAATGGTAATCCAAACCTATAAAGTGAGAATATGCAAATGAAGGTGAAAACCCCAAACTTTCCTGGTCATTTATTAGAAGCGGGAGTTGAAAATGGCATTTATTAGTGTTGAACTTCATGACAAACTCCCATAGAGAAACATAGAAATAACTAAATGGTATTTATTAGTGTTGAACTTCATGACAAACTCCCATAGAGAAACATAGAAATAACTAAATGGTATTTATTATATAAACTAAGCAACTTATTCACAGAAATTGGAGACCTTTTCATGTACAAATTACAATACATTTGCTAGATATAAATGGACTGCCCTTATGGGTGAAATTAGTCTGATATAGGTTCTCTTTAATTGCATAAGTGAGCAAAAACAGGTTATGACCTGAGCGGGAACTAACCGAAGTTTCCCTAAGCTTTTGCTGTTCTCAGAGTCTCGTATTCTCTGTTTTTGTTAGATATCAATAGAGCAAGAAATTTCTAGAAAATAAAAAATTATAAATATAGAGTACAACACATAGGTTGCTACATAAAAAGTGCTTCCAAATGCTACATGAAATATCACGTATTTGCTCCATCTAAATATAAATTGAGTTAATATGTTAAAAAGATGGATATTTAGTAACAGTATATCATCATATATTGCATAAGCCTGCCATAACAATTTTCCCAATTTTTGGCAGGTCACATCCTAGCAACCTATATAATATATTAACACAAAGTGCAACACATAGTAGATTGCTACATTTTAAAGTGATTCTTAATTTATTTTTTTTACTCTAAATTTCTTGCTCCATTTGTATAATTTGTATCTAGCAAATATATTGTATTTTACACATGGCATATGTTCACTTTTTTTAATTACATTTCATTTGCACTTCATGTGTTGTATTGCACTTCATCATACAAAACTAGTGAGTGAGCTATTGCTGCACAGCTGCTAGAAAGGGTAAAATACAGGGTGTGACCTGTCAATGGTATGCCTTGTGCCCCCATCCATGGACATTGGACTAGTGCTGAATTTCAATAATTGGAGGTTGAACAGGTCACTATCCACCCTGGCCCCTGGCCCCACCTGTGCCCAGCTGTGGGGGCTCTACAATATGCATGGGGGTGGGACTTGCTAAAATCATAAGCTGCCGTCAGTGGATTTTGTCCATCTGGACAAAAGTTGGTCTTTTGTTAAAGGATTACTATACTGTCAGGAACACAAACATGTATTCCTGACCTTATAGTGCTAAACCCACCATATAGTTGGCTTGCCCCCCTCCCCCCCCCCCTTAGCCCACCTACAAAAGTATAAAACTCACTTTATTTCCAGAGCCGCATAGGTCCGCTGGCGCTGGCTCCCCTCCCTTTGTGACATCATCAAAATGGCCGATTTTTAGCCAATCCAATGGTTTCCCTTGGCTAAAATCTGCAGGGAGGCAGTTTTGGCCAATCAGGACCTCCTCCTAGAGAAGCATTGAATCAATTTCTATGAGGAAAATTCAGCGTCTCCATGCAGAGCGTGGGGACGCTGCACGGCAGGGCTTCTTACTATGCAGCCCTGAGCCAGGAAGCCCCTCCAGTGACCATATAAGGAGTGGCCACTTCCATGTGTCCCTAGGGGCAATGTAAACACTGCATTTTCTTTGAAAAGGCAGTGTTTGCATGAAAATGCCTGAAGGGAGCGATTATACTCACCAGAACAACTACATTAAGCTGTAGTTGTTCTGGTGACTATAGTGTCCCTTTAATAATCCTCACTGTGGGCCATCACATGACAAATGCTTTGCCGGGGCGGGGCCTAGCTGCTGAACAGACTGGTTGCACTTAGCGAGGGCTCCCTGCGAGAACCCACAGTTAAGCAACCTTACCGAGGTGTATCACAACAAAAGCACGATTTTAGTGCAGGAGTGTATAGATTGCACCCCGAGTCTCAACCTGTAGGGTTTTCTCATTCTGCAAGGTAACCTGAACCCGACAACGAATTGTGGCCTTTCAGTGGCTGCGTGCATGGGAGATGCAGCCGATCTCCCTTCTGGCGGTCCAGAAAAGGCTGAAGCGACTGGGACCCCTGTTTCCCCCCGTCTGGTGGGGGTTATCCCGGCACAACCACATAGGCTCTACTTGCAGACTTGGCACTATGCACTATATGAGCCTCTACACTCTGACCTACTAGCGTAGCGCATATCTATTGCTACTCTGTTGACCTATTTAGCCTCCTGTATTTACTAGCCCAAGCTTGAGTGCAGCTAGACCATGCTACTCCACTTTCATAAAAGGAAGCAATCACTCATAAGAGAATGTGTCACTGACATTGTATACAACTTATATGTCATGTTTTTGCTGATATCGCTTTCTGTACTGAACTCACTATGCTTCAATAAAACAAAGATTGCAGGCAGGACATAAAAATTACTGCTGAGGCAAAACAGCACAGCATTTGAGTGTATACTTTCTGGTGATTTTTAGCTAATGTTGCAAATGTGTTTTTGAGCCACTGGGCTGACCATGAAAAATGCTGCCCTCCATTTCTTGTGAAAAGAACATTTGTGTCTTCTCAGCACTTTTCACACCCCACCAAGCAGTAAACTACACTTTTAAAACATAACCATACAAAGGGTTATTCACTGAATAAAATTTGGTCAAAATTACAGAATTCTGACCCTGGTGTGTGCAAGCTCTTACATTTACCTAACTAGGTAGAACCTAGATTTGTTTCTGAATTGAGCAGAATGACACCTCTCCTATTCCAAGTACAGTATATGAAAGAATGTATTCAAACTAATGCTTCCAAACAAAAATTCTATTTTTTCCAATAAGGTGGATCAATGGTGACATCTAGTGGTAAAACACTGTCACCATTAAAGGGGAGCCTGTCATTTCTTTTGAAATTACACTATGGCATGTCGACCTTTTTGTCCCTGAGATGCTCCTGTTTAATTTATCCTCTCCTGTATATGCTTTCTCTTTTCCAATTACCACAAGCAAGGAATGGAGTTTATAATAATGATTGACAGGGAACAAAGATAGATGCACCCAGTCGCAGGGTGTTGATTTCCACATTTAATATGTCAAACCTCACAAATAAAAATGTGTTAATGAAAAACATACCTGGGGTTCACTGGGTGCCTCCTACTGCTGCTGGAATCTCCCTGCATTGAGTGAAGATTGGCTTAACAGGCTCTGGCCGATGACCAGATAGTTTATGAATCCATTCGCAGATAGTTTGACACCAGGCACCAGGGCACTCTACTCAACTGTAGTGGTTATGGTGCTAAGAGTGTTCTTAGCCAGGCCTTAACATTTTTTAATGTCATTTTTTTTAAATATCATTGGAGCACTGCAATTTAATCACTGGACCAGCTGTTTCAGAATCAGAATGTTTACAATGTTTATTTTTTATTTCTTAGTGTATGTATATTACTCACTGGGGTAGGCGTGCCTTTTTCTCATTGTGCATCCTGCTGCCATGTCTTCCCCAGGTAAACGACACACACGCACCAGGCTATCCACTTGATCGAACAGAAAAGGTCATTCATCAGTCCAGGCAACCTTCTTCCATTGTCCCATGGTCCTGTTCTGATACTTACATCCCCACTGAAGGTGTTTTTGGCGGTGGACAAATGTCATCATGAGCACTCTGACTGGTCTGAGGGTACACAGCAAACTGAGATCCACCAAGTGTTTTGACAATAATCATATCAATCAGTATGATTGGCCTCTGGCCCAAACACTTGTGTGTTTACTAATGAGTTCACTTGTGTATAAATACCTGGGTGTGTCTAATAAAAGTTAGTTCCTGTTCTACCCTCAAGCTGTGTGTGTCTGCTGTTCTTGGGGGAGAGGTGTTAGCTGACTGGATCTTCGTGTATGGTCTGACATCTGTGGTTTGGCGGAGGAAAGAAGCTGTTTGCACGGGTGTGCTCAGTCTGGGCACAGGGGACCTGTCACACTATGATTATGCTATTAAATGATGAAACGTTTGCAATTCCATACGGTATTGTAAAGGAACTTGGGGGAAAAAAATATTTTCGTTATAAAGCAATAATTGTTTTTTTGGCAATTTATTTCAAATTGTTAAAATAAAATGATCTTTGATCTGTTGTCTTTATGTTTCTTTTTCTTTTAAAATGGTTGCTTTCCAGAGATGGTACTCAGCCTCAGTGGTAATCTTAACAAGTGTGCAACCCAAGGCATATGCTATTCCTAACATAATTGATCTGACATAGCTAACACGTTTACTAAGAATCACCCTTTATGCTCTCTTAATTGCACACATAGAATCCTACCTACATGTCTATTTGTCTCTACCTATATTTTACCGTGTTATCTGGCACAACTTCAGGCATGTTAACGTTGCCTGTTTAACTTAAAATTATAAAATTGTGCAGCCCCAGAGAATGCCATGCATATGTTACTGCTATATACTCCTTTATATCTGTTTTATCGCTGTGGTGGCATTCATTTTAATTAATTATTTATTTATAAAATATTTTACCAGGAAAGATAGATTGAGATTTCTCTCGTTTTCAAGGATGTCCTGGGTCCAGAAAACATTGCATTGATACAATAGGGTACAATAAAATACAAAAGCAATATTAATACACTATATACAAAACTTAACATAGAACAGGTAGGAAATATACAATCACCCATGACATGAGGTATGTAGAGAGGGATCTCTTAAAAGATTTTAGGCTCGGGGAAGATTTGAAAGTGTGCTGGAGGTCGTTCCATAATTGCGGTTCTCTGTAGGAGAATGAGGATCGGGCTGCTTTCTTTTTGTATTGAGGTAGACTAAAAAAAGTGCTCGTACTGGATCGGAGGTTTATAGGAGGTGGGAACAGCCGAGGAGAGCATTTTGCTCTGGTAGGGTGGGAGCTTCCCAGAAAAGCTCTTAAACACAAGGCTGGAAAGATCATTGTTTGAGTGTAATTGTCATGCACATAAAAAAATAAAGAATATAATTTTTTTTCAATATCCTACATTGGTCTAGGGCTCGATATGTATATGTACCTAGAAGGCCCTTTAAAATAACTACACCACGAGCCCAAGTTTATCATTTTTCCTTATCAATATTTGTTTCATATAGATATCATGTTGTTCTGGTAGTCTTTACATATTTAGGGCAATTTATATAATAATAATCTAATATTCCATTAAGCTAAATTTATCTGATATGTAAAAAGACCATATTATACCTCAGTTAATGTGGTTCTACCCTTATTAGGCTAAACCTCAGTGAATGCTGAATTTTCATTAAACATTTCAGAACTGTCATTCGTCACACTAGCAAACAGTAAGTATTCCTTACATTAAAATTGTACCCATCCTGAAGGCTGAATGCCTATTATTTCATTACAGAATGCATATATTTATTCACAGAACAAAGTTCATAAGTATCATTTGGCTCTCCTTGTTATTGGAGAACTTTTACAACATTTTCACTAAGTGGGGTGATACTTTTTTCAGAGTCATGATATTCCAATCAACAACAAATTATCATCGAAAATCTGTCAAACTTGCAAAAAAACGATGTCTTGTTTTAATGATATGTTTAGGTACATTATCTCTTCATCTTATACGTACAATAAAATGTATTTATGAGGGCTCATCTGGAAAATGATACAGTGAAAAATTTAATAACTAATTTTATCTCTTAACTCCCCTCTCTTAAAACCAAACCACGGTTTCTGTGTCATTAATCATCACGGAATACTATATTATAAAATTAGAATGCCATTGTTGCTTTTCATCAGTGATAACCTCATAGAATTAACATTTTGTTTAACTTTTGGCAAGTGGTAAAATCAATACGCATCAAACATAACCAACCAACCAAACGCATAATTCTTTAAATCTTCGAAATATTTGTGTCTTTGTTGAATCTTCTGTCATCAGAGGTTTTGACAAACCTGAGCCATTTTGAAAGTCCAATAATACATTACAGTCTATCAAAACTTTGACATTTTTACCCACCCATATCTGAAACATAGGAAACAAGTTTAGCAATCATGTTCATTTACGAATTTCCCTTTTATCAATTTTCATCAATTTTGTACCAATCATTAATTTACATTTCGCTTTTACACAATTAAACTTAAAACTATTTTCCCAATATGATTTGAATAAGCTATGCAACAGGAACATATCTCTTTGATTTTAAGATAATAATGTTAAAACATTAGGTTTTAGACCATTAACGGAGCTCCTGATATTATTCTGTCTAATTAATCTGCATATCACGCATCAAACAATTTCTCACGATTTGCTAATTAAATAGTTTACTCCTCTTTCGACTTCACAATCATTGTATTTCACGGTGTACATGTTCACTTGGTAATGCACACAAATTAAGGATGGAGTCTTTATCATCCTTTTCGGTATATTTTCAAAATGTTTGCCAATTTAATTTTGTCTTTATCATTTCTGCTTTTAAACATCGTGAGGCTGTAGGTCAGGGCCTCCATTATTATTTGTTCAAGTCATTTGTTCTTTTCATTAACACCCTTATTGCATATTAACCTTTTACTGAATCTTTAAAAAAAATTACTTTGTTTAAGCACCCTGACCAACATTTGTTTATTTACCTATATTCAAAGTTCCCTTACTCTGTTTCAGATTGCATTGATCACACAAACTGTCTTTTTGCAAATAAATTTTTCCATGTAAGATTTCACGACTAACACGGTTTAACGCCAGATGCAACTAAGGTGTTGGTCCATTCCACTGTCCTCTCTCGCGTTGACTACTGTAATCCGCTTCTCAGTGGTCTTACGCGCTCCCAACTTGCACCGTTACAGTCCATAATGAATGCGGCGGCGAGGCTCATCTTCCTGTCCGCCCGCACCTCCCATGCCTCACCCTTCTGTCAGTCCCTACATTGGCTTCCTATAAAATATAGAGCTCAATTTAAAATTCTGGTTCTTGCTTTCAAATCTCTACATAATGCTGCTCCCACCTATCTATCCTCCCTTATACACAAGTATGTCCCGTCTAGGCCCTTACGATCTGATGAAGACTTACGTCTATCTTCTGTCCGTACTCCCACCTCTGATGCTCGCCTTCAAGACTTTTCCAGGGCTGCACCGTTCCTGTGGAACTTGCTTCCCTCCTCCGTTAGATGCTCACCCAGTCTCCACTCCCTCAAAAAATCTTTAAAAACCCACTTCTTCATAAAAGTGTATCAATTAAACTGTTAATAGCTCCTGACTGATTCCTCTTCTGCAACTGTCACTAGTCTAATACTATCCTTACCTTTTTGTATCATTTTACCCCACTCCCTCTAGCATGTAAGCTCATTGAGCAGGGCCCTCAACCCCTCTGTTTTTTGTGTGTCCAGCTTGTCTGGTTACAACTACATGTCTGTTCGTCCACCCATTGTAAACGCTGCGGAATTTGACGGCGCTCTATAAATATCATAATAATAATAATACATATGGTTTACATTTTCAATCTTTGTTCTTAAAAATATTGACATTTTTCATAATATCTTTTATCCACTGTCTTAATGTAATATATCACATGATGACTTGTAAAATATTAATGGTCAAATGACCAATCACTCAGTAATATATTATGAGTATGGACTTGTGCACTTGTCACACACCCCTGAACGAGACGGCTTGGAGACGGACCTCTATACTGCAGATCCACAGATTTCCGAATCTTCCAAGAACCACTTTCTCACAAAGAACTCCTTAGTCTTCCAGAATTGGGGATGGACAGCTTCTTAATTATTTTCTGTCCTTTCGCCCTTGGCTGAATGCACCTTAACTTCAAGTTGCAGACTTCCTTTCAGCTACTTTGCAGAGGTGGCAGGCAATTCATCAATACCATAACAAAAGTATTGAACCTTTTCTTACACCTTAACAGAAGGATAGAAACATAGAAACTTAGAATGTGACGGCAGATCTAGTCTGCCCAATTTTCTAAATACTTTCATTAGTCCCTGGCCTTATCTTATAGTTAGGATAGCCTTATACCTATCCCATGCATGCTTAAACTCCTTTACTGTGTTAACCTCTACCACTTCAGCTGGAAGGCTATTCCATGCATCCACTACCCTCTCATTAAAGTAATACTTCCTGATATTATTTTAAAACCTTTGTCGCTCTAATTTAAGACTATGTCCTCTTGTTGTGGTAGTTTTTTTTCTTTTAAATATAGTCTCCTCCTTTACTGTGTTGATTCCCTTTTTGTATTTAAATGTTGATTGGCTATCAACACTATAACAGAAGTGTAGGACATTTTCACTTTACTCAAACTTGGAAACACGGTTTCTCAATTCTCCATAGATTAGATTGCAAATGGACATAAAGAAGTAAATGCCATCCATTGTAAAACAGATAAAGTATTCCTGAAATACTATACAAATTTGCCCACACTTCTCCACCAAAATGTTGCAGATCCAAATAAATCACAGATTCTTCAAATTTGTTCTGAGGTTTATTATTGGTAAGAAGCAATGTTTGAAATCCTGAAAAAATTCAAAAGCTTTTTTTTGTACAGAAAGCAAGATGGCATGTATCAGATGTTCATATCAGATTGTCATGGATGCGTAGCATAATTTCTCAAGAATAAAAGAATACCATGAGATTTTATATCTATTCATAAAAAGTTGTTCACAATTTATCAAGACTAGGTTTGGTTTCTACAGAAATGTCTTTGCAAAACAGGATGTTTAACAGATAGTTTTGTGGTAAATTTTGTTACACATAAAGAGTATTTGGTAAAAAAAAAAAAAATTCCAACTGGAAAATAAGAATTTTTTGAGAATTTTTAACCATTTCATTGAATATAGCAAATATACACACATATATTGCTCCAAATTTCCCCTCTATACTAGCCATTGGTGAGTGAAAATCTAGCCCTGGAGAGTAGAAATTCACCCCTGGAGGGGAATGCCTGGAGAGTAGCATAGGACTAAAAACTTTAAGCTGTATTTATATATCAACCAATTCAATTGCAGCCACCACGCTACATCAGCATATCCCCTCCTTGGTTATATTATAGGATGATTTAGAAATGGTTTTCCCAGTAACTAATCCATTTAACTCCCAAACTTCTGGATAGTGCGAAAGGGGATAAGGGGGGCACCAGAGACCATTTATACACTTAAGTTATTTGTTTAAAAAAGCATTGCTATGTATTCATGGTGAAATTCTAATTAAAGGCCAAAGTAGCCAAACTGGCAGCAAAGCTGTATTATAGAATTTTATAGTTTGCCTATTTTGATTTTAAAGGGAATCGGTCCTGAAAGATATAGGTTTGCTGTTTTCTAATCATCTATCTATCTAATCATATTTCAACCCCCTTAGGATGCATAAAGGAATTATTCCACCATGCAGTATTTTACCAGCAAGGACGGGTTCCCTGCTGATAACAGGGGATTACCAGGTATCACAAAGCTGGAGTTAAATAGTGGCCCCACACAGACTAATGAGCTGCATGCAGCACTTAAAGTGAGCACTGCATGCAGCCCTTTAATTGAAATTCTGTTGTGAGTAGGGTGAATACTAGCCAGGGCTATTATAAGTGGTCCTAGATTTACAGGTGACCTGTGTAGCGGAGGTCCCTGTACATTGGCTGGGTACCTGTGCCAAAGATCACTTCCTATCTGGAACCAGGGAAAACCTTAGCGCTTCTGCCCCAGTCACCGTGGCTTGGCTGTGGTCATCCTGGAGCCTCTCCACCCTGGAACAGGATAGGGTACTAGCTCTTTTCCCTCCCAGGGACTGGACGACACACAGTCCTGGGAAATGAAGTCCTTACAAGAACTTTCTCCGCTGAATACTTCACCAGCGGGAACAAGGTGCTGAGCAGTGATTAGTCCTTTCCCCTCCAAGTAACTAGACGACGCATAGTTCTGGGAGTACAACTGATTTTAATGAGCAAAACTCTGCCTTTTATGCACAGACCCCAACATGGGGTCTCCATTGTATTCAACACAAGTCCGGGGGGCGGAGCCTGGCAGCCATCCTGTTAAGACGCCATCTAAAACTGCTCTCCCGAACCCGGGGAGAATCTGCCAAATACCCACCAAACGAAGCCTCATCGAACCCCAACAAGCACCCAGTACTGACCGGCGATAGGTCCCGCACCGATCGATGCCTTTTTTCCAGGCACCCAAGCAGACCAGGCAGAAGCGCAAACCTGTGGCCTACCGTGCAACTCCAATCCAAGGCCTAGAAGCCTACCTCGGCGGAAGCCTCTGGGAAGACTACCCACCCAGTCAGGACACAGGCGCCACAGTCATGGGCTGCCGCTCACACAAAGCCACAACTGGTCCCAACTCACAAGGCAGAGACATAGGGGAGATGTGGCTCAGGCCTGCCCAAACAGAGCCAATACACGCCGTGCAACGGCTCCCTGCAGACCGAGCACCCGACCCCGACAGGGGAGAGCCGGACGAGATGGCGGCCTCCCCGACGGGACACCCACTAACACTGGAACCCCGGGATGATTCAGCCCCCGCTACCAAAGGGGACCTAAAAGCGCTCCTGACTAACATACAACACTTGCTAGCGGCCGATGTCGCAAAGGTCAAGGCTGATATTCAAAATGTGCAGGAGAGGGTTGGAATTGCAGAGGCAGACATCACCAACATTCAGGGCACAGTGTCCACCCTCATGGACTCGGTCAACCGACTCCAAGCAGAGCAAAACGTACTAGCAGGTCAAATCATGTCCCTGGAGGACAAACATCGACGGAAGAATATCAAAATTAGAGGTGTCCCCACCACAATCACGACTGAGGAGCTACCGCATTATATGCGGAGACTGCTCACAACACTGCTACCCCAGGTATCCGCCAAGAAAATATCAATCGATGGGATATACAGAGTGACAAGCTCCACACACTTACCATCCAGCATGCCCAGGGACGTCAGTCTGCGCCTGGCGTCGGTACCTGACAAGATACAAATAATGACCGCCATTAAAGGCAAAACGCCACTGGCATTTGAAGGCACTCAGCTCTCTTTCTTCCAGGATGTCACCAGAGCCACATTGTTAAAGCTGAAGACCTTTGGACCCGTGACCACCGCGCTGCGCAAAGCAGGCATCGCCTACAGATGGGGGAACACTGGTGCCCTGCTTGTTCACCACAGTGGAACTGCACACCACCTCACATCCCCAACTGGGGCCCCCGCCTTCCTGAAGACACTGGGACTACAACCCCTATATCTCACCTCCACGACTGCAGGTCGACCAGAGAGCTGGGACCCAGAGGACTGCCCTACTCCTGGACAGACAACACGACATCTACAGACTTTGGACACTTGACTGGGCACAGGGACTGAACCCGGGGACAATTTGTAAGACATGGCCGAAACCGTCAAACGGAAGTCCCGGACATTTCTTGACACAGAGTGATAACTCCAATGTTTAACCAATTTTTTTTTCTCATATGGGTTCGCCCTTTCTGACCTTGCCGCAACCGCAGTTACGGGGCCTCTACCCCCACAGAAAAGGCAGACAACCCCTCATGCACGATAGTACATAGGCGCTCACCGCGACTATCACCACTCCGCCCACCCCACACCACCCCCAGGGATAGGGGGCTAGATGAGATGCCGCACAGGGTACAGCACACACCGGAGCGCCTAGCACACATGTCACTCAAACCACCCTGGAACTCAAAAGAGTACACACAGGCATCCAGACCCACAAACCTAAACCCGCTTGTAACAACCGCATACATACTCCCACACACACTGACACACTGCAACCCGCATCAGGGAGCAACCACCCACTCCCACACTTGTAGTACACCAGGGGAATAACGCACACAATACTGAACCTACACAACCCAGCAGACCCTAGGTATGCCACCCAACATGATGGATATATGAAAATGTGCTTACAACCTTTAAACATCAATGTTAACACTACTTTACTGTAATGCTTTCATTTATCATACCACTGTTAATGTATATTGCTGTTAACGTGCCAAACCAAGCTCACATAAATAAAGAATAAAAAAAAACAAAAAAAAAAACAACACAAGTCCTCCAAGGAATATCTGGGCCTAGGATATAATTATATTAATGACTGGTAAGCTAATTATCCCCAGCATGGGGTCTCCATTGTATTCAACACAAGTCCTCCAAGGAATATCTGGGCCTGGGAGATAATTATGTTAATGACCGGTAAGCTAATTATCCCCCAGGAACAGAGAGCCCAACACAAGATATAAAAACATAAAAGTAAACCAAAACATAATAAAAACATACAATAACCCCACAAATAATACATCCCCAAATAGCCCTGAACTTAGCACTCAAGTTCTCCAAAGAGCGCTCAGATCCATTCAGTGTAGGGGAAACACCACCATGTAAAAGTTCTGACCGGCCACACACGTGGTCATATGCCCAAAATAGTTCCAGGGCGTTTGGTGCTTTTGCCGGTCAAATTTCGGAAGCTCCTGCATCCAAAATATGGGTGTTCTACCTGGCTCTCAGGTAGCATTTGTTCCCCTTAGTCTCATTAACCTTTCTTCCAAAAAACCCTCTCTTGGCGGGTTGGAAAGTGGTTCAAAACCCTGGATCAAGTTGTTCGGGAACCACTTGGTCACCTCAGCCCAAAAACAGTTCCATAACATTCACGGCTAAGTTCCGCTGAGGTGACCGGGGCACACAAAGTCCTCAAGCCAAATTAGTTATGTAGTCAGGGCCGGATTAACATAGGGGCTGATGGAGCTGCAGCTCCAGGCCCAGGCCCATGGAATAGGCCCATTGATTTAAAAAAAAAAAATTTTTTTTTTTTTTTACATTTTTTTATTTCACACACTACTCTTAGGGATTCCACCTGGCTTTTATTTTATTGGCACAGCCAGTATTTGAGGCTGCCTGGCTGGTGCCAATATTGCAGTGATATTGGCAATACAAATGCTGGTATTTTTCTCAGTATAAACAAGAGATTACTATGCAATACCAGCACTGGCCAGTAGGGGTCGCTGTGTGTGGAGACAGGCAGGGATAGTAAGTTCCAGTATTTCCCTCCCTGCCTATTTATACTCACTGATCTGCAGGGGTGCAGCTACAGAGAGTCCAGACAGCAACTCCCACCCTGCAGAGACTGACTACAGCTCAGGGAAGTAAGGGATAGGGGGAAAAGGCTGCAAGGAGACATACACTGAGATACTAAAGTACACTGGGAGACATTATGACACAGACACATGGGGACACAGTGTCCCCATGTCCCCCTAGTCTCCCAGTGCCTCCATGTCTCCCAGTGCCTCAAGTGTCTCAATGTCCCCATGTCTCCAGGCTAGTGTCCCTAGTGTCTGTGGCCGTGGTGTCTCAGTGTCCCCATGTCTCCCAGTGCCCCCTGTCTCAAGGTCCCCATGTCCCCCAGCCAGTGTCTCTAGTGTCTGTGTCCCCATGTCTTCAAGTGTCCCCTAGTTTCCCAGTGTCACTGGTGTCTCTGTGTCCCCAGGTCTCTCCGTCTTCCTAGTGTCCTAGTGACACATACATGGGGACATAGACACATGGGAATACTGGAGGACACAGGGAGACATGGGGCATTGAGACACTGATACATAGGGACACTGTGATACATAGGGTCACTGGGAGACCTGGGGACACGACACTAGGGGACACTGGGAGACATGGGGCACTGAGACACTGATACATAGGAACGCTGAGACCTGGAGTAATCGACACATGGGGCACTGGGAGGAATCCATCTATACAGAATAATCAAACTAAGTAGTTTTTTGGTGATTTTACAGCATTTTCTCTTATGTCACTCCTTGTGATTTACATCATGTTATGTCACCCATACATATTTAATTATGCAAATTAGTAAGGCTGGTATGTTTTTCCAAAAAAGGTGGCAACCCTAACTACTTTTCACATACTCTTAAGTATGGAAACTTAAGAGGGATGTATGGGAACAAAACTTGTGTGGACTGGCTGACAATGAATATAGTTAAAGGGACACTATAGTCACAAGAACAACTACAGCTTATTGAATTTGTTCTGGTTAGTAGAATCATTACCTTCAGGCTTTTTGCTGTAAACACTGTCTTTTCAGAGAAAATGCAGTGTTTACATTACAGCCTAGTGATAACTTCACTGGCCACTCCTTGGATGGCTGTTAGAGATCCTTCCTGGGTCATGGCTGCCTAAAATGCATCCAAACATTCAGTGTCTCCTCCCTCTGCATGCAGACACTGAACTTTCCTCATAGAGATTCATTTATTCAATTCATCTCTATGAGGAGATGCTGATTGTCCAGGGCTGTGTTTGAATCATGCTGGCTCTGCCCCTGATCTGCAGTTTTGTCAGTCTCAGCCAATCCTATGGGGAAGCACTATGATTGGATCAGGCCACCACTTCTAATGATGTAACTCTGCATGAGTCTAACAGCATGCAGAGTTACAGATTCAGGCTTGAATACAGTAAGATTTTTACTATATTTATGGAGGCATGAGGGGCCCAGGGGGGGTTAGATGGTGGTGTTAACACTATAGGGTCAGGAATTCATGTTTGTGTTCCTGACCCTATAGTGATCCTTTAAGGTAATTCTGACTTTGGTCTCTCTAACACTGTGGCATGTTCCCTTTCTTCTACACTAACTACATACAGTGTTTCTCTGTTCCAGACTATATACCAGGAGCGTCTGCCTGCTAGTAAGAAGGTAAGGAGATAAGTGGACCAGAGAGTGCTAGGGAACAGTCCTTCGAAAGCGTTGAGCAAGCGCATCATTAGATGCATTTATGCCAAGCTCAGGGTGCTGTCTGCATAGTATGCCCTTAGTTGGCTAGCTGCATGATTGGCAGGCAGTTTAACATGCATTCATGCCAGGCTGGCCTTCAAATTCTTTGGGCAGACGTCCTCTTTTTGGGCATGTTCGCCCCTTTCGGCAGGTTACGTGATTTGTGTCAGTGTCACACCCTTTTACTGTGCCCATTGACTTCCTGCTTGTCTGGACACTGCTGTTAGGGGTTATGGATTTACTTGAAAGATGAAAACATAAGTTAGAGGGAGATTAGCCTAGGGTATGTGTTTTCTTATAGCTGCTGTTTTCTTTCTCTCCTGCACCATCAGATACATGACGCTTGGGAGTGTTTTAGTGTTTTTGGTCGTTATGATTCTATAATTAGGCCCGTCATAATTGTCAGCACCAGGCCCACTGGGCTGTTAATCTGGCCCTGTATGTAGTGGTTGCGGCTGAGGACCATGAGGACCATTCGTGGGTTTGGTTCATGTGAATGGCCGCCAGGGAGCTAGCATTCCATTCCTGAAAAGGGAAAGTCCGAACCAGGGGCCCCCAGGAAAAAGCTGCTAATGGCGGCTGGGCAGGTTAACTCAAACCTGGACCACGGTCGGTGGGCAGGATTCTGTCTTCCACACTCCTTCAGGAGTCCGTGGCAAATGTTCGAGCATTTGTCACATAGCTGTATGCAGTATTTCAATTCATACAAATCACTGGAGCGGAGCGTGATCTCGCTCATACACGGCAATTCCCAGCTGCAATCGGCCTAAGGGAGACTTCAGGGAGAATGTTATTGGAGGCACACACATTACATTCTCAGTAGTGGTGCTGCTGTGAATACTAAAATATATACCAATACAGATTAAAGAACATCACACACAAATACAGTTTAAAATTTTGCAAGGCTACTTAAAATCTTTTTTGTTTGCCAATCTTTCTGTTATTGAGGCAACTGAGTCACAGAAAAAAGAAAAAGGTTTATATTTTATATTTAGATTTTTTGTGAATATTGAAACACAATATTTTTAAAATAACAAGAAAATCAGGCTAGACAAACATGTCGATATGCGTAAAATATGTAAATATTCCAACTAATGTGTAATTCCAGACATGTAGAATATTTTATAGGGAAATATATGCTAAGTAGGTAATGCATACACAAATGTGCTCACTGGCACCGGATCGAGGCACCAGCGCAGCGATCAGAGGACAGGTTTGCGTGAGAGATGTTAGTTTAGGAAAATAAGCAGGTAATGGGAGAACCATTATAAACAGCAGTGGTTAATTTTGTACGCTATAGGCCATGCTGTGACAATATCAAGTGTCAAACAGTATTGCATTTAAACAGGATGAAAATAATCAAAAAATAAAATAAAAAATGACTTTACAATGGTGTTCCTGCTAGAAATGAAGGAGCAGACAACAATAAAAATAAGGGAAAAAGAAACATACAAAGCAAATGCCAACAGTAAAGTAGAGAACTGTGTTTCTAAAGGCAATATAAGAACAGAAGACTCAGCCTACATCAGTCATATGATGGATACTGCCACAGTAATAGGAAGGACTCAAATCCTAAACATCTGCACCACACCAGCCCCAGGCCCCAACACAGCCCAGAGCAAAGAGCTCACCAGCGTAGGTTATAATCAGGACTTGGTCTCGAGGCCCTCCATCATGCTGCTTCACACAATGAGTAGTGGCCTTCCAAGGTAGTGAACAGTGGTTAGGGAACTGTCCCAGTTTAGGCTGTGGCCCAAGAAGATGGTGGTCCATAGTAAGACTGAGCATTTGGCACCAAAGCATATTCTGAGGCGCCTGCCTCAGTTTCCTCAATTTTAATACGGAGTCAGAGCATCATTCAGGAGTCCACAGACTGCTGGTTTGCTTGTGGCATCCGCTATCTTGTTCGAGGTACACTGACTACTGCAGGTGAGAAGTTGCTAATATGTCACCAGTGTAGCAGGGATAAGTGGTGCCGGGATATCCCTCACCGGCGGGGGGAGGGGAAAGAGTGAAGGAAAGATCTCTGGAGATGGTGTGCAGTATTAAACTGAGGGATTGGCCTCCTCTTCCATTCCAGCTGTGATTAGGCCTCATATTGGCCAGAGCAGGCCCGGCCCAAGACATTAAGCTGCCTGGGTCCAAGGATGAAATGCTGCCCCCCCACCCGCCTTCAAAAAAAAAAAAAAACCATACCCACATCCATTATAGTAGATTAGGGGTAGTAGATCAGGGGTAGTCAACCTTTTAATACCTACTGCCCACTTTTGTATCTTTGTTGATGGTAAAATTTCCTTACCGCCCACCGGTGCCGCAGTAACTCGATTGTTTAGCGCAAGTGCAAATTATTTTTAGAAAAGAGGTATGTATCCATTTTTTCCTTTTTTTATTTTCTGTTTTATATTTTTCCATGTGTGTGTGTGTGTGAGGTGTTGTGTGTGAGACGGGTGCAGTGTGAGTGACGGGTGCAGTGTGTGTGTGATAGGTGCTGTGTGTGTTGCTATGATGTTCGTCCTGCTCCTCTCTACTCCCTCGCGCTGTTTAGTGATGCAGGGCCAGAATGATGTCACGTACAGGTGCCCGGCATCATCACAGAGGGTGTGTGAGGGAGCCGAGAGGAGCAGGAAGAACCTCAGAGTTGAGGGAGCTCCCTCGCCACCGGCTGCCTCCCTCTTGCCCACGGCACGTTATGTATAGGCAGAGTAGGCCCTGTGGGTTAAGCAGTTGCCTACTGTCACGATTCGGGGAACCCAACACGCTGGCACACACACACACACACAGAAAATGTGCCGTACCGGACCTTAGAGTGGCTGGGCTAAGCACGCTAAGAATAGTCAGGAGACAAGCCAAGTAAAGGGAGCCAGAAAACGGGAGAACGAGAAACAAGCCGAGGTCAAAGGAGTGGAGAAGACAGGATAATCGGAATAACGAGCCAAATAATCAGTAACCAGAGAGCAAGACGAGAACACTACGCTACAGGTATCACAAGACCACAACAGGGCACTGAGGGACATCAAAGGTAAGTATAAATACCCTTAGTTTAATTCTGATTGGATAACTTCCAATCAGAATTAACAATCACACGTGGGGGATATCTATACCTCCCACTGTGATTGTGGTACTGTTTCTTTAACGTCGGGTCACTCACGTGACCCCGGCATTTACATAATTCATTGACCTCCCAGCGTGCAGCGTTATACATGCTGCCGCTGGGGGGCGTGGAGGACGCGGGCGGCGTGCGGCAGAGAGGAGACGCCGCTCGCCGACAGGTAAGCGGCGGGGAGACCGCGGGTGGCGATGGACTGAGGGTGAGTGCTGCAAGTGGCGTGCAGCCTCCCCTCCTAGCCGCCCGCGGATCCCTGACACCTACTCTGCATTGCTGAATAGCCGCCACCCCTGTCCAAGTGCCGCCTGAACTTGGCCAGGAACACAAGGAAATCAACTGCAGTGGATGCCTCCTGTCGCCAGGATATTTTTGGTGGTATAATTCTGTGCTGAAGTTGGTAAGTTTGACTATTTTGGAGCTTTTCTGGTCAAAGCTCACATGATGTGCGACTGGATAGCGCGGCTGTCAGACTGCACCCTCAAAAGTACCTATCTTAACAAACAAATATGGAATTCAATTACACCATATGGTCATATTGTGTTAAGTCCACCTCTACATCACAGTACCCCAATATTTTTCGGCCACCTAAATTAGAGGGGCTTGGTGCTCAACTCAAAAAGGGCACCTATAGTGGAGTGGTGGGGTGCTCATCCCAAAAGGAATCTGGTCTGCAAATGTACACAGAACAAAAGGCTATCTGGAGGCTCCTATATTAGTGCTCAACCTACAAGGAATCTGATATGGATTCCACATATGCTCTTATAAAAACTGCTTTTATTACAAAGTGGAATTTAGAATCATTGCAAGTTTTAAATCTTCTCCCTCTGATAGCGGGGTAAGATTTGATCAACTGTAGAATTTTTTTCTACTTTTTAGTTGAGAGCAGTAGTGGATTTTAAATATACACAGAAAAAGAGGGGAATTGGGGGAAAACTCGGTACATGCATCTGAAAAGTCTCCCCCTCCAATTGTGATTGGTGCTGAGCTTTGCCTGTTGCTGAGGACAGATCACAGTGCCACAGTGTCAGCCAGAGTGTGTGTGAGCCTGTCAGAGTGAGTGTGTGTGTGAGCCTGTCAGAGTGTGTGCGTGCCAGTCAGAGTGTGTGTGTGCCAGTCAGAGTGTGTGTGCGCCTGTCAGAGTGTGTGTGTATGCCTGTCAGAGTGTGTGTGTATGCCTGTCAGAGTGTGTGTGTGTGTAAGCCTGTCAGAGTTGGTATGTGCAAGCGAGCCTGTCAGTGTGCGTGCAAGCCTGTTGTCAGAGTGAGTGTGTGAGCCTGTCAGCGTGAGTGTGTATGTGAGCCAGTCAGAGTGTGTGTGCCTGTCAGTGTGTGCACGTGTGCATTTAGGCACCTGCCCCCTCATGAGGAAGGCATGATGAAGGCATGAGGAAGGCATGAGGAAGGTGTTTTACTCACCTTTTTTCCCACGTGGTGCCAGTTTTGCCATAGCTGGTCCCACCTCTATGGCTGAGATTATCAATCTTTATGATCTCAGCTAAGCCAATGACTTCCCCTGGGAAAGCATTGGGAGGATTTTGTGCATGCGCAGCAAATGTGCCAATCTGCATTTCCTCATAGAGATGCTTTAAATTAATGAATCTCTACTAGGAACATTCAGCGCCTCCGTGCAGAGCTATCTTTCCAAATGGTATGTTTTTTTTTTGTTATTTGAACAATCAAACTGCTACAATGAACAAAAATGCACGATAGGTCTATCAAATTCATCTTTCAAAATATTAACTGTAAAAACTAAAAAATGTCAGGTCTCTTATATGGCTCTCTAACTTTTTAGGATACTTTTTAGGATAGTGGCAAAGGCATACATTGGGGTCATTGCTTTACTCAGAAGAGTTTGCTTAGCATAATTTGGTGAATCATAGATCATAGTGGCAAAGTTTAGATTTTTCAAAATGCCCAGCAAAAATGTAGTGTGTATGTAACAAATGCAAGAAAGAAAAAAAAAGAAAATTTACCACAAACATAAACCAGTGAAAAAATTGTGGCGTATTAGGGCACTATATATGCTGTATGTATATATACAACATGGGATGTCTGCTTTCACAAGTGACTTGTGGGGTAATTGAAAGAGTAAAACTGTTATAATGCCCCAAAATGAGACATAGGCCCATCAAATTCATTTATTACAAATTCTAACTGTAAAACCTGAAACGGTCAGGCTCCTTATATGGCATTCTAGCTTCACAGGATCAGTGGCGTACATACCGCGGTTGCAGGTGTCGTCACTCCAGGGGGCCCGGCCGCCCTGCGAACCCCTGCAACCAGGTTCCCGCCGCCATCATTTGCAGCCCCGGAACAGGTGGCAAACCGCCAGGGCCACCGTCCAAGGGGTCCATTGGGTGGCCCATGCTGTCAGGGCCACCCGATGGAGATGGATTGTCAGGGGTCCTGGTCAGCGCTGGGCGCTTTAACAGCGCGACCGGGCCCCCTGTGATGAGATCACTGCTGGGAGGAAAATCACAGTAAGAAGATGCTGGATGTCCATAGAAAAGCATTGAGTAATGCTTTCCTATGGGCGGTTTAAATGCGCATGCGCATTCTGAGCTGAGAGGCGGATTGGAGCAGAGGGATCCCCAGCACCAAGGGAGTCAGGCGCTGGAGAAAGGTAAGTGCGGAAGGGGTTTCAAATACACACTCCCTTGCGCGCCCGCAAGACCAGCCGGTGACACCAGGGCCAGCCTCGGGGGACCCTGAGGTAGCCAGCTCCTGGACCCCCCAGGAGAAGAGGCCACACTGGCGTACATACCGGGTTGCAGGGTGGCCGGGACCTCTGGTGGGCCGGGCCCGGTCGCAGCCGTGACCCCGGCAACCGTGGTATGTACGCCACTGTTTGTATGTATGTGTCTTGTGTGTGTGTGTGTCTGTCTGTATGTATGTATGTGTCTGTCTGTATGTGTGTATGTGTTCCTGTCTGTGTGCCTGTATGTATGTATGTGTGCCTGTCTGTTTGTATGTATGTGTCTTTGTATGTGTGTGTGTGCCTGTCTGTACCTGTGTGTGTGTTGGTCTTTAGGTATGTATGTGTCTGTGTGTGTCGGTCTATATGTATGTATGTATGTGTGTATGTGTCTGTATGTATCTGTCTGTATGTGTCTGTGTGTGTATGTGTGTCTGTATGTATGTGTGTGTGTGTGTGTCTGTCGGGGGGGCGAGCGGCGGGGGAGGGGCGGGGGAGGGGCGGGGGAGGGGAGGCCCACGGATCAGTTTCGCACTGGGGCCCCATGGATTGTGTGTACGCCACTGCACAGGATATTGTCAAGGCATATATTGGGGATATTGTTGTACTCGAAAGATGTTTACTGCAATATTTAACAGAGATTGACAGTTTAATGGCTATGTAAAAAGTACCCTTAGGTAAATAACCTGTGATGTCTGCTTTACAAAAATATTTACTGGAAAAATTTGTTTTCTGTGAGGGATACTAAGGAAACACTATTGTGTTCCTCTCCTCCCCGCTCATGGCTCCTTCCACATGGAAGTTAAAGGGTTAAAGCCCGCTTTAAAACACTTACCCGTTTCCAGCGCCAAAGTCCTACATGAGGGGGAAACTAATTTGCATGCACGACGAGCGCCACATGTACATTAAGCTGTCCCCATAGGAAAGCATTGGATCAATGCTTTTCTTTTGGAGATTTGAAGACACTGGATGTCCTCATGCACAACGTGAAGCTTTCCAGCGTCATTTCAGAGAGGTAAACGTCTTGTAAAAGCAGAAAGCACCTCTAGTGACTGTCTGCTGTAGTGTAAACATGCAATGGAACTTCTAAGTTTTAGATTGCAGGCTTAAGGAGAGAGGGGCAGTGCATCTATACCACTTCAATGAAATGCCGTGGTCCATTTGGTATAATTTTAAACTTGGGATATACATAGCTAATTCCAAAACCATATTCTCTAAATCAGGACAAATAAATTAATTTATTTTTCATGACTTTTCTTAAACTGTGCTAATTATGTACACATTACTATTGCCAAAACGGTGGTAAATTTTGTTTTTGTTTTTATACTAAATGAAAAGACATATAGGTGTAATTCACATCAAATTAAAGCAATTTTTGCCCTTTAAAAACACTATATAACAGGGGTAGACAACCATCGGCAATCCAGATGTTGTGGACTAGGTCTCCCCTGATGCTTCGCCAGCATTATGGCTCTAGGAGCATTATAGGAGATGTAGTGCCTAAGGTTGCCTACCCTGGTATATAATATATGTTGGTGTAATAAATGAGAGAGATGCACAAAAAAAGCACACTGGAGCTTAAGGGGTTAATTTGTTCCCATTACCCTTGTCCCCTGCTGAGAGCATCAATCATATTTTCAGTAGGTTTTACACTTGCTGTTAGACACACCTCTCCTGCATACCCTGGTTTGTAAAGCATAGACATGCTTCTCATATTAGATCCCCAGCACTTTATTTTGGCTTTATGGTATATAAATACAACTTATCTTTTCACTCTATTTATCTTTATTCTCAAATTGTCTGTTCAAAGCTCCAGCAATAAATCATTTAGTCTCTTTCTCTCCATGTTATATGTAATAAGTCTTTTTGGCCGCTGGGTGGTGCTAAAATTATTCAAAATGAAGGTTATATTCTACAGTTTATTGCATACATAGTAAATCCCAGTTCAGTTTTTAAAGTGGCACTCTCACTGACAGTTCTAGAGAAACTGCATTGTTTACATTGCAGTGTTAAGACTGCCTCGAGTGGCTGTCTACCAGACGTGCTTCCAGACACCGTGAAACAGGGCTAGATGTCCTCACGCTTTGCATGAAGACACCCAGAGTGTTGAGGCATATCGGCGTTGGAAACAAGTAAGTGAAAAAAGTTTGTTTTTTTACCATTTACATTGCCGGGGAAAGGGAAGGTATGGTAGGGCAGAGCCTTTTTATAGTGTTAGGAATACAGCTTTGTGTTGCTAACACAATCGAAGTTCTATAGAGGTGGCTTTTTTCATAGAACTAATATAAAACAGAATGCTTTACTTATTAGTTAAATACTTCACAAGGTATTCTTAAAGCGCCTAGTAAACTCTACATTTCACATGTAGTTTTTTTACATAGTGGCAATACCACATTTTAAATACAAATAAATGCAGCTATTACTGTTGTAACAAATGGAATGGTTTTAAAATGTGCATATGTTTACAGTAAAAAAATATAAATTTTGGGGGCGGGGTCTGGCCATCATGACAGAGCGACATGTCTTACATGGGCTCCCGTGTAATCTTGAGCAAAACCGCTATTATATGCCCTCTCTGGGCCAACAGTGGCATCCAATTTACCCCTTACAACAGAGGGCATACTGCATGGCGATCAGCGGATCGATGGGAGCCTACTTACATCGTGTCAAATCTTGTGGCCTGGTGCGCAACGGGCAAGAGAGGCAGCCGATCTCTTGTCCCAGAGGTGAGCAGCAGCAGACAAACATTGAGATGTTTGAGCTCCCTAGTTAGGCGGTGCCTCTTTGCCGGTATATTTACACCTCGAACATTGTGTATATATACTTTCATGGAGGGTCGAATAAAAGTAAGTGAAGATAATACAATGAAAAGCTATAACAAGTGGGGGCCTATGCTCGTCCCAGCTTTAGCTAGCCAAGTGTGTGGATCATCTGATCCGTCAGCACAGTAGCCACATATGGTATGTTTCATCACTAGCGAGGTATGTGTAAGTTTAGGTTTTATGGGAGGCCCACCCACTAGGCCCTGTGGATCACAAGTCAAAGTATTTACAAAAGCAAGTAAAGAATGGAAATAAAAACAGTTAAAAAACAACACAAAACAGCAAAAAATAGATGCCAGTATGTTGGCTTGGCACTGCCCGTCAGTGCTGTGGGGGTTGTAGCCTATTGGTTCTCGACAGTGGCATCTCTAGGATTCATTTTTAGGGGGGGCACATGGAGGGCCAGGGACAAAAGTAGGGGGGCACATTTAACCCCCTCCTCGCTGCAGTTTGACCCCGCCCCTGTCACATGTTAAGCCCCACCCCCAACACAATTTTTTTATTTTTTTTTAATAATACCTGGTGGAGGATTCATTATTTTCCACCAGGGATTATTAAAAAAACAAACACATTACCCTTGATACAGTGCCATAGTTGCCAACATTTGAAAAAAAAAATTCCAAGGACATTTTGCAGCACAGCTATCAATTACTGTCTGGGTATAATATCCCTGGACAGTCAGTGCTCTCTGTATAATACAGGGTTGTGTGTATAATAAATTGGGACAGTCAGTGCTCCCTGTATAGTGCTGCTCTCTGTATACTACAGGTCTGTTTGTGTATAATATTCCAAGACAGAGAGCAGCACTATACAGGGAGCACTGACTGGCCCGGGATATTATACAGGCACAGGCCTGTATTATACAGAGAGCAGCACTATACAGGAAGCACTGACTATCCCGGGATATGATATACACACAGATCTGTATTATACAGATAGCTGAGCATATACCCCATATCCCAATCTCTAGACTACTAGTACCTATCAACAGCAGCTCCCAGACGCATGTAACAGGGCTAAAGTGTGCGGCAGCTCACACAGATGATTCAGCGGTAAAGTGCACTCACTGGCAGAGCCAAACTGGGAATCAATGGGAATCCAAAGCAGCCCTTGAAAAAAATGTATGCCATTCCTACAAGTC
>OW240918.1:106790790-106809604 GCA_933207985.1 Pelobates cultripes | reverse complement strand
ACAGACTGCCGAGTCCATACACACACACACACACACAGACTGCTGAGTCCATACACATACACATAGACTGCTGAGTTCATACACACACACAGACTGCTGAGTAAATACACACACACACACACACAGACTGCTGAGTCCATACACACACACACACAGACTGCTGAGTCCATACACACACACATACACACACACATACACAGACTGCTATGTCCATACACACATATACACACATACACAGACTGCTGAGTCCATGCACACACAGACTGTAAGTAATTTACTTTTTTTTTTTTATAAAGATAATATAACTAGAAAATACTCCCGGCACTCATTTAATAGTGCTTACTATCAGAGTAACTGAGACATGGTATACATTAAATGCTATCAGCTCTTAATCTGCTTTAACTTTGACTGAAATCTGATACTTGCGTTGAATTGATATCATAAATGCTGCCGAAGGTGGTCAGCATGGTGTGAAATCAGTCCCAATCCCGTAGTATGCGCTCACCGTCTTCAGCCGTAAGGATTACCGTGGTCTTTCCTTCATGTTGGACCAGAGTTTTACTGGATATCCCCATCTGTAGGCCAATCGGTGAGCTCGCAGTTGTTCAGTGATGGGATGGAAGGATCTCCGTCTCTTCAGGGTAAATGTCGATATATCTGCAAATCCATACACACACAGACTGCTGAGTCCATACACACACACACACACACACACACAGACTGCTGAGTCCACACACACATACACACACACACTGCTGAGTCCATACACACACATACACACAGACTGCTGAGTCCATACACACACACACACACACACACACAGACTGCCAGGTCCATACACACACACAGACTGCTGAGTCCACACACACACACACACACACACACACACACACAGACTACTTTGAGTCCATGCACACACACACACACACACAGACTGCTGAGTCTATACACACACATACACACACAGACTGCTGAGTCCATGCACACACACACACAGACTGCTGAGTCCATACACACACACACATACACACGCTGGGCTACTATGTCCATACACATATATACACACCACCGGACTGCTGAGTCCATGCACACACAGACATACAGACTGCTGAGTCCATACGCACACACAGACACACACACAGACTGCTGAGTCCATACACACAGACTGCTGAGTCCATACACACAGACTGCTGAGTCCATACACAGACACAGACTGCTGTGTCCACACACACACACAGACTGCTGAGTCCTACGCACACACACACATACAGACTGCTAAGTCCATACGCAGACACACACACAGACTGCTGAGTCCATACACACACACACACACACAGACTGCTGAGTCCATACACATACACACAGACTGCTGAGTTCATACACACACACAGACTGCTGAGTAAATACACACACACACACATACACACACACAGACTGCTGTGTCCATACACACACACATACACACACACATACACAGACTGCTATGTCCATACACACATATACACACATACACAGACTGCTGAGTCCATGCACACACAGACTGTAAATAATTTACTTTTTTTTTTATAAAGATAATATAACTAGAAAATACTCCCGGCACTCATTTAATAGTGCTTACTATCAGAGTAACTGAGACATGGTATACATTAAATGCTATCAGCTCTTAATCTGCTTTAACTTTAACTGAAATCTGATACTTGCGTTGAATTGATATCATAAATGCTGCCGAAGGTGGTCAGCATGGTGTGAAATCAGTCCCAATCCCGTAGTATGCGCTCACCGTCTTCAGCCGTAAGGATTACCGTGGTCTTTCCTTCATGTCGGACCAGAGTTTTACTGCATATCCCCATCTGTAGGCCAATTGGTGAGCTCGCAGTTGTTCAGTGATGGGATGGAAGGATCTCCGTCTCTTCAGGGTAAATGTCAATATATCTGCAAATATAGTGATTCCCTTGTACTTCTCCGGCCAATCCTTCCTCGTTCTTTTGCTCCAGATTACTTCCCACACGTGTCTTGCCCGGTGTGGGAAGTAAGGCATTCGTATCAGGACATCTCTGGGTGTAGTGGGAGGCAAGAAACTCAGTTTTGCTGTTCTGTGTGCTCGATCCGGCAACAGCATGTCTGTAGGCAAGTCTGGTGCCAGTGTGGGTAAGAGGCCTGTAACAAAGGCTCTGAGATCAGTGGCACTCATGCTTTCAGGAACCCCCCTGAGGCAGAGGTTATTCCTGTACGGTCCTGTATGTCTACCATTTTCACCTCGTAATTCTCCACTTGGTTCGTCAAACTCTCCATTTTTGCGTTGAGATCATTATGTGTATTCTGTCATTTTGTCCTCCATGATCGACGTACGTGTACCCAGATCGTGGAGTACTTTTTTTTTTTTTAGGGAGCCTATTGAGTTCTGCAGTGTTTTGATGAGTTTGTCTGACATCTCATCCAGCATTTGCTGCATTAAGCCCTGTGTTAGCGGGAGGTCCGGTGCTGGAGACTACTGAGGGCTATCAAGGTCTTCTACGGCGCCATCTTGGGACACCTTATGTAATGCTCCACACCTGCTGTGCCCGGCTCGTGGGGCAAAAAATTGGGCCTTTTCCAGCTTCTCCATGTGCTGTTTGGCTTTGGATTGCAACATATCGGCTGAGTGGTCTCGGGTTAGTCAGTAATTGCTCAGTTTGACTCACTTTGGGCCTCTATGGTGCGGAGCTGCTAGTTCATGCAACCGCTCGCGTCGGAGTCCAGGACACGCACCCCAATTTATAACTTTTTTAACCTGCATTTTTCAGGATTTTTTTTCGTTTTGTTATTCTGTCTCTCACTGTTAAAATACACCTACCATTAAAATTATAGACTGATCATTTCTTTGTCAGTGGGCAAACGTTCAAAATCAGCAGTAGATAAAATACTTTTTCCTCCTCACTGTAAGTCCCTCAGCAAACTCTAGTAGAGTGGCATCAGGTAACCAGGAGTTAAAAACTGTCCTGTCCCTAAGCCTGCTTCATCCTATGCCCACTTTGGGCAGAGCACAGTCCAGCATCAGGGAGGCATATTGCATGTCTTCATTTTCAGTAGTGTGAAGGCTGATGCAGCCTTATGGGGACTAACTCGACATTCCAATCGTTTATTTATGTTTCATGTTTAATTTATTTTTAAAATTGTGCTATTACAATGCATGCCATGCTCATGTTTTATGCTGTTATTACTGGGCTTACCAATGTTGTCATAGCATTGCAGGCATGTAAGTTACTATTTGCACAGCAAAAAAAAAAGAATTTAAAAAATATATATAAATTTATAGTAATTATTCAATAATTGTACAATACTCTTGATTGCAGAATATGATATCATGTTATTAGCATAATGAATCAAAAGTCAAGTTATAACTAAAATATTGTTTAAAGAATAGGAAAGAAAAATTTAGGAAATATTAAAAAAATGCTAAAAAATGTAATTAGAAACTAATTAAATTGACTGTAAGAGCTATATTAATAACATATTAATTGTATTGTTCTCATTTTACTTAAAAAAAAAGGAATAAAATGCTTAAGAAAATTGAATAAATTGAATTCTAAGTTTAATTCAAAAAAACATTTCATTTCTGTTTGTCCTTGAAGTTTTCTCTGCCTCTCCAATTTAGATTACACTTATCTAACCCTACACAGTGAGGGAAAAAAGTATTTGATGCCCTTCTGATGTTGAACGTTTGCCCACTGACAAATAAATGATCAGTCTATAATTTTAATGGTAGATTTATATTTTTCCCCCATGAATAGTTTTTATGGAGATTTTTCACTGGATACAAATTTCACAAAGAAGGCATATATTTAAGTAGGTATGAAGTACATTGACATACAGTGTCGTACAATATCATACACTAGCATACACTGGCGGGTCATACAGAACGTTACATGGCAACAGTTAACCGTTTATTGACATTAACATTAAAGGACCACTATAGTGCCAGGAAAACATACTCGTTTTCCTGGCACTATAGTGCCCTGAGGGTGCCCCCACCCTCAGGGTCCCCCTCCCGCCCGGCTCTGGAGAGAGGAAAAGGGGTTAAACTTACCTTTTTCCAGCGCTGGGCGGAGAGCTCTCTGCCTCCTCTCCTCCTCCTCTCCTCCCCGCCGGCTGAATGCGCACGCGCGGCAAGAGCTGCGCGCACATTCAGCCGGTCGCATAGGAAAGCATTTACAATGCTTTCCTATGGACGCTGGCGTGCTCTCGCAGAGTTTTCACAGTGAGAATCGCATAGCGCCTCTAGTGGCTGTCAATGAGACAGCCACTAGAATGAGGAAAGGCTTAACCCGTGATAAACATAGCAGTTCTCTGAAACTGCTATGTTTAATAAATAGGTTAACCCTAGAAGGACCTGGCACCCAGACCACTTCATTAAGCTGAAGTGGTCTGGGTACTAAATCAATCCTTTAATTTCTGCTAACGGACCGTTTTACACAAAGGGAGTAAAACCGTTTTAGGCTGATGCGGCCCCCTTTCCAGAGATCCAGGCACAGCTACTGCAGAACACCAAAACTCACGAACTGGATACAAAAGAGCACTCCAACTCCCGAACTGGAACCTCCCAAATAGCTGCTAGCAGACGAACAGGAAAAGCAGGCGAACAGCTTACACTCCTGGCAATCAGTCTCTAACAGCATACAGTGAATCCCCCCAAGAACGAGACAAGGCTCCGTGTTGAGGTTCAAGCAGTGGTCTGAGGTGCTGGCACACCCAGCCTGGTTTTTATTACAGTCTTGCAAATACAGGACCGCCCACAGGGAGGGATAAAACAATAACCAATCACATCACAGTTACATCCCACATATTCCCTCCCCTTATCCTGAGAGGAAATTCAATTATACAAACAGTTAAAACATACTTTCTACCCAACTTTCATAACTCCAAAACCATACATCACATTCACATAAAATTACATATTCTCAATCAATCCATTCAGGGGAACAACATATTCAAAAATGGCACAAATCAGACAAAGGGTTCAAAAGTTAGTAAAAAGTCCTTTGTGACTAAATGAAGCATGGCTTTCTGGCCCAAACCAGTTTCAGAGTCTTCTATCCTGGAGATAAGTAATTCAATTATCTCCCAGGACAGACACAAGACTCCATTAAGCACATGGTTGCAAAAAAGACACAAAACACTTTAAAATACATAAAGTCACATTTATTACATAAAAATACGGGTATGTAACATATCCCCAGATAGCTCAGGTCTGGCACATTATTAAGCGAATGGCGCTCAGACCACACGAATACAGTTTAATCTCCATGGAGCCAAAGTCTTTACAGTCAGTTTCATACGAATGGGCTCCATGGGATTCCTATCTGGGGTATAACACATTCAAACAAATCTACCGAACCCCAGGCAGAAAAGCACGAATGAAGCTTTTCTGCAGGTAAAAAAGATGTCTTTTAACAGGGGCCATAGTCCAAAGGCAGCAGGCGAGCAACCAGGCTTCTCCAATGCAATGTGGCGAGATTGGTCTCGTCACATCGCTCCCCTTTTCCAAACAGACTAACAGGGTATCTGACCTCCTGCCGGTCAGTGCCCTTGTTAGTCCAGCAGCCCACCCACAAAACATAATCAACAGCACAGCCCACCCACAATAAATGGTTACTACACCTGGGTAAAGGAGAAGCTTGTCCATGTCCAGGTGCCTCACCACGGCTGTGCTGGGTACGGGTATGCTGACTTGGTGGGTTGCTGAGTGGGCAGAGACCAGTGGTACTCTGCCCTGGTGCCAGTGCTACTGGGGAGGTAGCCTGGTTGAAGCCTGGTTGTTGGAGGGGGAGACCGACTGTCTCCCCTTTAACTACACCGCTCTGCTGCTGCTGCTGGAGACTGACTGTCTCCCCTTTAGATGCACAGTCCTGCTGCTGGAGACCGACCGTCTCCCCTTTAGCTGCACAGCCCTGCTGCTGGAGACCGACCGTCTCCCCTTTGGTTACCCATCTCTGCTGCTGGAGGGGGAGACCGACTGTCTCCCCTTTGGATACTCTAAGATGTCGCTGGGGAGAGGGGGTAACAGGCTCCTCTCCCGATAGAACACTCTGCCGCTGGGGAAAGGAGACTGAGCTCTCTATTTCCTGCCCATTAATGATCCACCGCTGGGGAGAGGTGGTAGCAAGCTCCTCTCCCATACATACTTTCATCCTCTGTGGAGGGAGACCGACTGTCTCCGCTCCCAATACAGTGTCCTGCTGCTGGAGAAAGGAGACTGGGCTCTTTATTCCCTGGAGGACACTCTGCCGCTGGGGAATGGAGACTGGGCTCCCAATTCCCTGCTGTATCTCCCGCTGGGGAATGGAGACTGGGCTCCCAATTCCCGGCACATCACTCGGCCGCTGGGGAATGGAGACTGGGCTCCGAATTCCCCAAAAATCATGCTGCTGCTGGGGGGCAGGAACAACTACCTCTGCCCCCTGTAGCTCAGCCTGCCGCTGGGGAGGGAGGACGCTGCTCTCCTCTCCCTGCACTTTACACTGCCTTCCCGGCATATCACTCTGCTGCTGGGGGACAGGAGCAACTATCTCTGTCCCCTGTAACTCAGCCTGCCGCTGGGGAATGGAGCTCAGGCTCCCAATTCCCTGCAATATCTCCCGCTGGGGAATGGAGACTGGGCTCCCAATTCCCAACAACTCACACGGCCGCTGGGGAATGGAGACTGGGCTCCCAATTCCCTGCAATATCTCCCGCTGGGGAATGGAGACTGGGCTCCCAATTCCCAACAACTCACACGGCCGCTGGGGAATGGAGACTGGGCTCCCAATTCCCTGCAGGACCGGTGGAGAGACCTCGGTCCCATCTCTACCGGCCACCTGGGGTTCTTCCCAGTAAAACCGTACCATCTCGTCCCCTCTGAATGGGTCTGGCTCTGGGTCTGTCATGCTGCTCTCCCGCTGAGCCTTCTCACTGTATTGGAACAGCTGCTGGTAGCCCTGTTCTAGCTCCATCTCCCGGGTTACCAGGTGGACCAGGTCTTGCTCAATTTCGTGAGTGTCGTCCCAGTCATACCTGCTCTCCCTCCACTCCAAGAGATCACTGAACCGGGCTTGTGTAGGGCTCCCAAATTCGAGCTCTGAAAACGACTCCCATAACAAGCCAGGACCATCAAACTCCTCTCCCTCTGGCTTGTCATGCTCGGCTGTCCAGGGCAGGTACTGTGCCCCATACCACCAGAGCGCCTGGTAGGCATCTTCTAGCCACAACTCCTGCCATACTAGGTGTTCCAATTTCCTCACCCATTCCTCCAGGGGCTGCTCTCCCAGGAAGGGCATCCGCAGGGCTACTCGCTTCTGCAACCGCTGGTCTTCCTTGGGGAGTCTCTTGCCCCGCTGGTACTCCACAATACCCAGTGCCTGGTACCAGATGCCTTTACGGACTGCATCTCGGTCATCCATGGCACCCTCGTCATACTCCACTGCTGGTTCCATGCTGGTGCTGTCAGGGTCGCTGTACTGGGACATGCGTTGCCCTCAAATTGTAAAATCCAAGAAATGGTGTCTCCTGTAGCTGTCCTTCTGGTTGTAGGAACGATCCCGCCGCTTGCCACCAATTGTAACGGACCGTTTTGCACACAAGGGGTAAAACCGTTTAGGCGATCGGCCCCCTTTCCAGAGATCCAGGCACAGCTACTGCAGAACACCAAAACTCACGAACTGGATACAAAATAGCACTCCAACTCCCGAACTGGAACCTCCCAAATAGCTGCTAGCAGACGAACAGGAAAAGCAGACGAACAGCTTACACTCCTGGCAATCAGTCTCTAACAGCATACAGTGAATCCCCCCAAGAACGAGACAAGGCTCCGTGTTGAGGGTCAAGCAGTGGTCTGAGGTGCTGGCACACCCAGCCTGGTTTTATTACAGTGTTTCAAATACAGGACCACCCACAGGGAGGGATAAAACAACCAATCATATCACAGTTACATCCCACATATTCCCTCCCCTTATCCTGAGAGGAAACTCAATTATACAAACAGTTAAAACATACTTTCTACCCAACTTTCATAACTCCAAAACCATACATCACATTCACATAAAATTACATATTCTCAATCAATCCATTCAGGGGAACAACATATTCAAAAATGGCACAAATCAGACAAGGGGTTCAAAAGTTAGTAAAAAGTCCTTTGTGACTAAATGAAGCATGGCTTTCTGGCCCAAACCAGTTTCAGAGTCTTCTATCCTGGAGATAAGTAATTCAATTATCTCCCAGGACAGACACAAGACTCCATTAAGCACATGGTTGCAAAAGACACAAAACACTTTAAAATACATAAAGTCACATTTATTACATAAAACACAGACATGTAACATATCCCCAGATAGCTCAGGTCCGAGCGCACATTATTAAGCGAATGGCGCTCAGACCACACGAATACAGTTTAATCGCCATGGAGCTAAAGTCTTTACAGTCAGTTTCATACGAATGGGCTCCATGGGATTCCTATCTGGGGTATAACACATTCAAACAAATCTACTGAACCCCAGGCAGAAAAGCACGAATACAGCTTTTCTGCAGGTAAAAAAGATGTCTTTTAACAGGGGGCCATAGTCCAAAGGCAGCAGGCGAGTAACCAGGCTTCTCCAATGCAATGTGGCGAGATTGGTCTCGTCACAATTTCAACAACTATAATTCTGTCACGCGCACTTTTATGGGAAGTGCAAAGCCTTTTCCCAAAGCTGACCCTTTACCATAGTGTACTGCCCTGATTGAAAGAGGTTATCTGTTTGTATACTTTTATAATAACAAAGAACAGAAGAACAGAAATAGGGGAGAAAGTGAATGTGGGGAATGGGGAGGTGTAAAGTGATGTACAATCTTAGTGCTGCTCCTGCTTGTGGTGTGCCTTGGTCTAGTACGTTGACACTCTGGTGGTGTTCTAGTGTACCTTCGCTGGGTGTCTGTTGTCTGACCCATTGCTAGTTGTACTGGTTCTCACTCGTTTGAAAGTAGTGGAGAAACTTTACGGTAGGATTAGTTGGCTGGCTAACGCCATGTCATGTCCATCTCTATCAACTGTACGTTTTTTCATTTTTTTTTATTTTCAGCATCAAGTCTTCCCTCTTCATTATTGTGGTATATCTGCCTATTTTTCAGTTAGTCTGAGTGCCAGAAAATATGACTCATAGTACCCTCACGTTGCTCACATCTCATGTTGGGGACACCGCTAGGTATGTCTGGGGGTCATGTACCATCTCATCCACACGTTGTATGCAGATGGTCCAAGCACTGTGTGGCCTTCTTTGTGTAAGAGAATGCTAGTTTCCATTGTGGTTCTTGGAGTTGGCAGTTTAGTTCTTTTTCCCATTGTGCTATGTAGCTCACTTTGTCTTGCCCCGTGTGGGCCATTATGGCCTTGTTACAGACTGCTAGAGGCTTCAATGTTTTGTCTGCCATCTGGCATAGTGTGTCAAAATCTGTTATAGGTGCCAGTTCTACTCTGTCCTGAAGGTGTGTTTGGATAATGTGTTTCAGCCTTAAGTAAGTAAATATTTCCCTAACTGGTAGGTGATATCTGCTACACAAGTTTGCAAAAGGTATTAACTTCCCATTTTCTAATAGATGGTGTACTTTCATCAGGCTTGCCGATAGCCAGTGGCTAAGATTCATATCCGAGGTGAGGTACGCTAAAGCTGTTATCGGGACCCTGACCAGAAATGATTTGGTTCCTAAAAGGCGTGTGGCCCAAGTGTGCCAGTGTTTCACGGAGAGCTTAGCAGTTGTGAGTAGCTAGATATGCGCTGGATGTCTAGCCTGGGGGATCCAAAGCAGGTCTATGATTGAGTGTGGTGCCAGTACCGAGCAGTACCCACAGAGGTGGGTCATCTGAGTTTATAATTGATAGTATCTGGGCTAGGGCAGAAGCTACATAATATTTCCGGATAATGGGTACTCCCAGTCCCCCTTCGTGCAGCTTGACCCCCATAACATGTTCCGCAATCCTTGGAGGTTTACACTTCAAAATGTGTGTTTAAAATTTTGGAAGCTGGCCAGTATTGGTTTGGGGATTTCAATCAGTAAAGTTCGGAAGAGAACTTGGGGCAGAACCATCATTTTTACAGAGTTTATACATTCTAACCAGAATGTGCCCCTGTTCTCCCATTTGTTAATAGTGTCTTGTAATGTAATTATAAATTTTATATGATTAAATTGTAACATCATGTGTTTGGAGGTGGTAATTTGTATTCCCTAAATATTGAAGAGTCCGTTCCCTCCAGTCGAATTTATATTACTGCATTAATTGTTATTTGATCATATTGGGCATATTTATCGGCATGGCCTGTGTTTTAGTCAGATTATTTTTGTAATAGGAGGCTTTTCCATACGTATCTAGAGTCGCCATAAGAGCAGGGAGGGAGGACTCTGGATTCGTCAGCAGGAGCAGGACATCACTGGCGAACAATGCTATTTTTTGTTTGCCCGAGGATGTTGTGAGCCCCTTGATGTGGTTGTTCATATGAATATGTTTTACTAGGGGTTCGAGGGCTAAAATAAAAATTAGAGGGGAAAGTGGGCAGCCTTGTCGGGTGCTGTTAGAGAGTGGGAATCTTTTAGATGTGAATCCCGTGTTCATTATTTTTGCAGAGGGGACTGAATATAGGGTAAGGACTGTTTGTATGAATTTTTCAGGAAGGCCAAATTTCTGTTACACAGCGGTTATATAGTCCCAATGCAGGTGATCGAAGGCCTTCTCTGCGTCTAGTGCGAGTAAAAGCCCCGATGACCCATCTCGTTTCATCAACTCTAGGAGATCTAAAAATCTCCTGGGATAATCTCACGCTTGATGTCCAGGCACAGACCCCGTCTGCTCTGTAGAGACCAATGAGGTTAGCAGTGGTTTTAGCCTGTTGATCAATATTTTGGCAAATCATTTAGTGTATGCATTTAGTAGGGAGATTGGGCGGTAGTATTCACATTTGAATGTGGGCTTACCAGGTTTCAGGATGGTAATGATATTTGCCTACAACATTTCCCTAGGGATAGTGCCTGTTCTCATTATATCGTTTAGCGTTAAGATTAGCATTAAGTGGGGAGTTAAGATCTGTGCAAACGTACTATAGTAGGAGTTGGAAAAGCCGTCAGGCCCTGGTGCTTTGTGTTTTGGTAAAAGTCGAATTGCCTGAAGGATCTCTTCCTCCGAAAAGGGGTTGTTTAAAGCTTCTGCTTTGTCAGGGGTCAGGCATGGCAGTTGTATGTCACTAAGATATTTAGCTATACCCTTCAGGGATGGTTGTATCACTGAGGGGTCCTACTTTAGGTCGTAGAGCTTTTAATGAAAATATGCAAATTCATCCAATATATGTGTCGGATTATGTATTGTTAAGCCTTTTGGCCTTGTGATAGACGAGATCTTAGATCGGTTATAGCTATTTTTTATTTGGGCAGCTAACATCTTCCCTGCTCTATTCCCCTGCGAGTAGTAAGAATGTTTCAATTTACTTAGGTGCCTCTCCATGATAAGGAGTTGTTGTTTCTCTAGTTGTCTGCGTGTTGATCTGAGCTGTTGTGTTAGTGTGCGGGTCGGATGTTGTTTATGTACGGCTTCTAACTTCGTCAGTGTCTCCATTAGCATACGGTGCTCTTGCATATAATGTCATTTAAGTCTTGCACCAGTCTGGATCATCAGTCCATGTAGCACCGCTTTATGAGCCAACCAAGTGTTGGTTATAGATGTGGTCGTGTGTTGATTGTGCACCAGTACCAGATCGTGCCTCAGTTAGTCACAGTCTCAGAGTCTTAATACTTGGCCCTGGTCCACTCCGGGCGAACTCGGCAGGGCAGAGGATTAGACGTTGGCGCGACCAATTCCTTGGTTAATCCCCACGATTGCAGGTGTTTGTATCTCTCTTCCAGGGTGCCGTTTCTCCACAGATAAGTCCGGGAATAGTGAGATCAGTTTATATGCCTCTGGGAGATCTTGAGCTTTACGGTGAGCCTGTAGCAGTGCTTCCTTAACATGGAAGTAATGCAGTTTCACCACGATGTCTTGTGTGACAGATTCTTGGGCTTAGGCACCCTGTGTGCCTGATCCATTAGAAAATCAGTGGCTGGTGTCGTAAGCAGTAGTGTTTTGTATAGAGCTTGTAGGAAGGTCTGAAGAGAGTCCTGTGTGATCAGCTACTCCCCTTATACTGAGGTTGCTATGGCGGGAACGGTCTTCCATGTTCGCCATCTTCTCCACTGTGAGCTGGTGTTCTGCCTCAATGTTTGCCATTCTTTCCAGCATCTCGTTGTTCACTTCACAGAGTTCATCAGTACGGGCTTCTAAGGCATCTGTCCTTGCTCCCACTTCATGTAACTCCCTGCGGAATTATTCAGTGATTTTTTTTTATAGTCTCCATTTAAGGAGTAATGCAGACTTTGCAGCATCTCTGCTAACCTGTGCTCAGTAACTGACTGATTCTCGCCATACATGCCAGCGGTGTCTGTATCATAATCGGCGTCTGTAAGCTGTGCCGGAGATCGTGGTCTGCTGCCATCTTTTTGACGGTCTCGGCCTGACTTTTTTACCCTGCTTGAAGAAATCTGTAGACTTATGGCATTTTGGAGGGGCCATGACCCTTCGCCAGATCCGGGACTCTTACAGGCGTAAGTGTAGGTACTTGTACCGTGGTCTGGTAAGTCGTTATAAGCCGTTTTGGGCCAGCCTGTCGTGGACCTATCACTCCATGCAACCTTACAACAGTGCCGGCAGTCCTGCCCCCCCAATGGTAGGAGTATTTTAACAGTGAGAGACAGAATAACAAAAAAAAATCTAGAAAAGCGCATGTCAAAAAAGTTGTAAATTGATTTGCATGTCAATGAGTGAAATAAGTATTTGACCCCTTTCACTTAGTACTTGGTGGCAAAATCCTTGTTGGCAATTACAGAGGTCAGACGTTTCTTGTAGCTTTGGGTGGGGGGGTTGACTAGGGGCTTGGGGACCCCTAGTCACCTTGGGGGGGACAACACTTTATTTTATGGCCCCCACCCGCCGCTCAGGGGTGGGGGCAGGGGGGGAAATACAATAGGTCCCCCCTTTAATTGTTATTTATGGCCCCCACCCACCGCTCCAGGGTGGGGCCAGGGGTGAAGGACAATAGGTCCCCACCCCTTGGTGTTATTTAGGGCCCCAACCCGCCGCTTAGGGGTGGGGGCTGGGAGGGAGGACAATAGTTCCCCCCCCATATTGCTATTTAGGGCCCCCACCCGCTGCTCGGGGTGAGGGCCGGGGGAGGACAATAGGTCCCCCCCTCATTGTTTTTATGTCCCCCTCCCGCCGCTCAGGGGTGAGGGCCAATGGAGGACAATAGGTCCCCCCCTCATTGTTTTTATGTCCCCTTTCCGCCGCTCAGGGGTGGGGGCCAATGGAGGACAATAGGTCCCCCCCCATACTCATTTAGGGCCCCCACCCAGCGCCCCTGCTCCCTGCCGCTTCTATTTTTACATTTTACAAGGAGGGAGCTGTGCGCCGGTAGGTCCCTCCTAGTAATAAACTGAACGAACAAACGAACACCGATAATCTGTGTTTGTTTGTTCATCTGACATTTCTATTCATTCATTTGCCTTTCTGATGAATGAATAGATGAAATTCCCGTTCGCATGCCCAAGTGTTAAACATTGACAGACTGCAGCCCTAAGAAAAATAACAAAGAAAAGACAGGCCTTTCGAATATCAACTGTACCTCTAACCAAATCATTGTCCTCTTTCTGTACCATTGCAGTTCTATTGTACCTCATGAAACTCGGCTTTTGCACAAGCCCAAGTTCTATTTACAAGCTGTATTGTCTGTCAACGCAAAAATAAAGAATTATAAAAAAAAAATAAAAAAATAATTGTTTGGACATTTTTGCAATATATTCTCTATTCTGTGTTGAATATATAAGTTTCTGACTTAAGAAATTTTGTAAATCTGTACCTTTAATTCTAAAATTAAGATATCATGGTCCAACCAAGTGTTGCCTCTATTTTTCAGAGCCCTAACCAATTTTAAGTCACCCATACACATATCTAATCTAGCAGAGGAACCATATACTTCAGAAGTATGGGTAAAAACTTTATCGTTTGGATGAAATAAATGCCAGCAATCATATAAATCGTTACGTTTACATAATCTATTTAAAGCAGCCAATTTTATGAATAACTTTTTTATCCAAGACCTTATGTGCTAATAACTTTTTATCATAATTCGGGTATGATATACAATTAAAATCTCCTGCTAATATTAATATGCCTTTACGTATAGGGTCTAGACTTGAGTTAATATTTTAGTAGGCACCTAACAGAAGATACATTAGGTAAGTAAATATTTACTAGAGTATAATATTGACTAGATTTGGCAGACCAAGATTATAAACCTTCCTGCCGTATTGGTTATCTGATGTATATGTTTGAAAACAAGCATATTAGAGACTATAATTGCAACCCCCCTTTTCTTTACATCTTTGAGAGAAGCTCTATAAACCAGCCGATATTTCCTATAGTTCTATAGCTGTTTATTATCTATTTTCCAGTGGGTTTCTTGAATAAAGATTATATATGCTCTTTTTGAGTATAGTATTGTATAAAAAACTCATTTCGGTCGGTGAGTTCAAGCCCTGTGCATTGATTGATATCAACTTAAACATTTAACCTTGATTAAGTACATTCATACATTCATACAACATAAAACACAATACATCTAGGTCAAATAAACCTAAGTGACCTAGCAGAATAAACAAGGCATCAATGGATTGATACCTATGTTTATAAGAATCATTGAAGAGCCCAATATCTCAGTACCTTCTGGTACTCACAGGGAGGAGACCATCAAAATAAAAATAAAATAAAAAAACCACACGCCATGTATATGTATAAACATACAAAAATATAACAAAAAACACCCAATCAAGACTAGTATCCTAATACGCTAGTAAATCCTAGCCATCAAAAGCCATTAATTATATTAAGTCTCTCTAAAGTGTACCTAATAATTATGCCAAGAAGTTAGTGAATATGTCCTATAAACCTTTATAATTCATATTCTTCTCTGCTTAGCCAAATTATAATGTACTATATGGCTATTGTAAGTAATTAAACAAATTTAGATTGACCTTAAATTTTTCTAATACAGATTCTTCATCACGATAGAGAGGGTGGGAGGAGAAAAATAAAATAAAAAATTATGTAAATAAATTAATTAAAAATAAATATATATGTGCTTTGATTCTATCGCTGTAGAGTAAGTCATATTATTAAAATGTTTTGATTATTCGTATTGACTGAAGATTAAGATCGTTCCTTTCTGAAATAATAGTCTACATGATCTTGTTTTGTTCTAGCCAAGTTTTGATCTTTTCAGAATTATCAAAGGTGTTCCAAGTGTCTTTATAAATAATTCTTAACCGTAGTAGGATACCCCCATCAAAATTTCAAGTTGTGTTGTTTTAACAATTGGAAGATAGGAGCAAAAGATATTTTCTTTTGTCTTGTTTGATATGAGACGTCCTGGTAAACTCTGATATTTAAAATTTTTCTTTAGTTATCTTAGTGGATCTAACAGCAAAATGGAATTCTTAAAATTATAAGAATGAAACGCAACTATTACGTCACACGGAAAATTAGTTTGGCTTGTCTGTCTGAAGACTCAATGACACCGTTCAAATTTGTCTTCATGAAGGTCGTTAGGCAGTTGGAGCAGTGCAAGGAATTCCAATAGAAACTCCCTTAGTTTTTCTGCAGGGACGTCTTCTGGAATATTCCTAAATCGTCTAAGGCAAAGGAAAGGTTTTTTTATTGTAAGAACAATATGGATGTGGAATTCTCTGCCTGAAGAAGTGGTTTTATCAGAGTCCATACAGATGTTCAAACAGCTACTAGATGCATTCTTGCAAAAACAGAATATTCAAGGATATAATCTTTCAATGTAGGGTAATAACTGCTTGATCCAAGGATAAATCTGACTGCCATTCTGGGGTCAAGAAGGAATTTTTTTCCTAACTTGTTGCAAAATTGGAAGTGCTTCAAACTGGGTTTTTTGCCTTCTTTTGGATCAACAGCAAAAAACAAATGTGAGGAAGGCTGAACTTGATGGGCGCAAGTCTCTTTTCAGCTATGTAACTATGTAATAAGTTTGATCTACGTGATCTGTCTTCCAGATCTGCGAGTTTCTCTTCTAAATGGTGAATTTTGGTTTCCATATCATATTGTGACTCTTTTAATGTTTGAACTTGCATAACCCCTGCTTCTTTTTATTCTTCTATAGCTTGAATTCTTTGGTTAATGATGAATAGGTCTTTTTTTAGATCTGTGAACTTCAGGTTTATTTCATTTTTTATATCGCTAACCGTTTCTAGACATTGTTTTAAAAATTCAGGCATAATCGAGTTTGCGGTAGTTTCCTGGTCAGTGTTAGTCTGAGGATGTTGAATAGGCATCTCAGAAAATGATCTGTCATCACCTTCAGCAGGTGTTTGTGGTATAAAAAAGGCAGATTTTCTTATTTCTTGTTTTTGTTTTTTCTCCATTTTAGTAGTATTTTTCATGTCTTGTGTCCGTTTGGAAGACATCTTATTAAGGAGAGATGAGGTTATAACTGGTTCAACAATAAGGAAAACATTTTTAAAAATAAAGAAAGAAATAGAACTGGTTCAGGACCATGGGCGTCCGCAGGAATTTTTCCGAGGGCGGGGGGAGGGCATAATTGTAATGACAGCCATGCTTGGTACCTTTTTGACAGTGTCATGAAAGGATAGGGGCATAGTCATTATCACATAAAGCCAGGGTGAATAGCGTTTTCACAACTATGGTGTCAGGAATATATGTTTAAGCAAATTAAAGGACCATTCTGGTCACCATAACAACTTCATCTAAATTAAAATGCTATGATGCCAGGAAGCCCCTGGGTGCTCTCTTTCCTTTAAGGGGTTAAACCGCTCTCAAATGGTTTAACCCCAAGAGCTTCCTCCAGCTCCAGGTCACTCAGTGGTATTCGGCTTCTGAAACAGAGTGTCAGGAAGTGCAGATTGACGTCAGGCATGGGTGCCGCTGATTGGCTAGAGTGGACAGTTGACGCTCTAAGCCAATTGCTAGTTCCCGGTTCATAAAATATTTTTACTTTTTTAGGAATGGGGAGCTACTGATTGGCTTAGAGTGCCAGTTGACCGCTCTAGCCAATCAGCAACACCCCTACCCAACGGCACTCTGTGTTTCCTGACACTCAGTAAATAAAAGTGAAAACATTAACACTGATATTTTTTTTTACCTTTGGAGGTAAAAAGGTCCAGAGTTTCCCTGCCAGGCCCAGGTACCAAAGCCTTATGATGTGGTGTCCAGAATAAAGGGGAGGGATCACTTCATTTGTACTTCCTGCTCCAATCCCCATTTCCTCTCCTTCATTTGACAGTCTTCTTTTTCTTCTGACACTGTTTTCTATCCTTGGCCCCTTCTGCTCATTTTGCACCTTTCTGCTCCTTTCTCATTCTGATCCCTTTCTGCTCCTTTTTCTACTTTACCTTTGTGCTCCTTGCTGTCCCTTTCTGCTCCTTCTCCTACTTTACCTTTGTGTTCCTTCTGATTCTTTCTGCTCCTTTACCTTCCTGCTCCTCGCAGGCCCTTCCTGCTCATTCTCCTACTTTATGTTTGTGCTCCTTCTGCCCCTTCCAGCTAATTTCTGACCCTTTCTGCTCCTTCCACTTTACTTTTGTGCTGCTTTACCTTCCAGCTTCTTGCTGACCCTTCCTGTTCATTTCTGTTCCTTTGTGCTCCTTCTCCTACTTAACCTTTTGTGCTCCTTGCTGTCCCTTCCAGCTCCTTGCTGCCCCTTTCTGCTCCTTGATGTCCCTTCCTGCCCATTTCTGTTAATTCTCCTTTCTGCTCCTTCTCTTACTTTACCTTCCTGCTCCTTGCTGACTCTTCATGTCGGCTGTTTCCCCCATCCCTCACTTCCATAGGCGTGCGCACGGGGTGTGTTGGGTGTGCCTGGGCACACTCTAATCACTGCGGCACGCCAATGGATTAAGACCAGCAGGGGAGATCTCTGGATCTCCCCGGTCGGCTCATGCAGAGCCGGTGCTATCCGAGCGGCGGCTCTGGTCTAAGCCTCCATGGGCCGGTGGGGAGATCAAAGATCTACCTCAATGGTCCACAACAGCATGGAGGGAGGCAGCAGAGAACCCGGGCTAGAGTTCACTCTCCACTGGACCACCAGGGAAGGCAGCATCACGGTCCCCCCTCCCTACATGAGGTAAGAAGGGAGGGGTGATATTAACTAATCTGCCCCCACCTCCACCCAAACATACAGCACACACACACAAACAGCACACACACACAGCATCTACACACACACAGCCCACAAACAGCACCCACACACACAGCACACTAACAGCATCCTCACAAACACACAAAACCCACACACAACACTCGCACAGCACCCACACAAACAGCACACTCACACACAAACAGCACCCTCACAAACACACAACATCCACACACAGCACACAAACAGCACCCTCACACACAGCGCCCTTACACACAGCACACTAACAGGACCTTAACAAACACGCACACACAAACACCCTCAAACACAGCACACTACCAGTTCCCTCACACACAGCACACAAACAGCACCCACACACAGCACACTAACAGCACTCACACACAGCACACATAAACACCCTCACCCACATAGCACACTACCAGCACCCTCACACACACACACACACACACATCACAGTAACAGCACCCTTACACACACACACCGCACCCTTACACACACAGCACCCTCACACAGCACAGCACTGTATGTATGTATATATATATATATATATATAT
>OW240918.1:106667981-106790198 GCA_933207985.1 Pelobates cultripes | reverse complement strand
CCGGCCTCGCCACGTGTCTTTGGAGGGGGCTGCTTGCCCGCCTCTTGCCTTTGGACTATGGACCAGACTTTATGTGAAGGTATTAACCCAGATAGCTATGCCATGGAGCCCATTCGTGCAGTTAAAGACTTCGGCTCCATGGCAATTGAACTGTGTGAATAGGATCTGAGCGCTATTTGGTAGTTTTGTGCGCTCAGATCCCAGCTATCTGGGGATATGTGACATGTCTGTGTTTTATGTGTAAATGTGACTTTATGTATTTTAAAGTGTTTTGTGTCTCTTTGCAACCATGTGCTTAATGGAGTCTTGTGTCTGTCCTGGGAGATAATTGAATTACTTATCTCCAGGATAGAAGACTCTGAAACTGGTTTGGGCCGGAAAGCCATGCTTCATTTAGTCACAAAGGACTTTCCCTTAACTTTTGAACCCCTGGTCTGATTCGTGCCATTTTTTAATATGTTGTTCCCCTGAATGGATTGAGTCTGAAAATGTATGTTTTATGTTTGTGGCATTTATATTTTAGAAGTTATAAATATTGTGTAAAAACTGTATTCCTCTGCCAGTGATAATGAGATTACCCATTGTGTTCAGTAATCATATCACATGCAGAGGGGAGGATTTTGTGTGGGAGTGTCTGGGTGTATTGTACGAATTGATTGGTTGTTTTGTAACGCCCTGTGGGCTGTACTATGTTTGTGGATTGGGAATAAAAGAGACTGTATGTGACAGTACAGGGAGTTCCTGTTTTAACCCTCAAAGTGAAGTGTCGTCTCATTATTGGGGAAGGATTTATTGTATGCTCTTCCAGTTTGACTGCTAGGAGAGTAAACCTATTCGTATGGTTCCTATTCAACTGTCTACAGCATTCTTATGCTTGAGAGAAGGTATACGCTTCTCTGGTCGGTGATTGTGGTGTCTGCTGCAGTGCTTGGAGTCCTCAGGAAGCGCTAGGAGCATCTTTCAACGGAGGTACCCAGTCGGGGTGCCAGGCGATCCGTTACAGTGTGTATCTGTGTTCATGAGTGTCTGTGTATCTGTGTGTGGGAAACTAAGTGTCATTGTGTGTATCACTGTGTCAATGTGTGTATTTGTGTGTCTGTGTGTGTGTGTATACACTGCAAAAAACATGCTTACATTGAAACACACATTGTGTATATGTATATTTTATAAACACAAAATACACACACTGCATCCACCACACACACACACACACACACACTGCAATCAAACGCAAACATTACATACAAACACACCCCTGCATTAAAACACTAAAATGATCTACAAACACCCCTTCATTCAAACACCAACACTACACACAAAAAGCACACCTGCATTTAAAGTCCTACACTACATATACAAACACCCCTGCATTCAGACGCAAAAATTACAAACAAGTACACCACTACATTCCAATAGCAGCAGTACATACAAATACACCCATACATGCACACATATACTTAATACAAAAACATGCTTACATTCAAACACTGCTCACAAATATAACCCTGCAATGATGCGCAAATGGTAGATCTCCATCTGGCATAGCATTGTTGAAGTTCTCCCGACAGATGGAGATCTACCTTTTGGCCACACTTTCACTAGATCGGGGCCCAGAAAACATACTTGCACCAGGGTCCTCTCTACATTAGTTCTACCACTGGGATAATCAACGTGAGGTGCCTGGATGAAAGAGCAGGACAACAGCATTTCTGATTCTGAGTCTGTGAATAAGCAGTTTTATGTCTCTAAAACTGATTGCCATGATGTGTAAAGTTTCTGCCTCTAAAACTGCCATGATATATCAAAATTATGCCTCTAAAACTGCCATGTTATGCCAATTTTATACATCTAAAGCTGATTGCCATGGTGTGTCAATTTTATGCATCTGACTGTTTGCCATGGTGTGCCAATTGCATGCTTCTGAAGCTGATTTCCATGATATGCCAAGTTTATGTATTTAAAGCTGCCATGATGTTCCAATTGTATGAAACTGATTGCCATGATGTACCAATTTTATGCATCTAAAGCGGTTTGCCATGGTGTGACAATTGTATGCCTCGGAAGCTGATTGCCATGGTGTTCACTTTTTAAAATACGCATTAAAAGCAAGTGGGTCTCGAAAAATTACCGTTTTGAAAAGTGGGCCTCGGCCCATAAAAGTTTGGGAAACCCTGCCCTAATCTATAGGCTGCCCCCCCATGCCTCACTCCCCTAATCTATAGGCTGCCCCCCCATACCTCACTCCCCTAATCTATAGGCTGCCCCCCCATGCCTCACTCCCCTAATCTATAGATTGCCCCGCCATGCCTGCCTCCCCTAATCTATAGGCTGTCCCCCATGCCTCACTCCCCTAATCTATAGGCTGCCCCCCCATGCCTCACCTCCCACTCCCTAATCTATACTGCCCCCACCCACTCCCTAATCCTGCCCCATGCCTCACTCCCCTAATCTATAGGCTAATCTCAATCCCAAACCCTCCCCCATCCCCCACTTACCTGATCTGTAGGCTGTCTCTGGCTGCATGTGTTGCTCCCCTGCGGTTTCAGTCAGCAGAGAGATGCAGGGATAAGATGTAGCTTCCTATCCCTTCCACTGGCCGGTGGCGGTATTGCAGTTCATTTTCAATCACACGAAAAATTGCAGAACAAGTTGAAAAATCCAGGACTGGTATGGACTTAAGCACTATTAGGTTAGTTGTCAGCCCACCTTGTTAACTTCATGAATTAAGAGTTCCAGACCTGCCTCTAGCAAACAAATACGAAAAAAAAAGTCCAAGTGCAGTCTTTCTTATCAGACTTATCAACAAGATATAATCCTTTAAAGGCCCGTGGCCAAAAAGTATAGAAGACTACAAATAAGCTTCTTACTCACGGACCATCAGAGTCTGCTTGATTTTTCCAGCTATAGGACACTTTAGCAAAGAGGCAGGTAAAAGAGGCAGCTTGATACACACAAGCTTTGGAGTTTTAGCTGAAGCTGGCATAGAGTGTCTTGATTACAGCCATCTCTCCCAAATAAACTTGGGCGAGTGGTGTAGCTTTCTTTCTTTTTTTTTCTCTTTTTTTTTTTCTTAAAAAGGCATCATTTAATCTTCACCTGGCCATTAGTTTCCAAGTTCAGATTATATCAGATTGCATGGCAAAGGTCTTGCAGGACATTAAGCCCGGATCGTGAAAGCAGCTTTGGCATTCATCCGACACGAGTCTTCCAATTTAGCAGTAATGACGGTATCCTCCCCTTCTGCGTGCTCACATCATAGCGCCTTAGAAAGCAACTTACTGTATCTGATTGACAATACTTGTTTCCTTTTAAGAAGGAGTGAATTTATAGATTGGAAATCTAATACAAGGTCTTTTGGAGGTTACATGAAAACAGACATGTGTCCATCAAGTTCAACCTTCCTCACATTTGTTTTTGCTGTTGTAATAAAAGAAGACAAACAAAACCCAGTTTGAAGCACTTCCAATTTTGCAACAAACTAGAAAACAAAACTCTCTTGACCCCAGAATGTCAGTCAGATTTATCCTTGGATCAAGAAGCTATTACCCTACATTGAAACATTATATCCTTGAATATTCTGTTCTTGCAAGTATGCATCTAGTTGCTGTTTAAAATTCTGTTCGGACTCTGATAAAGCCACTTCTTCAGGCGTGGAATTCCTCATTCTTATTGTTCTTACAATAAAAAAACCTTTCCTTTGCCTTAGACCAAATCTTCTTTTTTCCAGTCTAAACGCATGACCTTGTGTCCTATGTAAAGTCCGGTTTGTGAATAGATTTTCACACAATGGTTTGTATTGACCCCCGCATATATTTGTATAATGTTATCATATCTCCTCTAAGGCAACGTTTTTCTAAACTAAAGCGGTTTAAATTTGTTAATCTTTCTTCATAGCTAAAATGTTCGATTCCTTTTATTAATTTTGTAGCCCACCTCTCCACTCTTTCTAGCGCCATAATATCCTTCTTTAGAACAGGTGCCCAAAATTGCACAGCATATTCAAGATGTGGTCTTACCATTGATTTATAAAGAGGCAAAATTATATTCTCATCCCGAGATCCAGAGGTTGACTACTTAAATTTAATTCAATAATATGTTTAAGCCTCATAAAAAATGTATTTTTGGGGATTCAAATTTTTTCTTGTAATTCCAGAAATGCCTTTTATTTTTGTACCCTCGATAAGTTGGTTCCCTGACCATATTCCCTTTTTTCATCTAAGAAGATAAGTCAGACAATAATGATAATGGCAGACAATAATTGTAATGAATTTATAGAGGATACTTTCATTATTTAATTTTTATCCAGTATGTTCTTGCATATTTATCCCACATGTAGTTAGATCTTGGAAATATTTGGACACTGATACAATTTTAACAAATTTGGCTTTGTATGCCACCACAATGGATTTGAAATGAAACAACCGAGATGCAAATGAAGTACAGTCTTTCAGCTCTAATTCAAGGGGTTGAACAAAAATATTGCATGAAAAGTTTAGAAATTGCAACCATTTTCCTACATCAATGTAATTGAAGTCTGCAATGTATGGACTTCATCAAACATTGGGTTTCTTGCTTTGTGAAGCTTTGCCAGGCTTTTATTGCAGCTGTCTACAGTTGTTGTATGTTCATGGGTCTTTCTGTTTAAAGTTTTGTGTTCAGCAAATGAATTGCATGTTCAATCAGGTTGAGATCAGGTAATTGACTCAGCCATTGCAGAATATTCCACTTCTTTGCCTTCAACTCCTGGGTTGCTTTTGCTGCATGTTTTGGATTATTGTCCATCTCTACAATGAAGCTCTGTCAAATCAACTTCGATGAATTTGGCTGAATCTAAGCAAACAATATATCATCTGGCTTCTTATGTCTTCTGTCACATCATCAATAAACACTAGTAACCCAATGCCATTGGAAGCCATGCATGCCCATGCCATCACACTGCCCAGTGGTGGAACCTATGTAGAGAGGGCTGAAGAAAGTTTTTTGGGCCCCCTTCTAGTGCAAGAGTGGCCAAAAGGTAGATCCCCATCTGTCGTACAACTCAAAATATGCTATACCAGCTGGGGATCTACCATTTGCCCATCCTTGCAATGTTTTTTTTGTGAGCAGTGTTTGTGTCTATGAATGTAAGCATGTTTTGTACAAAGTACATGCGATCATGCAGGGGTGTATTTGTATGTTCTGTTGCCATTAGAATGCAGTGGTGTATTTGTGTGTAGTGTTGATTTTTAAAAGTAGGTATGCTTTTGCGTGCAGTGTTGGTGTATGATTGAAGGGATGCTTGTATATAGTTTTGTGTTTTAATACAAGGGTGTGTTTGTACGTAATGTTTGCATTTGATTGCAGGGGTGTATTTGGATGCAATGTTGGCTCTTATATGTGGATGTACATTTGTGTGTAAGAATGATGTTTGAGTGAAGGAGTGTGTTTGTATATAATTTTGTAGTTTGAATGCAGGGGTGTGTTTGTAAGTAATGTTTGTGTTAGATTGCAGGAATGTGTTTGCATGTTGTGTTGGTGTTTGATTGATTTGATGTATGCACATACACTGCCACATACATACATACTTAGACAGATACACATACACATTAACACAGATACACATATATAAACACACTGACACACACAAATTCATATACACACGAACACATGCACACACCCTGCAAACAGATACACACTGACATATACACACAGACGCACATGCCCACCCTTACATGCATACTGCCAAACACATGCACACCCAGACACACAGATACACACACACACTGACACACACACCCTGACACACAGATGCACACACACCTACACAGATGCACACTGACGTATACACAGAGATGCAGATGCCCACCCTGACACACTGATACATGCATACTGACACACACATGCACAACCTGACACACACACACACACACACACACACTGACACACACACACACACACACTCTGACCTGCATACTTACACAGATATACATTAACATTAACAAACAGATATAAATATATACCCACTGACACATATAAGCACATTTACAAAGATACACAATGACACATACACACTTAAGACACAGACACACACACTCAGACAGACTATGACAGAGACAGACACACACACACAGTGTGACACAGACACACACACAGATACACTCATACACACACGCACACACACAGTGGGACACAGACAAACACATATACACACACAATGTGACACAGACACACACACTCGGACACACACAGAGTGTGACACAGACACACATACTCAGAAACACAGACACACACAAACACACAGTGTCACAAAGACACATACACTCAGACACACACACACACACGCTGTGACACACAAACACACACTGTGATACAGACACACACACTATGACATAGGCACACACAGTCTCACATAAACACATACATATCTGCAGTCACCCTCCTGTTAACATACCTTTAGTTTCCAGGAGGGTGGCTTGGTGATGCCGGCTGTGGGGAGAGAATGACTTTGTGCCTCCTCTTCCGCTGCCTTTTCCCTCCCTCCCTTGCGGCACACTTTATGTAGCTAGGAGGAAGTGATCAGCTGTCACTTCATCCCCACCATCAGATATTACAGGGGCCCGGTCTGGTTCTTAAAGGGCCATGGGCTCCTGTTCAGCAATAAAACAGCAATACCCAGCAGGTGGCCCTACGTCCTTGAGGCACCCGATGGTCCCCCTGCACCAACGTTAGTTCTGCGGCTGACACTGCGTCCACTGTGTTCTCCATACTTTTTTCTTCCCATCATTCTGGTACTGGTTGATTCTTTTTTGTCTTTTGTCAAAGTCTAATCTGGTCTTTCTATTCTTGAGGCTTATAAATGGTTTGCACCTTGTGGTGAACATTCTGTATTTGCTCTTGTGAAGTCTCTTTGTGGTAGATAGACATTGATAATGATATACCTACATCCTGGAGAGTGCTCTGCATTTGGCTGGATGTTGTGAAGACGGTTTTATTTACCATGGAAAGGATTCTAAGGCCATCTACCACTATTGTTTTCCATGGACGTTCATGCTTTTTCTTAGAATGTACCAAACTGTTGATTTGGCCACTCCTAAAGTTCCTGCTATCTCTCTGATGGATTTTTTTCCTTTTTTTTTTTTTGCAGCCTATGGATGGCCTGTTTCCCTTGCATTGACCTTACGTTGTGGGTTCACAGCAGCAGCTTCCAAATGTGAATACCAAACATGGCATCAACTCCAAACCATCTATCTGTTTAATTGGTGAAAGAAAATAGTATTTGGCAATGGAAGTCCCCCTTTGGACTTTAGGACTTCTAGGTTTTAATTGCCTTTGATAACTTCTTAGTAGTGCTTGTAAAATATCAGTGGGAAATGTACGAAATAGATACGACATTCTGGGGGAGAATATTCATCTTTATTGTAGCAATGTGTGCTGACCAGGAAATATCTAGGTTAATGACCACGTTTTTGGAAAGTTTTGTTCATAGATGTTCTGGATCTTTTGTAAGTTGTACACCTAGGTATGTAATAGACTTAGTTTTCCATTCAAAATTTCAATTAGATTTTCTATATCTAACTGGTTGCTGAAATGTAAAAATTCAGAATCTGCATTTTACTAATGTTATTTTTATAATTAGAAATTTGACCGAGTTGATTTGAAATGTCCAATAAAGTGATTTTAGAGGATCAGTAACTAGTGCCAGGATATCATCTGCAAAAAGCCCCAATTTCTGTTCTTGGGTGCCACTTTGAATTCCTGTCATCTGTAAATGTCCCCTTATTTTAATTGCTAAATTTCGTGCAGTTGAAATCCGTACTAAAGACTGAAGCCGAGAGACTGGAGTACAAAGCTAATATAGAATTGACAACATCTGGTGGGAAGCCAATTTCTTAAGAACTTTAGCCATAAATAGCCAATGTAGCCTGTCAAAGGCTTTCTCTGCATCAAGAGACACCATTAAACTAGGTATTTTATCTCTATTAATTATATATGTAAGATCAATAAACTTACAAGTATTATCTCTGGCATGTCTACGTGGAATAAATCCAAGTTGGTCTTTATCAATCAGAGTTGGCAGTAAATCTATAATTTTATTAGCTATAAGTCGAACATATAATTTATTATCTATATTAATTAAGGAAATTGGTCTAAAATATAAGAGTATCTGCTGGTTTACCTGGTTTTGGTAATTGGCGTCCAACATTTCTTGTGTTATAGACCCCAGTAATTTAATATGGTTGAAAAGTTTTGTCAGATATAGAATGAATTAGGTTTTAAATACACAATAATATGAGTTATTATATTTATATTCTACCAGTTGTTAGGGGAGCTACATAGTTTATCACAAGACTGCTCATGTATTGTATTTTGAGTTATTTTATTTAACAGATGTACAAAAAAAAACCCACAAGAGAAGTCATATAGCTCTCTCTCCATTCCATTCTTAGAATCTTTCTAATCTTAGAACCTTTTTATTTAATTTATTCTCATCCTTTAATTTTCTCCTTCCACCTAGTCTTACCTCATTAACCTTAACTCACCTGACCTCTCTCACTCACCCCCAACTTGTCTAGTACTAACTGAACTACTTATCACACTAAACACTCAGTCTGTCCCTAACCACTACCTAACTCCTCTCAACCCTTAACCATAGTACTTTTTGATAGGTAAGAAATGCTGCTTTTGTCCCTTAATTAGTAGACCCAATTATGTCTTGACTGAATAGTGCTATCTTTGCCTACTCTAGCATTTTCTTACTCTATCCCTAAACTACAAATCCAAAATGTCCTAATCTTACCCTAAAGTCTTTCCCTTAACCCCTTAAGGACCAAACTTCTGGAATAAAAGGGAATCATGACATGTCACACATGTCATGTGTCCTTAAGGGGTTAAACAAGCCAAGTCAGAGATACCAGAAATCGGCATAACAAGGAATAGCCAAGGTCAAAATACCAGAATATCAGAACCACAAGAATAAACACACTCTCGGGAACCAGGAACAGGAAACCACGACAGGGCAAGGTACTGGGGTGAATTAGGGATTTAAATATCCCTATCTATGCTGTGATTGGTCAGAGGATGACCTCTGACCCCAGAACGTGCGTGTGCATCGGCGCCGTGACGTCACACACACGTCAGTATAATTTCGGGGGACGGAGCCACTGATGGACGCGACTGCATGGTCAGTGCCATCTTTGATTTGCCAGGGCAGTGTGGAGGAGCGGTTCCCAGCTCGCCGCTGAGCAGGTAAGCTCGGCTTGTCGGTGCGATCGTGCCCATCGGGGACAGATACACCTCGCGGCGAGCCGGGAGCCGTAACAATTCCTATTCTTCTTTTTTATGGGGAATTTGGAATGTTTAAGTTTATCCTTTCTTTTCTTTTTCGATCCCATTCTAAAAAAATCTTTGGATTGGTCCCCTTGATTCAGTACTTCACACCTGTTTTCAATGGGTATGTCAAATCTAGGGTAATTCTTCTTCTCTGTCCTGTGTTGGACAATTCTCCATGGATTGGAATCTGATGCTTTTTTATATTCTATATCTTCCCTAGGAGTTGTTCTATCAACCTGAGTGGTATTCATGTGATTAATCTCATCTCTACTCTGTTGATTCTGGTGTTCTCTACTTCCATCTGTGGATTCTCTTCTCTTGTTAGGTTGTTGTAAATCTATTTTCTCCTTGCCATACTGCTGTCTATTTTTATTATGATTATTTTTGTGCAATTAGTGGTTTGTTTATAATCAATTTGGATAGGTGCGATATGTGCAATCATAATACAGAGAGTGTTTTTAACACTTTCTCTTTAAGAGACATGGATGGAGATTCACTGCTCTCCATATGTATATGAAATATGTGCATTCAATAATCTGCATAGGTATTTTATGTGTAAGTTAATGTTGCATTTTTGTATGGCAATGTTTCCTTGTATATAAAGGTTCTGTTTAGGTTCTTAGAAAGAGAAGAGACTGAACTGGGATTACAAAAAGATCCTCCCATAAATCAGTCCCTATTAGTGATGTCCCGAACTGTTCGCCGAACGGTTCGCAGCGAACGGTTCGCCACGGACTCATCATTGAGTAAACTTTGACCCTGTACCTCACAGTCAGCAGACACATTCCAGCCAATCAGCAGCAGACGCTCCGTCCCAGACTGGATGTGAAAGCATGGTCTTGTGGTATGATTCGCATGGTAAAATTAAGGAACCTGGTAGGGATTGTAGTTCCTTGTGGTTGCAAGTACTATATATGCATAGGAAACGTCTACTATTCTGCTAGATATATAGTATGTACAACACACCAGTAAACTCTTTCATATGCAAACTGAGATAGCTTGTTGCTCGTAATGCTTATTGCAACAATGTCTCATTAGCCAGTGTAACTAATGGTGTGTATAAATGGAGAGCAAGATAAATCCCCAAAACAAAATGACCCCATTAAATTAAAATGAATATTAATGTCCCTATGGGGTATAATGATTTGCATCCAGATTAATTAGTTAGGGGTAGACTTTGCTGGGGGTTAAGAGTATTATAGAAGTCTAAGCAATAGTACTGTCTGATCTAATAGTCAGAATGTTAAGCGATAGAATACTTCCATAGTTTTAATTGTCATACTCAATAGGATACCCCAGTATTGTAGTAGCATAGAGATATTTAAAGCATAATCTATATCCCTAGTGTCGCTAGGCTAGCGATCAGCCCATCTAAACGTGATAACTCGATCTATCAATAGTTTATAGCTGAGTCAAACCATATAAGGGTAAAAAGATCGTAATAGAGCCTAATATGTCCATGCCAATACCCTCCTAATTCTATATACAAAAGCAGATAGACGTTCTAATTTAAAACCTAATGGTCGTGATAACGATCAACACGTGTTTCGGCGCCAGTATTGCGCCGTTATCAAGAGCTTGTTTAGGTTCTTATACACACTTGATTCGATATATATGCTAAGCCTAATTTTATGTAATACATATAAGCAGTTCGTTATGGTTTTAATGTTTATTTAGAGGACAGACTTTTTGAATAACCTCTCTGCAATAAAATCCTGTCCCCAAACCAATGAGAAAGCAAGAGGGGAGGAGTTAGATATATAAGAGAAGGGGAACAAGACCGATGACATTGTTGGAAAAAGCCTGGGCAGGCGGGCGAAACATGTCACTCAAGACATCACTGGAGAGGTGGACCCAGAAGAGATCACGTGATCGGGACAGGCGAAACCCGGAAGTGACTTTCATTGAGTGGCGAACACCATTATACTTTGTGTATACATGCTTTTATGTGGGTAGTTTTGCTGGCACACCCACCAATTGCAAAGAAAGAGTTTTCAACCTTTTTTACAATAAATTGTTTAAGATGCTATTCATAGAACCATCAGACTACTGGGAACATAACATCTAGATCCTGTGTGGGAAACTTCCCTCTCAAGTGGAGATTTTCAAACAGAGAGCCAGGGGTGATAGGGCTCTCTTCCATGTGAGTTCTCCCCTTTACCCCATTTATGCTTTACATTTATTTAGATAGTCTGCACTATATTTGTTTTTGTTACTTTCAGAATATTTCCTCTTCAATTTGAGTGTGCTTATTTTGGTAATATCATTATGTTGGTGTATACTGTATGTGTCACTGTGGTACAACACAGCTAAAATTGAGTATTATCTTATCTCCACAGCACTGATACATTTCTGGCTCTTATTGTTTTGACATGCCCTTGGAATGATATCAAACAAACTGTTTGACCATGGGCTGGTGGACATGTCCCTGGGATGTTGACGAGTCTCACTCTCCCTCAACTTTTTACCTTGCGATTGTGAAGATTTGCATCAATTAAAATTAAAATTATTTAGACAGCGTCAAATGTATTCTTCAGTGCTGTAGAATAGACACACAAGACAAACACTTAATTCTGACAAAACATGATTGACATTATGGAACAGTAGATGAAGAGTCCCTTGACCAAACAAGCTTGCAATCTAAAAGGGTGAGGGAGAAATACACAAAAGGATGGGGGTGTTTGAAAGCTGAGAGCACAGTAGATGGGAAGTGGCAGAGGAATGTTATAAGGGATGAGGAGTTAAGGGAAGAGCTGATATTCACACATAGGACTAAGCTTCATGGACTTTCCACAACTTGCCCTCTAGGATTGCTGCCCTGTCAGGCTGTAGAGCAGGAGTAAGCTGTTGCCCTTGTCGGAAACTGGGTCACATTTGGAGTAACTGTTCTTCATGCAGGGCATGCAACCATTGGCAGAGAACTGTTTGTACAAGGCCAAGATGGGGGAGTGCCCACTTCTTTCAGGAACAGATTAGAAATCAGTGCAAGCCAGTTTAGAGACTCTAACCAGTTACCACCTACCAGAGAGGTGGTGTGTTCTTCTTTACATTAGTTAAACCCTGTGCAAGTGGCCAGGAGGGATAACCAGGACTGTCACCAGTTTGTATTAGTGAATGGGCAAGTTGTCTGAAAAGTTACTTTGACTCTGATTGAACCTAGATGTGTCCAGCCTCGACACTGGAGAGGGCTTACTGTGGCTGTATAGGTCTCAGGAGAGCTTGTGCACAAACTACCCACCACTAAACACCACCTTGATTGGGGCAATTTAACTGGGAAATAGAAGTAGGCACAAGGAATCGCTTACTAGCTGAGCTCCTTAAGGGAATGTAATGGCACAAAATGAGCTAAAACCAGCTTGAGATCTGAGTGGGGACCCACCGAAGGGCAGGCTAATTGAGCTGTTGTCCGTTCTCACCTCTCTTGCTCCTTGTTTTTCTCTTCTTAAGTTTAAAGGGCAATCCAGACGTGGACCCCCTTGCTCAAGAGAGCTATATCTCACGGATGAAACCTTACAAGGTTGAAACGATCATCTGGGGTTGCTGTATCTCTCGTGCAGAGGGAACTTGCTGGCATTTCGGATCTGGATTGCCTGTACCAGTCTGATATGCTTCAGATATGTTCTCTTTATAATGGCACAAGATGAGCTAAAACCAGCTTGAGATCTGAGCGGGGACCCACCGAAGGGCAGGCTAATTAAAGTATTGTCTGTTCTCACCTCTCTTGCTCCTTGTTTTTCTCTCCTTATGGGAAGTGACCTTATGCAACTTACCTTAGTTGTTGCAGGACCCGAAATTATTTACAACCCTGACTGTATAACAAAAATCATGGATCAGGAGGGTCTACTAAAGGCAAAGTGGGATCCAGAGGCACAGATACTTGTGAGTGGACCTCCGTGTGAGAACTAGACTGAATGGACTGTAGTAATGAATTAAGTCTGTAGTTGGCTAGCCAGAGAAATTCTGGACTGACTTAGAAGGAGAGGGCTTGCAAAGGCAGTAAACGAAGGAACTGTAGCTTTTGCAATCTGTCTTTAGAAATACCACCAATGAAAAAAATGCATAATTAAATGCATGGGGGTAGGGAAAATGGAAGGTAACACAAACCAAACAATGGATGGAAATGCTTCTGGGTCCTTTAAAAATAGGAAAAGCCAAGCATAGTGTAATATGCAAATGTATATGAATGAAATGGTGAAAGAGTATATAGAACTGCTCACCTGATTCAGAGCCTCTATCTCTGGCTCTGAGTATAAAAGTATGGGTACCACTAGGGGGGTACCAAACCCTATAGATGAATTCAGGAACACCACTTTCGTCCGGATGGAAAATAAAAGTAAAATTTATTATACAATATAGAATTATAAAAACAATAGTAGAATATTAAAAACGTAGAATCCTCCTGGACGTCCGAGACGCGTTTCGCCGGCAGGCTTCATCAATCGGTGTGTGTTCCTGTATTCGTATTCTTCTTTTATACCCGGAGAGGGGATCTGTAATTGCAATTACAGGTATAAAAGAAGAATACGAATACAGGAACACACACCGATTGATGAAGCCTGCCGGCGAAACGCGTCTCGGACGTCCAGGAGGATTCTACTTTTTTAATATTCTACTATTGTTTTTATAAATCTATATTGTATAATAAATTTTACTTTTATTTTCCATCCGGACGAAAGTGGTGTTCCTGAATTCATCTATAGGGTTTGGTACCCCCCCTAGTGGTATCCATACTTTTATACTCAGAGCCAGAGATAGAGGCTCTGAATCAGGTGAGCAGTTCTATATACTCTTTCACCATTTCATTCATATACATTTGCATATTACACTATGCTTGGCTTTTCCTATTTTTAAAGGACCCAGAAGCATTTCCATCCATTGTTTGGTTTGTGTTACCTACCAAAACACATCTGATCAAGTGATCTGAGCCTGTCCTGTTAAGGCTCAGCACCAAGTGAGTGGTTCTATACACCTTCACACTTTTTAATTATTATCTTACAGTATTTCACTATTGTAGTTCCATTTTCCCTACCTCTAGGTTCTAATACACCTAAAAAGAGAGGGGGGAGGTGAGTTATTCACAAGCATCCCTTCAGCGCTCTACCTTCTGACTGGTGTTGGTTTTTACCACACAGTCTATTGTTACACTCTGTATTTTTTGTGCTAAGCAGTGGAAGAATTGCACATTGGTGGTAGCAGCTCACATTGATTTAAAATTTTCTTTTAAGCGCCTGAGACCACAATCACTACATACCACTCATAATTAAATGCATGCATGTTTTCATTTCGGGTATATATACTAAACAGTGAGTTTAGTTTTTAAATTCTGACAGTGGAGTGTCCCTTTAAACTTTATTACTGGAAGGAACTGGGAAATGTTTGACACTCACAAAACAGAACTTACTTAAACATAAACACAAAGAAAAAGTAGGTGCACTATCCTAGCTACAAGCTAAGCCCAGGGACTAGCGAAAGTATTTAGAAAATTGGGCAGACTAGATGGGTCAAATGGTTCTTATATGCCATCACATTCTATGTTTCTATGACGTGAACTATACAATCAATCAGCGTACAAATTTTTCCAGGAAACAAAAATAATTTTTTTTAAAAACTTTTTTTTATGTCCCTGCAAAAAGCTAATACACTGCAGCTTTAATATGCACAGTCCTATAGTCCAATGAATGGATTTCCAGACAATGATTTGTATTGATCCCCAATATATTTGTATAATATACCCTCTGTTTTCTTAACTAAATACATTTTAATTTGTAAGCATTTTTTCATAAATAAAAATTTTGATTCTCCCTATTACTTTTGTAGCCCACCTCTACAGTACATTTTTTCTTGGGCCATAATATCCTTCTTTAGAAAAGGTGCCCAAAATGGCACAGCATATTCAAGGTGTGGTATTATCATTGATTTATAATGAAAATGTGTATGCGTGACAATACCATACTGGCCTTGGCAATTGCTGACGGACATTGTTGCCCTAGTTTGTTGTCAATAACTATACCCAAATCCTTCTCATGCATTGTTTTCCCTAACTCACTGCATTGTAGAGTGTAAGTTGCTTGTGCTTTCTTCACCGTGAAGTCTATAACTTTCAATTTATCTACATTAAATTTTATCTGTCATTTGTGTGTCCAGTCTCCTAATTTATCGAAATTCATCTGCAGTGAAGTAATATCCTGCTCACTTTGTATTACCTTAGCAAGGGTTGCCATTTGAACTTGTGGAGCCCCTTGCACAGCCCAACGCCAGGTAAAGTGAATGCAAGGTGTGTGTGTGTAGTGAATGCAGAGAGAGTGTGTAAGGAAAGTGAATGCAGTATGAGTATACTGGATGCGTTGTATGTGTATAAGGTGGCTGCAGTGTGTATAGTGGATGCAGAGTGTGTATATATTGAATGCAGTGTGTGTTTGTGTAGTGGATGCAGTGTGTGTAGTGAATGTAGTGTCTCTCTTTGTGTAGTGGATGTAGTGTCTGTGTTTGTGTGGTGGATGTAGTGTCTATGTAGTAGACGCAGTGTCTCTGCAGTGGATGCAATATTTGCATAGTGAATGCAGTGTATTTGTGTAGTGGATTTGTCTTTGTGTTGGACAAGGGTTGTGGGGTGGATGGGTCTTTTTTTTTTTTTTTATAACCGATATTCCCCCTCCCTGTCTCTTAAATGTAGTTTCCCTGGTGGTCCAGTGGCTCAGGTGGTTGTACAGCAGTTTCCATCTTCCATCTTCTCTGTGTCCTGGGCTCCCTCTTTGAAGACAGCAGGGCCATAAGGAGCACATATATATATATATATAGCGACACATTGGGGGATGGGGGTATAGGGCCCGGGCATGCAGTGGATACAACAGCAGAGGTGAGGAGTTTGGGCCTCGCAGGACTGCCGGGCAACGTAACAGCCGTCACTGTTGTCACACCTTGCTGGTGGCTCTGACCTTGTCGGTTTTGTGTCATCTGCAACTGAAATATGAATTTCAATGCCTTTTTCAATATCATTTATATATTGATTGATTAGAAGTGGTTTCAGAGGGATCTTTTTACTATTAAAGACAATTCTCTGTACTCTATCTTTAAATGCTTACTTCAGGCACCATGACTACATCAGTGATTTGTAGTGGTTATGGTGCCTGGAGTTTGTATGAGCAGCATTTCTCTATGAAACACTGCACATAGGGAGTTTAACCCCTTATTGCTGGAGGTGTAACTCCACCTCCAGCAGTGTCTTTAGCCAGCTTCGAGCAACAGTTCTGAGCTGCCTAACATAAATTATGTGCAAATTGTGATGCACAGATGCTCATTGATTGGAAGAGAGAAGTCAGGTGATGCCCTCAGCCAGTCAATGAGTGGCATGATCGACATCTGTTTTCTGCTGCTCTGCAGAATCAGATGTCATAAACCTGCCTTTAAAGAAAGGCAAAAGCCCAGCAGCACCACTGTTACTGGTGTTGCAGATGCTCCTGGTATCAGGTTACACAGACTCACTCCGGACACAGGTCATAGGAAAACAATTGATTTATTTAATGGCTGGCCAGTCTCAGCCAGACTCAAGTTTGTAAAAAGCTGAGCCCCCCTTTGCAGTTTAACAAAGCTTATATATCACAGATGATGCAGTTCATACATACAGAGGAAATACAAGGCTTACACCCATACTGCAGTACTTAACCTATTAGCAAACCTATACTTATCACAAAAAGCATTAACTACTTATTAAGCATTCCTAGCATTCCTACACGTGCACCCTGGTCCTGAGTGTTTGTACAGCAATTTAACCACATAAATTCCAGATGTTTCTGGGGCATCCTGTAGCCTCTATCACATTCCCCCCTTTGATGCTTTAGAACCTGGATACAGGTGACTGACAAGCATTGTGGCGGACTGCCAATATATCGCCGCCATGGATTCCCTTTTCCCCAAATAAAACAGCTCCAATAATCTTGAAGTACAATATCGCCAGTATCGCATATCCCCCCACACATGAGCCGAGGCTTAATGCTGGAAGTCAAACTGTTTAATGCAAGCACAGTCATAGAATTTATACATGTACGAAACTCAATTATCTCCAGGTACAGAAAAACATGAACATTTTTAAACACTCCAAAAGTACACCCCAAATCCATGGAAACCCCCACAAAAGTCTCATCCTCAGACAGCCCTGATCTGAGTGACCATCATATCCAAAATTCACTCAGATAGTTACAGTAGTTTTGAATGGCCACGGCGGAGACGTTTTGACCAGGTCTACCACGAGGTTGAAGCCCAAAATAGTTCCAGGGAAATTGTGGCAAGGGCCAGTCTCCATTCATTTTTGTTTTTTTACGGAAACCAAATAGTTTATACAAAATATTTTAAGTGTAGAATGCTTCCCTCATTCGGTAGCTCATATTTACCAAACGTCGTTCATATAGGTGGTCGGGAACTTACAGGGCAGCAGGTCTATTTCCATCAGCATTCGTGGCAGTGCCTAGCCAAAATCAGTTCCAGGCACTCGACGATAAAGTCTCACTGCCTGTGTGTGGGGGAGAAAATGGACACCATCCATTCTGTCGACCACGTGCGTTCGGTTGCACAGTGGAGCATTCTATTAATTATTTCCTTTGCTTTTTCATACTGGATACTCGGTGTTCCACATTCTAATGAGGTTCTGGGGTGGTCCTCATTCAGGAATCGAACCTGGTGGTTACGAACAAAATAAACAAATATCCATAAACTAAATGTGCTGAAACAAGTGATGGGGTATTCCTTCACAAGCATCATAACACAATAAATCCTTTAGGGCTCATACCAGACTAGAACAGATGGGGCTATATTTTGTCTTTCCATTGACCTACCATTAGTGCACTTCGTTCCCTTAGGAACTGTTCATATTCAGAGAACCCAGTTTGTCGCCCTCCCTGAGTGGGATTAGGAAAAAGGAAGGTTTCAGAGCTCCCAGTACACAGGCTACCGGCCAATCTCTGGGGACCTCAGAATAGGCCTTAAAGCCACAGATTTAATACATACTATTGGGTGTGTAAGGAAACCTGGTATATGTAATCCTCATTCTGTAGTTTCCTTCGAACCGCCAGAGCATCAGTGAGTATAGCTCTCTGGTCGGTAGATGAAATAGATGAAATGTATATGAATACAAATAGCTTTATAAGATAATTCCCTTAATAAAGCACACGAATACCCAAACATCAGCCGAAGTCAAAAAGAAGGTGTGGCGGAACCAACCTCGCCACTATGCACTGGAGAAGCCTGGTTGCCAGCCTCCTGCCATGTGACTATGGCCCCTGGGATGTATTGCCCTTTAAAGACATGATTTGGGCATAATGGATTTGTGTTGTGCTGCTGCTGGCCCTTTTAAGAACCATCTGGGGACATACTGTGGAGTTACTGGGTGGCCACCATTTCCTGTATCAGAAGCACATGGTGAGAACAATGGATGGCGGCCATTTTAACTCACAGACACTGTGTGGACTTTTCAACACGGTGCCATCTCGCCAGTATTTGTTGCACAGAGACATCGTGCGGTGGTTTTGGACTATACAGCAGGGGACACATTATACAGTGATTGTTTTTTATTTAGCATGTATATGTTCTGCAGAATCTGCATTAAACTGTATTTTCCAAAGTACTGAACGGATCTGGGTGAATTTTGGATATGTGGTTCACCCAGATCCCCCCAGTTCCAATGAGATTTTTATGGGGTTATTGCATGTTTTGGGGTCCCTGTGATGTGTTTTATGAAACTGTATTTCTCTGGCTGTGATAATTAGATTACCCATTGTGTTCATTAATCATATCACAGCCAGAGGGGAGGATTTTGTGTGGGAGTGTCTGGGTGTATTGTATGGATTGATTGGCTGTTTTGTAACGCCCTGTGGGCTGTACTATGTTTGTGGATTGGGAATAAAAGGGACTGTATGTGACAGTACAGGGAGTTCCTGCTTAACCCTCAAAGTGAAGTGTCGTCTCATTATTGGGGGAAGGATTTATTGTATGCTGTTCCAGTTTGACTGCTAGGAGAGTAAACCTATTCGTATGGTTCCTATTCAACTGTCTACAGCATTCATATGCTTGAGATGATTCATATGCTTCTCTGGTTTGGTGGTTGTGGTGTCTGCTGCAGTGCTTGGAGTCCTCAGGAAGCGCTAGGAGCATCCTTTAACGGAGGTACCCAGTCGGGGTGCCAGGCGATCCGTTACAGAAGGGTACAACAGAACTGCCTTTAATGATCACACACAGGCTTTTATGCAAGTCTCCATGCAAAGGGACATTCCACAGGGAGGGACACAGTCTAACTAATCCGTTACAGTAAAATCATAAAACACACCCAGCACACACATACAATTCCCTCCCCTAGTCCTGGAGATAATCAGGTCTGATAAAGTAATAACTTGATTATCTCCAGGCAGACAAATCACACTTTTCCCCAATATTTGGAGCACCCCTTTATACATGAGGTATCCCCACAAATAATATGTCCCCTGATAGCCCCGATCTGGGTGATCAACATATTTAAATTTCACCCAGATCGGTTCAGGGGTTCTCAAACAAGGTGGAAGTCTTCTGTGACCGGCTAACCGTGAGCTGGCTGCCCAAAATAGTTCCATGAGTTTGGGTGGTTTTGCCGGTCACTTCAATAAACGGGTAAAAACCAAACAAAATACAGAATGGATTCCCCTGGCTCTCAGCAGCGATTGTTCCCCTCAGTCGAATGCACAAAAGTACAGAATAGCGCTCTTCTAGCTATTCGGGAAATATAGATCCAGCGTTCGCCTGTTGGAGACCGGTGTTCGGGAAGTCGAGTGTCCGATTTTAGTTCCAGACACTCGACGACCAAGTCCTGCTGCCTTTGTTCAGCTGAAAAAAGATGGCCGCGGTTTTCTCAGCCACGTGGTGTTCGGTAGTACGAACGCTGGCCGCACACATAGAGGGGTCAATTGACGAATGCTTTGAAGCTTAATGAGCCAGGGGGGTGGTCTTTGTTCACTAGTTAGATCTACCGAATGAATAAGGGAGAACTATGGTGCATAGAGAGGGATTTTTTCAGAGGTCTTCCAGGTGGACCCTACCGACAGATTGGTCCATACATCCTTCTACAAGGAATAGTTCCTAAAGGGGCTGGGGACTGGTCCAGGGACATTGGCTGTGGACCACCAGGAGGTGGTCCCATCAGAGGAATTGTATTCTTACTGCCCTAAACACGTGAGAGTACCTACAAAGGTTTTAAATTCTGAACCAGATCTGCCTATGCACACATTCTCGATTATGGAGGTTTTTAGCAACCATTCAGATTTGGGACGGGTTCATAAACCTCCCTCCTCAACACACTGTAGTACCTGCAGGTCTAAAAGGATTGAAAAACCTGGTGGGTCTCACTATTTACGACTTCAGTTTCAATATTCAAATACAGTATGGTTCCAGGGTCAGTACCAGAAGCATATATCTGCAGACCATGGAAGGTGCCCCACTTGTGCGGGAATACCAGGGGATTAAGTAGTGTCTAAGGTCCAAGGGGTTACAGGTGCGGGACCACAACTAGATGTGGCAGTGATTGTCTGCAGACTTGCAGTTAGGATATCTGATTTATAGGTGGCACAACTCCAGTAACACCATCTATGCAATCCCTGTTCTTTGGGCAAATTTACTTATTGTTTAACGTATAAGTCTTTTCCCATGCCACCTCGGTACAGGTGGACTCAAGTCATTTATTTAATATTAATATCACCATAAACTCATCTTCGGCCGTGTGTTGGCACCTCAGCTTCTGGATGTAAGGGCTGCAGGGTAAGGAGTACTTCTGATTCTGTTCGGCTTCACAATGCCTCCTTTGGGGGCTTTGGCTTTCCATTGATGGCTGGTGGTCAGGCATTATTATGGCCATCAAAACACATACTTATTGGAATTTTCTCCAGCCAGGACTTTCACTCTCTTAAAGGGGAGTTTCAGAGGGTTATCAGAATCAGCAGCAGTTACTTCCCATGGAGCAGAGGCAGCTTGATTCTGGAGTGGTGGATCCACTGGGTGACCTCAGCAACTTTCACGGTGTATAACTTGTTGGCATGTGATCTCTCCTTCTATTTGGTGGAGGTCCCCTCTCCTTCTATTTGGTGGTCAGCCGAACATGATTTCGAAGGGGAAACGCCGGTGAGCTTTGTGAGCGCGCTCCTTATTCGGAGCAGGGCAATGGGGAGCAGGGTGTCCCATTTCAGGTTGGTTTCTTGGCACATTTTAGCCAGATGCAGCTTCAGTGTTCAGTTCATTCTTTCAACTTTCCCTGAGCTTTGAGGTCAGTAGACAGTGTATAGTTTCCACTTCAGGCTAAGGCTAGCAGCTAATTCATGCAGGCACTTATACACGAAGGCTGGGCCATTGTCAGATCCCACTGACGTGGGTATCCCGTACCTTGGGATGTTTTCAGAAAGCAAGAATCAGACCACTTCTTAGTTTTTTTCTGTTCTGGTGGGCCGGGCTTCTACCCAGAGTATAAGCATACAATAACAAGGCTGTAGTGGAATTCACCAGATCTTGGCATAACAGTAAACTTATCAGCTTCTGCAATGAGGAGCACAGCTGCAGCCACTGCTCTCAGGCAAGGGGGTAGGCCCCACGATCATTTGGACAGGTAGGCCACAGGCCGCTGCTATGAACCCAAGTACTGTGTGAGGACACCTATGGCAGACTTTTTTTTCTCCTGGACAGAACACTCTCTGATGATCTGGAAGTCCCAATACAGGGGCTTGGACTAAGGCATCCTTCAGAGCCCTGAAGGCCTGCTGTTGTTCTTGGTCCCAGAGGAATGGGTCAAATTTAGAGCCTCTGGTGGCCTCATAAAGGGGTTTAGCGATGATGATAGCGAAATTAGGAATCCACATGCGACAGAATCCGACGGCACCCAAGAATTCACGCACTTTCCGGCGACTAGGTGCCGGGATGCGGCACACAGCTTCTTTGCGTTCTGGGCCGAGAATTTGTCTTCCCTCTGAAATAAGGAATCCTAGGTACTTGACTGCTGTGCAGCATATTTGGGATTTTCTTCTGGACACCTGTATCCTGCTTCCCATAAGATTCGTAACAGTTGGTTGGTAGCTTGCAGGCATTTGTCTTGAGAGGTGGCAGCAATGGGGAGGTCATCCACATACTGCAGGAGGACGCAAAGGCCTGGTTTGGACATGAAAACTGAGTGCTTCTCCAAATAGGGTTGAGGAATTTTTGAAGCTTTGGGGTAGTCTTGTCCAGGTTAATTGTCTCTTGATTTCAGTGGTGACATCTTCCCATTGGAAGGCAAATATACAATGGCTATCTTCTGCCACTCTCAGTATAGTAGGAAGCCCGCCAGGAATTAAGGCAAGCAGGTTGTAGGGATTAGTGATAACAGGGTGGATGGTGACAACAGCATTGTTGACTGCTCTGAGGTCCTGAACAGGCCTGTACTCGTAAGTACCTGGTTTGTGTACGGGTAATAGAAGGGTATTCCAGGGTGACTGGCAAAATTTCAGGATACCCAAGTGGATGAACTTCCCTAAGAATTTCTGAATACCCCTCACTGCTGCCTGTGAGATATGGTACTCTACCTGACTGATGGGGGACACATCTGGATTCAATTCAATTTGGACAGGTGGCCTTTTTAGGGCCAGAACACGGCGGTTATGATCAGCCCATATACCTGGGGTGTCTATGATTCCTGGAGGTAGTGAAGGTGCATCCATGAGTGCCTTAACAACAAATAACCCCCATTCATCCTCTTTTGGGACAGATACAGGCATGATTCTGAGGCTATGTGGGAGGTCAAGAGCTTTGGAGAGGACATCTCTACCCAGAAGTTGAATGGGACAGTCTGGCATGTACAGGAACTGCTGTTGGATGACATGGCCTCCCAAATTGCAGGTTGTTTCTTGTAGCAATGGTCTGGTGGCAGGATTACCGGTGGTCCCTACTATAGTGAGTCTGTTCAGATGTGGGGCAATAGGTTTAGTCATGACGGAGTGGTGGTCCCCAGTGTCAACCATGAAGAGGCTTTTCTTTCCCATAATGGATTGAGTACAGGTGGTGTGGTTACAACAGATGGGGTATAATCAGGGGATTTAGGAGGTGTATCAGGGGCAGGCAGGTCTTCTGGGGGCACAGGTAGGTTGGCCAGGTCACTGGCTGATGGAACAGGGGGACGGGGTAGGCCGGCGGGCCCTGCAGGCCTGTGATAAGGGGGGGTTCCATGTAGGTCTGGTTCAACTGAGTCATCAAGTATTGGCTTTGGGACAGAGGTAGGCCTAGGGGTAGAGGCGAGTCTCGCAAGCATTAGACGACATGCCTCTTCAGAGCACCGTTTTAACCAGTCTGGGGTTTTCTCAACTACCTGTTGCCAGGCATCAATATAAGGGAACTGGTCTGAGTGGCCAGGTGAACCAGTTACTATAGTATAGACCTTGGTAATTAAATCTGGGTCCAAACTACCGCCAGGGGGCCAACCAGGACAAATGATGGACCACTCCTGTTCACACAGTACAATCAGTTTTTTGGGATACATTTTAACACCATAATCAGCTCTATAACCATTTTTACAGTTACTGATCATACAGTCTAGAGGCTTGGGTGACTTAGACCCCCCTTCCTCCCATACTGAACGATAGAGTTAACAACAGATAGACAATACAAGCTGCTTCCCTTTATCAGTGACTTGGCGGGGTCGCCCGGCCAAGAAATGCACCTAAACAGGGTCCCACTCGCTTCATTAATGATAACGTCTCATGCTACCCACACACTCTCAGGCAAACAGACAAACACCCACCCTCTTGTACTTGAAGCAAAGAAACCCGATTACAAACACAGACTGATCAGGTCTGTCTTCTCCCCATAGGGAGAGGTCAGGACAGGACAGAACAGAAGTCCCCTGTATGAGAGCTCTTACCAGACAGTTCTGTGGTTCCTAGACCCAGAAAAATGAAAGTCCACGGGGTGTCCTGGAGCAGGTCCAGGAGAGGCACGAGGAACTCTTAGACTAAATATGTCTAGTGGCACCTGAGTCACATCGAGGTCTGGTGAGCCTTCTCCAGAGTATGACCGGGAGCCAGAGGGTAAAATCTCACCGTCACAGAGTGTAGTTAGAGTTTCCCGGCCAATGCACCAGAAATGTTGCAGATGCTCTTGGTATCAGGTTACACAGATTCACTCCGGACACAGATCATAGGAAAACAAACAATTTATTTGATGGCTGGCCAATCTCAGCCAGACTCGTGTCTGTAAAAAACAGAGCCCCCCCTTTGCAGCTTAACAAAGCTTATATATCACAGATGATGCAGTTCATACATACAGAGGAAATACAAGGCTTACACCCATACTGAAGTACTTAATAACCAATTAGCAAGCCTATACTTATCTCAAAAAGCATTAACTACGTATTAAGCATTTCTAGCATTCCTACACGTGCACCCTGGTCCTGAGTGTTTGTACAGCAATTTAACCACATAAATTCCAGATGTTTCTAGGGCATCCTGTAGCCTCTATCACACTGGGGAATCGGGCAGGCTGTAGGGGCTTTGATTGTAGGATTAACCCATTCAAGAATTTGCATCTAGAGCAATTTATTATCATTTGAACACTAACTTTCTGTGTGGAATTGTATCAAACACCATGACAAAATCCAAGTAAATTACATCAATTGCACTACCCTGATCTACACTTCTACTTTCTTTTTTGTAGAATGAAATTATGTTAGTTTGGCATTTAATTTGAGATAGCTCAGTGGGCTAATGCATCATCAGTAGACTCTGTTCAACCCTTGCTGTTCTCAATGAATTCTTAAATATTATTTCTGAAAAAGCCTTAAAATATTTTCTCAGTCACAGAAATTAAGTTCACAGGTCTATAATTACCAGGCAATGGTTATGAATAATTTTTAAATATTGGAACCACATCTGCCTTCCTTCAATCCTTCAGTACATTTCCTGAAAGAAAAGTATCCTGAAAGTTTAAAAACAGAGGTTTGCTTATTTCCACTCTCAGTGCTCAAAGCACTTGTGGGTGAATACCATCTGGCCCATGGGTTTGTCTTTTAGTTGCTGCAGCACCTTGTCTTGAGTCATCTAATCACATTTTTTCTGAATGTTTTTGCAGCAATGATACGCATAACTCGTCACAGGTTACTCCTTCATATATGCTAAAAAAAAAAGTATTTACAATGTCTGCCTTTTCCTGATCTTCATTTACTAACACACCCATCTCTGATTTCAATGAACCTACACTTGACTCTCTGATTTCATTGAACATTGGTTTGTTCAGAATTTGCTCTCATTTGCTCTCATTTTTTCACATTCTAGTTTAGATCATTTAATAATTTTTATTTAGCAATTATTGGGTTCCTTATATTTTACATAGGATGCCTCTAACTTTTCTGATTTAAATGTTTCAAATGCCCTACTAAGTTACATTAGTTTCTATATTGTTTGTTAGATTTATTACCAATTGTGTATTCTAAGAAGTGTACAATTTTAATAATTGTTTGAAGATATTTTATTTATCAATGTTTTTTTTTTCATGAAGGAGTTTATTCCAGTCTACGAATTGTAATGCTTCCTTTATCTTACTGAAATTGGCATTTAAAAAATATACGTTTTAGCATACTGTATGTACATTTGCTTTTTTAAGTTTATTTCAAAATACACCATATTCTGATAGCTATTTTCCAAGTACTCCCCTAATTAATTGTTTGGCAAAAAAAAATCAACATTGTTTGTTACAACCAGGTTCAGACAAGCATCCTTTCTTGTTGGTGCTTCTACCAATTGTGACACGAAGAGCCATATTTTATTTTGGATCATTTTCTATCTAACTTTCTGCTTAATGGGATGGTGGTGATTTGTGGTAGAGCTAGATATTTTATTGCTAGAAAGGAAAATACAATGAGTATTATCACATTGTTAAGACAGTAAAATCCTGTTATCAGTATATGTGAACTAAATTAAGGGGTGAACTTATGTTGTGAGCAGTTGCATAATATGACCCCTAGATGGGGATGCTGCTCTGTCAGGTCACAGAGTTTCATCAGTGATTTGTGGGAGGGAAAGGTAATCCTCAATTGGACTCCGGATACAAGATTGCCTGTTGGTGTATGGCAGGAAGCTGGATGGATTCCAGAACTGAAACAAATTTGTGCTGCCAAAAAAGCAGGAAAATCCTAAGAGTGTGTTGATATGCCAACAATTGCCTGGCCTAATGGCTATGCTATGTCAGGCAATTTTGCAATATTGAGTCTAAGTTGCTAAAATTAGATTTTATATCTGGATGAAAAAAAGGATGAAGCTAGAGAAAAAGGGTTCTATAATAATTGACGTAATCTTTTTGCTTTCTTGTATTAATGTAGAAAGTGGAACAGGAGTCATTTCTAGTTCAAAATATGGAATTTATCAAAAAAAGGAAAGGAGAAAATCAGTTGGCAATTCTACCCTGAAAAGAACAAAGCTTTTTTTTACACATGTAGTGTGTAGCGTCCGTGACCATTGTTCAGTATGATATCAATTTGTTGCTTTTTGGCGAGGCTACAAGAAGGTTTAACGCTTTAACTAGCTGTGGTAGAAGGAACTCCGGTGACAGTGTTGTTACAGCACACAATGAGTGGGGAAAAAATGCCTCCAGTGTGTTGAATTGGACAGAGAGGGCATGCTGCTATCCCCACTACCCTGAGGCTGAATACTACTATTAATTGTGCTGGTGGTGGTAATGGAGGCAGCGCTGGCGGAGATGTTAAACTCTCATAAGTAGCACTACTACATAGCAATACTACCTCTATCCTCCTTTAATTTTGTCTTGGGAATGTTACCTGACATTGATGATGGTGAGTTTGTTTTCCTTATTATAACACATTAGGTGTATGAATGATTATGTATTGTGTAAACAAAACTTTATTCAGCAAAAATAGGTGTTTGTGTTGCAAAATTGTGCTTGGTTCAGTTACTACTGTTATATGTGTCTTCCTCCAATCCTCCAGTACATTTCCTGAAAGAAAAGTATCCTGAAAGATTAAAATCAGAGGATTGTTTATTTCCACACTCAGTGCTCAAAGTACGGCCCATGGGTTTGTCTTTTAGTTGCTGCAGCACCTTGTCTTGAGTCATCTAATCACATTTTTTCTGAATGTTTTTGCAGCAATGATATGCATAACTCATCACAGGTTACTCCTCGATATATGCGGGAAAAAAAGTATTTTCAATGTCTGCCTTTTCCTGATCTTCATTTACTAACACACCCTTCTTTGATTTCAATGAACCTACACTTGACTCTCTGATTTCAGTGAACATTGGTTTGTTCAGAATTTGCTCTCATGTGCTCTCATTTTTTCACATTCTAGTTTAGATCATTTAATACTTTTTATAGCAATTATTGGGTTCCTTATATTTACATAGGACGCCTCTAACTTTTCTGATTTAAATGTTTCAAATGCCCTACTAAGTTACATTAGTTTCTATATTGTTTGTTATATATTTTATTTTTTTGACATTCTTTATTTTTATTTTTGTTTTTCGGACACAGATATGTAACATACAGATCTTGTTATTGCATTGAACATATGCGGATGAGCATTCGTACAACAGTTAAACATTTAGTTTTTAGTGTTAATCAGTGCTAGGTATATTCATTTCTATTGTGTTGAGATTAGAGCATATTTCCGTGTTGGCTATCTGTTGTTTGCGTCTGTGTTTGCGAGTATTCGGGTGTGTTTATATTTTTGTTTTTTATTTCTGTAGGTGTATGTAGGGTGGGAGCTCGGGTGTAGATTACGCTGCCGCGTGAGCGGCACTTGTTAGAATGTCGGTGTCTTCGGTTTGCGTCATGACCTCTTCTCTAGCTATGTTTTGTATTAGTTTTGGTTGGTAGTGGGCGTATTTCGGGTCTTGTCTATTTAGCTTATCCCCGGGTCGTGCAGCCAGGTGTTAGCGTGCATCCCTGTTTGGCTTTTTACCCTTTTGTTTTCTTTACTCTGAGAGCCCAGGTGAGCGTTATATTCATTTGCGATTCTTTTATGTGCGTTGGGTCGGGTTCTGGGTGTAGGCCGTGTGTGTGATATTGTCTATATATGTTGTCGTGTCATCTCTCTAGGGTTGTTTGTAGCATCGGGCTGGGTTTATGCTTGATTAGTGGTATCTTGGTCCCTATCGGGTTAGTGTGTCTTCGTGTGTTACTCCCGTTTTTGGTAGTCATTTCGTTTTCCCTTGTGGGGTAATCACGTCTTACTTCTTGTGTGTTGTCGTGTTTCCTTTCAGGTGTGGAGGGTAAGTGTCCGTTGTGCTGGCTGAAGGTAGGTCAGGGGTCGGTCTGTCTATAAGGTGCCTATGTTAGACGTCTGTTCTGAGGTGTCTAGAGGCCCTTTTACCCTGCGTGGAGTGTTTTTTTTTGTCTTTATCGGTGGATTACCCCTTGTTTCTACCCTTTCTCTCGTGTGGCTATGAGAGTCCTAGGACAGCTAGTCTTTCTACTCCGATCATGTATGCCTTCTCCTCTCTGACTGTCTTTCCTCTCTATCCGTAGGTGTCTGTTCCGTTATGGTCTAGCTGTAATTTTTGTGGAGTGCTTTGGGTGTACGTCTCAGTTGTACGTCCACAGTCCCTGAGAGGGGAGGGGGGTTATGGTCAGGTGTGCGGTTCTGTTAGCTGTGGTGTTTATTGTAGCTGTTCGTGGTCTTGTCGTGGAGCCTGCGCCACTGCGGCAGCTACCCCGCTCCCTCCCGCACCAGCTTGCGCAGCTCTTTTAGACACATAGTCTGCCCATGGGAACCATGTCAGAGCACACTTGTCCGAACGTCCCTGCAGTGAGGCAGTCATTATTTCCAGGTTGTATATTGTTTCCACTCTGTCTATCCATTGTTGAAAGGAGGGAATTGCTGGGCTTTTCCACATTGTTGGTATAAGCGTTTTTGCCGCCGTGAGCAGGTGTATGGTGAGGCCCTTTTTGTATTTCTTCGGAGGTATGTGTGTGTGATTCAGCAGCATCGGTAGTGGCTGTAGAGGGATTTCCATTCCCGTGATTTCTTTGATTGTGCGGTGTATCATTTGCCAGTATGGTACTATGTGGGAACATGTCCACCAGATGTGGAGCCCTGTGGAGACCTGTGCTCTCTTCTGTGCCGCATCTCCAGCATTCTCCTGGGATCGATTCGTGTGCTGCAGTACATCCGGGGTCCTGTACCAGTGTGTTAGTATCTTATGGTTGCACTCTTGGAATTTAGTGTTTATAGATCCTTTGTGCGTCAACTGGAAGATGTTTCCCCATTCGAGGTCTGTTAGTTCAACCCCTGTCTCCCTTTCCCATCGCTCCGTGAAGCCTAGCGGGCTCTTATCCCCGTTATTTTGTAATGTGGTGTATAGAAGTGATACACCATGTGTGAGGTGCTGTCTGGTCGTGTAGATGTGTTCTAGTTGCAGCAGCGGGCGATGTAGGTGACCTTTGCCTTTCACAGCGTTGATATACGTTTTTATTTGGTGGCAACGGAATTCGTCTAGCCTGTTTGGTCTGCGGTCTTGTAGTAGGTCTGCTAAGGTCTTCAGGTTCGGTCTGTTGCACCATTGGCGTATGTGTACCCAATCCGTTGCTCTGAAGTTCTGTAGGTCTGCGGAACTAAGTCCTCCCGCCAGTGTCAGGTTGTTAGTTATGGGTGTGAGCAGGTTGGGGGACGTCGTGAGTTTTTTGTTGTATCGCACCCTGCACCAGACCCTCAGAGTGGCATCTATCATTGGATTCCCTGTGCGCATGTCTCCCTGTGTAGCTTCACCTAGCCATAGTAGGGCGGGGATCTTCCCCTGTGCTTGCTGTAGTTCCATGTGAACCCACTGTTTGGTGCTCAGGTTGGCGTGCCAGTCGACTAGTCGATGAAGGTGCGTTGCTTGATAATACGTGATGATGGACGGTAGTCCCGTGCCTCCTTCACTCTTTGGCCGCTCCAGGGTCGATCTCCGTATGCGTGCCGGTTTCTGGTTCCCTACGAACCGTCGGATGGAAGTCGTTGACGTCTGAAAGAAGTCTTGTGGGATGGTTGTGGGCAGTGTCTGGAATAGGTATAAAATCCGGGGCATGACGTTCATTTTAATTGTGTTTATTCGGCCGAACCATGAGATGTACTGTGTCGTCCATCTCTTTATGTCCTGTTGCAGGGTTACGAGAAGGGGCGCGAAGTTTATTTGGTATATTTGTACGATGTTATTTGGTAGCCTGTTTGTTATATTTATTACCAATTGTGTATTCTAAGAAGTGTACAATTTTAATAATTGTTTGAAGATATTTTATTTATCAATGTTTTTTTTTTCATGAAGGAGTTTATTCCAGTCTATGAATTGTAATGCTTCCTTTATCTTACTGAAATTGGCATTTAAAAAATACACGTTTTAGCATACTGTATGTACATTTGCTTTTTTAAGTTTATTTCAAAATACACCATATTCTGATAGCTATTTTCCAAGTGCTCCCCTAATTAAATGTTTGCCAAAATAAAAATCAACATTGTATGTTACAACCAGGTTCAGACAAGCATCCTTTCTTGTTGGTGCTTCTACCATTTGTGACACGAAGAGCCATATTTTATTTTGGATCATTTTCGATCTAAATTTCTGCTTAATGGGATGGTGGTGATTTGTGGTAGAGCTAGATATTTTATTGCTAGAAAGGAAAATACAATGAGTATTATCACATTGTTAAGACAGTAATATCCTGTTATCAGTATATGTGAACTAAATTAAGGGGCAAACTTATGTTTGTGAGCAGTTGCAGAATATGACCCCTAGATGGGGATGCCTCTCTGTCATTTCACAGAGTTTCAGCAGTGATTTGTGGGAGGGAAAGGTAATCCTCAATTGGACTCCGGATACAAGATTGCATGTTGGTGTATGGTAGGAAGCTGGATGGATTCCAGAACTGAAACAAAATTGTGCTGCAAAAAAAGCAGGAAAATCCTAAGAGGGTGTTATATGCCAACAATTGCCTGGCCTAATGGCTATGCTATGTCAGGCAATTTTGCAATATTGATTCTAAGTTGATAAAATTAGATTTTATATCTGGACGAAAAAAAAGGATGAAGCTAGAGAAAAAGGGTTTTATAATGATTGACGTAATGTTTTTCTTTTTGCTTTCTTGTATTAATGTAGAAAGTGGAGCAGGAGTCATTTCTAGTTCAAAATATGGAATTTATCAAAAAAAAGGAAGGGATAAAATCAGTTGGCAATTCCACCCTGAAAAGAACAAAGCTTTTTTTACACATGTAGTGTGTAGCGTCCGTGACCATCGTTCAGTATGATATCAGTATGTTGCTTCTTGGCGAGGCTCCAAGAAGGTTTAACGCTTTAACTAGCTGTGGTAGAAGGAACTCCGGTGACAGTGTTGTTACAGCACACAATGAGTGGGGAAAAAATGCCTCCAGTGTGTTGAATTGGACATAGAGGGCGTGCTGCTATTCCCACTACCCTGAGACTGAATACTACTATTAATTGTGCTGGTGGTGGTAATGGAGGCAGTGCTGGCGGAGATGTTAAACTCTCATAAGTAGCTCTACTACATAGCAATACTGCTGGATTAAGGTCCCCTTTCTCTACCTCTACCCTCCTTCAATTTTGTCTTTGGAATGTTACCTGACATTGATGATGGTGAGTTTGTTTTCCCTATTATAATAAATCAGGTGTATGAATGATTATGTATTGTGTAAACAAAACTTTATTCAGCAAAAAAAATTTTTTTGTGTTGCAAAATGGTGCTTGGTTCAGTTACTACTGTTACATTATTGTGTTTGACTTTAGGAATCCATGTACAGTGCATAGCACACTGGACTGAATATACTCAGCTAATTTCTCCAAAATAAACCCCCAAATCCTGTCAAAATGTAAAGTGGTGATTCCAAGTTGCTGTTAAGTGACAGTGGCTCATAGTACGACTCTGCAACAGTGTCAAACTAAAATGAATGAAGCAGGCCAATGTGGGAGTAGCTAGGCAAGAGGAACGTTCTTTGTTATTTTTTTGTGCTTTTGTATTCACTTTCACCACAAAAATATTTTTTCTACTGTTTTTTTCTATAAACAGTTAACAAAACAAACAACCAAGCAAAAAATAAACCACAATTGTATTTTTGGTAACAAAGTCTCATACTAGGATCAATGACACAACGGTAATATCATCTCTCTTATTCAAAGTTATTTCAAGCATCCTTATTAGTATCTTGGTAGTATCTTGGTAGTATCCTTGGTGGTATCCTTGGTAGTATCCTTGGTAGTATCTTGGTAGTATCTTTGGTGGTATCCTTGGTAGTATCTTGGTAGTATCTTGGTAGTATCTTGGTAGTATCCTTGGTAGTATCTTGGTAGTATCCTTGGTAGTATCTTGGTAGTATTCTTGGTAGTATCCTTGGTAGTATCTTGGTAGTAACCTTGGTAGTATCTTGGTAGTAACCTTGGTAGTATCTTGGTAGTATCCTTGGTAGTATCTTGGTAGTAACCTTGGTAGTATCTTGGTAGTATCCTTGGTAGTATCTTGGTAATATCCTTGGTAGTATCTTGGTAGTATCCTTGGTGGGATCCTTGGTAGTATCTTGGTAGTATCTTGGTAGTATCCTTGGTAGTATCTTGGTAGTATCCTTGGTGGTATCCTTGGTAGTATCCTTGGTGGTATCCTTGGTAGTATCTTGGTAGTATCTTGGTAGTATCCTTGGTAGTATCTTGGTAGTATCCTTGGTGATATCCTTGGTAGTATCTTGGTAGTATCCTTGGTAGTATCTTGGTAGTATCCTTGGTGGTATCTTGGTAGTATTCTTTGTGGTATCCTTGGTGGTATCCTTGGTACTATCTTGGTAGTATCTTGGTAGTATTCTTGGTGATATCTTGGTAGTATCCTTGGTGGTATCCTTGGTAGTATCCTTGGTAGTATCTTGGTAGTATCCTTGGCGGTATCCTTGGTAGTATCTTGGTAGTATTCTTTGTGGTATCCTTGGTAGTATCCTTGGTGGTATCTTTGGTAGTATCCTTGGTAGTATCTTGGTAGTATCCTTGGTGGTATCCTTGGTAGTATCGTGGTAGTATCTAGCTAGCTAGAGCAGCAAGCTACAGTAAAGTAATACTATAAAATATGCTAAATATGTCATGTCCTAAAGGTGAGAGATTGGTGAGAGAGGCACAATGTGAGTGAGAAGGTAAATGCAGTCTATTTCAAAGCAAAAGAAACACGTGGAAGAGTACAAAACTAACTTCTGATTTAAAAGGATTGGATGCCTGTCACCAGATTGATCAGGTAGGTCAGATAGGTCAGTACTTAGGATTTATCACTGTTCCAGGTACTGTTTCCAGCTTTACTGAGAACACTAGAAAGATGTGAAATTTGGGTGATATTATTGTTACATAAGTCTACAGGTAACTAATTAGGTCCATTTGCAACAGTAATTAGAAACTGTTCCAATTATGGACTATTCCATTTATTGTTTGGTTTACTACCAAGTCTTCTGAATTAGCTTATTTAATTACTTATTTATCCAAGTGTTTCATTTGCTGTGAAATAGACTGCAGTTGCATTCTCACTCATATTGCTCCCATCTCACCCACCTATTCGCTTCATTATACTACCTTGACATGTTTTTCATGTTTCTTGATCTTACTTTCATGTTGTTTTATTGTGGGAGTACTGTATGATTGCTCCTTTTTAAGAGCAATATTTAGGTGACATGCCCCCTTTTTGCAGTTAAAGGGTTTTCAATTTCTCTATTATTTATTTATGCATTTTCTTTCTTTTCTTTTGTGTTTTTTTGTGTGTCTAATCTCACAATAGAATCGATGGCAATAACACTGGCAGTAACCTAGCCAAAGTCACACCAGGATCAATGACACAGATTTCCACTGGTAATGGTGCAACACACAGTATCATTGCTCATCTAACTCTTTTCTCTTAGAAGATGCATTAAGAGTGTCTGGAAAAATCCTGCTTGGAAGCAGGGCCGTCATCGTGGGTACACCCGGTACAGCTGGCAGTGGGCCCGGGCCCTATACTCCCACTATGCATATATTTATATATATATATATATATATTTTTTTTTTTTTCAGTATCATGCATATTTTCTCTCACTCTTTCTCTCTCTCTTTATGTTTGTGTACATATATACATCCGTTTATGTGTGGATATATATATCAGGTAATTTCATGAGCCCCAACTGTCAGAGCGTTGCTACAGATTATCTCTGATACGTATTCATGCAGCGGCTCATAAGAGAGAGTGAGAGGACCTGCTGCCTGCCAGTCTCCTGGCCCCTCTTTATTAGATAAGGCCACCAATCATCTTTTTATCTACCTCTTAATTGGACAGGAGATACTGCCTCATGATTGGACAGACCTATTGTCCATCATGGCAAACTAAGCTGCTTAGTATCTTCTTCATTCTCCATCCTCTTTTTGTCTGGTGCCAGGAACGGCACTATGAATCACAAATGAAAATGAGCACATTTGGGCTTGTGCTCACATGCAGGGGCTTGCAAAGAAAGGGAGAGGACCAGCTGCCTGCCAAACGGGTGAGTCTCCTGGGCCCCCTCTTCATTAAATAATGTAGCTGGGAAAAATGCAAAGTTCCACCAGAGAATGTAGTGTCCCACCTCTCCGGCCACATGTAAGAGGCATAAAGGGGGAATAAACTTAATTAGAAATGATCAATAAAACACTGCTTACACCGATGGCCTCTATCCTACACTATACATTTACACACAAACACACTGCATCTACTACACAAACACACAAGCTGCAGTCTACATCCACTTTATACACACTCTGCATCCACTACACTCAAACACAGAATGCATCCCTAAGACACACACATACAATGCTTGTGGGTGGGCTCGAGGATGGCCCCTGCGTGTCGTGGGGTCCAGGCTTTGAGCTGTGTAAGGGGCCCCAAAGTTAATGATGGTAGCCCTGCTAGGAAGTATAGATTGTTTTACTGTTCATCCTTTTTTGCCTCTATTAGCCTGTTGCCACTTGATCTATGAATGAGTAATCTTTTGAATCGACAGCAAAAACAAATGTGAGAAAGGCTGAACTTTATGGATACATGTCTTTTCAGCTATGTGACTATGTAATTTACTGGCTGTTCCCTAGTCATCTTTTCTTCTGCCTCTGGAGTGGACAGGAGATACAGCCCACATGACTGGGCAAACCTATTGTCCATCATTGCAAACTAAGTTGCTTATTTGCCTCACCGAAAAAAAAGCCTCTTCCCATTCCATACACTTTTTTTTGGTGCTATGAATGGGGATTTGAATCACGAAAGAAAATGAGCATGTTCGGACTTATGCAAATCGGTTCCCCAAGACTGTTTTACAGTACCTAATTTATTTCCCATTCTGTGACCCTGTGATCCTGTGAGAGTGTATTTGCTGTAGTGTGTCTGTATAACATACAAACATACATAAATAATTGAAACAGCCAATATAAATACTCAATAAAATACTAATTTACTGTATAGTATTACTTTATATAATTTCCAAAATATATGCAAGCGGGACTATAACATTAACATAAATTTATTGAATGATTATGTGCATATCCTTAAATTATGATATACATAACTTTTCCTTGGGCTATATATATATATAAAAATATTATGAAAAAGTAAACTATTTGCTTACCTCCTACAAATTATACTAACTCATAAACTACTCTGGTGTCATTCTGATGCTATTATTTTTACACTTAATATATGCCGTTATAAAAGAAACATTAATTAAAAGTATATAATTTCATTTCCATGCCAATAGTGTAAATGGTCTTGCATTCCTTATAGATTACATGACAACTGCAATTGATTGTGTGCAATAAAATTACAGCATTTTAACATGAACAGTATTTACAAGAAAAATTATGACAACATAACAAAAATGGTAAAATAAAGGGTAAGAATTTACTATACAGCCCTGAGTAATCATTAGCAAGGGGCTTCACTGAAGATATATAACATATAACATATGAATTAAAAGTGAAAATAATAGTGCCCGATGTAGATGTGTAAATATAATTTTATATAGCACTGTGCAAACTTTTTTTTACCCATCTCAAAATGAATTAAGAATGTATTTAAAACTAATTAAAGCCACTTAGTATTTTTTTTTTTCTAAACAGTAAGAATAAAAAAATTAGGCATTTAAAAACTAAAAAAAAATCATAAAGGAATAAAAGAAAAAAAAAATGTTGATATTTTGTGTCATCTCTCATCGAATGCAAAACTGGAGGACGCTTAAAGAAACTGGGCAAGCAGAACATCAAAAATGGAAGCAGAAGTCCCATATTCCTATTTCAACCATAGTTAAATAACATACTTAATAAAAACAGTGCATAGATGTTTAACCTAACTAGAGGGAAATAAAGAAAACCATAAAATATTGGGTCTTTAGTGCCACCAGAAAGACTAAACAAAATCCTGGATATGAAAATACTTGGATATATAATAGCAAGCATCCAAAGACAAAAGTGGCATCCATAGAAATCTATGAGAATAAAAATAAATATACCATTTAGTGCCCAGTGCTGATACCTAGGGCAGGTTAGAATTATAAAAAAAAATGTTGTGGATATTTTGACTAAAGATATTCTGTGATAATCTGCTCTAAAACAAACATTTCCTAAATCCTAAACCTTTAGTAAGCATGCACGACGAGCCTGTCACTTCAAAAACCTTATTGGTGGTATGGTGGAAAGCAACATATTAGCCTTAAAACAAACTTGCCCTAAATATTATTAGAAATGGTGATTGCCACCAGAACCTCAATGTTACCATGAGGGACATGGGACTGATGAGTGAATGAGTGAGTATCCTATCCTGCACTGAGATATGGCCTATTATAATAAATCACTGAAGAAACATGGATGTACTTAAAGGAGCACTCCAAACACTATTTCAAGACACTGCCCTGGCACCTGTCAATCCAAGTAATGAAACTGTTTGGTAACAAAGCTTCGTTCTTAGAGGAGGTAGGGAGTGTTTCCTGACCGAACCCAGGAAACAATTCAAATGGTTATTAAACTGACTTCTTACATGGAGGGCTGCACTTCTGGTACCAAAACCACCGTAGAACGCTATTGTGGTTCTGGTTCTTGGACGGTTCCTTCAAATATATGGGGAATGCCAAATAGCAAAGCTCTTGGGAGAGATCACAAAGATAGTTCAGTGAGGCATTGTGATTCTGGTTTACCAGTCTACGGGCCAATAAATGATATAAGAAACAATGATATAGAAAGCAGAAACACCTGTATTTGGGAAGGTCATTTCTTAAAGCCTCCAACCAAATGTTCTCTATTAATTGTTTGACATATTTTTTTTTTATTTTTTTTTGTTTTATTGACTGTGTGCACCTGACTAAGAGCACTAGACTCTGGGAAACCCCGGCCACACAGGTACCGTTATGTGAAAAAAAAGTAGTAAAAAAATTAAACAAAAAGAGACGAAAACAAATGAGGAACAACATAACTTCTCACCTAAATTACTTGCGATATTGTGAAATTTTAATAGACTGGTTATGGATTCTCTATTTATTCAGTTACTTATAGAAGCCAATGCCCACTCATTATCATACTCTCTTCTGATCTTTGCTAACCTTTCCTCTGCCCAACTACTTTTTTTCCAGCCATGTTTTCAGAAATGTACATTCAGGTGGATTTATCAAAGTATTCTGTTCTAAAAGGGAGTCTAACCTACTAAAGGTGTGGCAATCACCATGTAAATCTGGAACCAGCAGGTAAACCCCATTGTCGACTTCTTCCCATTTAGATTTTTTCAGAACTTTTTTTGAACAGAACACTTAAATCTCCACCTTGTCGTTGAGCGCCAATTGAATTGTACTACTATTTGCGAGGGTTAATAGTTTTAAGGTTTTAAGGTTCACTTATTCAAATTAACTTAACTTGTCAAGGTTAATCCACAACTTGCTGAGGAATAAACAATATCTTAGTACCCTAAGGATGTCACAGTTCCAAAGCCAGGCGACTTGGCCACTATAGAGTTTTATCTATTCACTGTTCACTTTATCAGTGTTGTGTTGGTCTACCAGGAACTGTTTAAAGTTCACACTGTCTGCTAATTGACCCACTGGTGGAATCAGTATATTCTACTTAAAATAAAATACTTATGTAGAATGTACACAAAAAAATGACAAACAAAATAATGTTTCACCTGACAAACACATGTTTCTTGTGTCTGGTCACGGTCCATAAAAGCAGTCACAGAAGAGATAAAATAATACAATACAGAAGATTGAATTCCTCAAATGCCTTGCGTCTCCTCTTTCCTGATCCTTCTCTTAGAATATTTAAAGGAACACTATAGTCAACAGAACAACTACAGCTTATTGTATTTGTTCTGGTGAGTAGGATCATTCCCTTCAGGCTTTTCGCTGATAACTCCACTGGCCCCCTCCTCAGATGGCTACTAGAGGTGCATCCTGGAGCAGTGCTGCACACAGTGTTGACACATTGTTGACACCATTCAGTGTCTGCACTATCTGCATGCAGACACTAAACTTTCTTCATTGAGATGCATTAATTCAAATCATCTCTATGAGGAGATGCTAATTGGCCAGGGCTGTGTTTGACTTGTGCTGGCTGTACCCCTGAACCTGCCTATAGAACCCTCTTATCATTCAATTAATGAGATGTTCTATTTTGAGATAAGATCAAACTTAAAGGATCACTATAGTGTCAGGAAAACAAAGCGGTTTTTCTGACACTATAGTGCCCTGAGGGTGCCCCCACCCTCAGGGTCCCTCTCCCATGGCGCTGAAGGGGGTTAAAACCCCTTCAGCTACTTACCTTTATCCTTTATCATCAGCGTTGCAGATGCGCCTCTAGTGGCTGTCCGGAAGACAGCCACTAGAGGCTGGATTAACCGCAAATGTAAAGGAGGGACCTGGCACCCAGACCACTTCATTGAGCTGAAGTGGTCTGGGTGACTATAGTGTCCCTTTAAAGTTACTTACTTGTGGAAGAATGATAACCATTAAGAATAACTGATATTGGGCATTCGTTAAAAAATGCACCACCAGATTTCAGACAGGTTTGATGTGATATATGTTTTGTGACATATGTGATAGATATTTGTAAAGTCACTCATTCATTTCCTACTGGGACATCTCAGCCTGGATCCGTAGAAGAAAGCCCTTTGCATTACTTATCTACTTCTGAGTGCAAGGTAGAACATGAGGATTAAATCAGAGCCCACTTTAGTAGACACATTAAGCTAACCAACACTTTTAAGGTATTGATAATTAGTGCTTCCCATCAGCATTTTACATTTTTTTTATCCAGACACTTTAAGGCTGTCTGGTGAAGGTTGATTCCTAAATGTGATGGGAAAGGGGGGTTTGATGCTTAAAGGTGATGTGAGAGGATTATCCTTAATGGTGATGGGAGAGGAAGGGAGTGATGCCTAATGATACTTTGAACGATGGTACCATTACCGGTTGAATATAGGTTGTCTTCTGAATACAAAACACCCTCTGAATGAGTCAGAAACCCATTCTAAAATGGCATCTATCCAAAAGAGGGACAGACTGATGGTAAAAAGGTATACTAGTCTTTAAGACCTTTTTAAAGGGATTTTTTTTCACACATGTGATGCTATGGATTATGATGTTGAACAAGTAGTCAATTAGGGCATGAGGCAATTCCAAAGGTGGAGTATCACCATCTTAAAACTTTATTAGACACCACTGTGAATACTTAAATCAATTAAAAAGATTATTGGAGAATTAGTCTAGCTATCCAAAGGGTGCATGGCAATCATACATCAGATGCAGGACCAATGGACATGCATAGCATCCCCTACAGAAGGAACTGAGTCTATGGCTCATGTATGATAAATGGTAAACTACATCAGTCACCAAAATGACTATCTCTGTCCTCCTTCATCTAACAACTAATTGAGTGACCACTTCAAGCTAGAAACCTCAATCTTCCCTGTGGAGCTTCTGATGAATGACAATGTACAAAATCCTTAATTGTGGCTTTTCAGATGGTTGACAGTAAAAAGCAATGTGCACAAACATTGTTCTACTGTCCAAATAGAAGAAGGCATAGGGGAATCTCTGAAAATTAGTGTAAAATAGGAAAGTGTGGAAGCTTATCCTAATTTATGGGTACTGATTGATAAATTGGCTTCCATATAACACCAAATCTCTGTAATTTCAAAAGGACCCTTAAAGGACCACTCTAGGCACCCAGACCACTTCAGCTTTATGAAGTGGTCTGGGTGCCAGGTCCCTCTAGGATTAACCCTTTTTTTTATAAACATAGAAGTTTCAGAGAAACTGCTATGTTTATACTGAGGGTTAATCCAGCCTCCAGTGGCTGTCTCATTGACAGCCGCTAGAGGCGCTTGCGTGCTTCTTACTGTGAAAATCACAGTGAGAGCACGCAAGCGTCCATAGGAAAGCATTGTAAATGCTTTCCTATGCGACCGGCTGAATGCGCGCGCGGCTCCTGCCGCACATGCGCATTCAGCCGATGACGTCGCGAGCAAGGAGGAGAGGAGGAGTACAGCTCCCCGCCCGGCGCTAGAAAAAGGTAAGTGTTTAACCCCTTCCTCTCTCCAGAGCCCGGCGGTAGGGGGTCCCTGAGGGTGGGGGCACCCTCAGGGCACTATACTGGCACTATAGTGGTCCTTTAAAGGACCACTATAGGCACCCAGACCACTTCAGCTTAATGAGGTGGTCTGGGTGCCTGGTCCATCTAGGGTTAACCCTTTTTTACTATAAACATAGCAGTTTCAGAGAAACTGCTATGTTTATGTTAGGGTTAATCCAGCCTCTAGTGGCTGTCTCAATGACAGCTGCTAAAGGGCTTCCGCGTTTCTCACTGTGAAAATCACAGTGAGAAGACGCCAGCGTCCATAGGAAAGCATTGTGAATGCTTTCTTATGGACTGGCTGAATGTGCGCGCGGCACCTGCCGTGCATGCGCATTGAGCCGAAGAGGAGGAGAGCTCCCCGCCCCGGCGCTGGAGAGAGAGGTAAGTTTAACCCCTTCCTCTCCATCCAGCCCGGCAGGAGGGGGACCCTGAGGGTGGGGGCACCCTCAGGACACTATAGTGCCAGGAAAACGAGTATGTTTTCCTGGCACTATAGTGGTCCTTTAAAGTGTTCCGAGCCTTTTCATTTGTGAGTACAGAGCAGTTTTAGGAAAGGGTCAAATAACAGACTCATCATCGTAAGGAAATGTAGGCCTTCTTTCCTTATTCTAAGCTGAATTATCATCATTCATTTAAAAACTGTGAAAAGTCAGATATACAATCTCACAACTGGAATGCTACCAGTAACTCAAGAATCTCCATACAATTCACAAAAAAAATTAACATATAAAGGTAATTTACATAGACATACAAGACATGAGAGAATTATCATAGAAACAGTAGCTAGAATAGGCCGAAATAAAAATTAAAAAAATTATGGAAGGGTAGACCACTAATGCTGGTCACTGAACCTGAATATTTATTTTAAACTGACTTCTCTCAGAATTGTTTCAAACAAGTAATTACCATACTTTGTATTACATCAAACCATAGAGGCATCACTCTAAGCCCATAGGACTAGCAGTCAACAGCTATCTATAAGTAATTTGGAGTAGGTATCTTTTAGACCAAAACCAGAATTGTGAAGAATTGTGAAGTATCACTGTTGAATATAGTGGGATTTAAAGTCTAATTTAAAGTCTAATCAAAACATTTCCATCAAGCAGCAATCTAGTCATATGCACCAGATATATGACAGAGGGAGTAACAGGGAAGCCATGCTTCTTGTCCTGAGCTCATGGTAGACAACCTTTCCAAGTTCTACTCAATATGCTATGATATCTCACTGATTCAAGTGTTGCCAATATTGCCTTTGTAACTGAACTGAGTAATGCTTAAAATCTGCATCACTGACATTGTACCCCTGCTAAGATAATGTTTATTCAGTGAGGTCTTGGGAATCAATTATAACACCCACTGAGGGTACAGTGTTTTTAGATGGAAACTCCAGGATGGAAGACACCAATATTTTTAAAAATACATTCTGGCCTATGGCGATTTAAGAATTGTATATATTTAATCCAGGAATAAAAGACTAACATACACAGGGATATAACATCTGTACCTATCTCATCTATAAATCTGCCAATCCCTGTGTGCTTACACAATATGTAGTGGAAGAGTAGTTGAATTGCAGATCTTCAAGCTCTCTGTGCAGCCACAATTATTTTATTAAAAAAATAAATTTGTGCTGTGTGTTCCCGGAGACAAGCACAACTGTGTCACTTTACTAACATTGCAGGTAACAATGACTTAAGTACAGTAAAAGTAATGAAGAAAGTATTTGGAAAGTGGGACAGAGAAGGCGGGGTTAAGACGCAGAATTCTACAAAACATTTTATTTTTGCCAAAATTATACAAACGTGAGCATGCAAAAATGCTGTCGGTGTTTGGAATTTCCCTTTATTATCTCTAGAGAACATTACACCCCTGACAAAAGCTGATACATGCTTAAAATATTTAAAGATAGAAGCACAAAACTGCATTGCAAAATTGCATATCCAAAGTAATAAGGCAGGTAGAACTGTGTAATTTCTGGAGTAGGTAGGTAGAGAGATCAACACACACAAAAAAAAAACTCAATAAGGCATGGTTCTAAAAACCTTTTCAGTAACAAAAGTCAGGCTAAGTTAAAGCGTCCATTCACCCGAAAAGGACCAGTTCCACTAAGTAAAGTTTGCAGGGTCATATAAGGGGTAAGAAGTAAAGCGCCAAATACAGATAAAAGGCTCTACACCAGGTTTTCAAAGTCAACTTACCATGGTAAGCTTTAACTGGTCAAGTTGTCTTCTCCCATGCAGCGATATACACCCATACACACTCAGTTGCAAACTTTCATACAGACACACACAGATACCCCTTCCCTTGCAGCAACTATAGTATAGCTGAGCTCTTGGTGGAGTCTATGTCCCTATTTTGTTTGCCCTGGCTACCCTCGTCTCTGAAGTTCTGCATGCAGAATGCCAAATCTTTACTAATGAGACTTGTTGGAGAACATAACAAAAGCAAACACTGATACCAAGTGGCCAGTCTTAAGGACCATATAACAGTCCAAGTAAAGAATATGTCATCTGCATCCTAGGATTTAGAAAGGGGCTTGGACAAACCTTTCCATTCCACCACTGCCTCAGTAAAGCTGGGAGAGGTGGCTAAAGGCATTCTAAAAATGTGAGGGGTCTACTAATAGCCCATGAGCCATTAGTATGAGAACACTGTTCTACAACAAGCAAAAGTGTCATGTCAGCAGTGAGCTAACTCTAATCTAAGATTCCACCATTTATAATAAAACCCTCAAAATCCATATGTATGGTCCATAGCGAAAGCTTTGTATCCAGCTCAAGCAGCAAGGTAAAGTTGTGTAAAAATGGCAGGAAATATGACCCAGTAGTAGAAATCTATGTAGATTATTGTCAGTCAGGTAGTAATTCATAGTTAGTGCTTATTAGGAGAGAGTGTGTGTGTGACAACACAATGGGTGTTTGAGCACAATACATATATACCAAATTCACAATGTCCTATCCCTGTGAGGTTTATTTGCTTAACAGTAAATGGTGGTCAGGTGACAAGCAAATGTAAAAATGAAGGCAAAATAACTGAGCTGGGTCTCCAGTTGAACTTTTTTTCCTTTTTCTGCTTTTGTTTTTTTTAAAGCTTAGTTTTTGTAGCTTGGTTTTCAGCTTGCTTCAATGTGTGTATTTGTATGTGCTGCAAGTTGGGTGTATTTATGTACAGTAAATACAGTACAAAAGTGTACTGGCAAACATGAACATTAGCATAGTCCATGTGTGAATAGATGGATGCATCTCAGTATAGTGAAATAGTGTAGCAAGTAATAGCAAGGGAAACTTAGTATGTGGTGTCATGTGTTGTAAGTGTGAATACAAGGTCCTCTTTATGTCAGTTTGAATTATTGCTTGTATCTGCATAGTGTAAGAGAATACATGTGTATATTTGTGTGTAGTTTCATTGTCTGTTAATACAGTTTGTTTATATTTGTGCAGAGAGTGCTGTGTGAATTGCACGAATGTAGTTATAGTCTTATGTGAAATGTTAGTGTACATGCATGCATGGTTGCAATTGGGCAATGTCAGTGTGTATGAATATATAATGTATATTTATGGAATTTTAGTGTGAATGCAGTGGTCCATTTGTATGAAAGGCAAGTATGTAAGGATAAAACTTACCAGGAAAGGTTAAAGGATCTTAACATGTATAGCTTGGAGGAAAGACGAGACAGCGGGGATATCATAGAAACATTTAAATACATAAAGGGAATCAACACAGTAAAGGAGGAGACTATATTTAAAAGAAGAAAAACTACCACAACAAGAGGACATAGTCTTAAATTAGAGGTGCAAAGGTTTAAAAATATCAGGAAGTATTACTTTACTGAGAGGGTAGTGGATGACTGGAACAGCCTTCCAGCTTAAGTGGTAGAGGTTAACACAGTGAAGGAGTTTAAGCATGCGTGGGATAGGCATAAGGCTATCCTAGATATAAGATAAGGCCAGGGACTAATGAAAGTATTTAGAAAATTGTTCAGACTAGATGGTCTAAATGGTTCTTATCTGCCGTCACATTCTATACTTCTAAGTCTGTGACTGCAGGGATGTGTATGTATGAATAGTCAGTGTGTGTGTTTGCAAGGTTTATATTTGTGAATGGTTGTACAAGTTGAGGACATTAAAGGGAGGATTACCGCCAGGAAGGGAAGGCCCCAAAGATATGCTGGAAAACTGCAAGTAGACCAAGTACACCAGAGATTTCCCCAAATAGGCAGACTTTATTTAGGAACAAGTTAGGCTTGACAAAGGCTCAAAGCTGAAACATTGTTGTGCACTGCTCCTAGCTATCTGAGCAAACCTCTAGGTGTGCCTGTGCATCTTGTAATTTTCCAGTATATTCGTGATTGGTCAGTATGTGGGTATCTGCAGGAGTCTATATATTTGAATGGATAAACCATGCATGGACTGGCTGTAGGGAAAACTGAACAAATGCCCTGTGAGCCACGATAGCCAAGAGCCAAGGCCAGGGATGGCAGGAGAGATCAAAGGAGCTTCCTGGCTCAACACTGCAGGACCAATGGTGCCTGAGTGCCAGCCCAAAGAGGGAACTCTGCAGCCAGTGGGGAGATCAAAGATCTCCCTCACCAGCCAACAATCCCTAAATACACATACACAAGCACAACCCGTTTTGACCTGAGTCAAGGTGCATAACAACGAATGATAATAACAAATTCACTTAAATACACACCCAAAGTTTATTTGAGAAGTCCACTTTCATTGGGTTTTGCCAAATATACATCAGCATTCAGTTTTGGCAAATCTCCAATAAACATTCGGTTTAGAGAATGTCCAATCGCATTGATTGATTTGGTGAATCTCCAATTCTGTCCTTGGGTTTTGTAGAATAACCAGTGGGGTGAGTTGCTTAAATCACATTGTGCTTCTGCTTATGTGGATAATTTTAAGCATACATATAAGATATTATAATTTTTTTCAAGGGACACTATAGTCACCAGAACAACTACAGCTTATTGAATTTGTTCTGGTGAGTAGAATCATTACCTTCAGGCTTTTTTCTGTAAACACTGTCTTTTCAGAGAAAATGCAGTGTTTACATTACAGCTTAGTGATAACTCCACTGGCCACTCCTCAGATGGCTGTTAGAGATCCTTTCTGCCTAAAATGCTTCACAACATTCAGTGTCTCCACCCTCTGCATGCAGACACTGAACTTTCCTCATAGAGATGCATTGATTTAATTCACCTCTATTAGGAGATGCTGATTGGCCAGGGCTGTGTTTGAATCATGCTGGCTCTGCCCCTGATCTGCCTCTTTGTCAGTCTCAGCCACTCCTATGGGGAAGCATTGTGATTGGATCAGGCTACCACTTCTGATGATGTCAACAGGCAGTGGGCAGGTCAAAAGCAAACAGGGACAAAACAAGCAGCTCCAGACTTGAATACAAGTAAGATTTTACTATATTTAGGGAGGCAAGAGGGGCCAGGGGGGTTAGATGGTGGTTACAACACTATACGGTCAGGAATACATGTTACTTTAATTTTAACCACCTACTGTCTGTGTCTCACCTCATAACCCACATTGGAATATTGAGGAAAATTCATAAGACACTTACGGATGGGAATTCTGATTGCTTCCACAAACTGATGGTCGATTGAGATACTGCCAACCCACTTTTATCAAATAGAGCCCATATTGCTGGCTCCCTAAATAGTGAGTTTAACCAGTATACATTTGTACACCTAAAATTGCAAACCATAATACACTACAAGATGTTTTTCTGCTTGATCAATTTAGATATCCAGTTGTAGACTCAAAATACCCATAACAAGGAAGGGTCATTCTGTTATATATTGTTTCACTTTGTGTGTACTTTAACTTTCTTTGGTATTCTTGTATTGAGTGTGTATGTAATTGCAAGGTGTGTATATGTGTGAAATGTCAGTACAGGTATATATGTGATTGTAGGTATTCATATGTCTGAAAAATAGTTATACACATCACTGAGTGCCAATAGTGGGCTCAGTAAATTTTACCCCATTGGATCAAGACACAAAGTATATCCACAGGTGGATATTGTACCACCCAAGCGCATACATTTGGAGCTAATTATCTGCTACAGAAAACTTTAAGTGCATTCATTTTTATTTAATTCTCCTGAACTTTAACATGCTACTGTATTTTGGACTTGATCCTTTCTTATACATATTCGCCTATATGAATTTGAAATGGAGGACACTCCCAAGGCGTTGCTTCCCTCCCCCTTATATATATGATCAGTCAGTGTGTGTGTATGTGTGTGTGTGCAATTCAAAGGGTTTATTTATGTACCGTGTCACTCTGTATTTGTGTGAATAAAGTATTTATGGTGCATGCATACTATATTTGCATATTATCAATATGTCAGTTCCAGTCTCTTTCCATGTCAGCTCCCTCTAGTGCTTTCTCTACATGTGTCAGGGTTATTTACTGAAGTGAGAATTAAAATTTAAGGTTAAAATAGTCAAAATGGAATTCTCTAAGTCAGCATTGCTTTCTTCAAATCAATTACTCAGGCCATAAATGATAAATTCACTTTGAATTCCCTCTTTAGTAAATATTGACGTATGTGCAGATGCTTGCAGGGTTGCAGTTGTGCCATATCTGTGTTTGTGTATATTTATGACGTGTCAGTGTGTGAATGCATGAGTCTATCTGTGTGAAAGGTGAGTGTGTGACTGCACGGTTCTATATGTATGAACGGTCAGTGTGTGATTTCAGAAGTCTATGTTTGTGATTGGTCAGAATGTTTGTAATTACAGTGGTCTGTGCATGCATGTTATTGCATGGTTCTATATTTGTGAAGGTCAGTGTGTGTGTGTGTGTGTGTGTGTGTGTGTGTGAATGCAGGTGGTCTATATGCGTGAACAGTTTATATATGTGTAAGTGCAGGGATCCATACCTCCCAAGGGTCTCTATTTAGGATGGTCATCCCTATTTTGGGCCCAAATCTCCCTGTCACTTTTTCTGTCCTGCTGTTCCTCTTTTGTGGGAGCTCAGTATTCTTTGTATGACTGAGTTTATAAAAAAAACACTCCATGGAATGGATGTCTATATGTGTGAACAGTCAGTGTGTGTTATTGCAGGGGTCTGTATGTGTTAATGGTCAGTGTGTGTGTGTGAATGTAGGAGGTCTATAGATCAGTAAAAGGTCAGTATATGTGCGATTACAGGGGTTTATGTGAGTGTGAGTGATTGCAGCGGTCTGTATGTGTGAAGATCAGTGTTTGTGTGTGTGATAAGTATGATGTGTGCATTCTCCCTCTGTCTATTATAATATCAGGTCCTGTCTCTTTCCATGCCAGCTCCTACAGTCCCTGTCTCTGTCAAATTATCCATCCTGTTTTAATGTTATTCCTCCCTCATAGTTTTGTACATTTCAATTTCTTTTCTTACGGGTCTCACCACATTCATTTGGATTTTTCTCCGCAAGTCTTGGCATTTCATCCCCCTAGTCTCTCTTTAAATCCTAAACATTTTTTTTATCTCACTGTCCTTATTATCTATCTAATTTCCATTAGATGCACTGTCCTCTTTCATGTAGTAACAGAACCTAGAACAGCCTACATTTTCCTCTAATGCCCCGTGATCTCTGCGGCCAGTCGAAGAAGAGCTTCCTGTGACTCTGAGCTTCCCTGCAATGATCGTCTGGATTAACATAAAAACAGAGCAAAAAAAAAGCAGTCATGACTAAGACTCCTGGGGCCCTTGCAAAATTTAGGACAAAACTTCATGGGTGAGAGGCTGGAGAATTTACCGAAGGTTTTCTGCTCTAGCTGTATTTGCACAGTATAGTTTAATAAATCTTCTATACAGTTTTAAACCTTGCCGATTTTATTCTTTCTTCTTCTCTGATTACTATATTGAACCCGCATATTAGAGCTTAATTAGTAATGCAAGCCATATAAAAGGAGGATTTTAAGTCTCTATGGACTTAAAATCCTCCTTTTAGAAGTTCATTTCCTGCATACCTTCTTGGTGTTTTAAGACTCATGAAGGTCTGATAGCTATCTTTAGAAGTGCTCCAAACAGCAAGAAACACTGCACATACTGAGATATTTTATGTTGCTGTCAGAAGTGTAGACATCCCAGAATGAGAGTTCTGGTTAAGGTTAATTGTTGGCATATGGCTTACCCATACAGCATTATGAGACAGTTCAGCTGACAATCTATACCATACTCTCAATGTATTGTGAATTGGGATGCCGGTAAGAAAGGGGGGAAGGGAGCAAGCTAGTGGTGTGTTTGGTGGTGTGGCCCACCAAAGTCGGGATGGTTGGGAGGCCTGATTAATACCAATGAATAAATGTCTCCTGATGGAATCCAAGTAAGTTGCAAACCATTCCACAATGGTTTGCCCCCTTACAATGGAACAGCACCATTGGGTTGTAGTGGTTATGATGCTCAATATGTTTCTAGTCAACAAATGGTGATGAACAGAGAGAGTAAGTACCCACTATTATAGAAGGAATCTAACTTGGAGGCAAAAACCTGAACTTTGTATACTAAACGTCTTTCATTCTCCAGAGAGGAGTCAATACTTACACACTGTGACTGCTTTTGTGTACTGTCACCACCTTAGGAGGAAAATCAGCTTTACTTTGTGATATTATATCTGCCCTAAGCTATTTTATTTTACTTAATTTAGATAAGGATTTCATTGTGCGTTTAACTGTTATATAGAATCAACTTTACTTAAATGTTTACTGCTCGGAAAGAAAGGTTTTAACTTTAATTTAATATTTTAAGTTTGGCCTATTTATTCATTGAGGTATATATGTCATATTGAGCAAGTGCTTTAGTGTTTCTGACTATTATTACTAATATCTACTGTACATAGATAGATTTATAGATAGATATTAAAGTATGTTGCTAATGAGTTTGACAAGGCTGTGACATGTTGCATTGAAAGTGACACTGCTGTACCAACCATTTAACAGTCTGTTGATTAATATTAAACTGTCACTCTAGGCCTCATAATCACTGCAGCTGAATGTAGTGGTTTTGGTGCTCTGAGTCTGTGGCTTCCATTCAGCATTTCCTTAGGACTCTCGCTTGACCTCCATACCCCAGCCCTGTGCGAATCTCAGTCTATCATTCCTATCTAATATTCGTACAGATTTGAATGAATAATGTTGCAGTGAAAATCTGACATAGTAACGTTATCTGCAGAGGGGCCGTGCTGTGGGTGGAACAGAGATTTTTGTCAAATCGTTGCAAAAGAGAGACCCTGGGGATGACACCCGTAGACTCGTAGTATCATAACCAATACAATCAGTTATAGTGGTTATGGTGCTTAGAGTGCCCTTTTAGTTAGATTGTTTATTACATAAACAACTCTAAAAATTCATAACTTAATGAAACTTGCGAACATTAACACTTTGTGTAATTTTCTGAAATACAGGAATGTAAACATATTTTAAAAAAACAAGCCTTTTAGGTCTATATAAGGACTATTTGTATATTATTTTCACACAAATAGATATAACATCCTATATTTATAATTCAGTATGTCCCTGCACTGTCTGTGAAAAGGCATTTGTATATAAACCTACTTCTTATGTCAAAATACATGCATATTATATTGCTTATTCTGCTATTAAAATGATTAGATGACAAATTACATTAGAATGTATGTGTACCGTTATATCATAATAGGGGCATAAATTGTACAATACAATGTATATGCATTATTTAGCTTCATTTTCAATATTTTTATCTGTATAGCTAAGAGGAATTTTCATTCTTATTCAATAGTAATCTGAATTTACCAAGAAGGCAATTTATTAACTGCCCTGGGTAATACCAAAATCATATGCAGAATATCCCAAAGAATAATTCAAGTATTATTGTTTTGCCCCTTAAATGTTGGTAATTACAAAAGTAGCATAAGGAGAAAATTTGGCACATATAGTAAACAATTTAAACCTCTGATTCAAGACTAGGCATTTTCTTAATTACGCGTCTGTTGTTGGAGGACTTTACACCCATAGGAGCGGAGTACACAGTATTTTTACTTGGGGCATAAGGCAGGGCATAATTAGAAATGCTAATATCATTAGGTACTGTCCCTTCCCGTGAAGAAAAAGATGAAGTGGATTTAACGGATGATCGTAAATAATTTTCATTTGCTGATTTTGTCGTTGAAGATTTGTACATGTCAGTTGCACTCCTTCCACAACTCAGTGAATGCGTGTCCTGGTGAGAATGCAAAAAATGGTTTTCAGGTGAATTGTCAGGATAAAAGTACTTGCTTTGCTTATTTGACTTATTCCTTAACTGTTTTTCAGGTGGATAAATAAGAAAATTAGCAAACGGGTTTTCCTGAACAATCCTTTCTTTTTCTTTCAAACTTATACTGCGTGATGGCCTCCTGACTTCCAGTTCCCTTGGCTTATTGACGTTGTCACACGAATGTTGCCTGTTGATTCTCAATGTATTCTTTTTCTGAAAGTGTGCATCATCGTTCTCATTCCAGTTGTGCTCGTAAACAACATCAGCATACATTGAATTGTGTGTCTCGTGCAGAATCTGATCTTCATCAATATCATGTAGATTTCCTATGTGCAAGCAGTCATCACATTTGTATGGTGATCTGGCTGAGTAATGACTTGTGTAACTGGGTACGTTAGAAAGGCAGCTTCTGCAGTGCGTAGAGTTTTGTTTAGGTCTCTCATTAGTTTCAGTCAAGGATGCATTTTTATCTTTTAAACTATAGTGCTTAGAATGCAATTTGTATTGTATATCATTATCTGGAAGACATTCTACATTGTGCAAAGGAGTCCTATTAACATGTTGCAACGGTGCATTTTTTCTATAAATATCATTGTTATTTTGGAATACCTTAGCATAATTTCCATCTTCTTGGGCAATGGCATTCTTTGCATATTGGGCCTGTTCCATTAAGAAGTTAGGTTCTTTGTCAGTGTCGATAGAATAGATTTTGTCAGACGTTTTTTTGGTTTTCAGATATGCCCGCTCAACTTCACTGCAATCCTGGGGATATTTGGAGGCCACAGAACGATTTTTTAAATTGTTCATGGTTTTGTGAGGTTTCTCATTGTTTTCAGTGTCCACAATGCATGTCGATCTACTTGAGGTCTCCGATGCATCGGATATATGTCCATCTTCTGGAAGAAATGATTTGTTTTTACTGGATGATTTACTTTCTTCAGTCTCATTCTCATTGATTGAACCCTGGTTTTGCCTCAATGTTTCCACTGACTTCTTCCAAAGCTGCCTTGGTCTAGAATTTACCTTTGGTTCTGCACTGACAGCAACTTCAACAGTGTTTGGGTTTGACTCATTAAGGGTAAGAGGGTGTTGACCTTGAAACACATAATTATTAAGGTTGTCTTTCTGTCTGTTGCTAACCAGCATTGAAATGCCATGCGTATTATCCGCATATATATCATTTTGCTGAAAAGGTCTGTTATCTGAGTAAATAAAATTGCCCTTATCTAGGACTATGTCCATTAACAGGGAACTTCTTTGAAAATAATCAGATGTCCTTTTTGGTGAATTTGATTGTGAAGGATTTAAATTCGACAAATTAGAAATATTTTTTGATGCTTTCAGAAGTTTTAACATGTTTGTTTGTGATGCAGTAAAACTAAAATCTGGAGATTTTTTCTTCTCTTCTATATGCACCCCATGAATGCAGCTGTAAATACCCTGAAAAAAAAAAAAAACACAAATGAAAGTTTAGAGTTGTAATACTCTTAAACAATGAAACAGTAACAAAATATTTTAAATATTGATTTACCATGCAACTGGTACCGTATGATGTTAGAGAAAAACTATGTGTGTTTTTTTTTTTTTTTATAATATAAGTGTGTTTTATCATTAATATTTTGTTTTAATAAAATTCAATATATTGTTAGAACATATTATCTTTGCTACATATCTTATTATTCCTAATATTTTGCTTATTAAAGCTAACACATAAAATATGCATATTAAATTTAACCATTTAGTGTTTTGTACTTACTGCATTTAATCCACAGTATCAGTGTTTTTTGTTTTTTTTGTGAGTTACCCTCTTGAAGTATGTTTTTTTTTTTGGCAGATACAAAATCCAAGTATAAAAAACAAAACAAAAAAACTATACACAAAAATTGGTTTAATATTTTTCATAGTGGGCATGGTGAAAAGCATTGGAATCTTTAATTTATAAATAATTAAACTATATGCATCATGTGTTCTTCTTAATATGTTTTACTATTTATGCATAAAATGCATTTTTATGCATAAAATTTATAACCATAAAAAAATTACACGTAATTTAAACTACATAAAATTCTGATTTCACAGCAGGTGACGTAACTCATTATAATAAAATATTCATTATCCTGCTCCTGCTTATCAATATCAATATCATTAAACTCACACTGGACACTAAAATAATAATAATACTCAACATCATTATCATCATAAATTAACTCAAACATGAGGCCCCCACTAACAACCATAGTGAAAATAAAAATAGAAGTTGCATTGTATGTGTATAAGGAGCTGTAGTTATATTGAGGGGTGGGCTTGCAGTGCTGGATACAGAGAGCTAGTCTCTGTATTCATCGTTCAGAGGCTTACACTGTAGCTGCTCTCTGTGCTGCTGCTTTGTGAGAAGGCTGACAGTAGTTATGGCATAATTTGCAAACAAAATTAATTTGCAATAAACAAATGTGTAATTATGCTAATTGTTTATACACAGTTGCAGAGTATGGTTGCATAGTCTGGCAGTCGTGTATACATAAGTGTCGGTATGAAGGGTTATTGGAGATATTATATATGTTGCCACTTTACCTTTGCATTGCCCATACCATACCACTCTCATATTGCAGCCATAGACACACGCACACACTAATATGTCCACACATATACACACTAATACACAAACACATATTCACACTCTGATATATACAGATGCAAACACACACACTGATGCACAAAGATGAAAACATTGACACATGAAGACATGCAGTTACAATGTGTATCTGGCAGTGTGTATTTCTGAGAGTGCATGTCTGGCAGGGACAGGATAAGTGTGACAGGGTAAGGGGGGGTGGGGGGGGTAGGGGGGGTTAATTAAGGCAGTGAGAGGGAGTAAATGTGTTACAGGGTTGGGGGTGATGTGACATGGTTAGGGGAGAATGTGACAGGGCAAAGGGAGGTGAGTGTGACAGGATTAAGGGATTAAGTGTGATGGGATGAGTGTGGCAGTGGGGGGTGAGTGTGACATGATTAAAGGCATTAATGTAATAGGGTGAGAGTGACATGGTTGGTTGGGGGAGTGTGTCAGAGTTGGGGGTGAGTGTGACAGAAGGTGAGTGATAATCTGTTGACCAGTAGTTCAGTAGTACAGAATTATATCAAATAATGTTTTTAGTGTTATTTTGGACAACAAAATGAATTCATATTTGAAATATCATTGTTTTCAGGAGTGACGTGTTATAAAAATTATTGCATCATCATATCATTATTACAGAATTAATAAAGAAGTATCTGCCTGGTCAGAGGATATATTTTAAAAGCAGCAACATTTCCTAACTATTTTATCACTGCCAGTAGATTCAATGTAACTATATTTGAATAATTAGAAAAGTACTTATCGGGTAACTTTATTCCCCCTTTTAAAAACCTATTCATCCCCACTTGTAAAAACTTTTTTCAGTAACTCATCTCATTTGTGAGAGAAATATGACAGTATATAAATGGTAAATCAATTTACATATGTTTTATATTTATCATTTTAAATGTGATTTTTTTTTTTTAAAGCTACACTACCCAGGTAAGGGGTTTTACAGCTGATTAAAAGGCTCATTAAAAGGCTGCCATTTACTTGGACCTACACATGAAATATATTTAATTCCAGTAATTCTGCAGAAAAAGAAATGCTGTCTGTATGACACAATGCATAAAATCTCACAAAAACTGACTTTAACCTCTTAATTGTGAATAAAAACTTTGCATAATCAGAATGTGTAAAAAGCAAAGAATATTATAATATGTTTGATTCATTGTGGTGGGTGGGGGATATGCACTTTTCCTTGTCCATACCTCAACAGTACCTAGAAGGACAAGAGAACCCTTGTTGAATGGGGTACCTTTTTTCCAGTGTAAGGTAAAAAAATTGCAATCACTTATATACTAGATAAGATTTAGATTTAGATATACTAGATAAGATTTAGATTTAGGGTACTCAGCACTCAAAAGTGATTTTAAAACTTGTATCAGGTGATCAAAACAACATCTGTGATCACAATATTCATAGGTGACACAATCATGGAGGGTAGGATAGCTCCCTGTTGCCCACCTAACAGAGGCGGCTCTCTAATAAAGTGAGTTTTGTGGCTGCCTAAACGCTAGCGGTCTCTGGGGCATTGCAGCGGCCTTACTTGCCTATGGGCAGAATGATCTGTAACCAGCATCGGGAGGCCTGGCAGCCAATCAGGCCATTGCGTGGGCTACCAAGGCAACGCTCTAACACTTCTGTGTGTGTATGGAGGCAGTGTGTATGTGAGGGGTGTAGTGTGTGTGTATGGTGCAGTGTGTGTTTGTATGGGGGGCAGTGTGTGTATGGGGAAGTGTGTCTGTATGAGGGATGCAGTGTGTGTGTATGGGGGTGCAGTGTGTGTGTATGTGAGTGCAGTATGTGTATGTGTCTTTGAAGGGTTCAGTGTGTGTGAGGGTGGCAGTGTGTGTATGAGGGGCAGTGTGTGTGTATGGGGGGAGAGTGTGTGTGTGGGGTGCAATGTATGAGGCAGTGTGTATCGGGGCAGTGTGTGTTTATAGGGACAGTGTGTATGGGGGGCAGTGTGTGTGTTAGGGCATTTATCATTAATAAAGGGACAGGATCCCAAAACATCTGTATTTTGAATGCTCTTTGAATAAACTTAAGCTGCATTAATGGGCCCCTATAACTAAGCTGCGTTGTGTGGATGAATAGGTTAAATTGCTATATTTCTCTTGCTGTTGGGGCTACAGCAGCGTATACACAATAGCTGCACTAGGTTAAACTATTTTGCCTTTTGGTATTGTGCTATACCAAACTCCTAGATTATATTTTTGCTTGTGTGTGAGGTGTGTAGTGTGTGTATTGGCTGCAGTGTGTGTTTATGGGAGTTGAGTGAATGTGAGGGAGGCAGTGTGTGTATGGGGGGCAGTGTGTGTGTGATGGGGAAGAGTGTGTGTGTGTGTGTGGTGCAGTATGTGCATGGGGGTCAATGTATGTGATGGGTGCAGTGTGTGTGTATGGGGGGGCAGTGTGTATGTATGGGGGCAATGTATGTGTATGGGGGCTGTGTGTGTGAGGGTGGCAATGTGTGTGTGAGTGGGGCAGTGTGTGTGTGGGGGCAGTGTATGTGTGTGGGGGCTGTGTGTGTGAGGGTGGCAATGTGTGTGAGTGGGTCAGTGTGTGTGTATGGCGGGCAGTGTGTGTGAGGGTGGCAGTGTTGTGTAAGCTTGGCAGTGTGTGTGTGTGTGTGTGAGGGGGCTGTGTATGTGTGTGTGTTGGCGGCAATGTGTGTGTGTGTGTAAGGCAGATATTGCTTTTTCCGTTGGGGTAGGGGTGCATATTAATAAATAAATATATATATACTTTTTAAAATTTAAATAAATAATTTTTTATCCCCACTGGTGGTCCTAGTGGTGAAGCCCCGGTTGTCCTAGGGGGGAAGTGAACTATATCGTGCAGCTCCAGAGGCTAGAGTCCACTTGCGAGAGATTGTGAGCATTGCCATGGTAACTGCAGCAACTCTCCAAGCTTGCGTGAGGAGAACCCGGTGGAACTGCAGTTTAGAGCTCTCCCAGGTCATCTTTCCCTTTTTTCACTTACCTCTTTCCAGTTCCGAGGCTCCCCTGGCACTGGCTAGGTCACCTCCTTCTGTAACGTCTCAGCAATGGTGCTACCTAATGCGTATGTGTGGCGAGTGCTGTGCATGCATTTAAGCTTTCATATAGGAATTTGAAGATGCAAAACGTGAGGACGTCCAAAGTCGTTCAATTGAGTTAACCTGCATTAGAAACCCAGAAGCACCCAGCCACTAATGGTGGAGTAAACCCTGCAATGTAGTCATTGCAGTTTCTTAGGACCTGCAATGTTTTACATTGCATGGTTAAACAGACAAGGGCACTACACCCAGACCTCTTCTATGAGATGAAGTGGTGTTGGTGCCTATGGTGTCCCTTTAAGAATTGACTACTTCCACTATTGCTAACAGGTATACATTAGTTTGGAATATCCATGCAGGTGGTTTGGAAGAGTATGCTTAGTTGTGACGTGACTTAATTATAATTGGAATACACCAACTGATATTTTATAACTGCTCACGGTTATGTACACTAAAATCGGCAATTGAGGTTTACCTTTGCTACCGTTGCCATACAAGTTTAGTTTATGGTAACCTGAGTAGCATACAGAAAAAGTTTTATAAAAAGTGAGCATTCTCAATTTTGGACAATTTAGCCTGTGTAAGACTAAAGTAACTTCTAGCCAGTGCAAGGCTGAGAGAAGATTGAGTCTGCACAATGCCAGGGAAGGCTGAGCAAGGTTGCACAAAGAAGTACAAGACTGTAGGACTTTTGGCCAGCGAAAATGATTCTGGATCTCAGAAACAACAACTATAAGGCTGAATAGGCCTAGAGACATGTGCTGGATGAATGAAAGGACATTGATGGAACCCTGAACAGAACGTTCCAGGATTGTATGTCCACATATCCAGAGGAGTCCATCCAGAGCTGTCTATGTGCCAGGACCTGTTAATACCCTGCAGGAGCCTCCTGCATGTGATTAAAGTTCAGTTTACAGAGCAGGAGAGAAAAACCTCTAATGTACGTTAACATCTGACTGAAAATTAAACAATTTTTTTCATGCAGGCTGTGTGAGTCACAGCCAAGGGATGTGTGTCTAAGGCTGTATGAACAAAATAAAAAGTGATTTAACTTTTAAATGGCAGAGAATTGTGCAGTAAGGCATGATCTACACACAAAAACTGCCTCATTAAGCTCATTAAGTTGTTTTAGTGACAATAGAGTCCCTTTAAATACATTTTATTGTTGTTATTAAGGTTGTTATTAAGGTTCCTTGATTAGCTTAAAAAATAGGCTAGAATGAGGCCACCCTCACAACAAATGAAAAAATCTTCATAGAATTTTTATTTGATTCTATTAATGTGCAATACTTGGAGAGATATCATTTTAGTGAACCAATGTCATGCTGTAACAAAGCCAAAAAATCCACAAGTGAGGCAATAAAATATAAAATCACTCGGTCCTCAGTAATTCCCAAATGAAACCATTTCAATCAGAACATTCATAAATTCTATTTAATTGGAAATTATATTTTTTAGAAACACTAAACACATGGTCATATTATTTGTAATGCAATTGTCTAGGTGTTTCTTTATTTCTGTGAATCTTCTCTTGAGCATAAGATAACCGTATTCCTCAATTTTTAAGAATCCTTAGAGGTTTGATCAAAGAAAAATTAACAAAAGTATAAAAAGGGGGAAAAATTAAAATGAAAAAAATGTGCAGAAAAAAAAATACTTTATCCTAACCAGCCAGAATATTTCACATGTTTATAATTGACATTTATTTCAGATATCTATATTTAGCATGTATCTAGAGTCCACAGACTAAAAACACAACATACTTGTGCAAAAATAATACATTACATTTCATAAAAAACGGATTAGAATCTAGTAATGCAGAACGAATATTCTCATAATTAATGCTTGGTACTAAGAGAAATAAGTAGTACAACCTCATCCAGTTTGGCTTTCCATACCTGCAATCCTTAGCTACAAAAGCAGTCCTTTTAATTAACACATCTTTTCATCTGTGACTGGTTGTGATGGTCTCTCCCTGAGGTTTTGAATCATGTTCTAGAAACTTGGCATTTCTTCAATGGCCCCAACTCAGATTGAAAACCTTTTCAAATTTTAATAATTTAGAAATATGTCATGCATTTACAGCACTGTCTGGTGTGTGTGTGTATATATATATATAGTTAATACATTGCTAAACACAAATGCAAACACCAGTCAAGCCATAAGACTTGCTCTTCCCAGAGAAATCTGGCATATGCAAATGAGCTCAACAAAGAACCACATTTTTGCCTCAATTCCACTTTATACATGGATTCCTTGGAGTATGTGTCTGCTGTATACAACAGCTTTGAAAAACAACTCAGGTAGTGGAGCAAAGCCGCCAGTGTATACAAAGCTGTTGTATACAGCAGACACATACTCCAATGAATCCATGTATAAAGTGGAATTATGAGGCAAAAATGTGGTTCTTTGTTGAGATCATTTGCATACGCCTACCCAGAATCCCTTGCAGTAGTGAGAGCACTGTTAAAGTGAGATTTCTGTGGGAAGAGCAAGTCTTATGGCTTGCCTGGTGTGTGTATTTGCGTTTAGCAATGTATTTACTATCCACTTACTTCAGGTGGAAGGGATTTTCATCCACACTTTTTTCCCTACCACAACTATCTTGGTATATATATATATATATACATATATATATATATATATACCTAGGATTAAGGTAAATCGTTTTTAAACGATTTACCTTAATCCTAGGTCTTAAAAACTATACAATCCCTACACCCCAATACTAAATGTATCCTCACTCTAACCCTAAACTCAGTAATCCTAAACACCTCTTATACTACAACAATCCCTCTCAAGCTTTTAATCCTCTTAACACGCTATGTAACCTAACTTTAAAATTAACCACCCTATATTAGTAAAACCTTCCTATATCCTAACTGTTTCTAACATTATATTTGGCCCTCCATTAATATACACAGTTGCATATAATCACTATATGCACAGATTCAAATATAATATATTACAAGCGGAATATGCACATTTTAAACAAAAAAAGTCCAAGGGACTAACGTGGTAGCCCAATCTACTTAACCGTCATGTCACTCTCTACTTATCCAAACACAAAAAAATATTAATTACAGAGATTTGCGGCCTCTGCCTAGAGCCCTGTACATTTGCTGGGCTATTTGCTCAAGTTTGTATTTTTCAGAAATTAAATATGAATGAAAAAATAGCTGGTCTGAAAATATAATCTAAATTTTCTGTAGTTAGAACATATTTTGCTTCAGTTTTGCCATTTGGATTTATTTTGCAAAAATTCTGAATTTTGTGAATGGCACCAAGTGTCTCCTCCTCTCCCACTCCCCCTCATTGTCTTGCACTTTGTCATAGTGTGTATGGTGTTTGCTGGTTTTATGTAATGTGTGTGTATGTAATGTGTTTGGTGTGTGCTACTGTGTGTAATGTGTGTGTGGTTTGTGCTGCCTGTATATAATAGATGTGAGTTGTGTGCTGGCTGTATGTGATGCGTTTATATGTGTGCTATGTGATGGCTGTGTGTAGTGTGTTTGCTGGCTGTATTTAATATGTATGTGTGGTGTGCTGGCTGTATTTTTAAACTAATATGATTCAGATTTTTATTCTCTACATTGAGTGTTTTATACATATATAAGTGATGCTCATAATACATAACCTGTTTATATTAATATGCATGCTTATATAAATATGTTTCTATAAATAATATCAGGAAGTATTACTTTACTGAGAGGATAGTGGATGCATGGAATAGCCTTCCAGCTGAAGTGGTAGAGGTTAACACAGTAAAGGAGTTTAAGCATGCGTGGGATAGGCATAAGGCTATCCTAACTATAAGATAAGACTAGGGACTAATGAAAGTATTTAGAAAATTGGGCAGACTAGATGGGCCGAATGGTTCTTATCTGCCGTCACATTCTATGTTTCTATGTTTCTATAAATAATCTTAAAATTATGAATTTATTATTAATATTCTCAATTGTTGAATTTTTTTAAATCCAAATTTTTCATCACTGACCCAAACACACTTTCATTGACACACACACTGCATCACACAATCAATGACCCATGCACTGTGCCAGGGCTGATCCTAGGGTCACAGAGGCCTATGTGCCCCCGGGTGGGCGTGGTCATATGAGTAACTCCTACCCTTTGCGAATGTCAAGTACAGACATGCATGTTTCTATGGCAATGACTCCAGCTCGCACGCATACACACACACATACACACTCTCAATAACAGACACACAACCTCACTGCCTACACACACAAACGCACACTCATACACTGACAGACACACACACTTATACACTGACAAACACACTAACTCACACAGTTACACATTCTTGCACACACTCACAAATTTATTTTATTTCATATTTTTCTCCCCCTGAACCCCTTTTGTGTGTCTCTTTCTCCCTTTTCCAGCCCCTCTATGTGTCCCTCCCCCAACTTCTCTGTGACTTTTTCCCATTCCCCAGCCATATGTGTGTCTCCTCCTGCCCCTCTTTGTGTTGTCCCCCAGCCCCTCTGTCTTTCACCCTGGCACCTCTGTGTGCCTCTCTCTAGCCCCTCTGTGTGTATTTTTCCCCTTCCCCAGCCTGTGCCTCTTCCACTCTAATATCTTCCACTCTAATATCTAATATATGTGTCTCTTTCTCCCCCATGCCCATTTGTGTGTGTATCGTTCTACCCTTCTCCAGTCCCTTTTGTGTGCCTCTTTCCCCCAACCTATTTTTGCGTACTCTTCTTAAACTTCCCTAGCCCATATAGGTGTTTTTCTCAACCTCTCTCTTTTGCCCCTGTCCCTTCCTCTGTCTTTCTCTTTGTGCCTCCCAGCTGTGTGTCTTCCCCCACTCTGTTTGTCTCTTCCCCATTTGTATGTTTTTCGTTTCCCCAGCCCCTCTCTGTCTCTTTATCCCCCCCAGACACCCTGTGTTTTTTTTTTCTTCTCAGCCCCTCTCTGTTTCTCTTCCCTTCCTGTGCCTGCTTACGTTCCTGTGTAGCGTGACCAGATAGACTATGTTAGAGGATCCTCTACCTGGTCTGACAGAGCAAATCCAGTGCTTCAGTTAGACCAGGTAGAGGATACAGTAGGGGAGAGCTATGTTATATGCTCTGCTCCTGATGGTTACCTATTATTATTATTATTATATTTATATAGCGCCAACAAATTCCATAGCGCTTTAAATGGGTGGACTAACAAACATGTAACTGTAACCAGACAAATTTGATGCACAGGAACAGAGGGGTTGAGGGCCTTGCTCAATGAGCTTACATGCTAGAGGGTGTAGCGGAGCCCTAGTCCTAGCAGGGACTCTTCTCCGTTGGATCCACCAAAGTATAACCAGGAACAATGAAACAACCAAGGAATATCCCACCTCCTCCCCAGAAACTGAACGACACACAGTTCTGGGAGTACAACTGAAGTTTATTGGCTAATACACGGCTTTTATGCCCAGTTTCACATACAATAATGCAGGGTTTTCTATTCCAGGATCCTCTGTGCCTGAGAGAAAGAAGGACTGGCCAAGCATGTCTCCAGACCTAAACCCTATTGAGCATATGTGGGGCATCCTCAAACAGAAGGTGGGGGAACGCAAGGTCTCTTACATCCACCAGCTCAGTGATGTCATCATGGAGAAGTGGAAGAGGACTCCAGTGGCAACCTGTGAAGCTCTGGTGAATTCCATGCCCATTAGGGTTAAGGCAGTGCTGGAAAATAATGATGGCCACACAAAATATTGACACTTTGGGCCCAATTTGGACATTTTCACTTAGGGGTGTACTCACTTTTGTTGCCAATGGTTTAGACATTAATGGCTGTGTGTTGAGTTATATTGAGGGGACAGCAAATTTACACTGTTATACAGGCTGTACACTTACTACTTTACATTGTAGCAGAGTGTCATTTCTTCAGACTTGTCACATGTGAGGGGTATACTTACTTTTGTGAGATACTGTATCATTAAAATACTACCTAGCATAAATGCGATTGGAACACATTTTTCTATTACAATTTATAAACTTACCCTGCTTATTGAAAATAGAAGTCCTGGCTTTCCAGTGCAAATTCCGGTAAAACAATAGCGCAGTTTCCAATAAAATAAATGTTCCCACACAAAAGTTATGAGACTCAAGGCCATGGCAGCAGCCAGCATGTAGAATACACCTGCCATGTTATCAATATCCAGTTGGCTACTCATAACTTCATTTTTCTCACTGTGACATATACCAGTCAGCCACAAAGTTTCCAGTTCTTCCATTTCACCTAAATACCACAATGAACAAAATAGCTTTTAGATTATTTATTTCACCAAAAGTGATGCATATATAACATTTATTTGAACAAAGTAGTATATATGTTTGCACTTAGAGTAACATACACAGTCATCATTCTCAACACAAGTATAAATTAGAGTAGTCAACAAAAGTAAAAGAACATAAGGTCCAGAACAAGATCTTAGTGGATTAGGAGTAGGGATACTAATATATCCTCTCCATTAGGTTGTCAACCAGGGTAGGAATAACTTATCATACACATGTATCACAACATTTGGTGGTGCTTACTGAACCTCCTTTGCCCTAATTATAAAAATATGTAAAACTAATTTGTGGCAGAGATGCCTCTGCCACGTGTCTCTGGTGGGGCCTGCTGGCTAGCCTCCTGCCCAAAGACTATGGGCCATGTAAAAAGACATGTTATTTTTTTAAAGTATCTTTATTTTCATTTCATTAATACAAAAAGCAAAAGGAATAAAAGCAGTTGCCAGTAATTTCTTCCCTAATATCTGGACATACTCACATATAACAACAACAATCACATTGTAACACATTTAACCAGAAACATTACATTTACAAATGCACATATACCCATCGCCTTGGTTTTGCATGGACTAGGTCACTCAGGGTTTACTTAAATCGCATATTTTTTTATAGTTACATTGATTACGTGGATCAATCCTTGTGCTCTGTAAAGAGAAGCTTCCATTTTTAATTGGAATTGGACTTGGATGTTCAATGATTCCAATATAAATAGGGATGATGACTTCCAGTTTCTTGCTATAATTATTTTGACTGCGATCATGTAGTGTATATATATATCAATAACTCGTTAGCGTTTAAACTTCCTATATTCATTTTTGGTATGATCTTATTTAGCAAGGTTCGTAATCTATAGAAAGCCACAGTCCTTAAAGCTTTTACAACTTCACAGTCCCACCAAATATAGAGAAATGAACCGGGAAACTTATTACATCTCCAACACAACGGAGAGCAATAATTATACATCTTGGCCATCCTAGTAGGCACTATATACCATCTGTACATAACCTTAATTAAATAATACCTCAACCAAATTTAAACAGTGAATATATTTACATGCTTTAGATAAAACTGAGCTCCATTCATCTTTTGATACCTTAATATTTTTTTTCCATTTCTCCAGAGCTGGATTATTCTCTTTGACCTCTATTTTGAGTAAGCCACTCATAAATTTGAAAGCAACTTTGTTTACTTTATCATTATTAAATAGTGCACAAATAGTCCTAACTTCTTCTGTGGGCTCTGTGGGATAATATTACACACTAGGAAATATTTAAAGGACCACTATAGTGCCAGGAAAACAAACTCATTTTCTGACACTATAGGGTCTCTAGGTCCCCCCTCCTGCCGGGCTCTAGAGGGTGGAAGGGGTTAAATCTTACCTGTTTTCCCCCATCGGGCTCACTCGGCGCAGGGAAACTTTCCTCCTCCATTTTGCCGTCATTGGCTGAATGCGCATGCGCGGCAAGAGCCGTGCGCACATTCAGCCAGTCCATAGGAAATCATTCTCAATGCTTTCCTATGGACGCTGGCGTCTTCTCACTGTGATTTTCACTAGAGGCTGGATTAACCCATTTCTAAACATAGCAGTTTCTCTGAAACTGCTATGTTTAAAGTAGAAAGGGTTAAACCTAGATGGACCTGGCACCCAGACCACTTCATTAAGCTGAAGTGGTCTGGGTGCCTATAGTGGTCCTTTAAGTCCAATATAGATCAAGTATTCAATATGTTAGATTAAACTCTTGCTGTATTTGTATAAAAGGCTTCTTTTTTTATTTCTCATAAAGAGTTGTTCAACTCTCACTATACCATTTTGCATTCACTTATTTAAAGGTATATCTATTAAATATGAGACTAAATATGATAGTTTGATGTTCGATGGTACTTTATGTTCTATTCCACATGTTTTCCTAAACTTTATCCAGCAATCAAGAATGGAATCTAAAAGCACCCTAGATTTTTTAGCTATACTTTCTTGTGAATAATTATTTTGGCACCACATAGTAAAAAGAGTTGACTTCCATGGAAAATCCAAACCACTGAACTGATCTGAGTGATTTTGGGATATGATGGTCACTCATTGGCAGCAGGTCTGGTACCTGGTTAGTCTTCCCTTGGGGGGTGGGGAGGGGGTAGATGTGTGGCAAAGATGCCTCTGCCTCTTGTTCCTGGAGGGGCCTGCTGGTTAGCCTCCTGCCCAAAGGATATGGGCCATGTAAAAAGACATGTTGAAAGTTGAAATCCAAACCACTGAACCGATCTGAGTAATTTTGGGATATAATGGTCACTCAGATCAAGGCTATCCAGGGATGTGACTCCTGGGGGGAATTTTGGGGTGTTGTGAAATTGTGTGTTTTTCTGTACCTGGAGATAATTGAGTTTGTACAGTTTCTGACTCTATTATCTCTCAGGCACAGAGGAGGAGTATGTTGAGTGTATTGCTTGTCTGTGCCTCTCCCCTCCCCTTTTTCCTATCCTATTTTTCCCCAGCAGGGCGTTGTCCCAGGGACACTGCCAGACCAGTTTAAACTAGCTGCTTTGTCCCTCCTCCATCTCCCATCAGCCCTTGCTATGGTCTGACCCCACCCTTCCTTGTACTATAGTGCTCTATGTACCCCATTGTATGTAAATGAGGCTTTTGGGGGGTTAAAATGTGTGTATAAATTGTGAGTGCTTGCTTGCATTAAACAGTCTACTCCCAGCAAGTCTCGGCTAATGTGTGGGGTGAACAGCTATACTGCTCTGTTTACTTGCTATACCTGCTATACTCTCTAGAGGAGAGCTCTAACCACTGGAAGCTGGATCTTGGGCTTGGGTCCAGGGGGGGCAGAGGTGGAAGCGTGATTGGCAAAGGTACCCAGGCTGGGTACCAGGCAGTCCGCCACATAATTAATAGAAAATTAGACAACCATTATAAAAAAAATTGTGAGAGATGTCACCACCATGTCAGAATGTTTCCTAAACAAGTGTTAACTTTGCCTAATATCTCTTACTGAGTGTAATCCTTAATTGTTTTAGGTTTTTCTATTAGTTTGTTTATTTACGTATTGCTCTGTGGAACACTCTTGGCTCATTCCATTTTATAACAGCCTCCGTTTAAGATTTAGTCAAGTGACCTGACTGGTACCGTTGAACGATGCTCACTGGCTTTTGACCGTGGCTCTGATATCCCAACTACATTATGGGTATACCCTCTATACCAGGGGTTCATAAAAGGTTGATCCCCTGATGTTGTAGAAGTACAAGTCCCATTATGCTTTGCATGCCTTTAGAATGAAAAAGCATTATGGAAACTGTAGTTTTAAAACATCGGGGGATCTATCTTTTGGGCACCAACTGATCTAAATACTTACTGTACACGTCCTGGTAATACCTGACTAACACAACAGTAAACAAATGCTTTTGTGTATATTATCACATCTAACAAAGTCCAGATGTGGCACGAGTTAAAAATAGCTGAACGACTTCTCCCATATTATGAAAAGAACATCCATTGTAAAAAGTCTGCTTGTTCTCAAGTGGAAAAAACCTAAAAATCTAAATCTAAATGATCAATATATTCCTGAGAACAGGAGATTAAATTAAACACCAATATCATGCTTCCAATTATAAAAATATGGTTGAAAAACACAGAAAAGTAGATATTAAAAATACATATTAAAACACAAGTCATATGTAAAATGACCACCGTATCTGTATATAAACTTCAAATGGTAAAGCATGTACAAATTGAGCAGTATTTATATAATGTTATCATTATAATAGAGGAGTCAGAATAAGACCTGGCACAGGAACTCTGATTCATTCCTGTACCTTTACAAAACCCTTAAAGGTCAATAGGCATGAGGCATGAAGTCAGACAGGTAACTTACCATCCCCAACAAACTGAAGAAGAGCTAAATCAATTGGCCTTTTCCATTGGGAACCCTTCTGAAGTGCAATGCCATAGCCTGTGGTGGCAAAGATATAACCACTGCCTATTGTCACAAGCTTGCAGCCCTCATCTCTCCCAGCCATATAGTTCAGCACTGCTGCATCGTAGATGAATGCATCCAGCTTCCTAGAAGAAAATAAATTTTAAGAAAAGATTTAATGTAACCCTTTGGTTCCTGAAATATACAGTGGAATATTTAGATGAAAAGAAATAGAGAGAGAGAGAGAGAGATAGAGAGAAAAGAGAAATAGAGCAAAACCGAACAGTCAAACACTGATCAGCTACAACATTAAAAAACCAAATAGCTAATATCACCCTCCTGCTGCCAGAACAGCTCTGATGAGTCGAGGCATGGACTCCACAAGACTTCTGAATATGTCCTGTGATATCTGGCACCAAGGCATTAGCAGGAGACCCTTTAAGTCCTGCAAGTTGCGAGGTGCAGCCTCAATAGATCAAATTTGTTATTCCAGCACATTCCACAGATGCTCAATTAGATTGAGATTTGGAGGCCATGGCAACACCTTGAACTCTTTGTCATGTTCCTCAAACCATTCCTGAACATTTTTTGCAGTGTGGCAGGGTGTATTATAATGCTGAAAGGGAACACCATTGCCATTAAAAGGTATACATGGTCTGCAATCTCTAGGTAGGTGGTACGTTTCAAAGTAACATCCGCATGAATGCCAGATCCTAAGGATTCCCAGCAGAACATTGCCCAGAGCATAACACTGCCTCTGCTGGCGTCATCTTCCCATAGTACATCCTGCTTTCATCTCTTCCCCAGGTAAATGATGCACATGCACCTGGCCATCCACCTGATCTAAAAGGAAATGTGATTCACGAGACCAGGTGACTTTCTTTCATTGATCCTGTGACAAACGCCCTTTAACATGGATTTTTGCCACAAACTTCTGGAGGAGTGTGGAAGCTGGCCTATGGTCAAGGTCAGAGACCCCGCTCGGGAGTTAACTTCCCCAGCCAACAAACTCACTATTTTCCTTATTCTAAGGACAGTTCCCTCCTAGTTCGTTTTATATGTTTCCCTGAACCAAAATACCTTTCCTCAGTTCGGTAGTAACTTAAGTGCTCTCTATGTGTGGCCACCATTCGTATAACCGAACAACATGGGCTTTGGAAAACAGCGGCCATCTTGTCTCCCCAACGCAGGCAGCGGCACTTGGTCGTCGAGCGTATGGAACTCAAAGCCGGATACATCCACGTGCGAACCTTGATGATCTTGTGACAATGCTTGCTTCTGTTCCCGTCAAGACAGAAGAGCACTGTTCGGTAGGATTGTTCGCACTAACTAGGCGAACAATCGCTACTTATGAGCAAAGGGAACCGTCCGGCATTTTGTTTGCTTTGGAAAGTGACTAACTGCTACCACTTTTTCTCTGGAACTAATTTGGGCAGACGCCACATGTGCGGTTGGTCAAAACTTTACCCCAGTGGCAATTCGTCTGTATTCGTGGGATCTGAGTGCTATTTGGACTCTGTGAGTGCTCAGATCCAGGCTATCCAGGGTATAATACTTCTGGGGGTTCCTATATGTGTTATGTGTATTTTAGTGTGTTTTAGTATAATATGTTGTACCTCTAGTGCATGGGAGAGAATTAGTTTAAGGAAAAGCAAGCTCTGGGCGGGCTTACTGTACAAATGAATGGAGACCCTATGCTGGGCGTCTGTGTATATAAGCAGACCACTGGGCCATAATAAATCAGTTAATTGTACCCTTCATCAAGTCTTGGCTGATGTTTGGGTAGTTCAAAGTTATAATCACTGCTTCACTTCGGGACCTGGGAGACTTCAACAGATATTCTCAGTCAGATATACTTTGTTACAGCTCCATGGTCCAGTTTTACTCACATCTCCATTAAAGGTGCTTTCGGTGGTGGAGAGAGGTCATCATGAGCACTCTACAGCTACGCAGCTCCATGCTTAGCAAACTGAGATGTACTGTTTTCTCTGACACCTTTCATTCATGGCCAACATTAAGTTTTTCAGCAATGTGAGATAAAGTACTTGGTATGCATGTTTTGATTAATTTACATGACTTTACAATTAATTAATTCATTTGAATTATACCAGCACATAACTGTTCTTATTTGTTGACTTAATTTTTAGGTGATCTTTTATATGTGTGAATTGTTCTTTTCAATCATATATACACTTTACTTTAATAACTTTTGTGGCATTTTGATCATTTTTATTGCTGTTTGCTTAATATAGTTTTATACGCTCTTTAGGGTTTCAATGTAATGCCACATACCAACATGTATTTTTCCGATAAGATGTATCGGGAATTTGCATTTGTTATCTTCTTTGCATCAGGCCAAAGGCTGGTGTTAAAATTTGAGTGTTAGTGGCAGCCGAAAAGGAGAGTAAAGACAGGGTTGAAAATCAGCTATTCATGAAGCATTCAATTTCAGAAAACAATTTGAAAGAAAATGGTGCAAATATTGGCCAATAAGAGTAATATTGCATTATATACACATTGGGTTCACAGATCAAGTGAGAACAGGTAACCAGAAGAGGAATAAAAATGATGAGAGGTAATAAATATATATTTATATATTGTATCATTATTCCAAGTATAGTGATTTTTAACAGATACATTACAATATAGCTGCAGATTGTTATACATAGGGGCATAACTAGAAACAGCAGGGACCCCGGTGCAAAAATCAGTGAAGGCCCCCCACTTCGTGCCCCCCTCCTCTTGCTTTGTGTGTGGGGTTTACTAAGTGTGATTGTGTGGTGGTTGGCCAAGTATGACTGTGTGTTGTATTGGTGTGGAGTTGGCTGAATGTAATTGTGTGTGGTTGGCTGAGTTTGATTGTGTGTGGGGTTGGCTGAGTGGATTATGTAGGTACTTGGAAATGATTGTGTTGTGATATGGGAGCCTTAATAAAACCAAAGCAGCAGTTCAGAATTAATACCCAACGGTGGTAAGGACTAAGCACTGTTTAGCTAATACAGGGTGCAACAAGAAAATCTTTGCACTGGGTCTGAAAAATGATATTACTAATACTACGACTGTTGCTGTTTCTGACAGCTTGTGATATGAGGTGTTTAGCATTAATGCATTACAGAAACCATGTTGGACTCATCTAACATTGTCATAGAAGTGGTCTTCATCCATTTACTGTATCAGAGCATGAATTACCACAGCAAAGATCTGATACATTCACCAGAACTTCCTAGGATAAGCTAGCTGCATCCACCAAGGGTGCATCCACCAAGGGTGCAGACAAGATGATTCTTCCATTGGACAAGCTTTTGTTTGTTTTCATATTCTGTGTTTTTATGTTAGCAATTTCATTGCATCGGATAATTGTACACACTATGTAATATGAGTAAGAACACTATGATTTGTTGGCTAGTAAGTCAACCAGAGTGCTCTAAAAGCCAAGTTTTGAGAGATGTCTCTTGGGGATCGCTAGCCACCCAGGAGGGTAGGATGGACATGCATTTTTCTTGGGGGGGAAGGAGAGACGAGGGATAGCATGTCCCCAATTGTTTACATAATTAGAGACACTAGAACCTCCCCCTGAATATTATTATTAGAGTCCCCACCTGTTGCCAATGGGTGGGGGCCAAATGGGGACACTAGGTCAGCCCCCTGAATATTATAAAATCCCCTATCCATTACGGGTTGATTCTAGTGTGAGACTAGCATGTGCTTTATGTTGTATTTAGCAGTTAGTACTGCCAGGAGAATTAGAAATAGCTTTGAGTGGGAGACTTGAGATTGGCATCTGGCAGGCACTTTGTCATTAATTCCAGTATGAGACTATTTTACCAATACACATTTTTAAAAGTTGGATTTCTTTTTTATTAATTGTTTAGAGAAAATAAAATATTATTCTTTTGGAGACTAGTGTTAGGAAAAAAAGCCTAGTTTGGGTTATTGATCCTAGTTTGATACTAGCTTATTAATGTACAGTCATATTGGAGTCCAGTGTGTGCTCTGCAAGTGTGCGTGCACTGTGCACTGTTTCTTAACGGCAAACACAGTTACTTTAAAGCAGTAAATCCGCCAAGTACTAATCCATTTTGCAACACAAACATCTATTTTTGCTGAATAAAGTTTTGTTCACATACACAATATACAATCAAATACCTCAACTGATCTATTGTAATGATAAAAAGAAACCCACCAACATACGACTCCCAGGCCCAAACTGAGAGAGGGTACAGTGAGGGAAAAAGTATTTGATCCCTTGCTGATTTTGAATGTTTGCTCACTGACAAAGAAATAATCAGTCTATCATTTTAATAGTAGGAGGATTTTAACAGTGGGAGACAGAACAAAAAAAAAAATCCAGAAAATCATAATGTCAAAAAAGTTATAAATTGATTTGCATGTCAATGAGTGAAATAAGTATTTGATCCCCTATCAATCAGCAAGATTTCTGGCTCCCATGTGTCTTTTATACAGGTAATGAACTGAGATTATGGAGTGCTCCTAATCTCAGCTCGTTACCTGTATAAAAGACACCTGTCCACAGAAGCAATCAATCGGATTCCAAACTCTTGGACGTAAAAACCCAAGGGCAGAGTACAGAATATTTTATAGAGTCCTAACCTCAACATCTGAGGAAAGGGATTTAGGGGTGATTATTTCTGATGACTTAAAGGTAGGCAGACAATGTAATAGAGCAGCAGGAAATGCTAGCAGAATGCTTGGTTGTATAGGGAGAGGTATTAGCAGTAGAAAGAGGGAAGTGCTCATGCTATTGTACAGAGCACTGGTGAGACCTCACTTGGAGTATTGTACACAGTACTGGAGACCGTATCTTCAGAAGGATATTGATACCTTAGAGAGGGTTCAGAGAAGGGCTACTAAACTGGTTCATGGATTGCGGGATAAAACTTACCAGGAAAGGTTAAAGGATCTTAACATGTATAGCTTGGAGGAAAGACGAGACAGGGGGATGATAGAAACATTTAAATATATAAAGGGAATCAACACAGTAAAGGAGGAGACTATATTTAAAAGAAGAAAAACTACCACAACAAGAGGACATAGTCTTAAATTAGAGGGACAAAGGTTTAAAAATAATATCAGGAAGTATTACTTTACTGAGAGGGTAGTGGATGCATGGAATAGCCTTCCAGCTGAAGTGGTAGAGTTTAACACAGTAAAGGAGTTTAAGCATGCGTGGGATAGGCATAAGGCTATCCTAACTATAAGATAAGGCTAGGCACTAATGGAAGTATTTAGAAAATTGGGCAGACTAGATGGGCCGAATGGTTCTTATCTGCCGTCACATTCTATGTTTCTATGTTTCTCTCCACCATGGCTAAGACCAAAGAGCTGTTCAAGGATGTGAGCGACAAGACTGTAGACCTATACAAGGCTGGAATGGGCTACAAGACCATCGCCAAGCAGCTTGGTGAGAAGATGACAACAGTTGGTGCGATTATTCGCAAATGGAAGAAACACAAAATAACTGTCAGTCTCCCTCGGTCTGGTGCTCCATGCAAGATCTCACCTCAAGGAGTTTCAATGATCATGAGAACAGTGATGAATGAGCCGAGAACTACACGGAAGGATATTTTTAATGTTCTCAAGGCAGTTGGGACCATAGTCACCAAGAAAACAATTGGTAACACACTATGCTGTGAAGGACTGAAATCCTGCAGCGTCCGGAAGGTACCCCTGCTCAAGAAAGCACATTTACAGGCCCGTCTGAAGTTTGCCAATGAACATCTGAATGATTCAGAGGAGAACTGGGTGAAAGTGTTGTGGTCAGATGAGACCAATATTGAGCTCTTTGGCATCAACTCAACTCGCCGTGTTTGGAGAAGGAGGAATGCTGCCTATGACCCCCAAAACACCATCCCCACCGTTAAACATGGAGGTGGAAACATTATGCTTTGGAGGAGGTGTTTCTGCTAAGGGGACAGGACAATTGCACTGCATCAAAGGGACGATGTCAAATCTTGGGTGAGAACCTCCTTCCCTGAGCAAGGGCAATGAAAATGGGTTGTGGATGGGTATTCCAGCATGACAATGACCCAAAACACACAGCCAAGGCAACAAAGGAGTGGCTCAAGAAAAAGCACATTAAAGTCCTGGAGTGGGCTAGCTAGTCTCCAGACCTTAATCCCATAGAAAATCCGTGGAGGGAGCTGAAGGTTCGAGTTGCCAAACGTTAGCCTTGAAACCTTAATCACTTGGACAGGATCTGTAAAGAGGAGTGGGACAAAATCCCACCTGAGATGTGTGCAAACCTGGTGGCTAACTAAAAGAAATGTCTGACCTCTGTGATTGCCAAAAAGGTTTTGCCACCAAGTACTAAGTCGAAATACCTTTTTTACTCATTGACATGCAAATCAATTTATAACTTTTTTGACATGCATTTTTCTGGATTTTTTTTTTTGTTTGTTTGTTATTCTGTCTCTCTCTGTTAAAATACACCTACTATTAAAATTAAAGACTGATAATTTCTTTGTCAGTGGTCAAACATTCAAAATCAGCATGGGATCAAATACTTTTGTCCCTCACTGAAGGGGTACTGTTCTCCAATTCACCATCAACAGTACTGCCATAGTTTCTGAGAATTGGAACACCTCTGCCTTGGCCATGAGAACCGATGACAACTCCACACTGCTGCCTTTACCACCACTGCTGCTGCCACCAACACTGTTGGTAATATTCCTCAGGATAGTTGGTATAGCAACATGTTACTTTTACATCCAATTCAACACCCGGGAAAAAAACATTTTTTTCCCCCTTCCTTTTCATGTTGCAACAACTTGTGCTGCCTCTACCATTGGCATTGCAGTTTTTTTCTATTTAAAGCATGATATATTCTTGGTACCAATCCTCTCCCCCCCACCCCTCCCAGAAGCAAGTAAGGGGGAGTACAGCAGAGTATTCTTTGTGAAGTTGCTTGTTTATTGGATACGTGGGTTCGAGTGTGCTGGATCTTGTGTATTGTATAAACTGGCCCCAGCAGCACCCCATTTGTGCATGTTCAGGTGAGTGCAGCCCCCTGGTTTCATATATATATATATATTTGGGAATCTAGCCAACTCCTTGGGGTTTTGCACCCCTCCCTGTCACAGGTGCCTCATCCCAGGGCCCTATTTAGCCTTGTACTGCAGAGAGCCCCAGATGGAATTTTTCCCCCAAGTAAGTGGGTTAATCTCATAAGAGCAGACATAGGCTGTTAGTGTAGGACCTGCCAAAGATGGGGTACATTGACGTTGTTGCAGGCTTATGCAATGTATGATCATATAATGTAACTAAACCAACATTATTTTTGGATAGATAATGTGTTTTTTAAAAAAAACCTAATAAAATCAGTCAACATTGAAGTTGTTGTTTAGTGGATGGGTGAGTGCGCTGGATCTTGTGTATTGTAAAATAAATAAATAAAATGTTTTTTTCTTGCCTAGCAGCTACTTCCCACTTTGATTTACTCATTTAGAATTGTTATACTGATTTGTGATTTAATTTTTGTTTAGTTTCTAGTAAGAGACAGATTATTTGCTTTGTAGTGTGCTTCTGTGTCACTGCTTGTGCTTTGTAAATTACAAGTTTATTCCCTCACTAATATACACAGTGTGTGGCTGCAAGTGAACCCTGAAGGGATTGAGTGTGGAAGGTCTCTTTTTTTTATTTAAACTCTTTGTAGAAAAAAAAAGTACTTTAAAATGTAGTGCTGTTGGCCAGGGGCGTATGAGCCGCGAGGAAAACAAGGCATTTGCCTTGGGCGGCATTTTTCAGGGGGCGGCAAAAAACGCCACCCCCAAATGCCCAGGGCAAATGCTTTGTTAGCCTTGCAGCTAACAGGCATGCCGAGCGGGCGGGCGGCTGGCGAGGGAGCTCTTCCTGTGAGCTGTGTGTTCAGCTCCCTCGCACGCCGCAGAGTGAGGCTGGGAGCCGGAATATGACGTTATCTTCCGGCTCCCAGCCTCACTCTGCGGCGCGCGAGGGAGCTGAGCAGAGCGCTCAGAGGAAATGCTCCCTCGCCAGCCGCCCGCCCTGCAGCCAGTCCAGCAGCCACTGGACCACCAGGGAGAAAGAGGACCACCCCCCCCCCCAGCATTCCCAAAGGTAAGGAGGTGGGGGGTGGGGTTTAATTAAAAAAAAAGTTAATGTGAGTGATTGTGTGTTTGTGTCTGACTGTGTGTGTGTTTGTGTCTGACTGTGTGTGTTTGTGTCTGACTGTGTGTGTGTTTGTGTCTGACTGTGTGTGTTTGTGTCTGACTGTGTGTGTGTGTGTTTGTGTCTGACTGTGTTTGTGTCTGACTGTGTTTGTGTCTGTGTATGTGTCCGACTGTGTTTGTGTCTGTGTATGTGTCTGACTGTGTGTGTGTGTTTGTGTCTGACTGTGTGTGTGTTTGTGTCTGACTGTGTGTGTGTGTGTTGACTGTGTGTGTGTGTGTTTGTGTCTGACTGTGTGTGTGTTTGTGTCTGACTGTGTGTGTGTGTTTGACTGTGTGTGTGTGTTTGTGTCTGACTGTGTGTGTGTTTGTGTCTGACTGTGTGTGTGTGTGTCTGACTGTGTCTGTGTATGTGTCTGACTGTGTGTGTGTTTGTGTCTGACTGTGTGTGTGTTTGTGTCTGACTGTGTGTGTGTTTTTGTGTCTGACTGTGTTTGTGTCTGTGTATGTGTCTGACTGTGTGTGTGTGTATTAAGAAGGTGGGGCGGGGGTGGCGCGGGGGGGGGGCCTTAGTTTTGTCCTGCCTAGGGCAGCACAAAACCAGGATACACCACTGCTGGTGGCATATCACTTTATTTGATTAGCACTGCGTTTCTGTGCCGCTGCGTGTGCTTTGCAAGCTTTGTCCCAAAGTAATATACACAGTGTGTGGCTGCAGTTTACTGCACAAATTAACCCTGCCTTCACTGAGTGTGGCAGTCGTAGTGTTACAGACAGGATATAGCATCATTGACAATGAAAAATTAGTTTCCAATGCTTTTCTTATCTTTATCTGTGTGCAGTGCAGTCAAACACAATAACTTGTAATAGCAAATCCCCTGAGCGGCAACCCATTTTCCAACACAAACATGAGGCAGGGTGAAACCACTATAATGTCAGGCATTTTTAAAAAAAAAAGGGTGTGCAATAGCAGCAGCAGCAGTACCTCCTCCACTCCTACCATCTTTAGGCAAAGCAGGGGAGATTGCTACAAAAACAGAGAATACAAGAACTCCCTCAATGGCAAATGCTCAATTGCTTGTTTGGTCAGTTCCCTCTCTATTCTCAAAAATGCTTTTGCTTGCAATAACTTGTCATTACAGAGAGAACCTAGATCCAGGTTTGAAATGCTGGCAAATTCCCTCTCCACACAACACAGCTACTCCAGACAATCATTTCAGCCTTGTCAGCAAGGTGTAGCAGTTACCAATTTAGGGCACAGTGAGCACTAGTTCCATGCCTGGAATAACATTTTCACTTTGGGAAAACCTAAGTAAATGCATTGCAGCAAAAACAGAACATATGGGTACGGGCAAAAAACACAGAAAGGCTAAGCAAGCAATTTGAGCTGTTGTCCATTCTCATTCTTATGAACCTTGTTTTTTTATTCTCCCAGAGCAGTTGAGGATAGTGGCATTCGTCAACAGAGTCACGTTGGACAGGGACAGTTGGGCTCCTCATCATCCCAGGAATGTGTCCATTTTGTTAGATTTCATTCCAGGGCAATGTCAAAACAGCAACCCGAACATACAGGTGTCCGCTCAACTCTAGTCAAGATAAATAAAGGACAGGAATAACAGAACTACTCAGAGTCAAGACAAAGCCGGGGTCAGGATACCAGAAATCAATAGTCAAATATGAAGCCGGGGTCAGGATACCAGAAATCAGGAGTCAAATATGAAGCTGGGGTCAGGATAGCAGAAATCAGGAGTCAAATACGAAGCTGAGGTCAAACACAGGAAATCACAAGGGAATCTCTAGGAGCACTAAACGAGTATCTAAGCAGAAACCACGATAGGGCAATGAATGGGGGCTACAACAAGCCTTAAATAGGCTTACCTAATTTCTGATAGGCCCACATCATCAGTGCGATTCAAAACAGATTAGTATCGTAATGATGACGTGGTCACTTTAAGAGTAGGCATGACGTCACATCCACATCTATTTATAGATATCCTGCCGTGTGGCTGCGTAGTTCAGCCAGACCGTGCGGGGGTAGTGGGTCTGCGCAGCTCATTGGAGGTAAGTAATGCCAGAAACGTGACAAGCAGAACCTTGTGATTGAGCTGTTTGCAATTATTGACCTTTGGGGAAGAAAGTGTGACCATAGTACAAGTTTTCTGAAATGTTTTCTTGAGTACAAATATGAGATCTGAAGAAGCTCATTGCAGCCTAAACAGGTATCTGATCTGACAAGATTACATTTAAGAAATGGTACACCATCTTCAAAGACCTTATGATATCATAAACATTAATGAACATTCATGAATGATGATGGGATGAACCTGGACTTGTATTAGCGTTGGTTTATCCTCTTCTGTGAGAACTTATACTCATCCCATCTAATGGAAGGAAGTGGTCCTTTTAGACCCCTTCTATCATGTCAATCATTAAGACTGTAGCCTGTTTCATTTGTTAAAACACAATTTCTACAGAAGTAATCTTGATTTAAGCTATTAGTTGTAAGTGCTAAGTTCTTCACCCCATTTGTAGTTAATACATTCTTAAAAATAAACTATAGTCACCAAAATAACTTTAACTTAAGGAAGCAGTTTTGGTGTATAGATCATGTCCCTGCAATCTCACTGCTACATACTCTGCTATTTATGAGTTAAATCCATTTGTTTATGCAGCCCTGGTCACACCTACCTGCATGTGACTTACACAGCCTTCCTAAACACTTTGTGTAAAAAGTCATCTAATGTTTAGAATTACTTTATTGCCCAGTCTTTTTTCTTTTAACATAACATGAATTTCAATCAATACACGCAGACAGTATAATTAGAAAAATAGATCATGTTATCATCTTAACGAAGATTAGAACCCCCAGAAGGCCCCTCAGATGGAGTAGAAACTTTCCCCCCATATTAATATATAGGACTAGGCTAAAACAGTGTGCTTGGGTGGAGTGCGGTAACAAGAGAGAATCCCAGTCCCAGCACCAAGATCATCCTATGCCCTGCAGGGGCTTATCAGAGTCCCATCATGAATGTCCCAGCGTCAGGTTCCGGTACCTTCTAGTATTTAGGACCAAGAGTGCCTTGCAGCATTTAGGAAGGATCTTCAGGGTTGGCAGAATTCCTTCCGCATGTCCCGCTGTGATGGAAAGTCTCACCACTCTGCAGAGCAGGTGCTGGACCTCTCCGGACCGCAACGTATGTTCCACATTACTTCTGTCGTGATTGTGAGCCTCCAGGATAGCATCATAGCCGGTCTCAGGCACACAGCACTAGGTGTAGGGCATCACAGGATTCTCTGCTTGGTGTAGAGGAGCATGAGGCGCCCGCCATCTTGTGTGCAGTGTTGTGGCTTCCAGCGGTAATGCCTTCTGGCTTTAGTTTTGCAAGTGGAGCCTCCCGGGAGTAGACTGGGTTCACCCCCACCGGTCCATGGGGGGGGGGAAACGGGGCACCAAACGGCAGCTTAGTGGTGAGCAGAGACTGGCTATTTCTTTTCTCCTCCCGATGCACTAGGATGCGGAACCAGCTCTCAGCCCCTTATCTGCGTGGACACCCTAAAGCATTAGAACACACTCAGGTGCATTCCCCGTCGGCGTTGAAGCACCAATGTGGTAAACAGATTTGTCGGCGGAGGTATAGTCGGCAAAGAAACACTACAAAGGTAAGTGAAGTACTGGAGCTCACTCTGGACGTGTCCGTCTGGCATGGCCTTCAGGCCTCGCCCCCCACAGTCTTTTAATTTAGAATTTTTTCTCTCCTGTTTTGTTATTAACTTGCTAGACCCTGCAGGGCCCTCCTATGTGATTAAAGTTCAATTTACAGTGTTGAGATAAAAAAAAACACCTGATTGAAAATAAAACTTTTTTTTTTTAATGCAGGCTGTGTCAGTCACAGTCAGGGGAGGTGTGACTAGGGCTGCATTAACAGAAACAAAAGTGATTTAACTGCTAAATTTCAGAGAATTGGGCAGTGAGACTTCAGAAACCTGATCTACACACCAAAACTGCTTAAGTAAACTAAAGTTGTTTTGGTGTCCCTTTAAGAATGTATTAACTAAAAATAGGGTTAAGAACTTAGCACTTACAACTAATAGCATAAACCAAGATTACTTCAGACACAGACTAGAATGGGTGCCCAGTCACTTTTTCCTTTCGTTTTTGGATAAATCCCCTATTTTTAACTCCTGTTCCACATTAATACAAGACAACATAAAAATATTACAATTAATCATCCTGAAACGTTCTCCCAATTCCATTTTTTTTAAACCATATATCTAATTATCTACTCAGAATTGTCATCACAAAAATGGCTAATATTGCGCAGCCATTAGAACGGACTGATTTTTTTGCCTTGAACATGTCTTCTAAAGGGACACTATAGTCACCAGACCAACTACAGCTTAATGTAGTTGTTCTGGTGAGTATAGTCAGTCACTGCAGGCATTTTCAGAGACACCTTCAGTGGTAATCACTGCACTGATTTAATGCATCTCTAGATGCTGATTGGACATGGTGGTATTTGACCACGCCCCCACCCCACCTCCTTTGCAGAGATCATTACAATAGACGATCTCAGCCAATCCAATGCTTTTCTATGAGAAAACATTGTCTTGTCTGAGATAATTAATTCTGATCATGTCAACCAACGAGGCGGACCAGGGCGGGGCCAGTGCCGGCGGAATTTTTTAACACTAAAGGGTTTAATTTGTCTTTAGTTAATTCTAATATATATTTCATATCACATATCTAATGAATTGCATGGTTCTATATAATATATATATATATATCTATAATGTCATTATGCTTTGTCTCTCCTTTTTTTACATTGTGTCTAAAACAGAAATAATAAAGTATGATATGTTTATGACTTAAAAAGCTTCCAATATTACGAGATCATTTCTGTTAGGTGCAAATTGCCTCCATTATATATCTCAACCCCTCTCCATTTGCTTATTTTTGACAATTTAAAGGATTACTCCAAGTATCATGACAGTTTCAGTGATTTAAAGTGGTCATGGTACTTTGAGTTTGTTTCACTAGGAGACACTGCACATTACAGAGTTAACGCACTTTGCTGCTGGAGGTGTAACTGGCAGCATCATTAGCCAACCCAAACCGAGACTTCTAGGCTGTTAATTTTGTGCATATTGGTCATCTGTCCACCTGTGGTATGAATAGTACGACCATTCTGTGATTCTCAAAATCGCCCCTCGCTTTCCTTCCTACCCCATTGCTACTGCATCACACTACCTTACCAATCTCCTGTTTCTAGAAACCCCTCATGATAAGGATACACAATACATCTGTAGTCCCTTATGGGATGTTGGATCTTAAAAATTTAGTAATTAGGTTCTGTTGAAAAACTGTCTTCTACAGCCAACATATAGTAGAATCATAAACTTGAATATGGTCCTACTTGATCATTACTACCCCCACTGAAGCAACTTTGACTTTAAGAAAAACCTAATTCAGGCATGGACCTGGGTTTGATACTCAGTTTAAGATTTGATTCTGACTGGTTGCCCCTGCCCCAATCCCTTTCTCCTACCCTTTCTTCTCACCATGGACAACTCTCCTGCTTTTTACCTCATCGGGTTGTTTAAGTTAGCAATTTTTGAATCATGCATAGCATCTGGTCAACAAATGCATTTCTACAGTAAGGTGTATTATATTTTTTCTGTTATGCCTGTTCCCTCAGGATGTAAACATGAGAATTGCAAATTTGATTGAAATGCAGTTATTTTAACAGAACTTTGCTGATTCAGACTGCACTTAGACGCAAGTGAATAGCCCTGCCAAGTATAATTTTATTCTTCATATCTCAAATCAGAGATTCCAGAAAAACCACTCGACCGGATGAAAAATATTGCACAGTAAATCTGCCATAGCTAACAATGGAACTTGTGAACAATTTTGAAACCCAAATGACACTGAAAGATATGGGGCGAAACATGTCTGAAGATATTATGGACAAAAAAATATATAGGTATGTACCTCAGATAAAGTACTACTCTAAACCATTTATTTGTTGTGAAAATAGTCAAATGAAGGCAGTATGCAAGTACAGTGAGTAGTAAATGAGTTAAAGACCAACATTAACACTCTAAATAAATGATAATTTGCATAAATAAATTCCAAGTAAAAACTATTTTCAATCTACGCACACATGCAAAGTACCTACACCTCAAATAAAAAATAAAATAACTGCCAATTTGCAATTTTAAACATGGCATTTGCTACAAACAATAAATATTCACTATTAAAGGACCACTATAGGCACCCAGACCACTTCAGCTTAACCCATTCAGGACGGCGTCAATAGTACACGTTCTGATCAAAACAAAATGTAAACAAAAACTGGAATTTGCACTAAATGTCTGTTCAACCGTAATTCACCTCTTTCATATAATATGCACCCACACTTATTATATATCATTTTGTTCAGGATAAACAGGGCTTTCATTTAATATCAAATATTTATATATGAAACATAATTAATTATGAATAAAATGAAAAAAAACTATGAGAATTTTAATTAAAAAAAAAAAAAAATTGTAGTTCTGCCTCACATTTTAGCTGTAAATGTCATAATACTGTTAGCTTTTACGGCAAAAAAAAGCACATATTTGGATTCAGCAAAGTCTCACGAGTACAACAGTACCCCCCATTAACAATTTTTACAGAGTCAAAGGGTCAAATATAGCAAATTCAATTTTTCTGTTTTTTCACATTGAAATTTGCCAGATTAGTAATGTTACCTTTGAGACCGCCAGTGTTTGTAACTAAGTGGCTACTAAAAATGACTGGACATACCCCGTTTGCAATACCTTGGATTGTCTACTTTTGCAAATGGTATGTCATCATTGGGGTAATTCTTATTTCTGGGCTACCATACGGTCTCAAAAGGCAACATAACCAATCTGGCAAATTTTAATGTGAAAAAAATGAAATGCAAGCCTTATATTTGACTCTCTAACTTTCTAAAACACCATAAAACCTGTACATGGGGGGTGCTGTTTTACTCAGGAGACTTTGCTGAACACAAATATTAGTGTTTCAAAATGGTAACTTGTATTACAACAATATCGTCAGTAAAATTGCTGTTCATGTGTGAAAAATGCAAAAAACTTCACTTTTACTAAAAATATAATTGTTGTAATACAAGTTACCATTTTGAAACACTAATATTTGCACACAGACCGCAAGACTTACACTGTGAGCAGAACAGAGCTCACAGGGGAGCCGCATGGAGGAAAAGGGAGCTGACAGGAGCTGCAGGAAGGTAAGTAACAGCTCGCTGCCAGCTCCCCCACTGCACAGCCCATCCACTGGACCACCAGGGATTAACATAGCCCCCCCCCGGCCAGCCAACAAGCAGGGAGGGGGGACAAAAAACTATTTAATAAAAAAATAATACAACTAATAAAATAAAAATAATAATAATATTAAAATAATAATAATAATATAATAATATTAAAATAAAATAATAATAATATTAAAATAATATAATAATATTAAAATAATATTAAAATAATAATTAATAATAATAATAATAATAATAAATTAAAATGCCCTCCCCTCACCCAGTTTACACACACTACACAAACACACACACTGCATTCACACAAACACACACTGCATTATATACACACTGCATTCATTATATACACACACAACACACAAACACACACTCTGCATTCATTATATACACACACTGTAAATAAATATACATGCCACGAGTGCACATATAGCAACAAGGCTTTATTTTATATACATTAGAGAATTTAAAGAAAAAACAAAAGATTATTAAAAGTTACTGCAAAGGTAAGGTATGCTCATTATACATCTTCATTTTAGGATGTATGTCTGCAGGACTCCAGAAAGCCATTTTTTGGTTGTGACAGTCCCTAATTAAGGTGCAGCAAAAATAATAAATGTGAACAACTTTACCCAAACCGCACATGTGTGGAAACTAGAGAACTGTCCCCTTGATACGTTCGGACTGTGCAAAGAATTCTAGAGTTATTCAGGGAGTGCTTCACCAGTACTTTCTGCATTGTCTTGTGTGTGGAGCTATCCAGAAGCCTGTCTGTTAGGCTGACATGCGATGATGCCATGCTGACATGCCCCTATTCTGGGCATCTCTACTGATGAACCCAACTTGTTTCAATCAATGTTTAGAAGTATGTATCTGGCACATTTTATGGTATGACACAGCAAACTAAAACAAAGCTGTTTTATACATGTAATATATCTAAAAACTGAGCTGATTTTAAGCATTGCAAAACGAACGGTCCATCACTAGACCAAAGGGTTTCAGAGATGCTGGAAACCTAAAAAAAGAAAGTGGTTCATATTGCAAAGCCTAACTTAAATCACTAAAAGTTTTAATAAGTGAATACCATTGATCATAAGTCACTTTGTTGCTACTATATTCTTTTAAAGCAATGGTAGTTTGAATCCTTCATACATTCATAGCATTACTTCATAGAAAAAAAACATATTATATTGTATCTCTTCCCATTTATCACAAATATACACATCTAGTCTAACTTATTTACGTCAATTAAATCTAATTCTCCCTTTAACAAAATGTAATGATAACTAACACCAGCAGGGGTCTCACTAATCTCTAAATGTGCCAATGCAGACAGGGTTTTCCACTACACCAGGGTTATTCACTATACCCCATGATGGGTTACATCCCTGCTGGGACATGTGATGATATATATGTTTACAATATTTATTCTACAAGGCTGTGCTGTAATTCTATAAAGGATTCAAACATCTCTTGCTTTAATAGAATATTGTAGCAACATTGTATAATCTGCTTTATTATTTTTCAGTGACTGAATAAAAGTTAAGATTTAGAATATGAACAACTTTCTTTTTTTTAGGTTTCCAGTTTTGTAATAGTTATTTCACTATCTCATTGTATAGGCATTCCCTAACAACAATGGACCGGTTACAAAGTGTACAGTAAAGAATTGATCATATTAACCTCTCACAACCAATGCTTTTTTTTTTTTTTTTTTAGATTCTGTGAGTTTGTGATTGATGTGTTTTTGGGACATTTGTTATGTGTCTGTTCAAAATTAATTTAATAGACCTGTGCACAGAGAAATTATTTGGTGCTTTTTGTCGGTCACTCAGGCTTACAGGTGATATATCTATTCTTTTCGGCCGAAAGATGTTTACAATTTTCATGAAACTAACTAAAATGCATCACCAGTAGAATCTGTTCAACCCTTGGGTCGCAGGTTCGAATCCCGGCAGGGTTGACTCAGCCCTTCATCCTTCCGTGGTAGATAAAACGAGTACCATTAAATTGGGTAATAGTAACAACCCCCGGATGTTGGGCTAAGGTGACATCCCTAGGACATACTTGAATACCAGAATAATCTGAATGTGCCTTTCCTGGTTAAATACTTTATTATTATTATTATTATTATTGTTATTATTTCAAACTTTAACTATTGGAAATGAATGAAGACAGACAGGATTAATGGTATCATGAAACCAGAAAATTAAATAAATAAATCAATAAAAAAAAAATACTTGCAAAGAAATGCTGATGGTTTTCTGGCAACTGGTAGCTACAGCTACATTCCTATGCAATATGCATTTACATTAATGTGCAATCTTATGCATGCATTGCACATATTGTGCAGTGCACACACAGCCAGATTTTAATTAGTCTTGGACGTGAGCTCGGAGGCAGAGGTGTCAGACTGGCAGACTAGCAGTCACGTTAATAATAGCAGGAGTCAGAAGGATCCTGCAAAAATTGCCTGCAAAACACTGCAGTGTTTTACAAGAAGAAGCACTGTAGTGGTTTCCTGCAACCAACAATTCTCAATGGGATATATTTTGAATCTGAATCAATTTGAAGTCAGAAGAACAGCAGAAGCAGCAACCTTTTTATGTGAGCCCAGGGACACAGTAGCAGTGTCAGACAATCGTGCAGTCATTTTAAAAATACGAGAGGTCCCTGCAAATAAGTTAACACTGCAGTGATTTAAAGGGCGAAGCACTACAGTGGTGCCCTACTCCCAAGAACCCTTAAAGGAGGATTTTTAAAATGTGAGTTCATTTTAAGTCAGAAGAACAGGGGCTGCAGCAGCCCACGAACGTGAGCAATGGGAATGGGGGTTGCAGTAGCAGACAGTACAGCAGTCACTCTAAAAATACGAGAGTTCCCTGCAAAAAGATTTAAAGGACCACTATAGTGGCAGGAAAACATACTCGTTTTCCTGGCACTATAGTGCACAGAGGGTCCCCCTCCCGCTGGGCTCTGGGGAGAGGAAAGGGGTTAAAAATTACCTTTCTCCAGCGCCAGGCGGGGAGCTCTCCTCCTCCGATCCTCCTCCTCCCTTTCGGCTGAATGCGCACGCACGGCAAGAGCTGCGCGCGCATTCAGCCGGTCTCATAGGAAAGCATTTACAATGCTTTCCTATGGACGATTGCATGTTCTCACTGTGATTTTCACAGTGAGAATCACGCAAGCACCTCTAGCGGCTGTCAATGAGACAGCCACTAGCGGATTTGAGGACTGGATTAACCCATTTATAAACATAGCGGTTTCTCTGAAACTGCTATGTTTATAAAAAAAATGAGTTAACCCTAGCTGGACCTGGCACCCAAACCACTTCATTAAGCTGAAGTGGTCTGGGTGCCTAGAGTGGTCCTTTAACTAAACACTTCTAGGCGAAGCACTGCACTGCAGCCGCACCCTACACCCAACAATAAAAGGGGGATATTCGAAATTTGGATTTGAGCAGCAGCTTTGGGACATGAGCCTTGGAACAGGAACAGTGGTCCAGCAGCACAAGCAGACAGTTGGGCAGTCTCGTTTATATTATTAGGTCCCTGCAAGCATGGTAAAAGGAGCACTGCAGCTCTGCTCCCACTCAATAACCCCTAAATGTTGATAATATTTTGCTCAGGGCAGCAAGAGACTTTGGATATGAACATGCGGAGAGAGGTGGCAGAATGGTAAAAAAAACAACAACACTAGTGTGTTTTACAGGGCAAAGTACTGCAGACATTCTCACACCCAATAATGATCCACTCAGAATAGCAATAACCCTTGGTTAACCCTAGCCCACGGATAGAGGTGGCCAAAAGACAGAAAGAAAATTCCATCAGGTTCAGAAGAGTGACAGCAGCATTTTAACATGAGCCGCGACAGACTTTGGGTGTGAGCCCAGGGAGAGAGGTGGTTCGGGCAGTCACTTTTATATAATTAGATCACTGCAAGAATGGTATAAATCACTGCAATACTTCACAGGGCGAAGCATTGCAGCCCTGTCCTACTCCCACCAATAACCCCTAAGGGAGGATATTCTAAGTTTTGAACTGAAGAAGAGCAGTAGATTATTTGGACCTGAGAACAAGTGACTATCACACCCTTAAAGAAAGAAAACATTGGGGGCTAACGGTTCCTATACAATCAGTCTGCATTTGCTTTACCATATAGTGTGCCTAGCTTAGACAGGGTGAATTGTAAAAAATGCAATTTTCTGCGATAAATCTCGCGAGAGCTGTGATTCCAGGGAATGGAGGACTTCTTCAGTAACTGAGAAGACTCTCTCACTCTGAACACTTGTTGGTGGGCACATGATTGCAAATATTGTTTGTGCTTTATTTTTACACCTAGGATGACATCTTTATTAGGCTATACAGCTGTTTATTTATTGGTACAGCTGCTGCTTTACCAATGAGATACATATGTATCTCCTAGTATTCATTTTAGGTAACTGTGTATCTCCATTTTTATAGTGTATCTTTATTTGAAGCACCTATAACGTGTTGCTTCTTCGGTAGTATTAATAGTGTTGGAAGCATTTTCTCCTATTTGCAGCAGCAGCAGCCTATACTTCAAAAAAAGTATTTAATCATTTGAAAAGCTTACCCAAAAATATTAAATCTGGGCCCTAATTTGATGCAGGGTTTTAGGGTTATAAAATAATTTGGAGTGTCCAGCATTTTTGTCATGTTGCAATGACGCGGGTATTAATAGAAGTGGTCTGTGTCAATGTCGATGCCAGAATGATACAGGTATGAGGAGAGGCGATCTGCGCCAATATTAACTCCAGAATGACAGTGGTATCAGGAGAAGAGGTGATCTGTGTCAAAACTGATTAAAGAATGATGATGTATGAGGTACAGCCACAGCTAATGTAACACTATGTGCATTTGAGAAATTTCAATTAGCAATTTTATCACCAGTCTCTGACAAAATTTCTATATATATTTTTATTTATTTTTTTATTTGGGGGTGGGGGGGGTTACAAGTTTGATTTGCATAGGGAACTTCACAGACTGTGTGTCCCACCAGTGTAAAGAAAACAGATTTGTATTCCTCTACTGCTTCCAAGTACAGTGATAGTTAGGGCCGGTACAAGGATTTTTGCTTAGACAGACGAAAATGCATCTTGCCTCCCCCTCCCCATACATTTTTCTTGCCGTTTCTTGACAAAATGTTCTAGAGATGTGACAGAAAACACTAGAGTGCTATCTATTTCATACATTATTAAAAAGGATATATATTCCTAGAGGCAGACAAGAATGTTACTAAATTTAATGTAATTCAGAATAGAAAAAGCCATTTAAAAAGGAGCACTCTAACATTTGCATTTCTAACATTAGCGGTACTTAAATATCTAGATGTAGAGGTTAACCCCATTAAGAATTAAAGGACCACTATAGTGCCAGGAAAACATACTCGTTTTCCTGGCACTATAGGGTCTCTAGGTCCCCCACCCTTAGGGTCCACCTCCTGCGGGGCTCTAGGGTGAGGAAGGGGTTAATCACTTACATTTGTCTCCGCCTCCTTTCCCCGTCATCGGCTGAATGCGCATGTGCGGCAAGAGACGCACGCGCATTCAGCCAGTCCATAGGAAAGCATTCTCAATGCTTTCCTATGGACGCTGGCGTCTTCTCACTGTGAAAATCACAGTGAGAAGCGCCGAAGTGCCTCTAGCGGCTGTCAATGAGACAGCCACTAGATGCTGGATTAACCCATAGGTAAACATAGCAGTTTCTATGAAACTGCTATGTTTACAGCAGAAAGGGATAATCCTAGATGGACCTGGCACCCTGACCACTTCATTAAGCTGAAGTGGTCTGGGTGCCTATAGTGGTCCTTTAAACCTATTTAATGCCCTTATCCCAAACTGCATCAGTCTTGCCACAGCTGTCGCTCCTCCTCTGGTTGAGATCATAGTTATTGATGATCTCAGCCATACCCAGATTTCTCCATTGAGAAGAATTGGAGGGCTTACTGCAAATGTATGGCAATCATCATGCTTTGCTATTAGGCACATTTTAAATCTTCCTATAAGGACATCCTAGAGTGGCTGTATTGGGAAGGCTGTGGTGAGGGGACAGGAGCTGTGGTTGGGGATTCAGATATAAAAGGGAATCATGTCGGAATATTTCCGTCATGTGTCCTTAAGGTGTTAAAAAAACCTAACAAACAAATAAAAAAAAAATAAACTAAGTAATGTCCAGGTATTTGGCCATGGTGATACTCCCATGTAGACCTTAGGATCACGTTGGCTCCTCCCAACATTCAGCAGGTTTAACAAGCAGATTTACAAAATACAACTCACAGGTGCAGAAGGTCAAGGCATCCCACAATGAGATATACAAAAACCTTAAGCAGTAATCAATACAGCTCCAGTACTCAACATAAAAAGTTAGAATAAAAGGTTAGAAAGCCACCTTTATTGTAAGCCTAAAAAATAATTTATAAAAGCAATTTTAAAGATGGATGCATAAGATTTATTTTGGATTCACATGCTTTTATTTACCAGTGTTTTTTTTCACATGCATTTTCATTTTTATGGTGGTATTCATAGGCCTGATATAATCCCTAGATATGTATTCTGCTGTGTTTCCAAATTACAGCAATAACCCACTTGTATATCTTTGCCAGGTGTATGGACAAGCCCTAATTTTAACTTCCCAGAGATGCAGTTTGGCTAAGTGACACTCTAAGTCACCACACTGGCTAGTGTTCAAGTTAGACACTATTTCTACTCCTAGCTAATTTTAACCCTTGCTAATGTTATTCTTTTCTAACCATAGCTAACATTAATCCTTAACTGATCATTTAGCAATTGGTCCCTGGCTGAGTTATCTCTGTGAGAGTCAATCATAGTCATGTCATCACTGTGATTGCCTCCCAGGAAAGCAGACAACCAAAGAGTCAGTCAAGCAGCATTGCTGTAGTGTCTCACTTGTGAGGTAGCCAGCAACTGCCCAGTACATGTTGTTTGCACCAAGTGCAGAGGCTACCTGTAGCGCTGCAGCATGGCCTAAAAAGCACAGGAAGTAGTTATGGCTTCTCACAGCATTCCATAGCCAGGGGCAACTTCTGAATATCTCCTGCTGGATGTCTCGTTCTTGAGATATCTAGCCATAGCCATGATTAGCATGTGATTCACAGACTGTGTGTCTGTGATTTACATGGAAGAGCTTGCATGTGATTCACATGGAATAGTGCGTCAGATTGCTGCAGCACAGTAATACAGCAAATGGATACATTGGGCCAGCTGTTGGGGACCATTGCTGGACAACCTCAGTAGTGAAGGGTCAGTCAATAACTCAGTCTCATTGCAATTGGTGAGATCTGTAATTAATTTAAATTGATGCAGTTACAGTGTAAGCTGGCTGTCACCAACTGCATATGTTATTATTGTGAATTACTGTGCAGCAACTGTGCATTGTGCTGCAGCCATTGACAGCAACTATGTCTTGTGAGTATTTTCTGACTAATCCTATGGTCAGACTCACAGACCACTCATCAAGCAGTACTAGTTAATATTGATTAAATGTTTAATCAACCAATTAATGTCAAGTTCCTGCACAATTAGGCCAATCTTGTACTTTAAAGGGGATGGCTTAGAAAATCTCTAAATAGGACTGTGGCAATTTTTCAATTCCTGTTGCTGGAACACAGACAGTGAACTAGCATCACTGTATTGGTAGTTGGATTGGATTGTGAATTTGAGTAGCATGCAGTCTTACTACAAAGATAAATTGAGCATGCCTGTGTTGATCAATAGAGAGAGAATTATTCTTACCAGTAGTTTTAACCACTAAAGATATGTTCCCTCAATTCTCTAACATTTTGATTTAGTTATTAATAGGGTAGGGGGCTTAGTCCTGTAAATTACTGCATTTTGTTTAGAAAAAAAAAAAAGGTTTGAAGTTATCCAAAAGTATTTATTTCTAGAAAAACTAGGGTACTGATTATGTATCCCATATTCAAATGCACCTACTTTTTCTTTGTGCTTAAAGGGACACTATAGTCACCAGAACAGCTACAGCTTCACGTCATGGTTCTTGTGTCTATATCGTGTCCCTGCAGGCTTTTCAATGTAAACACTGCCTTTTCTTATGGGAAAGCATTGGATTGGCTGAGATTGTCAATTTTGATGATCTCAGCAAAGGGGACAGGGAGGCTGCAGAGCTAGCTGCAAGACCCACATGGTGGGGGGAAAAAAGTAGTATTATTACAATTTCAAAGAGTGTCAAAGGGTGCTGGAGGCCTAAACTGCATTTGTAACACAAAAACAGAGCCGAGTCAAAGTCAGAAAACATCCAGTGGTGTGGCATAAGTGGGCCTTGTGCATAAATGGGCCAATGAATGAGCCACCCGACTATTATGAGGAAGTGTCTGCTGCTTGAGGCAGAGACATACCTATGTTCAGGGCCGCACTGGCCCACCGGGATACCAGGAAATTTCCCAGTGGGCCGTCGGCACCTAGGGCCGGGCAGACACCTGGGTCTGCTGGCGGCCGCTGGGGGAGGTCTGCTGGCGGCCGCTGGGGGACTTGTGCTGGCGGCCGCTGGGGGAGCTGCGCTGTCTCTGCTCCCCAGCGTGCAGCTTAATGAGACCGTGGCTGGAATATGACGTCATATTCCTGCCCCGGTCTCATTCAGCAGCGCATGAGGGCGGGAGAGCAGAGCCAGCGCAGCTCCCCCAGTGGCCGCCAGCACAAGTCCCCCAGCGACCGCCAGCAGACCTCCCCCAGCGGCCACTAGCACAGGTGCCCCAGCAGCCGCCAGCACAGACAGCTGTCTGCACTGCACGACCCCCTGGCAGGTAGTAGTAATGTGTGTCATTGTGAGTTTGTCTGTCTGTTATGGTATGTCTATCTGTCTGTTATGGTGTGTGTGTGTCTGTCTGTGTCATGGTGTGTGTGTCTGTCTGTGTCATGGTGTGTGTGTCTGTCTGTGTCATGGTGTCTGTATGGTATGGTGTGTGTGTGTCTGTCTGTCATGGTGTGTGTGTGTCTGTCTGTCATGGTGTGTGTGTGTGTGTGTGTCTGTGTCATGGTGTGTGTGTGTGTCTGTCTGTCATGGGGTGTGTGTCTGTCCGTCATGGGGTGTGTGTCTGTCTGTGTCATGGTGTGTGTGTCATGGTATATGTGTGTGTGTCTGTCTGTGTCATGGTGTGTGTGTGGGTCTGTCTGTGTCATGGTCTGTCTGTGTCATAGTCTGTCATGGTGTGTGTGTGTCTGTCATGGGGTGTGTATCTGTCATGGTGTACATGTGTGTTTAAAAGTAGTGTTTTTGCTCACCTTTTTTTTCCCCACGCAGCGTGCTGGTCTCCCCTCGACTGGCCCTGCCTCTATGGCTGAGATCATCAAGCTTGATGATCTCAGCCAATCCAATGCTTTGCCATAGGATTGGCTGCAAAACGCTACACCAATCAGCTTATCCTCATAGAGATGCATTGAATCAATGTATCTCTATGGGGAACGTTCAGCACCTACAGAGTGTGGAGGCCCTGAATGTAGGTGCACTGACACAGGAAGCACCTCTAGTGACCGTTTGAGTGACTGTCACTAGCGGTGTCACTTTGAAGCAATGTAAACACTGCCTTTTCTCTGAAAAGTCAGTGTTTACGTTGAAAAGCCTGTAGAGACATGCTGTATACACCAGTACCATTACATTAAGCTATGTGTGTGCGTCAGCTAGTGAGTGTGCTTGCTTGCATGTGTGTGCCTGCTAGTGAGTGAGCTTGTGTTTTTATGTCAATGAGCTGATGTATATCAGTGAGATTGTTTATCTATGAGGCTGTGTATCAATGAGCTTGTGTGTGTCAGTGAGATTGTCTGTGTCTGCATGTGAGTATGCTTACTGTATAATTAAACGTTTTACTCTGAAAGGACCAATATATATATATTACTCAATCATCTGTCATGGCAAGACAAAGCTTTACATATTACACGCGATAATATATGGCACAGTGACTTTTGGGGCTGGTATAAAATTTCTTTCCAGAGCTGCCTTGTTTCCTCATTCCGGCCCTGCCTATGTTACCCGGGACCCAGGGCATATATGCATATTGGTACTGTCCCCCTAGAATTTTAAACTTTCTCCCTACCCTTCTTGAGTGTTTTTCTTAATCATGCCTTTCCATCTTATGTGTGTCTAGGCCTCTTTTACCCACTTGTATATTTTTTTAACCCACATTACATTTTGTGTAACTATTAACCTCCCTCACCTCTTGTGTGTCTCTAAATCCCCCTTACCGCTTATATCTTTTAATCCTCATCCCATTTTTGTACCCCCCACATAAATACAGACACATAAATACATAGATGGTAATCATAAATGCTGTTACTTACAAGCACATGCACACTGTCACATAAAACAGTCTCACAAACACACAGTATGCACAGTCAGGGCTTATACAGTCACAGTCCAGTCTGGTTTTCACCACACTTGAAAACTAGATTAAAGGGTATGGACAATTTTAGAATCACTGAAATGCTTCATGATCTCCAGTTTGTAATAAGTGACAGAGAAGGGCTCAGGGAGAGGTGAACATAGGAGCTACAGGAGTGGAAATAGCACATGCTTTGAAATAGCACAAAATAAACACAATTACAAATGGCCACTTTTATTGTGAAATATACTGCAGCCAATACAACTGTACTCCCAGCTGTCTTTTCGTTTAATAATGGCTTCCCTTTACTCATCCTGTAATATGCATGGGGTCAAGGTTTCATGTTGTGTGTGCAGTAATCCAGACTTAGTAGGTTTGCCAAATGTCACACATGTAGTTCATGTAGTAAAGATGAGCTACATGTGTGACATACTCTTGCATAAAACACAGGTGCTCAGGCCCTATTTAGCCTAGATGAAGAAAGTCAGGTCCATGCACTCAGGATACACCAAAAAGCAGATTTATTGGAACAAAGGAGCAATGCCTGCACATATGATGATGGCAATTCAGCTACTTTTATTAGGCTCCAATTGTTTAGGCCCAGGCCTATTTATCCCTAAATCGAGTACTGGGAATAGTCTTCTATTTAGCATTAGTTAGGCTTGGTGTAGGCATAACAGTTTTTATCACCATAGGTCATGTCTTCCAGAAAACCCCTAGGTTCTTACTCAGATAATGTAAACTAGAACCAGACTATTTCCAGAAAATAGCAGCAATTGAGTATTCTGTACACTACTTTCTTCCCCAGCTTCCAGGGGTAAGTTAATAGCTAAACATTGACTGGAAAATATGACAGTATCAAACAAATTAAACCAGTGTACCCCTTACACAAGAGATTGGTCTGGACACCTGGACCTAATTAGGCTTGTTTGGTGAATGATTAGCAAAATTTGGACATTTTACATACTGTAATGTCTGGATTTTGCAGTCCAGATGGCCCATAGCCAGATGGTTTTGCCCTGTTCGGTAAGTTCCCTTTGAAATAACCCTGACAAGATTCACATAACAGAGCTCTGGTGTCCTGCCCTGGGCATCCTTAATCCAGTTCTGTATGGAGGAAAACTGATGTAAAGTAAGCAATTGCATGTCCAGCAAACGTACATATTACGGATAACGTCCTATATCCATGACAACATGTAAACGCTGGAAGGATGATTGCCCTTGGCCATTGCACCTGTGACCTGCATCTACTTGACATCTGTAGTCTATTTTCCATTCGCCACAGATTTATGTCTGAATCTGCCTTGTCCACTTTTTTTTTTTTTTTTTTAATCAAAGTAGAAACAGAAAGATTAATTTATTTTGATTACTTTTAGGCATCACTTAGCATAGAAGCACTTTCACCATATGCCAAAATAAAGTCCAGCTCACTGAAACTAAGACATTTAGAATGCTTCTTAAATCCAAATTGACAACCAAGTGAATTGGAATATGGGACTTCCAGGAATACACCATGTCTAATTTATATCCTATAGTCAACATTTTTTGTTCTTTTTCAGAAATCTCTTGATCAAGATCTTCCATATAATTGTGAGTTCATTATCTAGCTCATTAAATTGTGGTGAATGCTAAATGCTGAAGTAATTAGGGCATCATGGATTTAATTAATTTTGCTCTGCAGTGAGTGTCTTTCTTTAGTATAAGATGAAACTAACATTTTCAGGAAGATGCATAGAATTCCTTAATTAAATTAGTTATAAAAGGTTGGCTGCATTACTTACTGACTGTGCATTCCTTAATTAGTAAAACTACTGATGTCCACCTTTTTTGCAGTGCTTCAAGAAATGTATTTACAATATTGGTTTATTGTCTTAATGTCTCACCATACACAATTCTTTGGATATTAATTTATATAGTTTAGAAAATAGAGCAATACTATGTAATATTAGTAAAATCACAGCAATCACTAGTAGTTTCTATGCTAGAATGGTAATGACGGTAACTGTATAAAAGTAAAAAATATTTTATAATGAAATAAATAAATAAATGATAAGGGAAATGGAAGATTTTAGTTACAAAGAAAGACCGGAAATCTTTGTAGAATAATAGTCTACATATACACAACAGGACCAGTACAAACAACTCTCTTCATTCATTAAAGGGACACTAAAGGAACCCAGAGCAATTAATCTCATTGAAGTGATTTGGGTGCAGTGTCCCCATTAATTTAACCTTGTAATGTAAAATATTACACTTTTTGAGAAACTGCAATATTTACATTGCATGATTAACTCCACCTCTAGTGACTGTCTTTCAAACAATGTTAAACAACATTGGACATCCTCACACTTTTGCAAGAGGACGTTTAACATCTTCAGGTTTGTATTCCTAGAGCTATAGTATTCTTTCAATATGACTATAAAAAAGGAAAGAGAATGCTTCTTTAGACTTGAAGAAAGGTGCTTTCAGCCAACAGCAGAGGAAAGGGTTCTTTATAGAAAGTACAATAGAGGGTATGGAATTCTGTGCCTAAAGAGATGATCAATTTCTATACATACGTTTAAACACATAGATGCTTTTATTCAAAGATAGTGTTAGGAATACAAAACTGTATGTCTAACACTATACTGTCCCTCTGACAATTGCAACCGCAGTCAAGAAAGTGTTAAAACACCTTTTTTTTTGAATGACCTAAGAAGCATCGGTGCTGGATCGTGCTCATTCTCCTGCGACGTCATGGCAATCTGGGAACCTAATGCGCATGCACGCGCATTAAGCTTTGCCTATGGGAAAGCATTTAATTAAGCATTTCCTATGGGGACTTAGGAGAGGCTGGATATCCTCATGCAAAACGTGAGGACGTCCAGTGTTGTTTCACTGAGTTAACCTTTCATTAGTATTACTCCTATGGTAATAAGATGGTCCAAAACATGTAAGGAAGTTTTTTTTTACTTTTTGTTTTCCCCGTTTTGTTTATGTAACTTGTGGAATAAACCTTTCCTTTTGAATTTGGAGCACTTTCTTTTCCTGGCATTATTTTTTTTTTCTTTTCATTGATACCCTCCAGCACTGGAACACATTGTACCTCATAGGTCGTAGATATGATTACCACTATCCAAAGACTCAATGTGCTGCTTGAACCTTGAGTCACAAACACTACCACTTCCAGGCAGGCGTTACACTATTTGGCTGCACTAGACCCAAAATTATGATAAACAAATCCCTCTTAACACCACTCACACCTATTCTAGTATAAAAGCTGCCACCACAAGACAATTTGTAAATGGGGAGTCTTGGGTTGCTCCAATCATATTAGTTTAAAAACCCACAAACACAATTTAGAATAAAAATATGTATGAAGCCATACATAGTTACATAGTGGCGCTGAAGGGGTTAAAACCCCTTCAGCCACTTACCTTATTCCAGCGCCGTGTTCCTTCAGCGCTGGTGACCTCTCCTCCCCCGCCGACGTCAGCTCCCTCTGCCAACATCAGTGGAGCGAATGCGCATACGTGGCAAGTGCCACGCGTGCATTCATAATGTTCATGGGAAAGCATTTCTCAATGCTTTCCTATGGACGCTCTGCCCGATGGAGGCATAATATGCCTCCAGCATTGCAGATGCGCCTCTAGTGGCTGTCCGGAAGACAGCCACTAGAGGCTGGCTTAACCTCAAATGTAAACATAGTTTCTTTGCTATATATATTTCATACATAATGCCCCAAAACCAAGATTGCATCTAAAATTACTTCCGAACCTTAAGTAAATGACCCTTCATAGAACAAATAAACATTGTAAGTATCATTGGAGTGAACAAAAATGGACCGAAGGTCAAACCTTTAGTACAGCTATCATCAATTTTGCCACCACGGGATGAGGAGTGCTCAGACCTAGCTTGATCTGAACCAAGCAATCCCACTTAAAAAGATAATCCAAACCAAGTCGACAGAAGCTTGAGAGACAAAATTCCCAGCTCATTTAATGTCTAACCTGGAGTCTAAGATTGCATAACTGACCTATTTTTCTAGATTCATTTTCTCGGTTGCTGACGTAATTTGTATAAGCTTTTGACATGACATGCTACAGCCAGCTTACATGCTGTGCCAGATGCTAGGTAAGACTGTGATATTTATATCAAATCTCCTATGCATTGGATCCCTGAATGAAGTCACATCATCTAGCGGTAAAGCAGTTTTCCTATTATATTAATAATGAATAAAAGCCTCATCAACCATTAGTGGAGAGATTCAGAATGACGAATCTGCCTCCTGGATAGGAAGTAGGAGAGATATCTTGCCTAACAAGGATATCTTTTTCCTGATGCTTCTACCATTCATCACTAAGTAGCTCCTTAATTGTATTATGAACTTCTTCTTAAGCAATTTTGAAAAGACTTCAGATAAGGAAGATGGTGCAAATTGCTCCAAATGCAAATTATATCTAATTGCTTTAATTACCTAATTGTTTTAATTTTTTTTTTTTAAATGCTCATCTATAGGTTGCATAGGCTTCAGGATTTTAACTTAATGAAACATGGTCTTCCTCTTACAGAAATATCTTGAATAACTGTATCTAAAACCTGCCTTACTTTAAAGGGAACTGTTACTTCCCAGTATTTTTAGTACTATGTTTACTTATCACTTTATTTATTAATTATGTATTTGTGAGGTGTGAAAAGCAAAATGCATTTTATCATTATATATATATATATATATATATATATATATACATACAGTGAGGGAAAAAAGTATTTGATCCCGTGTTGATTTTGAACATTTGTCCCTAACAAAGAAATGATCAGCCTATCATTTTAATGGTATGTGTATTTTAACAGTGAGAGAAGTGAGAGACAGAATAACAAAAAAATGAGAAAAATGCATGTCAAAATGTTGAGACCTAAAAAAAATAGTTGTGGCGCACTCAGACTACAAAAAATACAACACAAAGAAGGCTTCTAAATTGCCTATCTAAGAATAAATATGGGGATTTAGTTCCACCATATGGCCATATGATGTTAAGCCCACCACTGCTTTCAAAGTATCCCGATGTTGGTGGGTCCTACGCTAAAATGTGGGGGACAAATTAAATGGTACTAGTGTTAAAAATAAAGTGTATTATTAAATCCTTGTAAGAGCAAAGTGAGTATACAAAAATAAAGTGATTTTTGTATACTCACTTTGCTCTTACAAGGATATGAATCATTCGGCCCATTTAGTCTGCCTAATTTTCTACATATTTTCATTAATCCCTGGCCTTATCTTATATCTAGGATAGCCTCATGTCTATCTAATGCATGCTTAAACCACTTCACTATGTTAACCTCTACCACGTCAGCTAGAAGGCTATTACATGCATCCACTACCCTCTCACTAAAGTAATACTTCCCGATATTTTGAAACCTTTGCCCCTCTAATTTAAGACTATGTGTAGCGGATCACCTGGTAACCCAACAGGTTACCTCCGCTATTTCTCTTCCTTCAGTTGAACAGGAACCATTTAGGAAAGAGACCAATTTCCCCCAGTAACAGGACGACACACAGTTCTGGAGGTACAACAACAACTTTATTGGCCACACACGGCTTTTAAGCATAACCCCACGCAAGGGATGTAACACACAGCATACAATGTCCCCTTCCAGGGTCCTCCCCCTCTCCGGGAACCTAGTGCAGGAAAAGTGCTTTGTCTCCAAAAGCCCGCCACCCAAACACAGGGTTTCTCATATCCAGGGACAGAGGGTCTTCATCACATGGGCCTCTGTACCTGGAAGACCAAGCGTGGGAAAAAGGGACCGTCCTTTTATCCCCACCCACGGGAAAAGAGCTGTTCTCTTTGTCCCAGTGGGCACAGCAAAACCCGCCAAACTCGCCAGTGCCCCAGAAGTGCCCACCCCAATCTCAGGGACCCTCGCAGTGGTACCTTCCTCAACCAGGCTCCGCTTGCGAGGTCTCTGTGTGAAACCCTGCAAGGGAAGTGTCTCCTTTCAGGTTACGAATGCTCCTCCTGGATGGCATTCGTCTGTATGAAATGGTGGCCACCCAGGGGAGCACTCATTAAATTACTTCCCTTGCGGTTTCACACTTATGTTGCAAGTGTGAACGTTCTGATTAATGGGTGTGAACGTTTTAATGAGGCACTAGGAAGGTCTTTGTTTGGGAAACAATCCATGAATGCTCCCGCTGGCTGACGTTCGTCTGCACAAATGGCGACCAGCCAGCGGAGTGCTCACTAATTGTTTCCTTTGCGGTTTGACACCATGTTGTGAGGTGTGAATGTTCTAAACTAACATTCTAAATGCGATATCGGGGAGGTCCCCGTTCGGGAGTGCTTCCACAAAGGGAATTAATTCACACATAAGACACATAAAATAACTTTCAGGCACATCTTCTACTATTTATGACACCCCACTCATCCCCCCTCCATCCCCTTCTCTAACATCAGTTGTTTTAAGTGTTAAACTCTATCAAATTGATCTGTATTGCTTCAGACCTGAGGAAGAGAGGAAAACTCTCGAAAGCTTGTCTTTGAAATATTATGTTAGCCCAATAAAAAAGGTAGCATTGCATACTGAAGTACTCTGGTATTTTACTCTGGTATCTTATAATTATATAGATATTGATATTCAAATACACTTAGAATGATGTTAATTTTATTTATCTATCTATCTATCTATCTATCTATCTATCTATCTATCTATATATATATATATATATATATATATATATAGTTGTAATAGAAAGCTGCACTCAGGATGAAAGTCCTCAAGCAGGACTGAAACGTTGATTGATTTTTAAACAAGACTGATTAAAAGTTAAATTTTATGGAATCCGTGAGTGCGGCCTTCTATTACAACTATTTGGATGTTTGGAGCCCTGGTAGTGCACCCGGTTTGGGAATTGGAGTTTGAGTGCAAGGTACAGTTACTTTTATATATATATATATATATATATATATATATATATATAATAAAAGAAGTAAATAAATTGAAAAAAATTATACACCGGTTTAAATTTGTTCTAACTGTATTTTGGATATTAATATACATATATATATTTAAATCAAAATACATTTAGAATGATGTTATAAATACATTTATCTATCTATATATATATATATATATATATATATGTGTATATATATATATATAAATAACAATAATTATTCTACAAATATATTTATATCATATTTTTACATAATGAAGTAATTTTATTAATTACAATTTAAAGGGACATGTCTGACAATCCAGGCTGAAAGTCCAGAGAATAATTTGCTAGCACTATTTAACTTTCTATGACACCCTAAAACCTGTACATGGGGCGTACTGTTTTACTTGGGAGACTTCGCTGAACACCAATATTAGTGCTTCAAAACAGTAAAACATATCACAGCGATGACATTGTCAGTGAAAGTGACGTTTGTTGCATTTTTCACACACAAACGGCACTTTCACTGATGATATCATTGTTGTGATATGTTTTACTGTTTTGAAACACTAATATTTGTGTTCAGCGAAGTCTCCCGAGCATAACACTACCCCCTATGTTCAAGGGGTACAAAAAGCTAAGTACATGTTAACATTGGGTATTTCTAAACTCAGGACAAAATGTTGAAACTATTTAGCATTGGTGTTTTTTTTCATTGGTGAAATATTATTATTGTTAGTAATAAAAAATATATTTGTTGTAACAAAAGCAACAGTTATAATTAATTTAATTTATTTTTTGCTATTACAAATGAATTAAGTTAATTATATTGCATTTAGTAAATTATATAGAAAATACTCCCAATTACATTAAACAGATTTTATAAATGATGGACAAGTTTTGTAAATTAATCATTTTATCTGAAAATATTAAGAAATGCATTTCATTTTATCACTTTAGAAAATAGTTGAGTGAATTAAACATCTGGCATTTTAAAAAGAGTAAATAATGATTCTACAAAGGCACTTGGAATGAAAAATGTAATTGCACTAAGCACTTTTTAAATAATTGATATGATCGCAATGCACCGTGTAGAATGAAGTAAGTCATATGCTTTTGAATGGCATTTGTTTGTCAGCTCACTATATCATTAATCTATAAAGGGGCAAAACACTTTGTTTTCTATTGTCAATAAATAGAGCTAACAAAAATAAACTATTGTTCAATTGGTACTGTATACTTTTGTATTATTAGACAAAGTCATTTTGATCAATTGTTAATATTTTGATACATGATAAATATGCTGTACTTTCCTTTGTAATGTTACCATAAATGAGGATTTGTATGTTTGGACTTTTCATAATTCTTACATTTGTGGAATTGTAACAACTGAAATACACTGAAACCCATATACATCCAGTGCCTTGAATATGGAATATAAATGGCAGATTTATGGCGGATTGGAACTCATATGGAGAAATGCATATAAAAGTACAAGATGAATCGACAGCCCTGAAGGGAGGAGCAATTCTTTACAGAAGTGAGAGGCAGATAAAATTTTCATAATGAAAAACAGACACACTGGGCTAAATTGTCGGGAAGGATCAATACACCCACAGATCCACCATTGTCTGTTACGGATTACCCCCAACTTGAAGAGTGACTTGGGTGGCAGGGAATAGGCAATATTTTTTGTTGATAGTGTGACCTCATATTGACCCCCCTTTGCTTTTTTTCTCCACTGTTTTAATCTGGTGGCTGGCTAGAAAGCACTGGCTAGCCACCAAGTGCTTAACCGTTGTGCAAGTTATCATTCACTTTCAAAAAGAAATTGAATGATAATTTGCGAATGTGCATGCTGCACATTCATATTCAGTTTAAAATTGGTGCTTTGAATCATAAATCTGTACTGTAAGATATTTTCAACTGCTCTGGCCCCTCACCTCCTCAACGTCTACTAAACAGCGCCGGACACAGGCATGTTACCACCAGAAACATTATAAGCTACCATTGTCACTATTCCCAAACCTGATAAGCTTACCGACAATTGTAAAAACTATTGCCTGATATCGCTTCTTGTCATGCCGAACTTACCTTTCCTCAATCACTTGCTCTTCTCTCCCTCTCTCAGGATCTGTTCTTTTTTCTTCATGTCTGCTCTACTTTTCTTTAAAACATAAGACAAACTAGGGACTATTTTTCCTGAACATAGACATGCGCACCAGAGCAGGGAATCCCCACGACGGCTTGCACTTACGCCTGGTCGTAAGTGTGAGCCGTCGTAAAACAGTTAGGTCGCTAAATGAGGACAACCTGCATTGGAACAAGCATCCAGAATGATAACTAGAACAAAGCATAACTGGATAATTGATAGATGGAGGATTGTCCCGTAGGAATGATAACTTTGTGAAATCTCATAGTGCCAAAGTGGTGATTAAGACTCATTATGTTATGTTGCAAACAAAGATGTAACGCTCTCACATATACATTCTTGGCATCCAGCCATTCAAAATCCAAATCATTGATAAACTGGCAGATTTTTACTGAACATTTTATAGACTAGGAGAAGCTGTTTCTTATGCCTAAATATAAACATATGCATGAAACAAATACATTTAATATGTTGCAGTTTTAGAAATCATATAAAATCTATTAATGTGCATGAAGAAAACAACAATTACTCAATACTAAATAACAACACTAAACAAACACTAAATAAGTGTCAATGTACATACTTAAAGGGACACTATAGTCACCTGAACAACTTTAGCTTAATGAAGAAGTTTTGGTGTATAGAACATGCCCCTGCAGCCTCACTGCTCAATCCTCTGCCATTTAGGAGTTAAATCCCTTTGTTTATGAACCCTAGTCCCACCTCCTTGCATGTGACTTGCACAGCCTTCCATAAACACTTCCTTTAAAGAGAGCCCTATTTAGGCTTTCTTTATTGCAAGTTCTGTTTAATTAAGATTTTCTTATCCCCTGCTATGTTAATAGCTTGCTAGACCCTGCAAGAGCCTCCTGTATGTGATTAAAGTTCAATTTAGAGATTGAGATACAATTACATCTGTTTGAAAGTGAAACCAGTTTTTTTTTTCATGCAGGCTCTGTCAATCATAGCCAGGGGAGGTATGGCTAGGGCTGCATAAACAGAAACAAAGTGATTTAACTCCAAAATGACAGTGAATTAAGCAGTGAAATTGCAGGGGAATGATCTATACACTAAAACTGCTTTATTTAGCTAAAGTAATTTAGGTGACTATAGTGTTCCTTTAACACCAACTTGGAATCATCAATTCACAGTTGTTAAAAGTATTTTTAGACTATAATCTTGTTGATTTTTTTTATTGGATAACTAAAATAATAGATCAAGGTTCCTTTAACTTTAGAAAATGACTATCAACAAATCTGTTGGAATTCTAACTTCATATTGTACACAAAACCCCAAAAAGTTCACAGGCACGTCTATAAACAATGACGCTACTAATAAAGTGTACATTCAGCGCTAAACAATAACGTAACTTTAACAACTAGAGTACAGAATAAGGTAAATATGCAACCAGTGTAAAATGTGCACAGGGAACCAACCCCAAAATAATAGGAATATAAATGACAATACTTTAGCATTGTTCTAAAGGCGACTATTGTCATTTATACTCCTTTGTTCATTTTGGGCTTGGTTTTCTTTGTTTTGCACTGTGTGCACTTTACACTGTGTGCACTTTACACTGTTTCCTTGTTTACCTTCATATTGTGTATAACATAATTGATTACTTGAACTTACTTAAACCCAGGGTAAAGGAATACATGGATACTCACCCAGTCTTTAAACTGACTAATGCATCTTGCACCCCTTTCTGATTAAATTTCACCATGTACTGATGCATATCTGGATAGTTGTTCCTAATATTTCTCTCTGTGCTTCCATTTGGGACAGTACCAAATCGAAATGGAGGAGAGTAATCATGCGGCCTCTGAAACTTAAAATGGATATGCAAGAGATTAAATGACATATATTAGCAAATCAAACTATAATTGCTAACAAAACATCTATACATACAGTCAATGTCTTTACAGCTGTAACAGTTATTCTGAAATTTAATTTTATTTATCTCTCTCAGTAACTTCATTGACAACAATTCTAACAACGTAAATAGATCTTACAAGACATAATAAGTGTAGAGGACCAGACCCCCCCCATCCCCGCTTCATGCTTAAAAATGAAAGACCAAACACCATAATCACTGCGACCCATAGGAATTCTGCTTTGGCTTGCCCAATATGTGCAGGGACTGTGTGATCACACTCTACATAGATGACTGAATTGGTAAGTGATGCCTCTCAATATAATGTTCGAAGAAAAAGTGTGAACTCTTAATTAATCTGCAGCATCGTATAAACAAAATATATACATCTTGAACTAATATTTTGCAAATAAACCATTCTGAATATTATTTCTGCATGTATTGCTGTAAAAACTGGGGAGATTTAATAGCAATTAAAACTGACATAAGGCCTCACAACATGTGCCATGATGAGATACGCCTGTATTAATTAGTGAGAGTTTGCATCATCAGAGGGAAATTGCTAATTTGCCATGGTGAGATTTCAAATGGTGCCATTAAATGTACTAAATCCAATTGACACTAAAGAAAAGACTAATTCTATCAAACTGTGTGTTCTTTGAACTAGATCACAGAGCTTATACGTGGAGGTTAGAAAATAGAACAGAGGACAAACCCCCTCCCTCCCCCCCCAGATGTTTGTGAGGCGATTGGAGAAGAGTATCAGTTTAAGTGCATCTTTTAACTTACATTTTTGTACTTTTATTTGTATACACACTGTAGACATTTTTATTCTCTAACATTGATCTCTTATTGATTTAAGTAGTGAAGGAAAAGTCAGAGCCAAAATGTATACCGAGACATTGTGTTCCTACAGGGTAGAGGTTATGATAGCTCCCTTGACCTGAAGGAAAACATGGACAGCTATTGCCTTATTGGGAGCAAATACGAGAAGTTTGGTCTTGGGCAGGTTGAGTCTTAGGAATTGTGAAGCCATCCAGTCAGAAATGGAGGATATGCACTCCCTGACACAGTCGAGCAGACTAAGAGAAAGATCAGGTGAGGAGAGGTAGATCTAGGTATCATCCCTACACAGGTCATACTGAAAGCCAAAGGATGATATTAACTCATCAAGAAAGGCAGTGTAAATTGAGAAAAAAACAGGTCCATGTACAGAACCTTGAGGAACTCCAAACGAGAGAGGTACAGAATGGGAGGAGGAGCCAGACAAGGAGACACTGAATGAGCAGTCAGAGAGGCAGGAAGAGAACAAGGAAAAAGCAGTGTCATCAAGGCAAAGTCACAAAGGGTGAGAAGTAGGTGGTCAATAGCAGCAAAAAGATTAAGAAGAATAGCGAATAGTGACCTTTGGATTTTTCCATTACCATGTAATTGGTTACTTTGGTCAATGCATTCACTCTGGAATGTTGAGAGTGGAAGCCAAACTGAAGCAGGTCATGTAAGCATTTGGAGTTCAGATAGTTTGTAAGTTGATTATAAACAAGCCTTTCAAGAAGCATCAGGTGAAAGAGAATGCTTATTTGTATTGGTGTAATACCGTGTTTCCCCGAAATTAAGACCGGGTCTTATATTAATTTTTCCCACGAAACACGCACTAGGGCTTATTTTCGGTGGATGTCTTATTGTCGGTTGATTCCCCCAAACATAGACCAATCCAGTTCACTAGTGCAAGAAATCCCGCTGCTCCATCAGCTGATCATCTGCAATCAGCAAAGCCTGGTTTCCAAACTTTCCGGCCCCATACTGCTGCAAGAAAGTCAGTGCTCCATCAGCTGACCATCTGTAATAAGCAAAGGTTGGTTCTGGAGGACCGCACTAAGACTCTATCCTGCACACTATCATTTAATTATAACTTAACCACCCTGTAAATTTATTTTATTTTATACGTTCTTTGCGCATTGCATATTTCCTTACATTTATGTCCTGTATGTACTGCTAAAGTGTAGTTTAATTAGCCCTCTATATAATTGTTTTATTCACATATGTGCATATCTCTATTTCCCCTCTGATTTCTGTCTTCTGACCCCTCCCTTCTTTTATTGATATCAACTCAAATGTTTTTGTTTGAATAACCATCCCCTCATCTCTGTGCTTAGATGCATATTCCCCTCCCTCAGCTTTAGATAGGATTGCAGTCCTATCTGACCCTCACATACCTTTCTTCCGCAGCCTGATTTCTAAACTTTCCAGCCCCATTACTGCTGCTAGAAAGTCTGATACCCACCCACCCCAAGTTCATTATTACATTTATAAATAGTCTGTCACACCAAGATTTTAGATAAGCAGAAACAGCAGGTGTACACACTGCCTCTTATCAGTACACTCCTGCACTTTCTTAACTCCTAAAACTTCATCTTTACACTTCCTACTCCTAGTTTTGATATTTCAATTTATTTATTTACTTATTTATTTTTTCTCAAAATTGTCTTTCTCCCAGTTTAGCAATGCTCTATCTTCTCCTGCTCTTCATTTACTCCTTATCCCTCAGTATCAAAATCTCTCCCTGCAACCACTTTCCTCTTTCCCCCAATAACTTTTACATTTCCCCCTCTCTGCCACACTCCTTCCTTCTCTCAACTCATGCCCTGCACTCATTTTTCTGCTCCCTTTCTCCTACCCATTATCGATCTCATCCTAGACCCCATGCACATAAAACCCAGTCACACCTCCTGTCATTATCTCTCCTTCTTCTAGCAGCTGGTGATGTCTCTCCCAACCCAGGGCCCTTCACCCCCTCTCCACACACTAAGACAGCCAGAAACCACATAAACCTCATCACAATACCTTGCCCTTTATCCTCATTTGCCAACATTCAGTGTGCACTGTGGAACCCCCGCTTGGTCTGCAGCAATCTGAAACCAACAGCCATATACAACCTTTTCATCTCAAACTCACTCACACTACTAGCACTCACAGAGACCTGGTTTTACCCCTCTGATAGTGCTACTCCTTACCCATGCAATTATATAGCCCCACGTCCGTCCAAGGTAAAGACGACGTCTACGTGCGGGTGATATCACACAAAAGACGCACACGCACGTTTTGGGGTCAAAAACTAGTAGCCTATTGGATCTGCAAGCGGGTTATTTAAACTCACTTATTCCTTAGCTCATTGCCCTGTCATGGTTTCCCTTAGATGGTTATCCAAGAGTGTGTTCCTGATTGTGTTTTTCTGTTTTTTGAGTTTGACTTTGTTTTGACTCCTCTGATTTCTGGTACCCTTTACTTTTGGCTTTTCCTTAGCACTGTGTCTCATTCTGTGTCCCTGACCTCGGCTAGTTTTCTTACTATTCTTGGGTAAGTTAAGTCCTGCCATTCTAAGGTCCTGTAAGACGTTACCCTTAGTTATAGGCTGTGATACTATTCTGTGTGCTGGATCAATATAATCCTGACAGTAACATCCAAAAAGTGTACATCCTAAGTGTAGAGGAGGAGGCTGGACAGAAGGTGGTATAGTTGAGGGGAGAAACAAGTGAGGTGATTTCTTTTTGGTTGTTAATCATTTTGGTGATATATACCTAACTTGCATTTCTCTCTAGGATATATAGTGATTTAGCCATTTTCAACTTCTTTGCTCCAGACAAGAGGCTGTTACGGTGTTAAGTTTTAAGAGTTGGTAGCTGTTAAACAGTAGCGACAGGGTTGTCAAACAGTTGAAAACCATCGCTAAGCAAAGGTTAGCAGGTTCTATAGAGATTAATGATGGATATTACCAGCTCATTAGCATTTGGCTTTAAACAGTGGCTTTTGATAAATGACAGCTACTTGCTAATAATAGATTCATCCTTTTTAGTGAATAGTGGCTTTCCACTTGAGAAGCCACTCTTCTGCACAGGCACCCTGATTCCTCGTGGATTCCTCCTAAGATGGCCTCAATAGCTCCACAGACCATTATAGTGGGGAACTTGGAAAAAAGATTCATTGTGGCATTTGAAGCCCTTTGCAGCAATTTGTGTTGAAGAATCTCACATCGTAACCACCTACCCACCCAAATTGCAAGTGGAGTCTTGGACTGCTGCTCTCCTTCTTGGCCAGTAACCCATACGGATGTTTTCCCTATTCGCCGTCCACAAGCTGAGGAGGATGAAACCTAGAAATTATGACCCTCTCCTGTGAGTGGAAGGATCATTGGCAATAGTGATCACGGTAAGTACACCACTGCTCTTTCCTTGCAAATAAAAGAAATGTGTATACTAAAATATAAAGCAATTAAAAAGATACAGTCATACAGACATACAGTGGTCAGCTTCCTTTCATATGCACGGCTTTGTAATCAACGCATTTTGTGTATGTGGATACTTTATCAACATCTTGTTGTGGCATTGGCTAATAGAGTTTCAGACTGGCGATGATCGTTTCTCATTTACTACTGATGGGCTAATTTTTGAGTGCCTCCCTGGGGGATGTAAATCACATTTTGCTCTGTTTAAGTAATGCAAGTCATTTAATTAACTAATTCTAAGCTGTGATTTAAGCTAATTGATGTTATATCTTTATTATATTCAAAAACCTCTCACATCTGGATTTGGATCAAAAATGCAAATGTGAGGAAGGCTGAACTTGATGGACGCAAGTCTCTTTTCAGCTATGTAACTATGTACCCATGTAACATCGTTAATCTTGCTTATATGCTTATACTGTTCTGATGGTTTTTATGCAATTGTGATATTTCTTTGTGCTTAATTTCTCTTGTAATGTGAGATTATAAAAATAAACATAAAAAAATAAAAAATAAATTAAAAGAATGGCCGTATTCCACCAGGGAAGTAAATGATAGATATGTTAACAATAGGGAAGAGACAATCTAGAAAGTACGGCATGGAATTAGATTAATGAGATGAGGCTGTGTTGAAATGTTTGGCTAATAGTAAATATAGGGATTTTGTATTGTGTCCAACAAATCCATTCAATGCCTTCATGCGCATGCTGATTATCATAGTAACATAACACTTCTGCAATGTCTGTACGCTCCGTTAGATGGATAATTTTTCCATTTCTAGGATGATCCATTTATGAAAAAGTAGAAATTAGGCAATCGTTCTCACACTACATTTGTGTTCTTGTATATGCACAATGGTATTTAGGTTTTATGTAAACAGCTATACACACTCTGTGTGGGCATGTGCATGCTGTAATGCTGGTCATCTGGACAATGATGCTTATATACCTGGAAATACCAACCCTGGGATGTGATCCTCTATATCTCTTGGCATTTTGTAAGGGTATACAAACAAAGCCTTGTACCCTGTGGCTTTCCTTCAGCCTTGTATACCCTGACCTGCATGCTGCTTAGTATTGATGGATTGCCTGTTGCCTTGTAACACATGGCTTGCCTGCTTCCTTCCTGTGTCTCGATTTCCCTCTGCTTATTTGTTAAAGGCATCCTATAGTGACAGGAAAACAAACCCATTTTCCTGGATCTTTATGCTCCTGGAGTGCCCCCCTCCCTTGCGCTCCACCTCCCGCGGGACTTAAAGGATTAAAACTCCTTCAACCACTTACCTGAATCCAGCGCTGATGTCCCTTGGCGCTGGGTCAGGCTCCGCCAACGTCAGCTGGTGGGGAGACCTAAGGAGCATGCGCGGCAATGGCCGCGCACGCATTGGACCTCCCCATAGGAAAGCATTATTCAATGCTTTCCTATGGGGAAAATCTGACGCTGGAGGTCCGTGAGGATGTCCAGCGTCAGATAACAGACCAAAAGTCCGTTTGGATTCCAGAAGTCCTCTAGTGGCTGTTTGGTAGACAGCCAAAGAGGGCAGACTTAGAGCTGCAATGTAAACATTGCAGTTTTCTGGAACTGCAATGTTTAACATTGCAGGACTAAGTGCAAAAGGGTCACAGCAGCCAGACTACTTCAATTAGCTGAAGTGGTCTGGGTGCCTACAGTGTCCCTTTAGGCATTTCTATTTAATCTATATTGTGTTATTGTTACTTGCTTTTGTCTTTGAACAATTATTATATTTGTTTCACTTTATCTCACTGCGTTGTGTCCTCATTGCCTCCATATTGGGATATTTGTTTTATTGCTGAGACACTGTGCCAGCATTCCTTCTTGACCAAACCCTGACACCATTGGTAGACTGAGAGCATCAGCTAATGCTCTCAGACTTGTACCAGTGCCCAAGTGAAAGACATTTGCACACAATAGACGTGGAGATTTGTTGCAGGCTAAACTGATCAGCTGAACTTCCAAACTCCTAGCCAAAATGTACCTGAATCACGGATCAACCGAATCTCGCAATGCCGAATATGTTCGGTTCTGAGTGGTGGTTCAGAAAAAAAGTGATGATTGTTGGCTAGGGAATTTTATTTACAGATATAGTTAGAAGTGAGAAACAGAGGGAAAAAATGAGGAGCAGTAAAAGAAAAATTCTCTATATATGTATACAATATAAATGGAATAAATATATAATATAAATATAGATTTTGTTTTTTACTGTTCCTCCTATTTTTCTCTCTATTGGTTACTATTCTCACCTGTTCTGTAAAACAAATGGTGGAAAATGCTGCCATAAGTGTACTACATATTATATATAAATTATATTATATATAAAAAATTATTATTGGCCCATTTTCATGCCCTCTTTTTAGTTCCAAAATTCAGCCGAGTTCAGTTGACATTCGTCAAAATTTGTGTCTCAAAAAATGCTATTTTTTTGGAAAAAAATTGTTCAAAAGAGTCAAATTTGCACACCTTAAACAAAGTCTATAATACAATAGCAATGAAAAGAATGATAGATTTACAGGATTATTCACTAAAGTACGAATGGCCCCATACTGAAAGGAAAAAAACCATCTGGTGCTATATGGTGCTATTCAGACTGCAAAATTGCCATAGTTTACTTAATTGCAAAATCCGAACATTGTGAAATAGCATGAACATTTTCTGGATTTTGCAATTAGGGCTCAGAATGAGTTTGAATTAGGTCCAGGTTTCAGTAAGGCAAAATGCTGACAGACAGCAGAAATCCAGACCCAAATGCATCAAATTCAGGCCAAATTTAAAAATCTAAACTATTTGCCCGCTGGCTACTAGTACATATAGCTAAATAACCTTTGGAAAGTGTTAACTATGTGGCAGCTAGCCAGGGCCAGCAAGCTAGGTACCACATTAAAAAAGATAATTTGGTGGGGAATATCTACTAAATATTTAAAACTAGTGACTGCCATTGCTGCCAAGCTGTTTGGAAGGCCCTATCCCATGGGAATGGGCCCTGTAAATCAATAGAGGGGGCTTAATCTGTGGTCATATGATGGGGAATTTTACATTAAAAAAGTGGGTGATCACACCATAGGTCAGTGGTCAGGGGGACCTAGAGTCTTCCCAAGTCACCACCCATTGGCAGCAGGTGTAGGCTATTATAATAAAATCTAAGGGCCTAATCATATTCCCACTGCAAGTGTAGTAAGAGTAGTAAGACTAGTGTAAACGTGTAGGAAAGTTTGGATGTGAGTGGGTCACACTAACTCTAAAATTCTCTACCATACAAGGTATACAATATCACCTCAACCGATACAGTGATTATGATACGATGCTAAGGTAGTTTATCATTACAGGAGTGGATTACTTCATGTACCATTATTATTTCTCCTTTGACTCTACCTTCTACCAGAAAAGATGTGGGACCTCAATAAGGGCTACATTTGCATCTTACTATGCCAACCTGTTCAGCTGTTGATGAGTCCCACATCTATGCGAGTGGGAATTGTGGAGAGGGATATTATGTTTTACAAATGGCACATAAATGACTTGCTGTTCATTTGGTTAGTGGCGTGAAAAGAAAAAAAATAATTCAACATTTAAATCGAGAATAGGAATTCCGGGGTGCCCATATAGTTTTACAATTGCAGAGAAAGGAAGGTAGTTGGAACACAATGCCACATGCCAACTTATGCAGCGTACAATTGAGGTAATACCCACGGGACCGTTTTTTAAATTTTGGAGATTTTTTTTGCAGCATTTTTTGAGTTGAGGGATGGATTACTTGAATGTGGTTACTGTATGCAAGATTTAGTTAGGGTGTTTAACAGAGCCCTTCGAGAACATCCTTACTCAGCTGGGATAGCCAGGTATAGACGAGAATCTTTATCATTATCATATTCCAGAAGGTTAAACAAATGACATCCTGAGAACAAGCCACACAGAAATGAAAGGGCAGAATGTGGGAGCATATTGATCAATTACTGATACAGAAAACAATAATTTGACCACTCTAGCTAGACATTTTAGAGGATGTAACTTCTGATATAAAATATTTGCAGATACAGGCTACACAGATAACCAATAGATGAAGAGGGAAACTAAATAGATATTTTACTACAACACGTAAACTTCAATATATGAGGTTAACTTCAATATATGATGTCTCATGTTTTACGTGAATAAGTTTATTTATTATAGATATGGTTTTCCAGGGCTGATATCTTGCATTTACTATCTTACTTTTAACCTACAGAGTTTTTTGTATTGTACACATACAGCTGTGCTTATAATTATGATATTGGTTTGCAACTTATTTTTACTATGGGTCTTCTAAATGGTTAGTATAGACTTCCTTATAAGGCATATACATTCTTGAAATGCTTTGATTGTTTTAATCAATTTAATTTTATACTATTATACACTGCTCCAAAAAATAAAGGGAACACAAAAATAACACATCCTAGATCTGAATTCATTAAATATTCTTCTGAAATACTTTGTTCTTTGAATGTGCTGACAACAAAATCACACAAAAATGTAAAAATGGAAATCACATTTTTCAACCCATGGAGGTCTGGAGTTGGAGTCATACTCAAAATTAAAGTGGAAAAACACACTACAGGCTGATCCAACTTTGATGTAATGTCCTTAAAACAAGTCAAAATGAAGCTCAGTAGTGTATGTGGCCTCCACGTGCTTGTATGACCTCCTTACAACGCCTGTGCATGCTCCTGATGTGGTGGAGGATGGTCTCCTGAGGGATCTCCTCCCAGACTTGGACTAAAGCATCTGCAAACTCCTGGACAGTCTGTGGTGCAACATGACGTTGTTGGATGGAGCGAGACATGATGTCCCAGATGTGCTTAATTGGATTCAGGTCTGGGGAACGGGCGGGCCAGTCCATAGCATCAATGCCTTTGTCTTGCAGGAACTGCTGACACACTCCAGCCACATGAGGTCTAACATTGTCTTGCATTAGGAGGAACCCAGGGCCAACCGCACCAGCATATGGTCTCACAAGGGATCTGAGGATCTCATCTCGGTAGCTAATGGCAGTCAGGCTACCTCTGGCGAGCACATGGAGGGCAAAGAAATGCCACCCCACACCATTACTGACCCACTGCCAAACCGGTCATGCTGGAGGATGTTGCAGGTAGCAGAACGTTTTCCACGCCGTCCCAAGACTCTGTCACGCCTGTCACATGTGCTCAGGGTGAACCTGCTTTTATCTGTGAAGAGCACAGGGCGCCAGTGGCAAATTTGCCAATCTTGGTGTTCTCTGGCAAATGCCAAACATCCTGCACGGTGTTGGGCTGTAAGCACAACCCCCCACCTGTGGACGTCGGGCCCTCATGGAGTCTGTTTCTGACCGTTTGAGCAGACACATGCACATTTGTGGCCTGCTGGAGGTCATTTTGCAGGGCTCTGGCAGTGCTCCTCCTGTTCCTCCTTGCACAAAGGTGGAGGTAGCGGTCCGGCTGCTGGGTTGATGCCGTCCTATGACCTCCTCCACATCTCCTGATGTACTGGCCTGTCTCCTGGTAGCACCTCCATGCTCTGGACACTACGCTGACGGACACAGCAAACCTTCTTGCCACAGCTTGCATTGATGTGCCATCCTGGATGAGCTGCACTACCTGAGCCAATTGTGTGGGTTGTAGGCTCCGTCTCATGTTGCAACTAGAGTGAAAGCACCGCCAGCATTCAAAAGTGACCAAAACATCAGCCAGGAAGCATAGGAACTGAGAAGTGGTCTGTGGTCACCACCTGCAGAACCACTCCTTTATTGGGGGTGTCTTGCTAATTGCCTATAATTTCCACCTGTTGTCTATCCCATTTGCACAACAGCATGTGAAATTGATTGTCATTCAGTGTTGCTTCCTAAGTGGACAGTTTGATTTCACAGAAGTGTGATTGACTTGGAGTTACAGTGTGTTGTTTAAGTGTTCCCTTTATTTTTTTGACCAGTGTATTTTTTGTTACATATTTTCTTCTTTTGTCATATTTTCAGGTGTTGTGTTATTTTTTATTTTTTTTTAAAATTCGTATTTTATTGAGTTTTCAAAACAACCATGTGGGGGGTACAGAAAGGAAAAAAGGGGAGGGGGGTATCCACAAGCATAGATTAGATAGTTACAATGTAGTAGTTACCAATATTCAGTTACATACAGTCTGTTATAAACATTACATTTTGTGCTTTCGTTAATACATACACATGTGCATCCAGCCTGTCTTAGTCGGTCGTGCATCTTATGTCATGTCGTGTTTGAAGCTGTCCCGGTTCGTAAGGAAGCCTATGTGTGCATGGCAAGTCACCCTGGGTGCTGACTGTCAGATATGTATTTACTCCATCTTTGCCAATTATTGTGTGTGATATCTCTACGACTGGGTGTCGAAGTAATCATCAATTCATGTCGCAGATACTGTTGTGTCTTGTGGAGTAATTGCTGTGGCGTCGGCCATGTCTGTTGTTTCCAGTGGCACGCGATAAGGTTGCGCGCGGCAAGTGTTATTATAATCAGTAGTTGTTTGTCCTGTGCAGGAATTTGAGCAGGCATCAGTAAGAGCAGACTCATGTTGGGTGTTAGAGTTCCCTTCATGATTCCTAGAGAATTGCCCAGTCGTTGGACTTCAGTCCACAGTGGTAAAATATGTGGACAATCCCACCAGACATGCCTCATTGTCCCTGCCTCTTTAAAGCATCGCCAGCATGTGCTGGGTGTTGCTGGGTAAATTTTATGTAGTTTGTGAGGTGTGAGGTACCACCGATACACAAGTTTCTTATGTGCCTCTATGTGTGAGTAACAAGAAGTCACGCCTTTGAGTGCCCCAAGGGACCGTAGCCACTGCTCAGTATTGAGCTGTGGGAGTCATTCTTTATGCCATTGTATCGTAAAAGCGAAATTCGTCAGAGGGGGATGTTGGTGTTATTTTATTTTATGGGTGATTGCAATTCGTTCAATATTGGTATGTACCCAGGTTTGTCCAGTTTTTAGTGGTTTGTTAGTACTTGCCCTCATCTTCCTAATTAGTTGATGGTGGAGGTAATTTAAAAGTAGGAACTTTGCATTCAGGCTGCTTCTTGGGTCAATGTGGGTAAGCCTATGAATAAGTGCTTGAGCTGCATGAAACGCTTAACGCACGTGTTGTCCTCAGGATGATGTCATTTTGATACTATTGGGTTCGCTATTTGCAATATGCTCATTCTGAAATACTCTTTTTAACGGAAAAGACAAGATTTACCCTTGGAGTGTGTTGGTGGTCTTCACATGTTTAATGAGAACACTGACTCTGTTTATTTTGGACTAATAATTCAATGTTAGGAACTATGTCTGTGGTAGCTAATTGGAGGTAGTGCTCCAGATGGCAATCAGTAATTTTTGTCCTTAATTTTGACTTGGAAGGCTTCATTCAGGGAAAATATTTGTTCACATTGTCTCTGTTCACATCTGTCACTGAGACAGATTGAGAACATTGAAAAGAGCTCACTGCTCATTGAGTCGTCTTTTTTTTAAGGTCAGCTAGTGGATTAGGAAGAGGTGAGCATGTTGGGGTACATGCAGGACAGAGAGAGAGAGAAGAGAAAGGGTGTAGAAAGGGTGTCCTGATATTGTAGCAAATTTGCCTGCTTAAAGGAGTATCAGTTCACGAGTAACTGTGCTGGAGGAAGATGCTAACAGGGAACATTCCCTTAATTATGTATTGGATCCAGAATTAAAGGCTTGGCAAGTTGTGGTGGTAGGGAATTCTATTATTAAGAGAGTATACAGGGTAATCTACCTCTCTTGGACAGTTTGCTGTCTCCTGAATTCTTGGGTTTTCTGCTTGGGTACAATGTTTATAGCCACAATGGACTGCAACTGAGTGGAAGAGGGTCTTTTGTGCTGGGGAGACGATGGCTGAAAGCTTGGTTTAGGCTTTAAACTAGGAGTGGAAGGGGAGGGACAAAGAAGGATACATGTGGTAGATTTTTTTATTTATAGAAAAGATATAGAAGTCAGCTGAATTCCAAAAGTGTAGAGATGAGGCTAGAGGTAAAATTAGCAAACAGAATTAGAAGATACTTAGTACATGTTCTTTAAAATAAAATTAACTTAAAAATTTTGCTTGCTGACGCAAGATGATTGTGTAAGAAAATAGAGGCGTTTGAGATATTACCATAGCAGTAACAAAAAATTGGGATTACTGAGACTTAAGGTAGAATGAAACACTTGATTGGGATTTTAATTTAAATAGATGTATATTATTGAAGAAGGGTAGAAATAATACAGAAGGACAGGTTATGTCTTTATATCTAACCTGGTTTGAAGCCACAATTATTAGAAAAAAAAGGTATGTGCTTATTACACAGGAGTGCCTTATGGGTAGAACTATGTATATGAGGAAACAGGGGGCATTCATCATAAGTAGGAATATGTTACAAACCCCAAACATAAATTCTGATAAAGAAGAGAGATCAACTGCTATCTAAAATTAATGAGGCTGCACATCTATAATTTGTAAATCGTTGGAGATTTAATTTATATAGACATTGATTGGGCCTGCGGGACTTGTAGTACAGTTAAAGGTAAAAGATTTTTGTACCTGATAAATGACACTTTTATGGCTCAATTAGTAGAAACATCAACTAAAATAGATGCTTGTCTCTATCTGGTAATAACTAATAATGTTGACCTATTTTAAAACATTCAAGCTAGGAAACACTTAGGAATTAGAGACCATAATAAAACATTGTTTAAGATTAACCTAAAAACACCACATTTACATGATCTTTACTTAAAAGCTTAATTTTAAAAATAATGATTTCAGTAGGTGAAGGGCATGTTTTACAAACTTGACGGGCACAAACTATTCACTGGCAGAAGCACAGAGAATGTATAGAAAGATTCTGCTATTTGTATTTCTCAATACATACCTTTGGGAAACAAATATAAAAAAATCAATTTAAAACCAATTTGGCTTAATAAAAAGGTTGGATAAAAAATAAACAAAAAGGCAATCAAAATATGTAAATCAGAAGGGTCAGTAGCATCCTATAACAAACATAAGAATGCCAGTAGGGCTTGCAATTGGGGCAATGAGATTGGCTAAACTTTAAAATTAAAATCTCATAGCCAAATGGTGCAAGACTAACCCCAAAATGTGTTTTAAGTACAAAAATTCAAAAAAGGGAATTGGATATGGGTGTGCTTATCAAGGAGGATCAGGGAAAGGCAGCAATTCTAAATAATTAGTTTTCTTTCAAATATAGGAAAGAAGAATCTATGGCTGTAGATTTGCAATTCCTTGTTGCAAAAGAGTTACAGCAAACTGGTTAACACATGATAAAGTGCTACAGTAATTAAATAAAATTTATGTAAACAAAGCCCCAGGACCAGATGGTTTTCACCCGCAAGCACTTAGGGAGTGCTTGTGTAGAAATTTCCATACCACTGTTTTTAATCTATCAGGATTCTTTTCTTTCAGAAATTGTACCAGAGAGTTGGAGAAAAGCAGATGCAGTGCATATATTTAAAAAGTGCTCCCGAAAGTTGACCGGCAAAAGCACCAAACGCCCTGGAACTATTTGGGGCATAGGACCATGTGTGCGACCGGTCAGAACTTCAACATGGTGGCGTTTCCCCTACACTGCATGGATCTGAGCGCTATTTGGACAACTTGGGCGCTCAGATCAGGGCTATTTCGAGATGTATAATATGTGGGGTTATTGTATGTTTTTAATTATGTTTTGGGGTACTTTTAAGTTTTTATGTTTTGTGTTGGGCCGAGTTTGGCTCATTAAAATCAGTTGTACTCCCAGAATTATGTGTTGTCTAGTTACTGGGAGGGGAAAGGGCTAATCACTGCTCAGCACCTTGTTCCAACTCATGAAGAATTCGGCGGGGAAAGTCCTTGTAAGGACTGGAGCTCCCAGGACTGTGTGTCGTCAGTCCCTGGGAGAAAATAGAGCTAGTCCCCTATCCTGTTCCAGGATGGAGAGGCTCCAGAAGGACCCCAGTGAAGCCACGGAGACTGGGGCAGAAACGCAGAGGTTTTCCCAGGTCCCAGCTAGGAAGCAATCCTTGGCAGAGGTACCCAGCCGGGGTACAGGGAGTTCTGCTACATGAGGGATTCAGAATATTCTCTGTAAGAGAAAACACTTGCTCATTTTGGATGGTGTTCGATGGAAATGACAATATCTGGTGGGCAACCCTACAGTGAACAGGCCACATCTGTTTGCAATATCTCAGAAGGTGTTCATCAAGAGGCAAAGCACATTCACATAGGTCACCTCTATCTATTTCAGAGGCATTAATATTCTCTATTTGCCTGCTAGGGACTCATTTTCTTCTCCAAAACTGCCAACAGCCTCAGCTCAAATCACTGCTGCTCCACTCTTTTGTCTTTTAATTATGCTGCAACCACTGCTGTGAATAGTAGATCAACCAGCATACCTCTCTTTTGCTATAAATCACAGACTGTGTTACTAAGTCTGTGCCTCCAGCATGTAGCAATTTGTTCGCCCAGATGAGCAATGAGTAAATCTTTCAGCTTCCTGACCACTGCTGCATCAGTATGGAGTTTGCGGCTAGAAACTATTTCCCTGGTTTCCAGGAAGGCATCCACCTAGTTTACACTGTGCGTGAATAAGGGTATGACCTGTCGCAAACTGGAAGCAACACACCCCATGGGGAGGCAGTGCCAAACTTTTTTCTCTTGCTCCTGCCTTAAGAGTTGGCTAGCCTTCACCTTCCAGCATACAAGATATCTGCTAAAGTGTGCCCTGTATCCATCACTTCAGCATATAGTAAGAGGTCAATAGCCCTGCTGCCTTACAGGATCACTCCCAGCCTGACATGCTGCTAAGGTTAGACCTCCTCCACTGCCACCACTATATCCAGGCACTGTGGGCTGCCACCAGTGTGCCATTAAGGAGAGGAAGGTATGCTAGCAAATAAGAGAACTCCATAGATCTGTGGTGAAGTGTACCCACTGCCTTACAGCCTAAGCCAACTGCTTCTTTAATAGCAGCACACAAGAACAGTACAGCGATTGAACTATCTTCCTGCTTAGTGAAGTGAATCACGAGGGAAGTACAGATTGTAAAGTAAGGGTCCGTATCAGTTGCTTACTCTTCTTCTGTTATGGAAAATGAATCCCGCCCTGCAGTGACAAGCTATGCAATCAGGCAGGTGATTTTGTCAGCCTGTTGTTTTGACATGGTCCTGGAATAAAATCCAAGAACATGTACAAGAGTGGGGTGACAGACAAGTCTCTAGGACTGGGAGGCTATCTGTCCCTGACACTTAGTGGGATTCAGGTCAACATTTAACCTGCTATTTTATATAGAAAAAAAAGTGTGCTGTGCCTTTAAATACTTATAAATATATATTTATTTATATTTTAATTTATATAAATAAATATTTTAAGTATTTAAAGGCACAGCACACTGTTTTTCCATATAAAATTGCATCGTGTTTTTTGAGCTGTTTTCACCCGTATTAGCGCTGCTTACCTTTTGAATACTTTGAATGGGTTTAGAATAAGTTTCTTTCACTTTTATAAGTGTGTTTACAGCACCTTTTTAACTTGATTTTTTTTGTATTTTGTATTCAACCTGCTATGCCTAAGGGTGTTAGTGAAGAAGGTCCCAATGGTGGTAGTTAGTTATGCAGAATCAGAAACAGCACCAGTGGACCTGCTGCCTGCCAAAGTACATTCTCTTTTTAATTCTTCCCTCAGTAATACAGATTTTTGGTGTCTATGCAGATGTTGGTTCATATTGACAGTAGTGAGATGACCCATCACTTTCCCCCTACTCACTTTCTTGCTGCATAACAACATTATGCCAAACTTTGCCTCAACCCTTCAACCTGTGGCTAATGAAGATGTAGGTAGATTTGCATTGGTGGCAGTGGAAGCTGTCCCAACACTTGCCTCTAATCTAGTAATTCGTTAACTAATGGTAATGGAAAGAGAGGTGGAGGTGTTAACAATCATCTCACTTGGTGTGCAACTTCTGGCACTTGCAGGAGATTGTGCTCCAACTATTTCCATTAAAGGACCACTCTAGGCACCCAGACCACTTCAGCTTTATGAAGTGGTCTGGGTGCCAGGTCCCTCTAGGATTAACCCTTTTTTTATAAACATAGCAGTTTCAGAGAAACTGCTATGTTTATACTGAGGGTTAATCCAGCCTCCAGAGCCTCTAGTGGCTGTCTCATTGACAGCCGCTAGAGGCTTGCTGCTCACGTCACAGTGAGGCATCCGTCCATAGGAAGGTATGGCAAACCCCATGCGACCAGCTGGTCGGCAGCGGCTCCAGCGGCGCATGCGCGTCATTCAGCCGATGACGTCCGCGAGCAGGGGAGGGAGAGGAGGAGTACAGCTCCCGCCCGGCTGGAGAAAGGTAAGTGTTTAACCCCTTCCTCTCTCCAGAGCCCGGCGGGAGGGGGACCCTGAGGGTGGGGGCACCCTCAGGGCACTATAGTGCCAGGAAAACGAGTATGTTTTCCTGGCACTATAGTGGTCCTTTAAGAGAGTTGATTGTACTTCAGATAGAAATGAAAGTTGTGCCTATATCTCACTCAGAGTTGTATCTAGTGCCCCTGGCAGTCTAACCTCAAATTAGAAAAAAAATGACCCAGACTATATTCTACAAAAACACAGCAAGTGTAAAACACACAGTATTGCTGATGGTCTTTCCCCCTCAGTAAACGCAATCAAAGTATCTGGAAAAATTCTGCTTTGAGGTATAGCTTGCTTGTATGCGCATCCTTTCCCCCCTATATTGGTCAATTGTCACTTGGTGTTTAAATAAAATCAACATTTATTGGTTGTCTCCTAAGCATCAATTATCTTGTGTTCTACTTTTTGTTTTGATAGAAGTAACAGTCCAAATAACTGATCAGAAGTCTTGTCCATCATGGCAAACTAAGCAGTTTATTTACCAACTACTACGAAAAAAGGATAATTGTATCTTCTTCATTCCACCCGCTTTTTTCTGGTGTCAGGAATGTCACAGTGAATCACAAATTAATATGAGTATGTTTGGGATTGCGTGAGTCAGTTTCTCCAACATTGTGTACTCAGAAATCAGAATTTCAACCGAGCATTAATGTTAACAATCAACCACAACCAGACAAATCGATCGTTTGGGATTTACCTGTGGAGTCTTCCTTATTGAATCAATATTGCATTTTTTATTGACAAGCTTGCTTTAAAACACATGTAATAAATCAAAGATGCTACAGAATAGACATTATTAAATCTAATTCTAGAACTGTATATTCTGTACTATGCAAGTAGTGGAAAGCGATAACGTGATGCGAATCTAGACAGAAATATCCCTGCACGTGTTTGACTATTTCATTTGCTACAAAATATTGCAAGATTCCTGACTGGATATTTGAGTGAAAATACATGAATTTATATTATTTTTAATAGCAACAACAGACATATTCCACAACACTTTAAAATCAGAGAAAGGCCCTGCTCAGAATAATTTTTCAGACTTTAAACCCAGTTTCCCAGTTGTAAAACAGTAATGTTACCACTGCTCTAACCAGCCAATACTATACTGTATACATCAAGATGGATGGTGTTTAGGACATGACGTGCTAACCTTATCTGGATTCTCTTTTCTTTAATTTTCTCAACAGTTCTCAGGTTCAAAGTTGCATCTAATCAGGGGCGGGGCCTGACACACAAGGAGACGGGACTCGTCCCAGCATATCTCCGGCTCTCCTAACACTAAACTACTGCTAAAATTGATTTTCTAAGACGCAGAAGCCCCTCTGACACAGCTGCGGACCGACACTATACTAGCCTGAACCGATTATACGTGTGGCGTGTTCCAGTCCGATGGGCTTTCACCAGGGTTTCGTCTCACGGCATAGTGCACCAGACGACAGGGAGAGGCGGCCGATCACTGCTCATTACAGCCTCTCTGCAGCTACATTACGCACACTCCTCTTCCCCCCAGGACCGGTGGGGGATATCCGGGCCCCACAAGAACAAGTGACTATTCCTTAAAGACAAAGAAAATTGCAATCTGCCTGACAAGCCAGGGCCTCACGGCATTTCCAAAATGGCCGCCACACCGACCAAATACCCAGTGTCCCATTGGGAAGAAAAGTTTAATGTGGCTTTTGATACCATATGGGCATCCTTTTGGTCCTGGAT
>OW240918.1:106585000-106667881 GCA_933207985.1 Pelobates cultripes | reverse complement strand
CTGCAAGAGCACAGCGCAGACCGCTCAATGAGGTGAAGAAGAATCCTAGAGTGTCAGCTAAAGACTTGCAAAAGTCACTGGCAAATGCTAACATCCCTGTTAGCGAATCTACAATACATAAAACACTAAACAAGAATGGATTTCATGGGAGGATACCACAGAGGAAGTCACTGCTGTCCAACAAAACATTGCTGCACGTTTACAGTTTGCACAAGAGCACCTGGATGTTCCACAGCAGTACTGGCAAAATATTCTGTGGACAGATGAAACCAAAGTTGAGTTGTTTGGAAGAAACACACAACACTATGCGTGGCGAAAAAAAGGCACAGCACACCAACATCAAAACCTCATCCCAACTGTGAAGTATGGTGGTGGGGGCATCAAGGTTTGGGGCTGCTTTGCTGCGTCAGGGCCTGGACAGATTGCTATCATCGAAGGAAAAATTAATTCCCAAGTTTATCAAGACATTTTGCAGGAGAACTTAAGGCCATCTGTCTACCATCTGAAGCTCAACAGAAGATGGGTGTTGCAACAGGACAATGACTCAATGCATAGAAGTAAATCAATAACAGGATGGCTTAAACAGAAGAAAATACGCCTTCTGAAGTGGCCCAGTCAGAGTCCTGACCTCAGCCCGATTGAGATGCTGTGGCATGACCTCAAGAAAGCGATTCACACCAGACATCCCAAGAATATTGCTGAACTGAAACAGTTCTGTAAAGAGGACTGGTCAAGAATTACTCCTGACCGTTGTGCACGTCTGATCTGCAACTACAGGAAACGTTTTGTTGAAGTTATTGCTGCCAATAGGTTCAACCAGTTATTAAATCCAAGGGTTCACATACTTTTTCCACCTGCACTGTGAATGTTTACATCATAGGCGTGCGCACGGGGTGTGCCGGGTGTGCCGGGTGTGCCTGGGCACACCCTAATCCCCGCGGCACGCCTATGCATATTGAGACCGGCAGGGGAGATCTCAGGATCTCCCCTGTCAGCTCATGCAGAGCCGGCGCTATACGAGCACCGGCTCTGCTCTCAGCCTCCCTCCCCACTGACCCGCATGCAGGGAGGGAGGCAGGAGAGGACCCGGCGGAGCTATTGCCGGCAGCTCCGCTGGGTTCCTCTCGCGAGATATGAGCGTTGCCACGGCAACGCTCAAATCTCGCGAGAGTGAACTCTAGCCCCACAGGGGGCTAGAGTTCACTCTCCACTGGACCACCAGGAAAAGCAGCAGCACGATCCCCCCTCCCTACAAAAGGTAAGAAGGGAGGGGGGATAGCAAGTTATGTACTCCCACCTTCACCCCCCACAATCACCCACCCACATACAGCAAACACACATACAGCACACACAGACATACAACACCCACACACATACAGCACACACACATACAGCACACACAGACATACACAGCACCCACACACATACATTCAGCACCCACATACATTCAGCAGCCACAGACACATACAGCACCCACAGACACATACAGCACCCACACACATACAGCACCCATACACAGCACCCACAGACATACACAGCACCCACCCACAGACATACACAGCACCCACATACATTCAGCACCCACATACATTCAGCACCCACAGACATACAGCACCCATACACAGCACCCACAGACATACACAGCACCCACACACATACAGCACCCACACACATACAGCACCCACAGCACCCACATACAGCACCCACAGACATACACACAGCACCCACACGCATACAGCACCCACACTGATACAGCACCCACACACACATACAGCACCCACAGACATACACAGCACCCACAGACATACACAGCACCCACAGACATACACAGCACCCACACATACATTCAGTAACTCCACACACATACAGCAACCATACACAGCATCCACAGACATACACAGCACCTACAGACATACACAGCACCCACACATACAGCACCCACAGACATACACAGCACCCACACACATACAGCACCCACACACATACAGCAGCACCCACAGACATACACACAGCACCCACAGACATACAGCACCCACATACATTCAGCACCCACAGACATACACAGCACCCACACACACATACAGCACCCATACACAGCACCCACAGACATACACAGCACCCACAGACACAGCACCCACACACATACAGCACCCACAGACATACACAGCACCCACACACATACAGCACCCACACACACATACAGCACCCTCACAAACACACACAGCACCCTCACACACAGCACACAAACAGCACCCTCACACACACACAGCACACTAACAGTACCCTCACACACAAACACAAACAGGACCCTAACAAACACACACACAGCACACTACCAGTACCCTCACACACAAACAGCACCCTCACACACAGTACATTAACAGCATCCTCACAAGCATGCACACACAAACACCCTCACCCACATAGCACACTACCAGCACCGTCACACACACATCACACTAACAGCACCCTCACACTGCACACACACACAGCAGTATTTGTATGTGTATATATATGCGGCGTGTGCTTGTGCTTTAGGGTGCACACCCTAATGCAATAGGCTGCGCACACCTATGGTTTACATGGTGTGTTCAATAAAAACATGGCAACATTTCATTCTTTGTGTGTTATTAGTTTAAGCAGACTGTGATTGTCTATTGTTGTGACTTAGATGATGATCAGATCACATTTTACACCAATTTGTGCAGAAATCCATATCATTCCAAAGGGTTCACATACTTTTTCTTGCAACTGTAAATCTAAGGGAGGGCAGTGTATGTCCAGCCTCCCAAAAATGCCTTGCCAAAGGGGTATTTGCTGTATTATTCTGAATAGCCAAACGTATAGCGGACCGATGTCCCCTCATCCTCTCTCTCAAATCATTTGAGGTTTTTCCCACATAGACTAAACCACATGGGCACACAATCTGATATACCACATGAGTTGTTATACAAGTAATTCTGTATCTAATTTTGTACTTCTTTCCAGTTCTTGGGTGTGAGAACTCTTTGCCTGGGGTCATAGAATTGCACGCAGTGCATTTGAGACATCTGAAGCAACCAAGGTTGGTATTACCATCAGAGCGGCTGGAAGAGATCCTGATCGCTTAAAGCCGTCTAATTTGCAACGGATGTATCAGGTACGTCCGCGGTCCTTAAGGGACGGGGTTAAACATTATCTCAACAACAGTTGACACTCCAAGAGAAGTGACACATGCCCATATAATCACATTACCAAAACCAGAAAAAAAATCCTCATCTCCAAATTGAATGCAACAATTCTAGCTAACAGGTTGGGGCCTCTCCTCCCGACGCTGCTAAACCGTGACCAAGCTGGCTTTGTGTCTTGACATCAAGCCTCAGACAACACCAGTAAAGTTATAAATCTCATTCACCATGCTCACGCCTCCAAACCCCCAAGCCTGCTACTCTCTCTAGGCACTGAAAAAGTATTTGATGGCATCCACTGGTCCTACATCTTTAATATGTTTACTAGATTTGGTCTCCCATCCTCATTCGTTTCGGTCATTTATTCTCTATATAATAACTCATCTGCTTCTGTTATATACTCCGGATTCCTTTCCAAGACCTTCCCCAAATTGAACAGGAAAAGGCAGAGCTGCTCTCTATTTCCCCTTCTATATAACACAACATTAGAACATTAGCCACATCTATAAGGGACAACCCAAACATTCATGGTGACCCCATCTCTCAATGTCAAACATACAAACCATGGATGTTTGAGGATGACATAATGTTGGTCTTAACTGAACCTCTTATATCCCTGACCACCCTAAACAATACATTGTGAACCTTTGGAGAAGTGTTGTATCACAAAATCAATTTCGCCAAGTAACAAGCTCTTCCACTAGAGCTGCCTGATTATATGATACAACTATAGAATAGAAGCTAGTTTGATCAGGATACTCATCAACCACTTGTTCCTGTAATAGTTTTTAATTGTATAATTTATGGTTAAATTTACCCCTTTATCATATTGTAAAGTGCTGCAGATTAAATTGGCAAGAATTACTATACAAATGGCGCAAGGATTATGTATTCTACTTACAAGTAAAGTTGCTCAAAAACCTATCCACTATCACTTCCATTAATACTGAGGTAAAGTGGAAACAAATCAAAGAGGATCTCTTCCTGGAGCTGTCCTGGATGGGCATATTTGCTTTGATCAAAATGAACATCCTACCGAAGTTCTATACATACTATGCACTATTCCCCGATGAATGTCTAGCAGCATCCAATCAGCCTTGGAGAAACTTGTTGCAGCTAAAAAAACCTAGACAGCTCTCCAGGCATACATTATACCATAACAGAAAAGATGGGGGCTTTGGATTGTCATGCATGACACCATACCAAAGGGGGGCAGTGTTGGCTCAACCTGTCTCATTCTTCATGATAACTCCCTTGAGGGTTCAATTTTTACTCAAAACACCACTAGCTGAGAGACCCACGGGTCACACTTATTACCAACCACTGGAGAGTCCCTCTGGTTATGGGATGGGACACTGAAAGCCCACTCTTTCACAACAAACCCCTCTGATAACAGTCCCTTAGAATATCTGTAAAGGCGCATAACCTCCTTATTTTTTCAGTCAGGGAGCGAGTAAGGCCTGCTAATTGTAGAAGACATTAACAGAAAAGGCACACTGCTTTTATTCTCAGAAATACACTCAAAAGGTAACCTTTCTCACCAATATATTTTTTAAAATATTTACATATCTACCACTTCTTTGCACATTAAAAGTCAGCTTCTCCACACTTGCTTCTAAGCATGTCTGAACTAAAAGGATCCTGTTGACATTTATTAATCAGTAATTATTTAGAGTTCTGTCACATGACATTAGGGTTTATTCTGTTTTATGAGCACACTTTTCTATTATTGGTTCTTGGATTCATCAATCATATATTTCTTTGGCCAGCTGAATAATTAGTTATTTTAACGAACTGTATTATTATTATTATTTATAAAGTGCCAGCAAGTTCCGTAGTGCTGTATAATGGGTGGACTGACAGACACGTATTTGTAACCAGACAAGTTGGACTCACAGGAACAGAGGGATTGAGGGCCCTGCTCAATGAGCTTACATGCTAGAGGGAGTGGGGTATAGTGACATGAAAGGTAAGGGTAGGGTAGAAAAGTAGGTTGCTAGGATAGTTTGATGACAGTTTCAATGGCAGTTTCAGGAGAGGAATCAGGGTGCGGGGATGGAAAGCTGTTCACAGTTCAATTGATATGCTTTCCTAAAGAAATACGTTTTCAAAGATTTTTTGAAGGAGTGGAGATTGGGTGAAATTCAAACAGAGAGGGGAAGGGTGTTCCATAGGAACGGTGCAGCCCTAGAGAAGTCTTTAAGGTGAGCATCATATATTGAATCATCTATTGAATGCTTCTATTGAGACAGAGGATTCTGTTGCACTACTGAAGAATGTCTAACTGCTGACGAAACATACATTTTAAACAACATTTTTTTAATTATGCACTTGAGTGCTCAGAACAAAATATTTAAAATATTTCTAAATAGTGATGTCCCGAACGGTTCGCCGAACTGTTCGCCACGGACTCCAGTCAGCAGACACATTCCAGCCAATCAGCAGCAGACCCTCCCTCCCACCTCCTGGACAGCATCCATTTTGAAGCTGCATTCTTAGTGAGCTGTCCAGGAGGTGGGAGGGTAGGGGAGGGAGGGTCTGCTGCTGATTGGCTGGAATGTGTCTGCTAACTGGAGTCCGTGGTGAACTGTTCGCAGCGAACCGTGGCGAACCGTTCGGGACATCACTATTTCTAAACCAATATCTAGCTAATGTTTATTCGCAGTTAGGTGCACGGAGAGCTAAATATGTTAGGCAAATGTACCCATTATGTAATAACTTACCTTGTGCTTATTTAATTTTATGTTTTGATTGTATCCTTTGAGTTCGATTTATTAATTCTGACAAACTCAGATTCATGACAAAAAATTTTTTTCTAACTGAGTAACTCTGCAGAAATATTAATTAGTACCCCATAGAAACCACACCATTTAATATTCACACTAAATGGTATTGCAGTTTCAAGGATTTCAAAAATGTATTTTTTTCTTGCAGAAATACTATGCCTAGTGAGGCTTACTGGGCAAGCACTTAGAGTCAGGAGCAGTGGAATGTCTAAATATACGTAAGCATAATACTAAAGGGTGTAATATATTATTAATAGTGTCAAAATATCCATGGAGACAAGATTAATGGTTTCTGAAGTAGTTCAGTCAACACAATTTTTATCCTAGAGAGAATTAAACTACTTTTTCATACTACTACATGTGGATCCCAAAATGAATGTTATCTGCATACCAACTACAAATGGAGACAGTCTTGGCTACACATCTGGTATTTTAAATATTTTCATATTGTTCCTAAAACCGTAGATTAGTGTTATCAGCATTATTTGCATGTGATACACATACACAAACAAACACACACACACACACACACAGACTCTTTCTCTCACTTACACTCTCCCTAACAGGGTTATTCACTAAAGTCCGAATGGCCCAATACTGAATTGTGTAAAAATGACATTTAAGATGGCAAAATTTAGATATTGTTCATACTATTAACCAATGTCTAGATTTTTAAATTCAGGCCTTGGTCTTTCTATCATTTGGATAAAACACTCCTGGATGACTGAGATCCGGGCACGAATGCTTCAAACACTGACCTGGATGCTTTAAATTCACACCTGGATTTAGAAAACGAAAATACTAACTATTTTTCAGCTGGCTGCATAGTTAAAAAACACTGGGCGGCGTGATAGTTAACTATATGACCCACCACACCTCTTGAAATTTTGGCTCTCAGAGCACTCTGATTGGATTACAAGTCAGCCAATCAGAGTGTTCTTACTTATATTGCATAGTGTGGGAAACTTTCCCATCCAATTTAATAGCTGACATAACAATGGAAAGCCTTTATAAGGGAGTTTACTGGCTATTAGAGCACATTCTGTGAAGAGTCTTCATGGGGCATAGATGGATTTATTTAACTGCATTGTGGGTTTTTTTTTCATTTATTTTTTGTCTGTAAGTATATATATATTTTTTAAAAGGCATTAGTTTCAATACCCCTCCCTCCCTACACTCCCCCCCTCACCTTAAGGCATGTCAACCACTATTTGGGGTGTTGAAAATGGCATGTCCATACCCTCACTGTATAATTATTTAGAGCCCCATCCGCAGTCTGTGGACCTCACACTAGGACCTCACAAAATATAAATAGGGCCCCCACCCATCACCAATGGGCACATGCTCCCAATACACTGCAGGTCTCAGCTCAGATAGCGTGCTTTTGGCTCTCTACTTACTAATACTGGAGGATTGGTTCAAGTAGTTTGTCTACTTACAATGGGTGGTGCTAGGGCACTACTCACCCTATAACCATTACAGCACACTGTAGAGGTTACGGTGCTTGGAGTGTACTTGGACAGTGCCATTTGGACAGTGCCAGCAGGAGAAATTGCCCCGTTGCCCCCCCCCCGGATTCGCCACTGGTCCCCACCCGCCACTCATGGGTGGGGACCAGGGGGGACATTAGGCCCCCCGTTTATATGAATAGCCCTCACCCACTGGTCATGGGTGTGGGGAGGCACTATGCCCCCCCATTTTAGTTATTTGTGTTCCCCACCATGCGAGTAGGGGCATGCGGGAAGATTTAACCTCCCTTCTATCAATATGGGGGTTGTAGTGACCCCCATACTGATTTATATTTAGTTTGAAATGACAGCGAGCAGCCACTAGGCGACATGCCCCTAGGCATGCAGGAGGATGCAGGAGGTTTAGACCTCCCTTAGGTATGCAGGAGGATCAGACCTCCCTTTTATTGATATGAGGGTCAAAGTAACCACCATAGGTTTTAATGAGGGGGTAGGAATTAATATTATAAAGAGGGAGCTGGTAGCGCTGCCGGCTCCCTCCTTGTTTTTTCCCCCGCCCGTGCATGCGCAGTGTCATTTCTCCGTGCTGTGGGGTTAATAAGGGGGAGTGCCCCTTAATTTCCACATGTGTGGGATTTGTATTGCCACTACTGACTCACAGAGCTAGCTCACGGAGTTTGCTTTAAAGTAGGCTATTTCAAGTAGTCTTTTTTTAAGTAGGAGTTGAAACAACAGGAGTTTTTAAACCAAGACGGTAAATATTGTTTTGCTCACTTGTGTTTTTGGTAACTGGGGATGAGTGCTAGCAAGATTGCGAGTTTTACTCAGTGCACATCCTGCTGCATGTATGCATGCCTGGATAAATCTGTCCAGGGTCCATACCACTGTGGTGGATGTGAGCGAGTGGCTTTTCTGGAAGCTCAGATTGGAGATCTGGAGAGGCAAATTGCAACACTGAGGGAAATTGACAATCTTGAGGAGTCTGCTGCTCACCGTGCAGAGTTTAGTGGGTGCAGGTAGTGGAGTGTGAGGAGACGAGACAGTTGGTGGGCAGGCACATAGCTGGGTAACAGGGGGAGGGAAGAGGAAAGGTTTAGTTAGTCCTGATATTGTCCAGCCTAACAGATTTGCCTGTTTGAGTGAAGATGTTGGGAGCCTCAGCTCAGGAGTAGCTGTACTGCAGGAAGCTGTTCCTGCTAACAGCCGTGGAAACAGCCCCTCTAGTACGGGTGGGGTTGAGAGGGTAAGGAAGGCTAGACAGGTTGTGGTGGTAGGGGACTCTATTATTAAGAGAGTAGATAGGGTAATCTGCCACTCTGATCGTCTCAACCGGAGAGTTTGCTGTCTCCCGGGTGCTCGGGTTTGGCATGTTGCTGACAGAGTGGAGTGATTAATTGGACGGGCTGGGGATGATCCAGCTGTCATGGTCCATATCGGTACCAATGACAAAGCTAAAGGAAAATGGAAAGTCCTAAAGAATGAGTTCAGGGAACTAGGAAATAAGCTAAAGAAAAGGACCTCCAAGGTAGCAGAAAGGAAGTGGGAGATTAGAGGGGTTAATGTGGGCTGAAGAGGGGCTGAAGTCTTGGTGCAGGAAAGAGGGTTTTGGGTTTTTAGAGCACTGTGCCGATTTTGCGATTGGGTACAACCTGTATAGTCGTGATGGATTGCACCTAAACGCAAGAAGGTCTGCTTTGCTGGGTGATAGAATGGCTAGAAGGTTGAAGGATATTTTAAACTAGTAGTAGGGGGGAGGGTCAAAGAAATCTAGAAAATGGAGATAGGATAGCTCAGTATAAGGGGGATGGAGATAAAACAAATATTAGAAAGGTACATTTATCAGTAAGTACCACTGGGTGATAAATATAAAAGAAACAAATTGAAACCAATGTGACTTAGTAGAGAAGTAAAACAAGAGATTAAAAATAAGAAAAGGGCAGTTCAATCAGACAAGTCAGAGGCATCCTATATAAGATATCAGGAAGCCAATATTATATTATGGAATATAATATTAATGACTTAAATTTAGGTAATTGGATCAAATCTGGTTCAACTAAAATAGATGATTCATTAGAATTTAATAAAATAAGGTCTTTCTCATATCTTCAGTTAAGTCTTGACCTTAATTCAAGAGAGCTATTCACATACCTAAGAATCAAAAATTATTAGGACAACCATCTGCTTTATGACAACACTAGGATAAATAAAAAACTAAATGATCTATTTAAAAATAATACCAATCGTAAATCGATATCTAGTTGGTATGAATTATTGAGAGAGGAAGAAAAAGAGTTTAAACCAAAAGCCTGTAAAAACTGGGAAAAGAAAGTGGGTCTCCAATTGAGTTAGAGCAGTGATATAGATCAATTCAAGAAGTTAAAAAATCGTTGCATTGTTTAAATATTATAGAGCTCCATTATAAAATTCTTCATCAATGGCATAGGGTACCAAAAATTCTAAATAGAATCAACCCTGATAATTCCAAACTTTGCTGGAGGTGTACTAGTGCTGAATGTAGCTCTAAACATATCTGGTGGGGATGTAAGCTTTTAAGACCTATATGGAATAAAGCATTTAGAGTTATATCAGATTTAGTGGGAGAAGATTTGGACGATAACTTAACGGTTGCTCTTTTTCATTTTTATTTAAAAAGATTCTCATCTCAAAATAGATGTCTAATAATCCAACTTATGATGGCCATAAAAATAGAAATATCAAGATATTGGCTACAGAAAAAGACTCCATCTTGGACCCAAGTGCTAACTCAGCTTAAATACCAACACGATATGGACAGGGGAATATCTTTTCAATATGATAACCATTTAAAATTTGATGAGAAATGGTTACCTTGGCTAGATAATCTGATATAACTACATACCTTGTTGCGTTCTCTGTTATGAATATCCTTATATATAAAGATCACTCTAGTTCTTCCCTATGGTACTATATTCAGGAAAGTTATGAAATAACCTAATTATTATGGCTTAGGCCCGCCTAATCCGCTCAGCCCTTTTAAATTGTGATATTTGTGTTTCTGTGTGTGAAGTTTACTCAACAGTTCATATATTCTTCTACTGTAAATCAAAGTCTATATGTCTAATCCTGAACTGTTTTTGTGATGTTTTTGTGATGTTACATATGTGAAATTTGAAAAAAAGAACAATAATAAAAAAAAAGAATGCAAAACCAACTCCCAAAATTTTTTTCAAGTACATCAATGCTAAAAAAACAAAAAATGAAAGAGTAGGTACACTGGAAACAAAGATGGGTTTGTTAACTAATTTAAAATTTTAAATAATTTTTCTTCAGTATATATTAATGAAGATCCTATGGCAAGAGATATGCAAAAAACTTGTAGATAACTTGTGACTACATGACTCGAGACAAGACTCTAGACAGTTAAAGAAAATTAATGTAACAAAAACTCTGGGGCCTAACGGTATTCACCCATGAGTACTTAAGTAGGGGAAATAAGTAAACCTCTGTATTTAATTTTTCAAGATTCTTTTGTTTCAGGTATTGTACCGGATGATTGGAGGAAGGCAGATGTCGTTCCTATATTTAAAAAGGTTCAAAATCCTTGCCTGGAAATTATAGACCTGTGAGCTTAATTTCTGTGACTGGGAAAATATTTGAAGGACTATTAAGGGATAATATTCAGGAATTCAGTGGGAAGAACTTTGATATTAGCAATAATCAGAATGGTTTTATGAAACATAAGTCATGTCAAACTAACCTAATTGCATTCTACGAAGAAGTAAGTAGAAGTATAGATCAGGGTGTTCCAGTGGATGTGATCTACTAGGATTTTGTCAAGGCATTTGATACGGTTCCTCACAATAGGTTAGTCTTCAAACTAAAAGAAATTGGTCTAGGTGAATATTCTTGTTCTTGGGTAGAACATTGGTTTAAGGATAGAGTACAACGTGTTGTTATTAATGGTAAATTTTCAGGCTGGACAAAAGTGGTAAGTGGTTCCCTCAGGATTCTGTCTTGGTACCGCTTCTATTTAACATATTTATAAATGATTTTGAAGGCATTGAAAGACTTGTTTCAGTGTTTGCAGATGAGACAAAACTTTGTAAAGTAATATAAAAATATGTTGCTTTGCTGCAGAGGGATTTGGATATATTGGGGAACTGGGCATTAAAAGGGCAGATGAAATGTAACGTAGAGAAATGCAAAGTTATGCACTTCAGGGTCAAGAATGCACAAGCAACTTACACCCTAAATGGTAGTGAATTAGGGATAACCACACACGAGAAGGATTTGGGAATTGTTATAGACAACAAATTAGGCAGCAATATGCAATGTCTATCTGCAGTTGCTAAGGCCAGTAAGGTTTTGTTATGTATAAATAGGGCATAAATTCTCAGGATGAAAATATAATTTTGGCTGGTAAGACCACACCTTGAATATGCTGTGAAATTTTGGGCACTTGCTCTAAGAAGGATATCATGACACTAGAAAAAGTGCAGAGACGAGCTACAAAAAAGGAATGGAGCATTTTAGTTACGAAGAAAGGTTAAAAAATGTAAATCTCTTTAGTTTGGAAAAACGGCACCTCAGAGAGGATATGATAACATTATGCAAATATATGCAGGGCCAGTACAAACCATTATCTGGAAATCTATTTATAAACAGAGCTTTACATAGGACACAAGGTCACGCATTTTGGTGGGAAGAAATGAGATTTCATCTAAGGCAAAGAAAAGGTTATTTTAAAGTAAGAGCAATAAGGATATGGAATTCACTGACTGAAGAGGTGGTTTGATCAGAGTCCATACAGATGTTTAAAATGCAATTGGATCGACGAATCAGGGAGTGAGCGAGACGGTGATTAAATCCTAGTCAGACAAGCAGAGGCAACAGAGCTGCGACAAAGAGGCATAATGGATCACAGGACACTGTGACCCAGCTAACCAAACACTGACGCACCAGGCCTGGGAAGGGCGGTCACCTAACGCACCTCAAAGGCCCAGACTAGGTGAGTGAAAAACTCTGCTGTACCGGATCCCCATAAAATACGACGTATAACGCGCACAAACAGAGACGGGGGACATCTCACGAGGACCCCAACCTTAGAGTAACCACTGGCTGCCGCCCTAACAGATTCGAACACATAGGTAGGGACCTACCGACCTCAACCCGCTTCATGGCGCGTAGTTAGACAAGACGCAAGGACAAGCAGCAATAAGCCGAATAACATGTGGGACAGGGGGGATAGGTGGGGGAAAAGTAATAAGAAAAGGGAGGTCGGCCCACACTAGCCTACAGCACTAAGGTGCAATAGTAGTAAGACAAACGAGGGTTGCCGCGGAGACGACCCAGGTTCACCTGTCCTCCCAAAGTACAGATATTTCTACACGAATGCATAATAGAAAAGACCTGTTCGCATGTTTTACTGTTAAATCGCATTACTTGTCTAGTGAAGACTGTTATGTCTATCGAGACAACCTTGAATACTTTAACTTCCTGTTGAATCTGTAAACAGTACTGTTGTCAATGTTAATTTTCAAACTGGAAATAAAAACCAAGATTGACAAAAAAAAAAAATGCAATTCGATAAATACTTGCAAAAACATAACATAGAGGGATATAATTTCTAATTAGTGGGGTAATAGCTGCTTGATCCTGTAACATATTCCTCCTCACCTTGCGGTATTTACACCGCTGGCCGCTGCGGATCCACACCATATTATACCCCCACGTCTGTCCACATAAATGACGACGTCGGCGTGTGCATGACCTCATGCGGGAGACACGTGCATACGTTTTGGGGTCAATGGCCGTTTTTGGCCAATCAGAAATGTAAAGCACTTATTTAAGCTCAAATTTACTTTTCCTCATTGCCCTGTCGTGGTTTCCCTAGTGGTTGTCCGAGAGTGTGTTCCTGAGCGTTTATTATCTGGTATTTGACTTTGGCTTAGTTTGACTTCCCTTTATTCTGGTGTCCCTGACTTCTGGCTTTCCGTTATCACTGTGTCTCATTCTGTACCCCTCGACCTCGGCAAGTATCCTGACTATTCTTTGGTGCGTTAAGTCCAGCCATTCTAAGGCCCATTAATACGTTACCTTTTAGTCCTTGGTGTGACACAATTCTACGTGCTGGATCAATTAGTAATCTTGACAGATCCAAGGAGAGACATCTGACTGCTATTTTGGGGTCAAGAAGGAAGAATTTTTTTCCTAGTTTGTTGCAAAATTGGAAGCGCTTCAGACTAGGTTTTTTTGCCTTCCTTTGGATCAACAGCAAAAACATATATGAGGAAGGCTGAACTTGATGGACACAAGTCTCTTTTCAGCTATGTAACTATATTAAGAATGATATTTAACAATTCTTTTATTTATTGTTCTTACCTTTACTAAATGCAAGCAAAATGCATTTTGCTTAAAGGGACACTGTAGGCACCCGGACCACTTTGTTTCATTGAAGTGTTCTGGGTGTAGTGTCCCTGTCCCTCTTAGTCCTGCAATGTAATACAAATCAAAAATTACTTTGCAGGTCTAAGACTGCTCCACTGGCTGTCTATCAGACAGCTATAATAAGTGCATCCGGGATTCTAACGGACTCTGATTCCCTTAAAAGACGTTGGACCTCCTCACACTCTGCATGAGGCATGTGGACATCCGGCGCCAGTGAAATCTCTATACGAATCAAAACAACCTAGAAATATTGATGTAATTAAACATATTTATAGGGTGCAGTAATCCAAACATCATCATCAACATTGTTTAAGTTTTATAAGCAGCTACAGGAAATATTTGGTAGAGGTTTGGTGAAGGTTGCTGCTAAAGGAAGAGCTACAAGTTACTAAATGCAAAGGTTGACTCACTTTCACAGCATGCACTGTAAATAATTACTCCATTTGAAAAATACAACTGTTCACGTGTTAGTTTAGTCAGATTGTGTTTGTCTATAATTGTGGCTTAGAAAAATTTCAGTTTTCTTACATTTGTGAGATCTACTGTGGCGGTGTGTTGCTCAGTTGTAAGTAGCTAATGTTGTGTTCTAGTTAAATTGCATGATATTTATTTGTACGTTGCAGTGTATTTTGTATATGAATAATAATTTAAGCAAACAGTCCAGAGAGTTAAAGCTGTTTTTTTGGCACTATAGGGTTAGTAGGTCCCCCCCCTTCTTGCGTCCAACTCCCGCGAGGCTGAAGGTGTTAAAACCCCTTTAGCCATTTACCTGAATCCAGCACCAATGTCCCTCAGTGCTGGGTCAGGCTCCGCCCACGCTCCTACCACACCAACGTCAGCCGGCGGGAGAGACCTAATGTGCATGCATGGCAATGACCGCACTCACATTAGACCTCCCCAAGGAAAGCATTACTCAATGCTTTTCTTTGGTGAAAATCTGACGATGGAGGTCCTCATGCAGAGCGTGAGGACATCCAGCATCAGATAACGGACCAAAAGTCAGTTTGAATTCCGGAAGCGCTCTAGAGGATGTCTGGTTGACAGTCACTGAGGGCAGACTTAGAGCAGCAATGTAAACATTGCAGTTCTCTGGAACTGCATTGTTTTACAATGCAGCACTAAGTGCAAAAGGGACACAGCACCCAGACCACTTCAATGAGCTGAAATGGTCCGGTGCCTACAGTGTCCCTTTAATATTATGCTAAGTATTTAGTGTGATACTACATTTGACGATCATAAAAATAGCTACAACTAATATTTGCAAGATCTAGTGATCGTAGTTCATAGCACATTATTAGAGCTGGTAATTGTATTGCAAATTGGACAGATTTTGTTACAAAAAACATTTTACACCTTTTTTTTTTAGGTACTTTGCTATGGAGAGATTAGAAGTGCTTGAACGCCTACAATACCACGCAGTCGTACTCCCATTTATGCCTGGAGAAATAATCATTTTGGTCATGTATATAACTTGCCTGTAGATACAATGTTTATGAAGAAATGTAATATTTGATTAAGGCTTCCCAATTCCAATGTACCAATGATGGAAAGTGACAGTCCTCTTTTAATGAAAACTGAAGGAAACACAAATGCTTAATCATTGGAACAAAAACAACTCCAAATGCAGATTTCTCGCTTGCAGCTTTGTAGCTCATGAAAAGCTCCCACAGAATCATAGTAATGGGAAGAGATTTTCAATTTTGTTACAAAAAGGGAAACAATCCTGCTTGATGCTATAGTAATGGACAAACTAATCTTCTTTGGATCATCAAGCTGCTAACATATATATTAACTATTATATCTTGCATATTTTGCTTTCTAATCATACAGACTCATTTCAAAACTATTTACAAAATATAATAAAACAAAACTATTTAGACAGAAATTTCCAAATGTCTTTGCTCCTCTGTAAAGAATGATAAAGATGTATAATTTCCACTGCTGTAGACAAAATCTCCTTTCTTTAGTTTTTTGTTGGTTGACCTGTTGTGTTTTTATACATTCCTGTTAATGAACAGCTTACTAGGCAGCTGTCTGTACCGTCCCTGTATACATTTGTATAATGGTATTATATTCCCTTTAATAAGGGGGGAAGGAAGGGGAGGGTGGTATTCTACACTCCTAATAATGCAGTTTTTGTTTAGCCTTTTAAGAGTTCATGGTGGATCATGGCCTTTTAAATTTAATCATACTTTTTAATCATCATAACAAAAATGTTCCACTGGGAGAACGTTTTAATACATTTCTTTATTCTTTTTATGATAGTACCTCATCTTAAATAAAACTTAATCTTAAATTAAAGAGAATCAAATCTTATGTATACATTGTGATAGCAGAATTACTAAAACATGTCTAGATTTTTCTAAAATCAGAGGTTAAAAAACTGCCCTGTGCTCTGCATGTATTTTTACAGGGAAACCATCCTCTGGACGTGCCTCCTGCTTCAATGCAGCTTAAGTGAAGGGGAAGTAGGTAAGGACAGACTGTGTTTCAGAGCAGCAACAGCAGTAAGCACGAAGAGAGGAGAGAAATATCCGGAATGTTTTATTGGAGCAGCTTTGAACCGTCAGTCTGAGAATGGAGAAAGAGGACAGGTAAGTCTAATTTATACTAATGCTAATATAAGTTTCAGCGCTTAGTGAATAATCCCCTTAAAAATAACAAGGGAATTGTTCTAATTTATACTAAGCCAACATAAAGTGATGAAGACTTATAACCTGTTATGGGAGGCAAGTATGTGCTTCCTAAATAGGGGTATGCAGGAGAGGTTTGTCTTACAGTGTAACACTCACTGAAACATTGATGGTCTCAATGAGACAGGAGTAATGCAAATACATTAAAATAAAAGCTTTTGACAACATTAAAGGACCACTCTAGGCACCCAGACCACTTCAGCTTAATGAAGTGGTCTGGGTGCCAGGTCCTTCTAGGGTTAACCCATTTTTTCATAATTATAGCAGTTTCAGAGAAACTGCTATAATTATGAATGGCTTAAGCCTTCCCCCTAATCCTCTAGTGGCTGTCTCATTGACAGCCACTAGAGGCGCTTGCGTGCTTCTCACTGTGAAAATCACAGTGAGCACGCTTAGCGCCATATAGGAAAGCATTGTAAAATGCTTTCCTATGAGACCGGCTGAATGCGCGCAAGAAGCCTTGCCGCCGCGCATTCAGTCAGCGGGCGATCGGAGGCGAGAGGAGGAGGGGAGCTCTCCCCAGCCTGGAAAAAGGTAAGTTTTTACCCCTTTCCCCTTTCCAGAGCCGGGCGGGAGGGGGACCCTGAGGGTGGGGGCACCCTCAGGGCACTATAGTGCCAGGAAAACGAGTATGTTTTCCTGGCACTATAGTGGTCCTTTAAGGAAAAAAAACCCTTAATTGTATAACACCAATTAAGCCATGAATTGATTTCTGAAACTAAAAAAAGCTACTAGCATACAAAGCTAAATCTGCTCTCCTTCATGGGAAGCAGATGTGCTACAACCATGCAAATGCTGAGATAGCTCCCTAGCACAATCCCTGTACAATAAATGTCTGATTACTTGTATCCACCAGATTAAAAAGACATCTAGTAAAATTTGCAACCATATTAATCAGATAACTAAATCCACCCATCAATATGAACAGTTACTGGACGATGTTATAGATCATTCCTCTCAGAATACATCTCACAATGTCTTTACCATAATATACATACTGTTATGCTAACAAATCTAGCAAAGGCCCTATTGGATCATTTTCCCACAATGAACGTAAACAGGCAATTAAAAAGGAAACACCCGTGGGCCAAAGCCCAGAACCAGTGGTTACAGCCATATACTAATTTGATTCAAGACCCAGTTTCTATACACTTCCCTCAATTAAAAGACATGATCATGCAGGAGGAAAAAGACTTGTCCCAATTAAGTAGTTAAAGGCCAGTCTCATTGATGTCAAACTGTTTACTCAAATGCTATTACTTAGGCTTCTCCCTCATCCCTGCAGAATAATGCCCCCTGACCAGGCTTGTATAATTTCCTTATTTGAAGATAGAGACAATGCAACTAAAGTAATACTTATTAACGCACACTAATCTATTGATGCCAAAAGTTTTTGGGTGTACAGGTCCTTCTTTCTTCTAATTTTCCAATACTTGGGCATAGGTCAGCATTGGATGTCTTGGATTATATTCCTGTACTCAAAGACAATAGCAAGAGTTAGAGTCAACAGACAACTCCCCAACAATACTACAGAATAACACGAGACACGAATATGACTTGTCTCCTTCTTTTTTATCTTGAGCCATTTCTCCAGATAATAAGAGAAAATCCATGCAAGGCATAGATTTTGATCTTTGTCTTTGCGAAATACCTATTTTTTTTTTCTTTCTAAAAAATCTATTCAATATCTAATGAGGGAACTAGACAACTATAGTGAACTCTCAACTTTTAAAGTTACTTGGATAAAAGTGAAATTGTGGATTTAAACAATATCAAGAAATGTATTTCAAAGCTCATTTTCCCTTTTCATTTGGCAAAACAGTTTAAAAGATCTCTGGAGCTTTGTATTGCACCATCAACACTAGTATGTAGGGCTAATTTAAAGGATCACTATAGTGCCAGGAAAACAAAGCGGTTTTCCTGACACTATAGTGCCCTTGGGGTGCCCCCACCCTCAGGGTCCCCCTCCCGTGGCACTGAAGGGGTTAAAACCCCATTCAGCAGCTTACCTTATTCCAGCGCCGGGCTCCCTCGGCGCTGGTGACCTCTCCTCCCCCGCCGACGTCAGCGGATCCGAATGCGCATGCGTGTCAAGTGTCACGCTCACATTCAAAGTGTCCATAGCAAAGCATTTCTCAATGCTTTGATATGGACGCTCTGTGCGATGGAGGCGAAATGTGCCTCCAACGTCGCAGATGCGTCTCTAGTGGCTGTTTGGAAGACAGCCACTAGAGGCTGGCTTAACCCCAAATGTAAACATAGCCAACTTTTTTTCCCTCAAAGTGCCAACACGGCAATTAAACCTGAATACTGAAGTTTACGTTTAGAAAAAAACAACTCGCACAGTTGTCCGAACTAATTAACAACTTTAGTTTTAAAAGAAGAACACAACAGAGAGTTCAATGATACAAATTTTAAATAATGATATAAATCGATAAAATTAAGCCTATGTTTATTAGTATCTCCAATACACACACATACACACACAGTCTGCTGAATACACACACACACAGTCTGCTGAATACAGACTGCTGAATACATACACACACAGTCTGCTGAATACACACACACAAACTGCTGAGTACACACACACAGACACAGACATTGAACAGATAGTTCAATGATACAAATTTTAAATAATGATATAAATCGATAAAATTAAGCCTATATTTATTAGTATCTCCAACAAATGCAATACATACACACACAGTCTGCTGAATACACACACACACAGTCTGCTGAATACACAGACTGCTGAATACATACACACACAGTCTGCTGAATACACACACACAGACACAGACATTGAACAGAGAGTTCAATGATACAAATTTTAAATAATGATATAAATCGATAAAATTAAGCCTATATTTATTGGTATCTCCAACAAATGCAATACATACACACACAGTCTGCTGAATACACACACACACAGTCTGCTGAATACACAGACTGCTGAATACACACACACAGTGTGCTGAATACACACACACAAACTGCTGAGTACACACACACAGACTGCTGAATACATACACACACACACACAGTCTGCTGAATACATACACACACAGACTGCAGAATACATACACACAGTCTGCTGAATACACAAACACACACAGTCTGCTGAATACATACACACACAGTCTGCTGAATACACACACACACACTGCTGAATACATACACAGTCTGCTGAATACACAGACTGCTGAATACATACACACACAGTCTGCTGAATACACACACACAGGCTGCTGAATACATACACACACAGTCCGCTGAATACATACACACACAGTCCGCTGAATACATACACACACAGTCTGCTGAATACATACACACACAGTCTGCTGAATGCACACACACACAGTCCACTGAATACACACACTGCTGAGTACACACAGACTGCTGAATACATACACACACACAGTCCGCTGAATACATACACACACAGTCTGCTGAATACATACACACACAGTCTGCTGAATGCACACACACACAGTCTGCCGAATAAACACACACAGTCCACTGAATAAACACACACAGTCCACTGAATACACACACACAGTCCACTAAATACACACACTGCTGAGTACACACAGTCCGCTGAATAAACACACACAGTCCACTGAATACACACACACAGTCCACTGAATACACACACTGCTGAGTACACACAGACTGCTGAATACATACACACACAAACTGCTGAGCACACACACACAGACTGCTGAGTACACACACACAGACTGCTGAGTACACACACACAGACTGCTGAATACATACACACGGTCTGCTGAATACATACACACAGTCCACTAAATACACACAGACTGCTGAATACATACACACACACACACAGTCTGCTGAATACATACACACACAGACTGCAGAATACATACACACAGTCTGCTGAATACACAAACACACACAGTCTGCTGAATACATACACACACAGTCTGCTGAATACACACACACACACTGCTGAATACATACACAGTCTGCTGAATACACAGACTGCTGAATACATACACACACAGTCTGCTGAATACACACACACAGGCTGCTGAATACATACACACACAGTCTGCTGAATACACACACACAGCTCACACACACAGCTGCTGAATACATACACACACAGTCTGCTGAATACATACACAGACTGCTGAATACATACACACAGTCTGCTGAATACACACACACACAGTCTGCTGAATACATACACACACACACAGTCTGCTGAATACACACACACACTGCTGAATACATACACAGTCTGCTGAATACACAGACTGCTGAATACATACACACACAGTCTGCTGAATACACACACACAGACTGCTGAATACATACACACACAGTCCGCTGAATACATACACACACAGTCTGCTAAATACATACATACATACACAGTCCGCTGAATAAACACACACAGTCCACTGAATACACACACACAGTCCACTGAATACACACACACACAGTCCACTGAATACACACACTGCTGAGTACACACAGACTGCTGAATACATACACACACACAGTCCGCTGAATACATACACACAGAGTCCGCTGAATACATACACACACAGTCTGCTGAATACATACACACACAGTCTGCTGAATAAACACACACAGTCCACTGAATAAACACACGCAGTCCACTGAATACACACACACAGTCCACTGAATACACACACTGCTGAGTACACACAGTCCGCTGAATAAACACACACAGTCCACTGAATAAACACACGCAATCCACTGAATACACACACACAGTCCACTGAATACACACACTGCTGAGTACACACAGACTGCTGAATACATACACACACAAACTGCTGAGCACACACACACAGACTGCTGAGTACACACACACAGACTGCTGAATACATACACACGGTCTGCTGAATACATACACACAGTCCACTAAATACACACAGACTGCTGAATACATACACACAGACAGCTGAGTACAAACACACACACACACACAGACTGCTGAACACACACATACATACTGCATTGAGGGGTGCAGTGTATGTGCTTGTGTGAGGGGTGCTGTGTGTGTCTGAGTGAGGGGTGCAGTGTGTGTCTGCGTGTGTGTGGGGATGTAGGGGTGCTGTGCGGGGAAGTAGGGGTGCTGTGCGGGGAGGTAGGGGTGCCGTGTGTTTTGGGGGTAGGGGTGCTGTGTGTGTGTTGGGGTAGGGGTGCCATGTGTGTGTAGGGGTTGGGGTGCCGTGTGTGTGTTGGGGGTTAGGGGTGTCATGTGTGTGTTGGGGGTAGGGGTGCCGTGTGTGTTTTGGGGGGTAGAGGTGCCGTCTGTGTGTTGGGGACAGAGGCGTGCTGTGTGTGTGTTGGGGGGGTAGAAGGTGGTGCCGTGGTGTGTGTGGGGGTAGGGATGCAGTGTGTGTGGGGGGTATAGGGGTACCAAGTGTGTGCGTGGGGGTAGGGATACTGTGTGTGGGGGGGGTAGGGTGCTGTGTGTGGGGGGGTAGGGGTGCTGTGTGTTTGGTGGGGTACGTGTGCTGTGTGGGGGGTAGGGGTGCTGTGTGTGGGGGGGTAGGGGTACTGTGTGTGGGGGGGTAAGGGTACTGTGTGTGGGGTGGGTAGGGGTACTGTGTGTGTGGGGGGATAGGGGTGCTGTGTGTGTGGAGGGGGTAGGAGTGCTGTGTTTGGGGAGGTGGTGGTAAAAAAAAAAAAAGTGTATTAACCCTTCCTCCCTCCTTCTTACCTTTGATGACTCTGGTGGTCCGGTGGTGGTAAGGGTTGTAGGGAGCAGCTCCCCTGTCCTCCCGTGCGATGCTGTGTGGAGCGCTGCTATGGTAACGCGCGGCAACGTTCCACACAGATTGCTCGCGGGAGGACAGGAGAGCTGCTTCCTAGAGCCCTCCCTCTGTCCTCCCGACATGGAAGCAGAGTACACGCCTACTCTGCATTGATGGCGAACCTATGGCCGCGTGCCCACAGAGAGGGCCCGGCGTGCCACCTGTGGCACGCATGCCATAGGTTCGCCATCATTGATATAAGACAACCTTTTATGAAGAGGTACTGCAAATGTTTGCCCTTAGTACTGGTGATTATATTGTTGATGATGACAACGCTCTTTTCACCACCACTGCAGGCATATTTACTTTATCGTGGCTACTCAATGAGCCAGATGAATTGCAAGAGAAGAGTTTGGAGAAGACAGATAGCACTGCACCACCATAACCAAAACTACCACCACCAATTTCCTCTTGACTAGTTACTGTGCCAGTGTCACTTACACCAATTATTATTGACTGTATTCATTTTTTTCACTGGTTTGTGATTTATTTTTAATTATTAATAGTGAGAGATGGATCAATTGATTTTCAGTGTGCTTCAGTGTGCTTTGAAATGGGTAAGCTTCTTCCCTCAGCAATATATAAAGTGTCTAACAGTTTATTGCACAAGTGAACCCTACCTGCACTGAATGTGTTAGGTATCTTTTTTTTTGTATACAACAAAACTATACTAAAATGTGGTGGTTGTAATGTTCACTGTGCTTTTGGTATAAGATTATAGGGCATTGTTTTTTTCCACACTGAAGGATGGTCACTCATGATACAGACTGGATGTGTGGGAAAGCTTTTCAATGTGAAAGGGGTAAATGGGTTGTGAATTGTTGTATACTCGCTATCTTTAATTTTTTGAAAAATGCTACTGTTGCTGCTGTCCTTTTTTCAAATACATTTAATTGTAGGGATTTTGCTTTGCCTGTCTGAGTCTTGTGGTGTTGGTACACCTGCTACCTCTGCAGACACAGCTGGGAGAAGTTGATAGGGAAATTTTTTATCTTTTTTTCTCTTTCTTTTTTTCTCAGGAAAAAGATAGTGGGTACTGGGCAACTGATGACCAACTCACTCCTTCCAATCATAGAAGAACCAAGCTTTCCCACACTATTTCAATCTATAGACTCAGTGACCATCCATCCGTAGGGAAAAAAACAACATCCTAACATAAGCTTCTCGCAACTGTTTCAGGCTCAGTTAGGCAGCGCAAAATCACTGCAGTGAAAAGCATCTTTTCTATTGAAGGTGAAACTCAGACAAACAATATCCCAATCGAGAAGTTAATATTTATTGGATGTGGTTCCACATTTAACTAAGTTACTTGATTTCTATTGGACTGAAGGAGTACAGTTGGAGGATAGGATACCTTGAAAGCTACGATCATAATTTTTCCAAAGCCAAGAAAGACATTGGATAAATGTTCTAATTTTCCCCAAATATCTTTAATGAACAAATCTACTAAACGGTATGCTAAAACTTTGGCTAAGAGATTGGCTTTATTGTCCCCTCTCTTGTCAATAATGACCAGGTTGGTCTGGTTATGGGCAGACAGGGGTTGGATGGTACCAGAAGATTTATTACTCTAACACACCAGATTAAAACTAATTGGATGCCTTCTTTGCTCCTATCTTTGGATGCTGAGCAAGCATTTAAGAGAATTCACTGGGTCTATCTGAGGGTGTTGTGGGCGAAACGTGTTAAATCTTAAGCGTGAGTGGCATTTATCTAAGCAGACGTGAAGGAGAAGTCACTTGTAAAGACCGATCCCTGTCTCCAGCATTCTTCCAGGACTGGCACTGAATCTATCAGCATACAGATCGAGTGGGAGTTTCCATGAGCAGGACGATGGGCGGTAATGGCTTCTTATCTTGCATATATGCTTATTTGTGGTATCTTAGAGAGAAGTACTACCTCTTGCACATGTAAAGGTTCCCTTTGGGGGAGAGGGTTTTTTATATTTATTTCTAAATAAGTTACAATTTTACGCTATGAACTGTTTTTCTGTATCCATTTAAGGTACAAACAGACACTGTGTTATACAGTGTATATAACGATGTTGGATCATAACTGAAAAGCAGAACTAACCCAAAGAGACTACTCCCCAAAGACTTTTGGACTCTGCAGCAATCACAACGGTTATTTGAAATTGCATACCTAGTAATTGTATATGCGGTTAATTACTTATATAAGTGGCTTTATCCATTACTATAATATTGCATATAGAGGTGTCTGTATTTCATACCACATATATTGATAACCGATTCTGGGTTTTCAAACTATAGCGCTCTCACTTATTTTAATAGTATCATTGAATGTTAAATTTTAAGGAAACATGTTTTTAGGTGTATAGCAGCTTTTTCATTTTTGTTTTCTCAGTTATATTTATCTTGTACTTTTAACAGAGTTGCGCTCTCCTAGTGTGTCTATATTATCTTTGTGATGAACATGTTGCTTTCTATTGGGTAAACATAGATTTACATACATTTACAACATATACATATGCAAATCTTTAAAGATTGTGCATTTTACAAAAATGAAATGATCGCATTTATCAGTTAATGTATCTTCACAGATAAATAGAATATTTAAAAAATCTAAATTACTAAAAGAACAATATGTACTCTTTTTGATTGTTTACAAAAAAGTGAAAAGAATCTTTATGTACAGATAAATCATTTTCTTATTCTTAGCGTTACGTTATGAATGAATCTTACAGATATATACAATAAAACCCAAAGAAAATTTGCTTAAACACTATCCCAAGTCCATATGTACATTTGAATAACTGGAGGTTTCTTAGTATTACTCCAAAGGCCATTGAAGTGTAAGCTCATCTGCCAAGTTACGGCAAAAGGTGAGTCCTACACTAACAATTCACCTTGCTGCTTTCAGCTAAAAGGTAAAATATGTAAGGAGACAGAGAGGTATTTTTCTAAACCCCTACACACTTATTAACCTTTAACAGTGAACACATTGGGTGAGCGGCAGCACTGTAACATGGTAGTAGTACAAAAGCAAATACAAGCATACAAAATTAAGTCCTGTGCTTAAACTCCCACAGAAGCAATGACTATAATACACGTCAGCCACAAAATATACAATAAAAAATGTAAAAGTTGCAATGGGGTGACACAAACCTCCAGTTATTTAAATGTGCATAGGAATTTGGGATAGTGTGCAAGTAACTTTTTTCATTTAAAAAAAAAAAAATTTATTGTATGTATTAGGGCTAATGTATACTATAGTCATTGCTACTGCCCAGGAGTAGTTGATGTACAATAAAGGACAAGAAAGAACAAAGATAAAAAAGGGAAGAGAAGAAAAAATGTATTAATTTTGTTTCTCAGAGGTTATATACAGTGAGGGAAAAAAGTATTTGATCCCCTGCTGATTTTGAATGTTTGCCCACTGACAAATAAATGATCAGTCTATTATTTTCATGGTAGGTGTATTTTAACAGTGAGAGACAGGATAACAAAACAAAAAAATCCAGAAAAACGCATGTCAAAAAAAGTTATAAATTGATTTGCATGTCAATAAGTGAAATAAGTATTTAAGGCCTTCAACTTAGTACTTGGTGGCAAAACCCTTGTTGGCAATCACAGAGGTCAGACGTTTCTTGTAGTTGGCCACCAGGTTTGCACATATCTCAGGAGGCATTTTGTCCCACTCCTCTTTGCAGATCCTTTCCAAGTCATTAAGGTTTCAAGGCTGACATTTGGCAACTCGAACCTTCAGCTCCCTTTACAGATTTTCTATGGGAGTAAGGTCTGGAGACTGGCTAGGCCACTCCAGGACCTTAACGTGCTTCTTCTTGAGCCACTTGTTTGTTGCCTTGGCTGTGTGTTTTGGGTCATTGTCATGCTGGAATACCCATCCACAACTATTTTCAATGCCCTGGATGAGGGAAGGAAGTTCTCACCCAAGATTTGATGGTATATGGCCCAATCCATCGTCCCTTTGATGCGGAGCAGTTGTCCTGTCCCCTTAGCAGAAAAACACCCTGCATAATGTTTCCCCCTCCATGTTTGATGGTGGGGATGATGTTCTTGGGGTCATAGGCAGCATTCCTCCTCCTCCAAACACCGCGAGTTGAGTTGATGCCAAAGAGCTCAATTTTGGTCTCACCTGACCACAACACTTTCACCCAGTTCTCCTCTGAATCATTCAGATGTTCATTGGCAAACTTCAGACGGGCCTGTACATGTGCTTTCTTGAGCAGGGGGACCTTGTGGGCGCTGCAGGATTTCAGTCCTTCACGGCGTAGTATGTTACCAATTGTTTTCTTGGTGACTATGGTCCCAGCTGCCTTGAGATCATTAACTAGATCCTCCCGTGTAGTTCTGGGCTGATTCCTTACCATTCTCATGATCATTGAAACTCCATGAGGTGAGATTTTGCATGGAGCACCAGACCAAGGGAGACTGACCGTTATTTTGTGTTTCGTCCATTTGCGAATAATCTCACCAAGCTGCTTGGGGATGGTCTTATAGTCCATTCCAGCCTTGTGTAGGTCCACAATCTTGTCCCTTCCATCCTTGGACAGCTCTTTGGTCTTTGCCAAAGTTTGGAATCTGATTGATTGATTGCTTCTGTGGACAGGTGTCTTTTATACAGGTAAAATACTTTTTTCCCTCACTGAAGGTGTTCTTTAGAGGTTAATAAAGGTTTTAAACCCTGGGTATCCAACCTTTTGGCTTCCCTGGGTCACACTGAGCGAAGATATATTGTCTTGGGCCACACATAAAATATACAATATAATTAATTTAAATATTAAAACTTCAAAAACTCTTTTCTTAATATTGCTATTTCATTTTTTTTAGTAGATAACCTTATGTGGGATTGCGATATTTAAGGATACCCAAATAGATAGCTTTCTACAAAGTAAATACATATACACATAACCACAGATATACATAAACACACACAATCATAGATATACACACAATCACAGACATACACAAACACAATCGCAGACCCACACATTCAATCAAAGACACACACACACACATAAATCACAGACCTATACATATAATCACAGACCTGTACACACAATCATAGACATTGAAATACACCCTATCACAGATATCCACAAACAAAATCACAGATCCACAAATGCACACATACAATCACAGACCTAAACACAAAATAACATACATACGCACAATCATTCACAGATATATGCACAGTCACAGATATACACACACAATCAGCACCTATACACACAATCACTTACATACACACATAAAATCAGATATATACACAGACATACACACACACACACATTATTACAGACCGCTTTAAACAATGATACTGTGACTTCTGACATTTATCTATTATTGTGGCTGTAGTTTTTGCGATTTTTAGTCATGTACAGTTTAGAAATTCTACCAGTTACTATTTGTCTTTCCTTTGGAGTTTGTTGAAAAATGTTTTTTACTGTCTTTAAGGATACCATCTTTAACAATGCTAAAGATACTGGATTCCTGCTGCTATTAATGTACCAGTTATCGGTTTGAAAACACTTCTCTTTTGAATGACAATCCATGAAAATACTTACATTCTTTAAATTGCACATTAGAAATTTATCTTGCTTAACGTGTGATTTTTCTGTTTCAGGCTATATTTTTTGAAAAAGCAAATTACATCTCTAGGGAGACATTTTAATTGAGCATATTATTTTTGAACTGTATTAATTCTCTAAATGGCAATGTTTGATCTCCAAGATATTTCAAAACTCTTTAGACAATTTTTTTTTTATTAAGTTGTTTTGAATTACACATTCCAGTTTGCCCTCAATAGAACATTTTCTTTTAATGCCATTGTTCTTTAATTATATTAGTGACTTTCATTCACTAAATGTAATGACATAGAGGGGCGGACTATACTTTTCCTGTAAGAAATTGTCCTTAGACAAATGATGGGGGGGGAAACAGCTTATTTTATTACAATACATATTGATGGAATGTGATTTTCTTTATGCTTGTTGATATTTAATATGTTAGTGAATAAAAACCTAGACTAAGTTTTATCATATTAAGCTTTTTGGTTGTGAACAACACAATGTGCTTTATAGGGTTTAGTTCATATTTGCCCTCCTTTTACAAGACACAATAGAGTATAGTGCAGCGCTAAACAGTTGTTTTTTTTTAAATGAGTCAGAGCTTACCCAAAAGGGAAAACAAAAAGGTATATAATCAGGGCCGGATTAACATAGGGGCTGATGGAGCTGCAGCTCCAGGCCCAGGCCCAGGCCCAGGCCCATGGAATAGGCCCATTTTTTAAAAAATGACGTCATATTCCGGCTCCCAGCCTCACTCTGCGTCGCGCGAGGGAGCTAAGCAGACAGCTCAGAGGAAAGTGCTACCTCGCCAGCGCCGCCCGCCGGACCGGCTTGTCAATTAGCCGCAAGGCTAACAAGACATTTGACCTGGGCATTTGGGGGCGGCTTTTTTTGCTGCCCCCTGGAAAATGCCGCCCAAGGCAAATGCCTTGTTTGCCTCCCGGCTAAAACGTCCCTGCACATAACCCCATGGGTAAGCTCTGATTCATTTAAAAAAAAAAAAAAAAATTGCGCTGCACTATACACTGTTGTGTCTTGTAAAAGGAGGGCAAATATCACCTAAACCCTATTAAAAAACATTGTGTTGTTCACTGTTGGATTTCTGGAGATTAATAGGAGAACCCACAGAGTGCTATAGCTGCTAACATAATTAACCATTACGTTATCACTAAGTGCCTTGTTTCACACATAAAGAAATCAATTTTTGTAAGCTTTTTGGTTGTTGACAAGTTTGGACTTTATACCTTCTTTCCTAAACCCTAGCCCTTACTGCTGTTTACATAGGAACAGCAGTAAAGTCCTATTAAACACCCTCCATACTGCTGATCTAGTTATTAACAGCAGGAAAGTCCAAACTCATAATGCCCCTTTTACTACCCTCTCTATACATTAAGACCAGGTGTAACTATCTGATTGGATAAAGAGTAAAGGCATGCCTTGTTAAAGAACACAATATAACCTGTGATATGCAATTATAATTTTGGAGATGCTACTGTGAACAACATGTGTCTGTGTCTGTGTCATGGTGGCTTCTTCCCAGCACTGCAACGAGATTCCAGGACAAACAAGAGATTGCTAAATTACATAGAGTCCATGGCAAAGAAGTGATCAATTAAAGAGGTCTTCATTTTAATCTTACAGCTATGAGGGCTCGTCCCGGATTGGCAATGGAACAGTCATAACTGCTCGTGAGTACACAGAATTTATTTTCTGTCTATTTTAATACTCACAGCTGCTATCCTGTATTTCTGTCAACTTTGAACCTGTTATTATTGTAAATTGTGAAGTAGTGGGACTCTGCCAGAGTGAGGTAATTGTAGTTACTTTCTAACAGTGTCTAGACTAGAGTGTGCAATTTAGTATTACGAGAGATAATACTGTAGGTTTTTATACCTGTTGAGGTGAGACTCTGCCAGTGTGCAATGGTTGTAGTCACATACTATCAGCATGTAGAGTGTGTAATGTAGTATTATCTGAGAAAATACTGTAGATTTTTATGCCTTTTTAGACTTATTATTTATAATTAGAGAGTCATGGACTTCCTGTTGTGGTCACCGGCCCGCCGCGTGGCAAGGCTGTGCCCAACCAACACAGCCTCGCCGACAGCACGAGCTTACCTGCTCGTCGGCGAGCCGGCAACCGCTCCCCCAGCTCTTCCGGGCGTCGCGCCCAAATTAAAGATGGAGCTGACTGCAGGGTCGTGTCCATCTATAGCTCCACCCCCGGAAATTATAATATCATGCGCGTGACGTCACAACGTCAACGCACACGCACGTTTTGGGGTCAGAGGTCGTCCTCTGGCCAATCAGAGCATAGCGAGGGATATTTAAATCCCTAACTCTCCCCAGTACCTTGCCCTGTCGTGGTTTCCTGTTCCTGGTTTCCTGAGAGTGCTTTATCTTTGTGAATCTGATTCCCTGGTATCCTGATCATGTCTTTTCCCTGGTTATTCTGAATTCTGGTTCCCCTGACTTGGCTTGTGTAAACGGTATTGTGTATTTTCTGGCTTCCTTGACCTCGGCTTTCCCTTTGACCATTCTCTGTCTCTAGCGTATTAGTCCGGCCATTCTATGTCTTAATATTCTTATAGTTAGATGTTTTTATGTTCTTGTATTGATGTATTTTTATGATTATAGAGACCGGTTTGGAGTGTTTGTGCTACCTTATCATTGGGAACTGCTCACCAATCTCTCGCTGGCTGACCTTCTATTAACTATTTGCAATGATGACTAAAACACATGCAAGCTGAAGAAACTAAGATGTTTACTTACGAGGACATAAACTTTGCACACAAGTACCTGGAAAGTGAACTGCTGTCTAATGCCGCAAGTTTTGAAATAAACCTCTCGACAATTGGGGTGGTGCAAAAACATTGTGGTGAAAATCCAGCAACAAATGGAAATACTAATAACTACGTGAAACCTTATACTAAATACTAAACACTAATAACTATGTGAACATTGACTTATTGTCAGCCGTCTTGCTACTAACAGCCATTTTATCGAAAATAACTTTTGCTGTACAAACTGATTTAAATTTTTTATATAATTTTTGAAAGTACATATTTTTCTTTTTTCTAAACTATGTAACAATTTTTTTTATTTTTGCAGAGTTAGCCGGAGAGAGAGGAAGTGTTAGCGGAACCCGGGGATGGATGTAGAATGTGTGTTTTGATGTATGCGGAGTGTACAAAGAAAATATTTAATATCAGCCGAAATCACCACCCACCAGGTTGCATCTTTTTTATGGATTTGATTGGACTTTGAGAATAGGTGACTGGTTGGGAGGACTGGTGAGGAGAATAATAATAGGTGTGAAAATTTAGAGGGGATGTGCTCTTTTAATCTTATTTATCATTCAAATCCCATTCATAAATACCTAGATGACAAAAGAAGGGTGATGACAGACATAAAACAAGACTAGGGATTCCTTGAAAGGTTGGACTGGACTTTTATAGTAGTTGTGTTTTGCTTGCTTGTGCTGTATTTATCTCTGTTTGCGTATTGCTATTAGGAGAAAGGCTAAATCCTCAGCCATGGATTCTGATGGACAATACCTATCCCTACACATAAGATGGCAGCTGTTTTGTAAAGGAGGAGCACGACTTGCATGGTCGTGGCCCCCACTCAGGTTTCCAAATTCTTTGTTTTTTTCCTGGTTTCCAGTTTTCCAAATTGTTTTCTTTTTTTCCTGACCCTAGATTACTGGGCAAACCAGTTCATTTTGGAGGTATAGCAACATACCCAGGTATTTTTCTCTGTCCTTATGCTGCTCACTTTGTGAACAAAGGAGGGAATTGATGGAATGTGATTTTCTTTATACTTTTTGATATTTAATATGTTAGTGAATAAACCCCTAGACTAAGTTTCAAAGTTTTAGCATAGTAAGCTTTTTGTAATTATTTTAAGAGGTCTTACACTTATAAAGGGCTTATTTAGAGATTAAGAGAAAGCAATCAAAAATAATTAAAATACATTTTAAAACCACTGTACAAGATTCTGGACTGTGGTTTTCCCTTTAGGTATCAAATAATACTTCACGTGAAACATTAGGACAAAGGTGCATCCTCAGACTATTACTAGACATTGACCTTATTGCCCCACTGGAACACAAAGTAAGGGGAAAGTTGAAAATTATATGAATTACATTCAGTAAAGCTATCACATAAGAGTATGCATATAGCTGGTAGGAATTTCATAAAAGCATATTTTTGGCTTTTGATAGTGAATCTAAAATATATTTTGGTTATCTGGATCTCAAAATTATAATATATTAAAATAATTTTTAGATTAAAAGGCAAAGTAATCTACTGCTTAGATATTATTATTATTATTATTATTATTATTATTATAAATGGAAATCAGTTCTAGCTATAAAATTCCTTGTGAGTCCTTGTGAGGCTACCTCCATCAGTCTTTTAGTCTATTCTATTTCTGCTAACGCCTCAATAGTTTAGAAACTAATCCTACAATCCTGTTCAGACATGCACACTGACAGGAGTGTAACTAGAAACCTCAGGGCCCAGTGCAAAAATCTGTTAAGAGCCCTACATCTGCTATAGAGCAGAGGTGACCAATAGGTCGTCCCCCAGCTGCCGTACAAATTATGTTTTGCCAGCTGTGGATCTGCAATTACCTAGTCTCGCAGGGTTCTATTTTCATGCAGTATCTGTGAATCTAGGCATGTTTTTTTATGGAGTTTACTTGTGTGAATGTTTGTATTTGTGTATAATGCTGATGTTTGTGTGTAGTGTTAGAATTTAAATGCAGGGGTGTGTGTAGTGTTGGTGTTTGAATGCAAGATTTTTTATGTGATAGTGTATAAATGCATGGGGTGTGTTTGTCTGTAATTTTGGCATGTGAATACAGAGGTGTGTTTGTGTGTAGTTTTGGTTTTTATTGTATGTATTGAGGCTATTGTGTACTTACTATGGTCATTGCTGCTGCCCAGGAGTAGTGGGAGTCTGAGTGCAGTACTTATTTTAGTGTATTTGTATTTACTTTTTTTTATTATTATGAATTTTGTTCATTCACAGTTGTATATATTAGTACAAATAAACATTGTACATTTGACTGTATAACATTTCAATCATCGTTACAACAATCATGTTTGATACCTTTATACAGTGTGATTCACAGCTTGTAAACATTGTAACTGATGTCTAGGACATGTAGACATCATGTGAATGATTTTCTCTTACAACAGAGAAAAAGAGAATTAGGAAAAGTAAGGAGTGAAGAGAGGATGTGGAGGGGATTAAGGGAGAGAGTATACGTTTCTTGGTACTCAGCAAGGTCTAACAGAGATTGGCAAGCAAAGTCGCAGCGATCAAAGATACCATTAACCGAGCTCTTTCATTATACAGAATCATCTAGTTTGCTAAGATTTGCACTGTGCGATTTAAAAATGTATGCAATATTCAAGATACAACTTTTCAATTTTTATTTCATATTTATGCATCATATGGGTGCATCACATGGGCACAGCTGTCAAGACTTCGAGGACATATGGTTCATGGGTTAGTGAGGCTATTTGCCTCATCCCAGCTGGCCAGGCTACTTTCCAAGTCTTGTTTTTTTTTTTTTTTATTTGTCTGGCCATTATTTCAGATAGTTTATTTGTTTCAATAAGTTGTAAACATTCTTCCAATGTAGGGGGTGTGTTTTTCTCCATTTCCTAGTGATAACCATAAGCGCTGTGATGTTTATATGGTATATGAGGTAGCACGAGATACTGGTTAGTTTTAGGGGGTAGTTCTGTAGCAGAAAGATTTCCGGGTTATGCAGGGTACGCACTCCCATAACTTTATATATCAAATCTGTGACCCTCTTCCAATAATTCACTATTTTTGGGCATTCCCACCATATGTGGAGCATATCTCCAAGCCCGTCTTGACATCTCCAACATTGATCAGAGATGCTAGGGTGCATACGATGCAAGCGCTTTTGTACCAAATACCATCCATATAAAATTTTCCAAGAGAGCTCTATGTGGTTGGCGCACAGTGTAAGTTTTTTATTTGAAGAAAATATTTTGTGCCAAGTTGCCTTGGCAATTGTGACATTTAAGTCCTGCTGCTAAGCCCGAAGAAATGACAATCGACGCGTAAATTGGTTAGCATTCAGCCCGGCATAAAGCATTGATATAATTTTTGTAGCCGGTGCCTGTTTCGTATTTTCTCAAAGCTCGTAAGCCGCTGCCCATTTACACTGCACCACGCTCTAATATAGTATTTCAGTAACCACATTTTTAATTGTAGGTAAGATAAGTGAGCTACACTTGGGAGGTTATGGCTTCGTTGTAGGTGTGCAAATGCTATAATCTTATTATCATGGATTAATTGGTGGGCATAGCATATGTCATGTCTTTCCCTGGTTTGAGAATTAAGATTAGGTATCGTGGATTAAAGTGTGGAGATAGTCATTGCCGGGGGAATACATGTCATGTGAGCAGTACCTGTGTCTGTATGGTATGGGTATCTGTCTAGGTATAAGGTGATTTGGAATTCACATCAAGGAGGAGAAATTATGGCCCCTTGTTACAGCTGATTCAAGGCTTATGGGGGATGTCTCAGCATTTGAGCCAGCACCAGTGGAATAATATTGGCCGCTAAGTAATAATATTGAATATTCGGTAGGCTCATGCCTCCCTTTTTGAAGAGGCGGTACAAGGTAGACGCGGAGACTCTCGGTCTTTTGTCTGCCCATATGAATTTGTTGATTTTATTTTGGTTTTCTGTGAAGTATTTAGTTGGCACCTTGATTGGTAGTGTTCTGAACAGATACTGATATTTAGGAATAGCTATCATCTTAACTGCGGCCATATGGCCTGACCATGAAATTTTTCTCATTTTCCCAGCTGATAAGGAGTGTCTTAATGTTGTTTTGTAGACTTACGTAGTTTGCCTTGTACAATTTATCTATAAAGTGGGTAAGTTTAATTCCCAAGAATGTTAAATGATCAATTCTCCAATCATAGTGGAAGGTCTGTTTAAGCATATGCAAAGAGGCGTATGAGGCATTAAAACTTATATCCTGGGTTTTTGTAAAGTTTAGCTTGGGTTTTTGTAACATTTAGTAAGAGCAGCAACTGTACGCTTCTAAAGTGGCTGCAAATGCTGGTAGAGACTCCCATGGTTTATGAAGGGTGAGGAGAATGTCGTCGGCAAAAAGTTAGTTTGTGCTCTCATTGGTAAAGCCGTACTTCATGGATGTGTGGATCATTGCGAATTAAGGCAGTTAGTGGTTCTAATGCCAGTATGTACAATAGGGGTTACAGTGGGCATCCCTGCCTAGAACCATTGGTTATACTAAATGTCGCTGATACAAATCCGCTATTTTCGACCCTCGCCGCTGGATTGCTATATAACACCTTAACCGCCATGAGGATGGCTGGTGGGAACTAAAACTTTAACACCGCAAGGAGAAAGGGCCAGTGCTGCCTATCAAAAGCTTTTTCAGCATCTAACAACCTTTTAACGACCCCCCCCCCAGTTCCCTGCAAGCTGTGCATCAAGTCAATAACCTTTCTGGTCCCATCCGCTCCCTGCCGTCCCTTAACAAACCCCACTGGGTTGTCATGGACAATGGTGGGAATGATATCCGATAACCTATTAGCGAAAGGTTATGCAAATATTTTAATAATTGTGTTCAGGAGTGATATTGGCCTTAGATTTTGACCCCTATCTGGTGTTTTCCCTGGTTTGGGCAACATCGTGATATGTGCCATCAGCATTTCAGTTGGTGTGTCTCCGGAGGTTAGCATCGCTTGAAAAGTGTTCAAGAGATGTGGGGCGAGGGTGGAGGAGAAGGCTTTATAGTATTAATTGGACAGCCCATCAGGGCCAGGCGATTTCCCAGATGGTAGGGCATCGATTATAGTAATTATTTCTTCAACTGTGATGGGGGATTGTAGCAGTGTCTGTTGGTCAGTTGTAAGGGTTGGGAGGTTCATTCTGGCCAGAAAGTCAGAGATCTCAGAGTCAGTGGGTTGGTGGGTATGTGCGTCAGTTTTTAAGTTGCAAAACTTAGTGTAGTATATTGCCAGTTGGTCAATGATGTGTTGGGGGTTGTATATTTTCGTGCCATCCGGCTGCAGAAGTTAAGGTATTTTGGAAGATGTCTGCTGTTCACATAACCGTGAAGCTAAGAGCTTTCCAGCTTTATTGTTGTGAGCATATTCCCTACTTTCAATCTTTGTAATATGTGTGCTGTTTTAGTCATATGTAGTTTATTGAGGGATTTGTTTATTGTATCTATGGTGTTTTGCAGTGCAGGTGTGGGGGTTAAATAGTGTTGTGCAGTCGCATCTCTCAGAGCTCGTAAGAGTGACAGAGCAGCAGTGGCTCTCTTGCGATGCGATGCTTGGCTAAGGACAACCATTGTGTGAAGGCGCAGGTGTCTGCAGTAGTGTTAGAAGCAAAATATGCCTGTATCTCAACGTCTACGTTCCCCTTAAACTGTTCCCTTGTAGGGAATTCTGCAGTGATGGTCAGTAAGACCGGGCATGGTCCGATCATACTATGTCACCTATGGTGCAGTGCATCAGTATAGGGCAGAGGTAAGCACATAATCAATGTGAGAGTAGGTTTTGTGTGCTGAAGAGTGGTGCGAGTAAAAGGGTCAGAAGGGTGAAGGGTTCTCCACACATTGTATAATTGGAATTGAGTGATAAGTTTAGCTATGAATTGACACTGTGTTTTAAGGCTATTGTTTCTGACTTTAGAAGAATAATCTAGATTGTGGTCTAGTATATGATTCAGATCTCCACAGATGATTATCTGGTCAGTGTGGGGTGTCCCTATTTTGTTTAAGACTTTATGGACAAAGTTCCTTTGGTTGGTATAAGGACTGTACACATACGCTATTAGGTATTCTATGTCGTTGATTTTACAGGTGAATATTATATACCTGCCTTGACTTTAAATTTTGATCTTAAGTAATTCGAATGATAGAGACTTCTGGAGAAGGATGGATAACCCCCTCGACTTGGATGTATGGGCAGCATGGTATTGTATAGGATGATCTATGATACCAAAGGATGGGATTTTGAGTTTAACAAAGTGCGTTTCTTGAGCTTTGATCTGTTTTGCCTCATCCATAAGCATTCTACGCTTATGTGGGGTGTTTAATTCCCGTATGTTGTGCGAGTAAAGTTTCATAGTTTGGTGGCATACAGGGAGTGCTTATGTGTTCCTAGTTTCTCATGAACTCTGAGGCCAAGGTACCAAAGATGGATGTCAGGAATGTGGATGTGGATAAGTCCAGCTATATCCACATCTTGTGGTGGGATCAAGTGTAACTGCAACTCTGAATACCATGGTTGTTTAAACAGATAAACATACTCTCGGGTGTATGATGAGAGAGTGAGGGGTTATCCAGGAGGGAAAAAGCACAGGCGTTAGTGTAAATAAAGGAAGAAAACCAACAAATAAAGAAAGTATATACAATAAGTCCCTGGGGGGGGCAGTGGTGCAGTCCATGTGCACTGTGCAATGCACGACCGGTATGTCCTAGTGTCGTGGCTAGTCGGGCTTTGGGGTAAACTATCTGTATGGAGAGCTAAAGTGCTACAACTTTTGCAACATAAGTTAGTAACTTTTTGCTGTTTTTGTTTTGTCTTTGTTTTGTTTTGTTTTATACCATCTATATATCTATATATCACGTCAACCTCCATGGGCAGAAGTACTCTTCAGAAGTACCCTTCAAGTGGAGGCGCATACCCCCTGGGGCCCACCAGGAGCATTTGCATCCCTACCCAGCCTGACTCACTTAGGTCAAACCCCAGCCCTTCACCTATTGGTCCTGGAGAGGCCTGCTTGCCAGCTTCCTCCCCTGTGACTATGACTCTTTGATATATTTGGCTTTAAAGCCCCTATTCTATCTTCAGACAGACTATTTATGTAAGTTACTTTATTTCTCTTATGTTTTAGTCACCCTTTACCCATTATAGGTGCAGGGTGTGTGTAATGTAATTGTTTATTGTGTGTGTGTATGTGTGTAATGTGTAATGTATTGCCTGCTCTCCTGTACTGCTGAGGTTGCTACCAACTAAGTGGGTTTGGCTATGGAGCTTGTCTAGTGCCCTCTGTTGGTAGCAACAGCAATATGCACTACCTGAATAGCAAGACTGGTTCATTTGCATATTTGGGTAGATTTGCATATTGCTAATTCTGCAGGCACATGAGATATTTTCTGTTAAATATTGTCTCCCCCACCCCTTTAAAAATGTGCCATTGTGTTCTGATAAGTCACTGTGTGTTGCCTGTTATGGTTTGACTGTTTGTGATTTTATTGAGTTTTCACAGCAATGTTAATGTGGTGACCCTATAGGCTGGTCCCAAGGGAAATAAAGGTTTACACAGTTCTTCTTGATCCCTCTAAACGTAGCCTTGTCTCGGTATTGGAGGGAGCTGTTATAATCACACTGGGGATTGCTATGCTCTGCATACTCCCCTGAGCTTGAATCACTTAGCTCTTTTAAGAGCTTGTTCCTGACCTGCTCTCCTTGGAGGAGAGGTCTTCACCACACAGTCCTGGATGCTGGAGGTTCATACAGGGTGGAAGGAAGAGGTCTTTCCCACACGGTCCTGGAGGACAGAAGCTGATCCAGGGTGGAAGGAAGACGGCGAGACTCCAGGCAAGCTACAGCGGTTGCGGAGTCTGCGCTGGTTGTGGTGTCTGCTGCAGTGCTTGGAGTGCTAGGAGCATCCTTCAAAGGAGGTACCCAGTCGGGGTGCCAGGTGATCCGTTACACCAGGCATCTAATTAAACACCACCCGCAGCAGCTACTCAAAGTATACTGGAATATAGTTACTTAGCAAACTCAGCATGTGTCATGGGGTTAATAGCAAACACAAGCCATAGCGGCTACTCAAGTGTGCTAGAGTAAAAAAGTTTGTCAACCTTAATGTGTAACATAAATATAACTGAGTGAGTTAGAAGTGGAAAATAAAACTCGGTTATACTTGCAGTCCGCCAGGTACGTTAAAGGACCGCTATAGTGCCAGGAAAACATACTCGTTTTCCTGGCACTATAGTGCCCTGAGGGTGCCCCCACCCTCAGGGTCCCCCTCCCATCTGGCTCTGGAAAGGGGAAAGGGGTTAAACTTACCTTTTTCCAGCGCTGGGCGGGTAGCTCTCCTCCTCCGATCCTCCTCTTCTCCTCCCCGTCGGCTGAATGCGCACGCGCGGCAAGAGCTGCGCGCGCATTCAGCCGGTCACATAGGAAAGCATTATCAATGCTTTCCTATGGACGCTGGCGTGCTCTCACTGTGAAAAATCACAGTGAGAAGCACGCAAGCGCCTCTAGTGGCTGTCAATGAGACAGCCACTAGAGGATTAGGGGGAAGGCTTAACCCATTCATAAACATAGCAGTTTCTCTGAAACTGCTATGTTTATGAAAAAATGGGTTAACCCTAGAAGGACCTGGCACCCAAACCACTTCATTAAGCTGAAGTGGTCTGGGTGCCTAGAGTGGTCCTTTAAGGAGTAGGCAAGACAGCAGCAGGTTGTGGTTCCAGTCCTGGTAATCAGCATCCAGTTCCAGACCATACCAAGTGGAGCTGGTGTCTTGTGGTAGGCAGTCAGTCGAACCTTCCCCATCGTTACCTAATATTGTTGCCCTTGAGGGTGTCGATGATCTGGTGGAATAAGCAGTGTCTCCGCAGTGTGACAGTGGAAAGATCTGTAAAAATCTTGAGTGAAGCATAGTTGGCCGGTAGATCTCCCCTCGTGTGGTTGTTTCTCAATATGATTTCCTTCACATGGTAGTAGTGGGCTCGCAATAGGAAATCTTGCGGGACCATTGCAGCCAGGTGTGTCAGCTTAGGCACTCGATGTACCCGGTCCAGCAGCATCATGTTGTAGGCACTTCAGGCGCAAGCACTTTAAGCAAGCCGTGGACGTAAGTAGGTAGCTGCCTCTGCCTCAGCAGACTCTGGGATGCCTCTCAGCCGCAAGTTGTTTCGAAGCGATCGATCCTCAGCGTCCATCATTTTAGAATTCATGGAGGTAAGTTGTTGCTCCAGCCGTTGGACATGATCAGCCAAATAATTACGGGCTGAGGCGAATTCAGCCATCTTGCTTTCGTTATGGGATGTCAGCGATCCCAGCTCTTGGATGTCTTTGCGCAGTGTGTCATGTGAAGACCACGAGGAGATTAGGTTAGCAGACAGGGAGTCCAGCACCTCCTGTAAGTATGTTGTAGTTAGGTGTCTGTCCACAATAGGACTGTTCGCTTACGAAGCGGGGTTACTATCTTCTGAGAGGGCGCTGCCATCTTGCGGCTTGGCCTGCACAGCCAGGGCCATAGGAGTAAGTTTTTGGCCGAAGAAGTTAAGATTTTCAGCCTTGGCGTGGTCCTCATTCCCTTACTCTACTTGCGGTTAGGTGTGCAATTATAGTGGATAAGTCTCCTAATTTCGCTGTTGCTGAAGCACAGACGCCAGATTTAAGCGGCCATCTTGCTCGGCAGTTAGCCACGCCCCCCATTTGTATTTACTTTTGTATCACACAGCTATGTTACACCCCATGTGTTCCCTATTAAGGGTTATTAAGTATGTAGAAGTTTAGAAAAATACCCCTCCCGGTCTCATTAGAGATTATTTTTAACTGAAGCTAAAGGAAGCATGGTGAATTGTTGGTGTAGGACTCACCTAAGAGGTATGCCTTGACGTGGCAGGTAAGCTTACAATCTAATGGCCATTGGAGTAATACTAAAAACCTTTAAGTTATTTAAATATGCATAGGGATTTAGAATAGTGTGCAAGTAACTATTTTCTTTTTTTTTATTGTAAGTATTGGTATGTATTGGGACTGATGTGTGCTGTGGTCATTGCTGGGAGTCTGAGCACAGGACTTATTTTTGTGTATTTGTTTGTGTGTAGTGTTGGCATTTGAATGCAGAACTGCTTTTACGTGCAGTGTTGCTGTTTAAATGCAGGGGGGTGTTTTGGGGCAGTATTGGTGATTGCATGCCAATGTGTATTTACAAATACATATACACTGCCACACACATACAGGGGAACATTGTCATACACAGAAACATAAAGATGCCCTCAGACATTTATACACTCAGATTCACTCTGAGATATACATACACAGATTGACACACATATTTACAAACACTGACAAATCTGTACAGATAGATGCACTGGCTGACACAAACACTGACATACATGCACAGATGCATACACTGAAGAACACCGACACATTCACAGACACACATACACATGCATACACTGACAAACATGCACAGAAACATACACTGACATACAAACACTGACAAACATGTACAGATACATACACTAACACACAAACACTGAGACACATACACAGATGCATACCCTGACACACACAAACACTGACACACATGCACAGATACATACACTGACAAATGCAAACACTCTGAACCTATATTTTAATCCAGCTCTCTCGCCTGTGGTCTTGTAGTACATATTTTAACTGCCTTCCCCCAAACTCTGGTGTGTTTGGCTCCAAAGGAGCCTGCCTCTATCCCTTGTGTGGCAGAATAGATGGAGGGTTACCGGAAGGGATGCAGCGCATTTACATATCACCACTGGACCAGCAGGGACCTGGATGAGGTGTAGAGTTGGTGCTGGACTCTATGCAGGGCAGCAGCAAGTGAGCAAACTAAGTAATGTAAGCTGCCTGCAGCTGCCCTGCTCGCATGACCCTTGTGACCCTGCAAGTTCTGTCAATGCACACTGCTATATGGACTATTTGAGTGTCTGATCTCAGTACTTACCCGAGTCTACTAATTTAAGCTCTAGTTTATTTTCTATACATACACCATCTGTCATGTTTTATTTGAGTCAGCCTATAACTGCTTGACATTTTTCCTTTCTAACAATACATGACCATTGAGATTTGCTATCTCTTCTGCCCTGCATACCTCCCTGCACAATATGGTCACAGTAATCCAGAAAATAGATGCATTAATTAATCAAAAACCTGTCTGAACACCTTGTTATAACAGTGTTTGCAGAGACTATCCAAATTCCATTATACAATAAATGTAATGATTAAATAATTCAACATCCTTAGCATTACATATTTATAAAAGTGTTTGACTGTTGAGATCACATAATACATCAAGAGCTTGAATCCATTAACTTGCATATATATTTTTTTGGGGAAAAAAAAAATAATTCTTACCTTTCCCTTTTGCTAGGTTCCTGTTATATCCTACAGGACTAAAGTATTCGAATATAAAAACAGCCACAGCCGATACAATCAGAAGCATTACAAACATCATGACCCAAACCGAAGCACTAAATGGTTCTGAAAGAACAAAAGAAAACATATGAATGAGCACGTTTAGCTTTTTAAGCATTATTTATACAAGTCCTTTAACTGTCACACACCAGATGACACTATAGTCACAACTTAAGCTAAATGAAGCAGTTTTGGTGTATCCATCATTACGTTTTGGTGACTATAGTGTACCTTTAATATATTAGCAAAAAAATGTATTACATATAACCTCTTCTTTCTTTCTCTCCTTTTTTGTTTTCCTTTTAATTATCGTTCAAAGCAATAATAGAAATACACGGTGATCCTTGGTATACAGATAAGAACATAGTTAGGCCATTTTGTCTACATAATAAACAAATCTTTAATTTCCTATACATACTGTAATCATGTCAATTTACTACTGGAAAGAAACATATGTGAAAATTATCTTTACATTTGGAAGTCTGGGTCCCCCAGACAAACAAATACCCTAGAACCATGTCACATCCATTTTAAACTTGAACAAATTTATACGTGTGTATGAACTAAACAGGTAAATTTACTAAATTGAAAGTCAAATGGCACACTATAGGCCAAAATGGGCTATTTGGAGAAAAAAAATTCACCTCAAGTAGTTAAAATTGTTTTGCTATTTTAACTGGAATCACGTGATTCTGTTTTCATTTCACTACAATAAATCTTTAGTACTTTACATTATGCAACACATAAATGAGAATTGGCATAGAATTAAAATAATTTTTACCAAAAATTATAGCAGTTATAGCATTTTTCCTGTTCAGCTATTTTGTCTGAAAACATGGAATGCTTGTCAGATGAAGACTGTATGGGTTTGTGCAAAAACAAGAATGTCCATGTGAGTAGTGCGAGTTTGTAAATGCATATTTTTGAACAGCTTCACAACGTGTGTCTAAATGAATGAGTATATTTGTGTACAGTGTTAAGGCTTGTAAATACAGTATTGTATGTATAGTGTGGTGTCAATGTATTTGTAAATGCATGAATACATGTGTAAGTGAATAACGATATATATATTTTATGCAAATTTGTGTACATGCAGAGTGTTGAGGGGTGTGTGAAAATAATGGTATTTTAGTGTGGATTGTGTGATATGTCTCTACCTGTATGTCACTGACATGTGTCCACCTCTCTATTCCACTCACTATTTTTGTCTATCCCTTTATTCCACTTCAACTCATGTCTTGCCTTCTTTCCCATATCCCCACTATCCCACCCTCTTGACTCTACTTCTAAACCACCCAACAGTCTCTACCAATTTACTTGTTTATCCATTCAACATCCCTCTTTCATTATCCTTGCCATATCAGTGTGAGACTGGCTGGCATGCTGCTGGCTCCTCTTGGTCTCTGCACATACAGTATTGCAGCATATCCTATGCAGGCTCAGTATTGAGGAAGTAGCGCTACGAAAGTAGCATAGTTATATTGGGTTAAAAAAAGCCAGTTTGAAGCTCTTTCCAGTTTTCCAACAAACTAGGGAAACAAATCCTTATGGAAACCAGAATGACAGTCAGATCTCTCCTTGGATCAAAAGTCTGAAACACAACATATTCAAAATTATACCCCTGAATATTATGTTTTGGCAATAATTCATCCAGTTACTGTTTAAACATCTGTACAGACTCTGATAAAACCACCTCTCAGGCAGATAATCTTTATTGTTCTTACTGCAAAGAACCATTTTCTTTGTCTTAGACTAAATCTCCCTTCTTCAAGTCTAAATGATTGACCTTGTGACCTATGCATAGTGCTGTTTAAGAATAGATTTCCAGACAATTTTTTATGAAATAAACAGATTTAAATTTGTTAGCCTTACTTTATAACTAAGATCAATTTCCCTTATTAATTTTGTAACCAGCCTTTTTCTAGTACTAGAATATTCTTCTGACATATTAAAGGTGTGGTGTTTCCACTGATTTTAAAAAGAGGCAAAATTATATTTTCATCCCAAGAATCCTATCCCCATCTCTCCTCACACTGTATTGGCACTGGAACAAGATATTTTAATCTCCCTTGCATGAAGGGGATTGAGAAAGCAGAGGGATATGCTGCAGAAGCCGATGAGAAAATGGTAAACCACAACGTGGGACCCTTTATACCACAGGAACATAGTTAGGCTACATATTTAGGTATAAAACAATGATGCTAGGCCAGTTAAAGTGATGAGCTGGATGGACGGACAGATAAGCTGTCTGAGTGTTCAGTCTGCCCCTGATTAAGCAGTTTACTTCTAAGCATATTTTCCTTTCAGACATATTATTTCCAATCGTGTAAAATAAAACTAAGGAGGACAAAGGAGATCAAAGGATTTTTCTTGTCAGTCCATGCAGGGCTATTGCTAATAGAGTGCCAGCCCAAAGAGGGAGCAGTAACACTCCCTAGCTGGCCAATATAGATTTAGGAGGCAGGTAACATAATTTCTAAATCATAATAAAATAATTAAAGAAAGTTGACCCAGGAAGGAACCCGAGGTATGCCACTTTCCTATCTCACTTGAATATTGTCTATTAGCAACTCTTTGCACTCTGTATGTTAACCACTTTGTACAGTTACTTCTTGTGGGGAACAACAACTTAACAAAATCCAACTAAATCACATCCTCTGCAATGCCCACTCCACACATCTAGTGATGTCTTCATATACTAAAGTTAAACAAAATTGACATTGTTGCTAAAATATTTAATCCTGAATACATTGATATAAAAGAATCTTTGAAGATCAAAAACTAGCTGATTGGTTATTTCTGTACAAAGTACAGTACCAGTGGAATACCATCTAGTGCTAGGATACTGTTTACGTTAACTTTATTAACGACCTAATAACTGAGGATTTTCCGAGATTCTGTAAATTCTAGACATGTGTTTATGTTTAAACGAATGGCAAAATAACTAAGAATTTAGGTTTTCAGTCACTTCACCCAAATAAAAAAATTACAGAACCACCATATAGTAAACGACTGAATGAAACCATCAAAATCATTTGATGTCATTCATGAATTTGTTAATTGTGAATGGGATGCTGCAGCCAATGTCAGTGCAGCAACTACAAATTGTGAGCAGTTTCTGACCAATCATGTGACCACAATCAATGACCAATCATGATGCAGTGCTATTTGATATTGATTAAGTATTTCACCAGCCAATCAATGTCAAGTCTTTGCGAAATTAGACTAATCTTGCCATTTAAAGGGATGGCTTTAAAAATCTGTAAATAGGACTGTAATTTGTTTTATATCTTGTTGCTGGAACAATAGAGAGAACAAATCTGTTCAGTAGTTTTAAACACTGCAAAAAATTTACAAAAATAACTGTGCTGAAAGTATATTCCAGTTTATTTAATGCACCTTTGTTTTCTTTCTGTTTAAGTAAATTGTGATGTGTGTATGAAATCCAAGCATTTCCCATCTCAATCTCTTTTAAATGCTAATAACGTTTAATAAAACAAATATCCCAGTATGTTTGTTTAAGAAGAAGGCTGTAAGGGAAACTGGTCCATCAAAAGATGATGAGCCAGAGCCAATACCATCCACTAGTGATGTCCCGAACGGTTCGCTGAACGGTTCGCCACGGACGGCGAACATATGCGGTAAACTTTGACCCTGTACCTCACAGTCAGCAGACACATTCCAGCCAATCAGCAGTAGACCCTCCCTCCCAGACCCTCCCACCTCCTGGACAGCTCACTAAGAATGCAGCTTCACAATGAATGTAAAATGGATGCTGTCCAGGAGGTGGGAGGGCCTGGGAGGGAGGGTCTGCTGCTGATTGGCTGTAATGTGTCTGCTGACTGTGAGGTACAGGGTCAAAGTTTACCGCATATGTTCGCTGTCTGTGGAGAACCGTTTGGCGAACCGTTCGGGACATCACTACCATCCACCATTTCAGCTGGTCCAGCAGTCGAAGCAGTAAAAACCTTAGAAAGAAATGTCTGGCCCGGCATCTAGCATGAGCATTCCTGTATTATATTCTAAACTACAAAGAAGAGTTTCAGTATATTTTATTAGTAAACAGTTGAAAAACAAGTTGTCGGTTACAGACAAATGCAGTCTTAGATTGTGTGCAACTGAGAGTAGCAGCAAGTACCTCGCAAGTACATGGAGCAGTGTAGCAAGAACCCTCAGTACCCTAAAAGCCAGCAATAGCCCTATAATTCAAAGTAGTACTAGTACTATGTATATTCAGGGAAGAAAGGTAGCAGCAGCAGTAAGTACCATTATGCGACATGAGAAGGAGGGTCAGTCAACAGCACCATCTGGTAACAGCATTACCTGCTGATGTAACCTTTTCACCCTCCACCAAAAAAAGTGTTTGAAGAAATTCTAATAGGCTTGGAGTATTAGTAATTGGATTACGATCCAGAAGAAAAAGAGGAGCAGCAGGAGTCTATTGTGATGACTCCATCACCTGAAATACAAAAAGAGAATGGTGGTAGTAGTAATAGTACTACTTTGACAGAGGATGCATTTACATTAACCAGTGTCACACTCGCTAGTAGTACTACTTCAACAAGCACATTAATGAGAAGTAGCAACGGCACTTCAGTGGAGAAGGAGCAGAGCACCATTAGATTCCCCATTTCACGTCAAGCAGAAGCAGCTCTACAGTGCGGAGAAAAAGTTTTGGAACATTTCGAAAGTGTGGGAGACGGGCACCTGGCAAAAGGCAGGCTGTGCGGCAAGAAGATTAGCAGGGGAAAAGTTTTGGGACATTTGACAAACGCAGGGATGAACATTCATCTCTGCATCCCTCACAAGGCTGTTCTGTTCCAGGAGGACAGTGGAGGTTCAGCAGCAGCAGCTGAAACTCCCTCTGCTAGGTATGGTAGATGTGGATGCCTTAACATTCATGTGATTGGCTCCAGAGAATGGAGCTCGGTGGGCGTAGTTGTTCTCCTAGTATTAGGCTTTTGTGGTCTTGTGTTTTTTAGCCGCTAGGGCATATCGTAGTGCCAGTGAACAAGCTGAAGTAATAGCCATGGCTGCAGGTTTTTTTTTCCCTTCCCTCTCTGCAGGTATTTGCAATTTTTATTTTTGAACATTCAATCTGGGTTTCCATATGAGGGTATTCCCAGGGGATCACAGGATTATGGGCTATACAGAGCTTTTATATAGCTTGATATAGCTTGATATGCGCATATCGGATGGCTTTCTGGTTGCTATGGCAAGCGGCCATGTTACTTGCAATGTTTAAAGTTTTGTTTGTTTTTCTACTTCCACGATGGTAGATGACCTAAAGGTACCCAGGTTACTCGGAATTTACCAATTTCAGATATGTTAATCTCCTCTTTTGATTAAGATACCTATGTATACCTATTTGTAAGTGACAAACACTCACCCTTGACAAAGGTCAGTGGAGCCAAAATGTTGGGTGGTTGTGGTGTCCCTCAGTCACATTGACTAGGTAAGGAGTTACTTTAATTTTTTACTTATGTATTTTTACACTATTTCATCGGAGTACAATTTGTATGTAATAGCTGTGTTGCTACTTCTATCATTGTGTATACAGATTAATTATATTCATGCATTCCTTACTATGATTTGTTAGTTTTCCATATATATGAAATGAGAGTTTTATGTTTTTGTCATTAAATATTGCTATTTTTATATATGCTTGATATCAGCTATGTGGTTGATTTATATTACAGAATTTGATTGAACCACACAGGGGTTTTTTTTTTTTTTTTCATCTTTAGCACCCTATCCTTACCAATATACATAATGTATGTATGTGGATGCCCCTACTTATATTACATGTAAAGGGCATGTCAAAACAGCTGTCAAATAAGGTGACAAGATTGATAGGCCATTTTTTTGCTGTTGGGAGAACTTGGATGTATCAAGTGCTTAGGCTGCATGTCATGTAGCCCTTTGTTACTCAGCCTCACATTTGCACATCCACACACACGCAAAAGTTTGTATGTTCACCATCATATAACATGTACAACAGGCCATGCTATATATATATATATATATATATAAGATTATTTTTGTTTCTAGGAAAAACTGAATTCTCACTTAGAGATCTGCAATTTCCTGAATGGAGGGACAGATAAGCTGGTTGACAAACATTTTCTATTTTTACAGCTTAGACTTCCAACTTTACAATTTGTGGTTAAAGGCCTCATTCCAAAACCCACGAGAGGGGGCAACAGGGCTCAAACATTGCTACAAAGAGAAACCTTTTGCATTAGAACATTGGGCACAATATCTCCTAAATGACTTAATTCAATTGTTTCATTCACTCCATTTTTGGATACATGTTAACAAGCATCATGCAGTTACTATATTGACTATCCCTTAAGGCTCAATCACACAAATCACACTAGTCATTATTTGTTGACTTTTCTTATATCCACCGGCCAGTCAGTGCTTGCACACAGTCATTTCACCTGCTTTCTTTTTTTATATTGTGCAATATGTTTTTCATTTCTTTTCTACATTATGTTTGACCTGTTACTTTAGTTTCTATTTTAATTTTCTTCTCACATTCTTTCCACCTTTTTTTAAAAATCTTTTTCTTTGTTTTTTGTTAGCATAATTTAGTAGATATCTTCCTAACGACTCACTTTGTTTCATCTCTTCACTCTTATCATATTAACGTCTTGCATCGTACACTTCCTTTTTCATTTGGCTGAGGAAGGATAGTTTACTGTGTTTTTTTTTTTTGTCATAATCACATACACAGTCCTTTTTAATTAAATTTAATTTTATACACATTGATTTTTTTTATTGCTGGTTCAGTATAAAATGTCTATACATAGTTGCTAGCGATTACAAATTACATTGTTTATGTAAAATGCACACTTTGTGCACTCATGGTAAGTTTCAAGACATAATGTACATGATTTGTTTTAATTTTAGAAATGATGAATAGTTTTCACGGTAGATGTCGCAATCTTTGAGCCCTTTGTATAAAGTTGATATGCGTGAACACATGGTGACTGGTCGTATTTTTCACAATTTCCAATATTCACATAATAAGAACTGGTCTCTCTTGATATTTTTTCTTTTCACATTTTTACATTTTGATTGTACGTAGGTTGGCTTGTGGTAGTAAATGTTTTCTATGTAATGCATTAAATAATTGTTTTCACCCATTTTAAAATTATGATATTATTCAGGCTATAGCACGGTTCATAATATATGGCAACCTTTAGACTTAGAGTTCACAATAATCATAATACTCTTTTCTAACTGTATGTGTGCGGCCTCATTCTGGTTTGGGTTTTAGGTTTCCAGTCCCCCAATTGGCTAGTGTTATGGATATTATTTCTAATAGAAAGGTTTTTCATAATATGTTAATAGTGGCAGTTTTTGCCCCTTTCATTAGTTGACACCTGGTGTTACTCTAACTAAGATACACTTTTAGCTTCACTTTACTTTAATTCACACTGCACATGGGTTAATATGGTAATAAGAGACACAGGGTTTCATATCAAGGTGCGCCCTTCAGGGCATTCCAGCGTTATTCTCAAGGATTGGTAAGAAATATATTATTATATTATATACGCCGTTTTGATTAGTATGTTTGATCTTGAGAAAGATCCGTATAGGGGCTGAAACGTTGATCACAAATGTGACAATCATGGTTTAATGGTTTGACTTAAAGAAGATATTGTCTGCATAAAAAAGTTCTAGGAGTGATCCATCTTTTAAATTGAATAAGAGAGCTGTATGTGTATGTATATGAGAGAGCGGTATCTGTATGTATCTGTATGTGTATGTGTATATATATATATATATATATATATATCACATTTTAAGCACCATATCACCCACCTCCACACATAATACATCCCCTACACATATGTTCTGCAGCCCCAGCACAGACATACACACTGTATAATTAGCACATACACACTACATCATCAGCACACACTATATATTCCTTACACACATACTACATTCACTATATATATATATATATACAGATATATATATATATATATATATATATTCACTGCACTACCTGCAAATACACACTACATCCCCTACACACAATCTGCACCCCCTAAAAACACTCCACTGCCCCTACACACACACACACCTTGTCTCTCTACAGCCCATAGACACACATACAATACAACTTCTATTTACACACACAATCCCACAAGCAACCTCTGAATGCATTCACAAAGCAATTTACTGCCCCTGTCCTAATTTGTCCTCTATTATAGCACTTATGGAGACACGAAAGACAAGTCCCTAGTAATTTTGAGGTGGCCACTGAAGACGTGTTTAACTGTTCAAGGTAAATATTGCCATTTCTGCACAATGGCAATGTTTTACCTTGAATTAATAAAATGAGCCACTGCACCAAGGTCACTTCAAGATTTTTGTGTTCCATTCTTTAGAATGTCCGTTTTTAGGGGGGAAAATGGCAGATTTGGAGGATCGAGCAAGGCGGAATAATGTTTGTTTCCGTGGAGACCCGGAAAAAATTATAAATGATGAACTCTCAAACTACTTAACGCTGTTATGCAAATCCATGGTACCGGACCTTGCTGCCTCGGATTGGTTTATGGACCAGGTCCACCGATTACGAAACCTCAAAGGCTAAGCGCGGACATACCGCGCGATATAATAGCACGATTCCACTATTACAAAACAAAGGAGACTCTGCTTAAAGCGACAAGGTCAACACTTAAGTTACCCGAGCCCTACTCAGGCATTCAATCATATGCTGATCTCTTGGCAATAACTATGAACAGGAGGAAAGATTACTCTACTACTACTACAAAAACTCTTAGAAGCAATGACATCAAATATCGCTGGGGGTTCCCAACTAAATTACTTATCTGGAGGAATGGGAAAACCTACACTGCTAATGATCCGAAAGAAGGTTTGTGATTGCTGAAAGAATGGAGCTTAAACCCAACAGGGGATATTGGAGATCTGGCAACCGTACCCTCAAAACATTTGCGAGCAGAGTGGCATAGAGTAGGAACACCCAGCCAACAGTAAAGCAGCAAGAAGGTTATCACTTTGAGCAAACTTCTTTCCTTTGTGAAGAGACTATTGCTTGAATTGGTCGTTACTGGGCTTCTGCAGCAGTATAAGGCAGTGAGTAAAAAATTAAAAAAATTAAATTGGAAAAAAAAGGGAGGGGAAGAAACATATGTGTAGCTATATATACTTATATACGTAGATATTTACTTATACTCAAGAATGAGTTTATGATATAAGTATTACAAATACTTCATTATATTTTATTTAAATCCAATATTAACTGTAGGGATATTATGCTGTGTACAATTAACCTATTAGATTAGCGAAATTCTCATAAAATAAATAGTAAAATATTGTTATAGTATTATTAAGATATATTATGATTTATGAGATTTAAGATGTATGGGACAGTATTAGTATTAGTAAATTTTCACTTGAGTATTAAGTTATCAAAAATATTGCTTATTAGGATATATCATACCTATAACGGGTAGATTCTAAGAATAAAGCAATATCACGGTGGGACAACTGTTAACGACCTTGTATAGAGGGTTAGGGCAAATGCTTGCGGCAGTCGGAAGATCCGGGTACATAGCATTATGAAGATGGGTACGGGATTGTACGTATAGGTTAAATGATTAATATATGCATTTACAAAGCAACAAGTCATTAGGCTTAGTAAGCTTGAATGAGAGGTAGGACTGGAATGTGTTACCTGTTTACAGTTCATTCAAGTAGAGCGCTAAGAAATGTAATGGCGCTATGTATATACTTATGTTATGTTTATTATTACTATTTTTTATTTTTACTTTTATTTTTACTCTATTTTTTATTTTTCCTATAGTTTTTTTTTTCTCTCCCCAAGTTTTACCTCCCTGGAATACTCTCATATTTAGGGAACAAACAACATTTTGGTAAATTGAGGCTGCCTATTAGGATTCTCTTATTGGGTCCATGGATGATTCTTTAATTATTTTTACTTTGTATGTTAAAGGCCTAAATAGCCCCCATAAACGTAGAATGATTGAGCAGGAAATTGTGAAATCGAAAGCAGCAGTGGTGTGCTTATAAGAGACACACTTTTGTATTAAGAATCCACCTAAACTTTCTGTTAAACATTATCCACAAAACTTCCATGCAATGTCTACATCTAAAACTAAAGGGGTATCGAATTATTTTCATAGCGATTGGTCTTTTAATCTCAGCAAACAATATGCTAGAAAGGATGGGAGGATGCTGATTTTGGTGGGAGCATTAAATGGATTATTAGTAACTATTCTATCACTGTATGCTCCCAATGATGCGCAGAAAGTGTTCCTTACCATGGCGTTTAGAAAAATAGAATAATACAAGGCTGGCCATTAGTGATGTCCCGAACGGTTCGCCGTGAACGGTTTGCCGCGGACTCATAATTGAGTAAACTTTGACCCTGTACCTCACAGTCAGCAGACACATTCCAGCCAATCAGCAGCAGACCCTCCCTCCCAGACCCTCCCACCTCCTGGACAGCTCACTAAGAATGCAGCTTCAAAATGGATGCTGTCCAGGAGGTGGGAGAGTCTGGGAGGGAGGGTCTGCTGCTGATTGGCTGGAATGTGTCTGCTGACTGTGAGGTACAGGGTCAAAGTTTACTCAATGATGAGTCCGTGGCGAACTGTTCGAGGCGAACCGTTCGGGACATCACTACTGGCCATATATTTATTTGTGGGGATTTCAACTGTGTCCCAGACCCCATTTTGGATATAAAAAGAGTTGAAGATAAGCCACCGAAACAATCTTCGGTTTCTCTTGGCCAACATCTAAAAACCTTATTACACAAATACGACTATTATGATTTATGGCGTAATCTCTACCCTAGCGGAAGAGACTTATAAAAACATATAAAAACATTGCCTTTCGCAATTAGCGCACAAATAGGCTCAATCACGTGGTCAGATCACGCGCCTCAAAGCATTAAAATAAAGATGCCATATCCAGCAAGGGAGGGGGGGGGGGGAGAGGCACATGGCGCTTAAATGACAGCCTGCTAGATGAACCTAAGTTTCTCCAAAAATTGCAATCGCAGGTGGATATGTTTTTTAAGTGTGTGACCTCTACCCCAACTCAGTGGCTAACTCATAAGGCATTTATGAGAGGTTTGATAATACAACAAGGGGCACGAGTTAAAATACAACATATAGAGGAATTGAGCAACTTAGAACAGGAACTGAATAAGGTGAAGGCCTTACATAAAGCTTCGCCCACTATACGCACACACACACAATTGATGTCGCTTTGCTCATCTCTACATGAGCTACAACTAATGGTAACAGGTAAACATATGAGACGCTTAGATTTATCATAATATGCCATGGGAAACAAAGCAGGTAGACTATTAGCTAGGAAATTAAACAAATAAAGCTACAATCTAAAATCCCCTATATAATTTCCCAAAATGGAGAAAAACTATATAACCCTCAAGCAATATTGAACTAATTGGCACTATATTATGCCGCACTTTACCAATTAGAGAATTATATTAACACACACCAGCCGTCAGAGGAAGTGATAAATACTTTTTTAAAGAGAGCACCCCTACCTAGCTTATCATTTACACAATGCATTTTTCTTGAAAGTCCGTTTGGGGAAGAAGAGATAACGGGTTCTCAAATTATTATTATAATTTAGAAATTGAGCAAACAACTGACCCCAATACTTACTAAACTGTTTAATCATATAAAAATAACGGGGATCATACCTTAAAAAATGCTGGAAGCAAATATAGTGGCACTACCTAAGCCAAATAAACCCCCTACACAGTGTGCAAGTTTGCGACCTATATCTTTATTAAATACAGATATTAAGATTTATGCCAAGCTATTGGCTTCCCGACTTAAACATTTTCTCCCAGACCTCATTTCAGAAGAGTAAGAAGGGTTTGTAACTGGACGACAGGTGGGAGATAATACGAGACATTTTGTGAATCTGGTGGAATGGGCAAATAACACATTACAAGCTGGCCTCATATTAGCACTAGACGCCGAAAAGGCTTTTGATCATCTTCATTGGAGGTATATGTCATTAACGCTTAGCAAAATGGGTTTCCCATTAGCCGTTCGATCTAGTATAATGGCGCTATATCAAGATCCGTCTGCAAAAGTTTTTAGCACTGGCTTTATTTCTAACAAATTTGCTATATGTAATGGTACTCGCCAGGGTTGCCCCCTTTCTCCCCTTATTTTTATTATATGCATGGAACCTTTGGTAAGAATTATTAAACAAGATATAGCTATGAAAGGATTGAATAAATAAAAATTTTGCTTTTTATTAAAGATCCTGAACTCTCTCTACCTTCCCTCCTCAAAGTGTTAACAGAATATGGGCAGGTTTAGTACTATAAAAATAATATCACTAAAACACAGGCACTCCCTATCAACCTGCAAAGTACCTTAATAGATAAATGAAAATCACAAGATAAATTTGACTGGTGTACATCTTCTTTACAATACTTGGGCATAAAACTTACCAAGTCCATTCAAAAGTTAAAAAAGGAGAATCACTATCTGTTGCTCCAAAAATTTTAACTAACAATTCAGAAATGGGAAAGCCTAGAGATTTCATGGTTAGGTCAAATAAACCTCATTAAGATGATGACATTACCACATATATTATATCTCTTTAGAACCCTGCCTATAGCACTCCCTAACAAATTAATAAAACAATTTCAAAGAATGATAAATGCACATATTTGGAAGAGGAAGCCTCCTAGAGTAGCATGGGGAAGTTCAGGGTTACCTTATGTAAAAGGCGGACTAGGGCTACCAGATATAAAAATCTATTATAGAGCATCCTTCTTAGCACAGGCAATCAGGCTACTCAGACTTAGGACAACTGCTCAATAGCCACTTTGGTTACCCTTAGAAAATATAAGTCTAGACACAAATAATATAATACACTATTTATGGATGTGTTCGGTACCAAAGACTCCAACTAAATTCACTTTACACAGCATAAAGACCCTGCTAAAGATCTGGAAGGAGTGGTGTTCATATGTGATAAACCCGATCCAACTGCTTAGGAATGCACCAATTACAGCGTTAGCGGCCCTTTCCCCTGGCCTTCAAGTGAGGAGATGGCAGGATAAGGGGCGCAAGACAAGTGGATGACTTAATGAACAGGACACATTTAAAGCTTTTCCCAGACCTCCAAATTGAGCTACAACTGGAACCTAGACATATGTACTTATTTTTAAGGATTAAGAATATTGTGCAAGCACACGCCTCTGATAACCCACCACTTAATGTAAATAACTTACGATTAGAGGTATCTTGTCACACATAAATATTAAACCACTATCCCTGTGTTATGTGGCATTGATGGAAAATATAGCTCCTGGAAAACTAACATACACAAGACAATGGGAGAGGGAAATAGGGAAAGAGATTCCCAGATCAGATTGGCACTTAGCTATGACTAGTACTAAGCAGGCTTCCCGTAACCTTTCGCTATGGGAGGCCTACTGGAAGATAACAATACGGTGGTACTTGGTGCCTCAAAAGTTAGCACGAATGTACGCGGACACAATAGGATTATGTTGGAGGTGTAATACAGCAGCAGGAACTTTCTTCCTATCCTTAGTTTGATAAATGCATAAAGCAATATGGTTTTGGTAAATTATGTAAATTGCATGTGAATACAACGGCTATAGGAGCACTGGATAACATGTTATAATGTGATGTGCTGCTCTTTCTTTGGATGTTTGGTACTAATAAAAAAATTTAAAAATGAAAAGATTTTTTTGTTCCTTTAAGTTTAGCAAATATGGCTGTTTTACTTTTATCCTGAATTTTTTTTAAGGATTGATAGAGCTTTCTTATGATACCCTATCTCACAACATTAAGGATGATTACCACTCTATAAAAAATAACAAAAAATAATTTTTTGTAAAATGTATATCAATTTTCACTATAATAGTTGTACACAGTGTTGCTTACAATATCTTAGAATTTCATTCAATATTTGTCTCACATTCATTAGTCACAAATGTCAAAATGCTTGTTATGTCTAGAGTATTACTAAAGAAATAAGAATATATAATTTCTCATTTTACCTTATTTGCTTACACCTTGGCTTTGTTCTCTTTGGTGATCAGCCTTTCTAATTGCTCTCTTGAAAGTATTGTTAGCAATTTAATATTTTTATATGATGCCACTCACCAATCTGTCATATACTTTAAATGCCTTTTTCCTATTTCGAAGATATGCAGAATAAATAATAAATAATTTTTCCTATTTCTGACTTCTTGTTTGATCTTTTAGTGAAAATTCATCGATTGTTATGTCTGTTTTGTATTTGTTTCCCAATGGCAACTGTACATGTTCTTTTCTTTGTTTTAAGGGACACTCCACGCATCTTGAGCACTTCACTTTGCTTATTGGTGGCTCAAAAGTAATAGCATTAGTGTCAAATTGAGGGTCATCTCCAGCATTTTCACAAGATAGTACACCTATCTTGTCTTCGGTCTGTATTATATCCACATTGAGGATTTTGATTCTGTCATTTCTTTTTCTTTATTGTCATAAAATGTAAGTTTTATGTTCCCAACAAAGGGCCAGCAGCATAGTCTGGACGAAGATTACACCTGTTGCATCTGAATTCCTATTTTCGATTACATATGATCATGGCAAATCTCCTTCACCGACATTTCAAGCACATTCCCATGTATCATCTGTAACCCTGTGTCACACAGCTTGCCCAACCCTAAATGAACTTAGGTATTTGGTAGATTTTCGAAAATACAGATTTTCATTTTTCATGTTTATGTCCCTTTGACCCAATCCTGTGGGATAGTGTGTGGCTGTAGTTTATATTGTACAATGGGCACTGTGGTTCTTAATGTTCTGGCAATGAGCATCTGTGCAGGTGAACACGGGTGTTGCATGATAGCTCAGCAGGCAAGATACACATCCTGTCCTGCTGATTTTGCCTAAATTTCCATTAATGTAGGAAGCACTGGAATTCAACACTGTAATTTGAGTATTGTGAGCCATTGTCAGATACAAGTTCTACACAGACTGCGATTCTTTTGACAACCCATAAGACTGTTCATATTTTAATTTCCTTTGTTGCACTAACTCAAAGTATTTGCTGTAGTAGTCTGCTACCATCAGGTAATGGTTCTCCCCAAAATGGAAAATATCCGTGACCAGTCTCTACCATACCCATGTAAAAGTGCTCCATGGTGTAAGAGGTTCTTTTGCATTCTTTTAATTTTATACATCTGTCAAGTTTCACATTCCTTCATGAGTGTTTCAATATCAAGGTCCAAATTAGGCCAGGAAACCACATGCTGTGCTCCACATACACAGAGTAATGCCCAAATGTCCTTGGTAAATTTGTTTGAGCACTTCTGTTTGCTGCTACTTAGGGACAAGTATATGGTCACACATAAATATAACATCTGGATCAAGGAATAGCACATTCCTCACAGGTCAGAATGTCTGCAGCTCAGGAGATAGTTTCTTGTGTTTTTCTGGCAAGGCCATTACACAAGACAAATTCATTTTTCTAGAATTTTATCACTTGTTTTTTTCCATACATACATCAGCTATAATATATAATTATATTATAATATTCACTAGTACTGTCTGCACCTGCTCTTCTAGTTCAGTTTCATCCCATGCATTGTGTGCTCCTGGAAACACCATGGGCAGTGTATTTGCAATCGGAATTTCTCTTCCTGTTTTGTATTTCACAGATCATAATGTTGCAGTTTCAAATCCATCCTCTACAGGCGTACTACAATGGACGTGGTCTGTTTCCACTACTACTGTGCAACCATAAATATACTGGTGACATTTTCCACATCCATTCACAATGGCTAACATTTCTTTCTCAATTTGAGTATAACTGATTTGTATTGTGGTTACAGCGTGTGGAGCATACACCACAGGATGTCCATGTTAAATTAGTACAGGACATTGCCCAAACTGGGATACATCCACTTGGAACACAGTATCACAGTTACTTATTATATATTTTAGTATTGGCCCAAGATGTTTAGTGATCAGTCTTTTTATGTTTTCAATTTTATTTTCTATCTTCACATCCCAAGACCAAATAGTATTCTTCTGTAGAAATATACACAATGGTGCTGTCTGCTGAGAGAGGCCTTGAGAAAATTTGGATAGATAATTTAAAATACCTAATGATGTATCCAGCTCCTTTCTGGATGTTGGAGTCTTCATGTCAACAATAGTGATGTTGCTAACCGTTCGCGAACTTGCCATGAACGGTTTGTGGCGAACTCCGGTCAGCTGACACATTCCTGCCAATCTCCGGCAGACCCTCCCTCCCAGACCCTCCCACCTCCTGGACAGCATCCATGTTGAAGCTGCCTTCAACATGGATGCTGTCCAGGAAGTAGGAGGGTCTGGGAGGGAGGGTCTGCCGGAGATTGGCAGGGTCACTCCAGTGTCAGCTGACTGGAGTTTGCCACGAACGGTTCGTGGCGAACCGTGGCGAACCGTTCGCGGCAAGTTCGCAAATGGTTCGCGACATCACTAGTCAACAACTGTAGTTATTTTCTTTGGACCAGGTTTCAAAACCTCTCTGGTAACCAAGCATCCAGATTGGGTAATTTCTTCTACCCAATATTCATTTAGTTTGGATTGAGTTAACGATTTTTCTCACAACACCGAATGAGTAAGGCAGCTAGGTTTCTGTCATGCTCAGTGTGATCTTTTCCATAGACAAGAAAGCATCAGTTGTTACTTCAATATGATGCAAGCCACTGATCAATTCGTGTGAAAAGCACAATTTTTGGTAAGCAAATGCAGGGTGTCACTCTTTCATCCACAGATCCCTCCCTGTCTGGATCCTGTACCCTAATACATAGAACTTAAGAAAACAGACAGATAGAGAAATAAAGAATGTATTACCAGACCTTAGAGTGGCCGAGCTTAACGTATACACAAGAGAGGAAATCATGAACAATAGGCTAGTCAAGATCAGAGATACAGAAAACAGGTCTAACCAAGATCAGGGTTACAGAGGTACGGATAGAATGTTCTTTGAGCTTCTGATTGTTGTCAAATCTCTTTCCACCCAGGACAAAATTTACATGTCAGGTGCCTGTAGGCATGAAATTTTATGGCATTCCCTGCTCCCCAATCCCCAAAATGAATCAACATAGAGAATAGGAGTAGAGGCACAGGTAACTGCAATACTGAAAGGACTGAAACTATGAACAGTTTCTCCTGAGCTGCAGCTCCTTCCACTGTTGGTCCAGCAGTGTAAACCAAATAAAGATAGACAAAATTAGGTCTGCGCTTCCAGTTGTAGTGTGCACCAATGTGCTACCAAGTATTTATTTGAAGGACATAAAAGACAGGCAAGCGTTTCTGGCACAAGCCATTTCTCAATGTAAATTACATTTTAAATTCATTAAAATAGGACACAAAAGATTATTCCAGGCCAAATGCCTCAACATTCTGAAAAATCTCAAGGACTCTATTTGGGGTTTTTCCATCACTGATGTCTTTATTCATCTATCATCTATTACTCCACCTATCATTCATATCAAGGTCACAATTTATTACCTGAGACAGCTGTCATTGAGCCTAAAAGGTCAAACTCAATGCCTTAAGGTGATCAAATGATTTCCCATCTGCTACATAATTTTTAATTAAAAATCCATAAACATTGCTACAGTTAAATGGGTTATAACTAGTAAGACCCATATCTCCTTTGAATATTGTTCGATCAGTTTATTATCAGGGATTGTGTCTAGTCTGTTTGTTTATGAAGTCTATGCCTAACCTCCACTATGATTAGTCATTTTACAGTCAGTCCCATTAGGCCATGCCTCAAAGTCTTGTGCAATAACCATGAATCTCTACTTTTCCATTATAAATGCTAGATATTTGACTCACATGGTAGTCCCATAATATACCTGGTGATATTTCCCCTGTAATTATGGAACCTAAAATATTCTTGTAGGAAGAGCAGTTAAAGCTTAAAAACTGCTTCCATACCTGCATAATTCATCAAGGATAAAACCTGAATAAGGCAACTGGGAATCTGAAAGGTAATGTGGCATACGATTCTGAGGCTGTAATCCTGCCTAGAATATACTGAACAGAGAACAGATTACAAGGAAAAAATCTTGTCTTTTCCAATATATTATTCCCATGTATTATTTTTAAAGTGCAAATTTTTTATTGAAATCTTCACTTTTTATAAAATGTACAAACGAGGATACACTCTTCACACATAAAGCACTTCAGCAAGCTAAAGTGCTTTAGGGGTCTGGAGGGTCTTTTTAATTTGTAATTTCATGGTTCTGACACTGAGTATCTGTCTTAAAGTTTTAAAGTCATCTTAAATTTCAGATTCAAAGCAGCTCTTTGCTAGGCATCAGAAGAACTGCATTTACATTATATACTGACTTGAGTCGTTCCCAACGATAACATCCTGTATTCAACCGTAAACCCTAATGTGTTCCTTGAACCACATTGTGACACCACATCTATGAATATATACAGAATATTATATAAATCTATATTTATTAACTCCATACCTAATGCATTAACCCCAAAATTGCAACATTTAACCTGCCTCCAAGGAATTAAAACCTTGTATTCACAGCAATACCTCCATTCTGTGCTGTATATTTAGCTTTAAACCTGGTGCATTAAAGTGTCACTATCCTAAATTATATAATTGGAGTTGCTAGTTTTCCCTCAATCTTACAGGGGACTCAGAGCTGACAATGGAAGGGTGCCAAATCCAGAGCTAAAGCTTTTCAGAGCTCCACTTGGCCATCCAGCTCACGTCAGCCCCTGTAGCAGTCCCCTCTTTATTGTTCTATTTTTTGTAATCCTGATCTTGGTCTGTACAAGTATATGCTACATCAGATCCCAATTCCAAAGGTAGTGTTGCACTCAAGGAATACAATAGTGTCTGCTACCATGCCTGGATCACTATGGAAAGTAACCACAGTCCCTTAGAAGTATTCAAAATCAAATTCCAAAGACTTAACAGAGTAGTGCTAATAGGAGTTTCATTTAGGATCAGGAGAACAAGATTACATACGTTTCGGCATCAAGCCTTAATCATGAATACAAGATGCAGAAGCGTTATATATCATTATGTTCTCCTGATCCTAAATAAAAGTCCCTCCTATTTGCTACATTTGCTACATCATCTGTTACCTATTGCCAGGTATCAGTTACCATCTTCTTGTAGTGTTTATGATTATTTGTTATACCTGGGAACTTCAAGATTCTGCATTATTTCTGTCTATCCCTTTTCTCTTTCATTTTAGTTCCCTGCCTACTGAATTTACATATTTCTTGCACTACTATTTGGTAAGCTACCTACAGCATCTGATTGCAGTGCATAATTAATGCTCAGAACTCCCCAGGGACTAAATATACTATGATAATAGTACACTACAATGCCCACTCTCTCAGCACCAGTCTGGTTCCACTGTAGCCTTTTGTGTAAATGATCCCCTGTAGCATTTTGTGGATATGATACACTAGGGGCTCTGGTACTAACCTCTGCTGACTTAGATGACATTTTTATTAAATGACAGAAAGGACATTCCTCATTTGATAAACCAGTCAGACGCCAACTCCAGCACTCCCATTCTACTTTCAAGGCTAGTAAATAGATTACTGGGTATGACAAATTGCATACTGCTTTTCAGCTGAAAAACAAACATATCAGTAAATGCTATAACAAGATTAGCACGCTACAACACTATCTGTATTCCAAATCTTATGTTTGCTTGCAAAAAAAAGTAATAACATTGGCTCGATTGCTTAGATAAATATCTAGCTTGGGATATACTCAATGAAAATGCTCTGAAATGCAGAATGTAGGTTTGTTTTTTTATACTCTAGTATATTGGAAGCATTTTCAGTCTCATCTAAACAACTCTTTATTTACTGATTCTTTGGGATTCATTTATTTTGAATTAGCCACAGAAAGATATATGTGGTTGAACTAGATTACTGTGTTATATTACTATTCCAACAGGTTACCTACTGTTAAACCTGGGTGTACACTTATTTGCTTTTATAAATCATTCCAAATCAATGTACCTGAATGCTTTATATTTCCTGATTACTATGCTCTATATTTCATGTGCTCTATATTAACTGGTTACTATACTGTACTGAAGCAAAAACAGAGATTATAAGAACTCTGAGAAAGGGAAAAAGCTCTGAAAAACCTTCCTTTCGGGTAATCCTGCTAAAGTCTTAAAATCACCTTTGCTCGCTTGTGCCATTACAAAATTAACCTATACCATTTACAAATCTCACAGATTGCAAACAGGGGCCCAGGACCTGACGGCACACTGGGCATGCCAGTGGGTCTCCTCTTGGTCTCAGGCCCTTGGTTCATGACCTAGTGTCCGACAGGTCTGTCTCTACCCGGATGTAGTTTATGTTTATCAAAAAGCAGAAGAGCTAGAGAGATAAATTATTTATTTATAAAATATTTTACCAGGATGGATACATTGAGATTTCTCTCGTTTTCAAGTATGTCCTGGGTCCATAAATCCACACAAACATATTTCATTAGATCGACAAACTCTTAATATGATTCCGGTTTTTGTTTTTCACATGATTTAATAAGATTTATCTACAAATCACAGATATTTACTTCATTCCCCAGTGATTATTTTTTTTAAATATAAAAAAAAAGTTAGAGGTTTGTAGATATGGAAAAATACGACTAGATGTCATGCTGCCCCAGTATGCACCAGTGGTGGCTTTTAAACTAAAGGGGGGACCTATTGCCCCCCCCCGCCCCCACCCCTGAGCAGCGGGTGGGGGCACTAATGTAAAATAATGGGGGGGGGACCTATTGTCCTCCCCCCAGCCCCCACCCCTGAGCGGCGGGTGGGGGCCCTAAGTCAGAATAAGGGGGGGGGGACCGAATGTCCTCCCCCTTGGCCCCCACCCCTGAGCGGTGGGTGGGGGCCCTAAATTATAATAAGGGGGGGGCCTAATGTGCTCCACCCTGGACCCCACCCCTGAGCGGTGGCTGGGAGCCCTAAATACTAATAAGGGGGGACCTAATGCCCTCCCCCTGGTCGCCACTCCTGAGCGGTGGGTGGGGCCCCTACAGTAAAATAAGGGGGGGACCTAATGTCCTCCCCCCTGGCCCCAACCCCTGAGTGGTGGGTGGGGGCCAGGGGGAGGACATTAGGTCCCCCCCTATTAGTATTTAGGACCCCCACCCACCGCTCAGGGGTGGGGGCCAGGGGGGAGAACATTAGGTCCCCCCTTATTCCAATTTAGGGCCCCCACCTGCCGCTCAGGAGTGGGGGCCGGGGGGAGGACATTAGGTCCCCCTTATTCCAATTTAGGGCCCCCACCCGCCGCTCAGGGGTGGGGGCCAGGGGGGAGAACATTAGGTCCCCTCCCTTATTATATTTAGGGCCCCCACCCGCCGCTCAGGGGTGGGGGCCGGGGGGGGCAATAGGTCCCTATTTTTTATTTTTATTTTTTTAACAGTGAGCAGCCACAGGCTGCTCACTGTTTACTAGACATGCCCTTACTCTCGGTATAGCGAGTAGGGGCAAAATGTACTAATATTTAGTAATTTTTATTTAGTATTAGTAAATTTGGCTGAAAGACCAATTTAGGTCTTTCAGCTTTTTGGTAGATAACTCCCTAATACCATGGGAATTAGGGAATTATCTACTAAGCGGCTGCAAGAGAAGTCCCGAAGTGCTGAAGTCCCGAAATTCCTTAATACCAAAGTGTCGAAGTGCCAAAGTTGCCGAATTTCCGAATTGCCAAAGGCCCGAATTGCGAAAGTCACGAATTTTGGAATGCCGAACCGAAAATTTTCCTCATGCACATGCCTACATGGCAGCATCACGATCACAAGGGTAATATTCATGCTAAACTTAGGGGAGGGTAATTAAAATAAGCAGACTGAGAACACAAAATTATAATGCTCCGAGATAACTGCTCCAAGATGGCATAATGCTTTATAAAGGTGTTGGCCGAAGCCCACGTTGCTGCTCTGCAAATGCTCTCAATAGGAGATGCAGGAGCCCATGATGCTGCCAAGTAACTAGTAAAAAGTAAACTAGTAAAATCCCTTAAACCTGAAGGGATAACCTGAAGGGATATGCAGAAAAGATGGTCACAATTATCCAAGGGTAGGTTTGGATGCTGCAAACCCTCTATGATCCAGCAAAGTTCAGGAAAAGACTTGGTGACTGTCGCCAACTTGCCATTTTATCCAGACACATTCACAGGCACCTGGAGACACCTAAAGTATGCCATCTCTCTTCCTCTTGATTAGAGGGACTTTGAAAAAAGGATGAAAGAATTATTTTTAATTCAAATGAAAGTTAGAAATCACCTTAGGCCGAAATTTGGGAATTGTCCATAGTACCACTCTATCAGAGTAGAATACCGTATGCAGATAAAGTCTGAATTTCAGAAATTCTTCTGCTTGAAGTAATTGCAACAAGAAGGAGACATTTAAGTGTAATCAAATGATCCATGGATTCTGAAAGAGGTTCAAAGGGAGGAAAAGACAAAGCCTTTAAACTAAAGGAAGGTCCCAAGGTGGAAAAAGGGACCTAATACAAGACTTGACATTCTTGACTTCTGTTAGAAAAGGGCTACCATTTTATCCAAAGCCCACCTGGAACCAGAAAGAGCGGATAAAGCTGAAACTTGCACACATAAAGAACTAAGCCCTTTATCCAGACTGTTTGTAGAAAATCCAAATATTGGAGACTGTACGAGAAAAACAAGGGACATTGTTATATTTATCCCAATCTGATAATACAGTCCATATTCGATAAGATGTAGATGAAGTTGATTTTTCTTCTGGAAAAGTGGTGTTGATCACTGCTTGAGAAAAGCCCTTGATAGCTAGGCTTCTCCTTTCAGTTTCCATGCCATCAGGTGAAGTTTCTTTGGAGATGGATGAACTGTTGGTCCCTGGATTAGAAGGTTCGGAATCTCTAGCAGTTTCCATGGAAGAGCAATTGACAAGGACTTGAGGAGAGGAAACCACAGCCTGAGAGGCCAGAATGGAATGATCGCCAACACTTGGAGATATTCCATACTGATCTGCAAAGTCTTCCATATGAGATGAAATGCGGGAAAGCAGGCTAGATTAAAGGACCATTTGTTGGACTGGGCATCTTTAGCCAATGCATTGGGATGGAATATTCTGGAGAAGAATGTTGGCAGTTGGGAATTTGATACATTTGCTCTGGGATCCCTGCTGAGGAAGTCTGCCCTCTAATTTTCTTGCCCTGGAACATAGACAGCTGTCAGTCCCAATACTTTCTTCTGAGCCCTTAAATTGTTCTAACTGTTGAAGAAGGGCTTTGCTTCTGGTACCTTCTTGCCTATTTATTTAAGGCACTGCGGTCCAATTGTCTATATGAATCATCACCCATTTCCCGATCAGAAGGTCTTGAAAATGAATCAGGCCTAGAAAGACTGCTCGTAGTTCTAAAAGGTTGGCTAGAATGTGAGAGGCTTTGTTTTCCCATTTGCCTTGAGCATTCCATTGCAGAAGATGAGCTCCCCAATCTAGCCCACTGGCATCTGTAGTTAAGGTTATCCATTCCACTTCTTCTAAAGGACATCCTTTGTGGAGATTCAAAGGAGTCTGCCACCAGCTCAAAGTTCTTCGAAGATTTTCTGCAATGAGAATCTTCTTGGACCATTAGTCCTTGCTTTGATTGGATCTTCTCAATAAAATACATCTGGGGAGAACGAAGGTTGAATGAATACTTCTGCTGAGACCCATCTCAAGGAGATTACCTCCTGTACCTTCCTTATATTATGTTCTCTCCTTTCTTTTGAAAGGAATTCCCTAATATCATGTTGAACCATGCTCCCAGAAAACATATTCTCTGAGTAGGAGTCAGCTGACTTTTTGATAATTGATGATCCATCCAAACTCTTCTAATGTCCAAATTGCCTTGTCTTTTTGAATTTAAAAGGTTGTCTCTTGTTTCTCTTACTAGAAGGATGTTGTCCAGATAATGATAAATAGAGGGCTTGTAATCTCAACTTCGCTATCAGAGCTAAAAGAACATTTGAGAAAGTCGTCAATGCTGTACTTAGGCCAAAGGGAATTGCTCTGAACAGAGAATGGTCTCTCTAGAATAGCAAACCTCAGGAATCTTTGATGGTGCTCCGCTATAGGGATGTGAAAATAGGCGTCTTTTAGAGCTATTGAGATCATCCATCTCCTGGACATACTACCGATGCCATAGACTCCATCCTGAATTTTTTAACATTGAGGGAAAGATTCCTATTGTGCAAATCTAGGATCTGTCACCAATCTCCTGAAGATTTTGGGACCAAAAAGAGACCTGTAATTTTCTGGAGGAGGAACCCTTGAGACTACTTTTTCAGAAATGCCTATTTGCTGCTGTAGAACCAGATGATGGCTTATTTCTGTTTCCTCTTGTAGACTGGCTTCCTTTCCAAGCAGACCCTCTAGAGAATTCCCTGCCTGGTCTGTATGATCTTGATCCCCGAAGGGAAGGCCTGTCTTGAAAGGACCTTCTTGACAATTTAAAGGCTTCCTCCAGTTGTTTGCCAAACAGTAAATGCCCTTGAACCAGAAAACCACATAAGCTGATCTTAGAAAATATGTCAGCATTCCAGGATTTCAGCCATAGAGCCCTACGTGCCGCTACCAATACTGAGTTCTGACCAAGTCAAGAGAGGCAAAGGAGAAAAATTCTACTGCCCATATAACTTTGGACAAAGATTCTAAGAGGGAGTATCTGCACACTTCCTTCTCAATGTCCTGGAAAGCAAGGTCTCTTTTTAATTAGTTCTGGAAAATGATTAGAAGATGTCTTAGACTGATCAACATCATGCAGCTTTAGAGTATACCTGACTGCTTTAATCTACAGACGCAGAGTAATCCAAGGAATACATCCCTTCAGCTTCTTCAGATTGTACTTCAGCAACCAAAATATCTGAACCAGTCTCTCTGAGTAGAGGTTCTTGGGCATTTACAGGACTTGTACTGCTCCATTGATTGGTCCACTGCCATTTGGATCTATTTTAACATATCAGGTGGAGGATCCTTAGGATAACCTACCGCTTCAGACAAGCACTACATTGCTTTTTCCCTTCAAGTGCTTTTGAGTCACAGGCAATGCATCTATTTGACTTCTGGAACCTCTTGCCACCACCACCACACTTTTCAGATAAGCCAAATTCCTGGACACTGCAAAAATTTCCTTATTAACACCCTACTAATTGCACTCTTTTACCTGGCTAAAAAAAAACTAAGAAAGCGTACCTCAAATGCCTAGAAGGGGAACCCCTTTAAGATCTGGATGCAGACTTAAGGGCAGCTGAATAGAAAGTGAAAAATAAAAGAATGAAAAAAATAAAGAAAATAATATTTCTAAAAAGGAATAAAAGGAAATAAATAAACTTACCTGCACTAACACTTATATCAAATCACAAGCACAAATGTTCTCTCAAGAGACAGAGGGAAAAAAAGACACCCACACTAAATAGCGTACCTGAAAAACAGGTCCTCCCACATAGAATTTGTGTAAACGCGCATGCCAAAACAGCCGAATTGCGCCAAAATGAAAATAAAGTAAAATTAATAGAATTTGTGTTTTTGGAAACGAATGAGCCATTCGTGCCACGAAATACCTGTCGCATGAGATAAAATCCCGAACGGTAGACAGAAAAAGCATTCGGGAAATTAAACGTGAACGAAAGGATCCAAATTTCCCAAACAAGCTCAGAGATTATAAAAGGGGACACAGCCAAGATGGCGGAATGGCACGAGAAGCAGCAGAAGCAATCTGGAACTCTAAGAGAAAGGTGAGTAAAAAAATAAAAAATGAAAGCAAAGGGCAATGCCCAAAGGAGGTCCCATACAATAATTAATTAAAAAATAACATACTCCAACTGAACTTGGGAAAAATTAAAATTGGAAATGGTCCCAATAATATACCACTATGCAAAGAATTATTGCATAAATAAAATTTCATATATACAGGTACCACATAAACAGCACAACCTTAAGGATCACAGCAGTCATAATTTCCCTCAAGTTGTATATGTACCATTCAGTATACCGCTACCCATAGGATCAAAGCGGAGTATACTTATTGATTGCTGAATGTGTATACATCATACACCGCTACCCATAGGATCACAGCGGAGTATACTTATTGATTGCTGAATGTGTATACATCATACACCGCTACCCATAGGATCACAGCGGTAGGAAGTTTATAATATAGCATGTGTAACACATAATTTCTGCCAACCATAGGATCACAGCGGATATATTTCTCTAATGGTGAATATATACCACCTATTTTACCGCTTTGCTAAGATCACAGCACATTGCCTTAGAGTTCCTAACTAAGGACACCCTAAATCTCTAGTTCCTGTTAATAAACTGGCTTCCAAGAGAAAGTGTCTGAACTGTCTTGAGAAAAGCTAAATAAAAATTAGCCAAAGTAAACTAAAACAAAAATAGATAAAAGTAAAATAATTTACCTGAAACCTTGTCCACAGCCAAGAGGACAGGAAAAAAGACTAGTATATCCAAGTAAGGAGGGTCTATTTATAATTTATTTCCTGTCCTAAACAGTAAGTAAACAGAGCTAACCCTATCATGATGCTGCCATAGATTAACCAGGAATATGTTTCACCATTAGGCATATTAACCATGGTAAACTTACATTTAGCCCCAGAAATAATACCCACATGTAACGGATGAGAAATGGAATTCAACGTGAATTGCAAATATAAGGACACAATAGCTGATTTCTAAAAAATCTTTGTCGGCTTTGCTTTCAGTTCTGGTACTTTGATCTAAAATATGAAATTCCTGACAATTGTCAATTTAGCAAAATAACTGCATTTGTTTTAAAACTGGACACTCTTTGAAATATTTCACTCATGTAAATATATATCCTGAATAGTCTATGTTGCCTCGAAAAATGTGGGTAAACTTGCAGACCTTTAAAATAAAACTTTAGAGAACAGATAAATAGAAAACCGGAACAAATATATAAAAAAAATTTTTTATCTAGATACTTTTAGGAACAATACAAACCATAACAATTGTATGATATGCGTGATTCAACTCTGTTTTAGATAAGATAAAGTTACTAATAAAAAATCTAAGAAAATTAAGTTACTAAAAAAATTGTGTAATGTAAAAATATTTTTAAAACCTGAAGTAATGTTATTGCATTGTAACTGGCCAAAATGTAAGAAACCTGAACTTTTTCTGATCACACATTGTTTAGTGTCTTGTAAGATTGTAATAGCAAGAAATTGGAAGGGGAACAATGTTTATTCCATCAAACAAATAACTTCTCAACTTGCCTACCAGCTTAAGATGGAGAGAGATCACTGTGAATTTCTAAATAGCAATTCTAGTCTATGGGCCAGGTGGGAGAAAAAACTAAGGGAGATGTAAATCACTATTTTATCTAATTCGTAGTAATAGATGGAATTTTTTTCAGAACTCTCGTAGGGTGATGGGTTTGTTTTGTATTTTTTGTATTGTTTTTTGTACTGTTTTTATATTGTTTGTGCTCTGTATGTTTTTTTGTAAAGTTTAATGTCAATGGAAGAAAAAAATGAAAGACAATAATAAAAAGATTTAAAAAAAAATAAACAAAATTAATAAATTTGGATTGAAAAAAAAAGTTAATCTAAACATCATAACCACAGAAGCCAGATGTCGATCCTGACACATCTATTGACTGATAGCATCAGCTGACCACTCTCAGCCAATCAATGAGCATTTGTGAATAGAAATTTTGAATAACAGTATTTATACTAGCCAGGTTGGCTAATGATGCCCAAATGATGCAGCCTGAGGTGTTCTTACACCCCCGGCAGCAAAAGGGTTAGACTCCAATGTACAGTGTTTCATAGCAAAACATTACACATAGAGACTCCAGGTATCATTTTTTTTAATATATTCTTTTTTACATTTTATCTTTATAATACAAAAAGATAGTGTTTACATATAAACACAAGACATAACAATACAGTTTTATTTTACAATAATTCTTGTATTATTCCTTCTATGTCAAGGGATAAAGAGGAAAAGAGAGAAAAATAAATAAATAAAATAAATAAATTATATAAAAGAATAATTGATAATGAAATAAAGAAAACTATCATGGTGTCAGGAAAGGAGTATTAAGAGGTAGTTGTTAGTGCCCTCGTGAGGTATTAGTGTCTGGGTTTAGGGGGAACCATCTATATCTCATTTTTTGGCTATAAATTAAGTTTGATTCATGCACATGTTTTGGTCTAAGATCTATTATTGACTTGGTTTAAATTTGGTTAGTCATTCGTCCCAAATCTGGAATTTTTGTTTGAGAGTTTAAGTATCTACCACAGGTAAATATTTCCATCTGGATTTGGAAAATTAATTGATTAATTGATTTAATACCTGTTCCCAAACTAAATTCTTTAGGGGATTTCCAGTTTCGAGCTATTATTAATTTAGTAGCTGTTAAACAGTGAATTATTAAAAGTTTAGCTTGCAGTTTTAAAGGTGGCCAGTCCATATGAAGTAGAGCCACCTGTGGGTTTTTATTTAGTTTAATTTTTAATATATTATCTAGTTGTTCAAATACCTGGGACCATGATTTCTTGGATTTCATGGATATAATTACCTTCTATTAAGTCACATCTCCAGCATATAGAAGAATTCACATTTGATAGTTTTGCTAAGCGTGTTTGGACCATGTACCATCTATTAGATACCTTATAGTAGGTTTCTAATAGATTAAGACAATGACTTGCTAAATGAGTTTCATATACAGCTTTGCACCAATCTTCTGTAATCAATTTTACTCCAAGATCTTTTTCCCAGGCAAGTAAAAGCTGTCGGAGGTTCTAATTTTTAAAGTTTTGAGGCTCGAGAATTTTTTTTCTTAGTTTTGTAATATCGAAGAGGTCTTTCAGCTTGGAATCAATTTCTAGAAGATCTAATGATATATGTTTGTTTAAATAACATATTCTTTGAAAATTAAAGTTTTCAATATATGGTTTTTGAAAACTTTCTACTAAGTCAGAGAATTTTTTGAATTCTGATCTTTTTAACAATTGGCTTATAGATGTTTTTCTGCAAGTTCTCCAATTATTTAGAATTATATCTTCTATAGCATATTCTAAAATTTCTAAAGGGAGAAAAGATGGAATAAATTCTTGCATATTCAATGTTTTCTTTATCTTAACCCAAGCTTGAAAGACATGCCCAAATGTCAGACAACAGTTCTCCAAATATTTATGATCTAGTTTGATGTTGGGGTCCCATGCAATAAAAAATAAATCAGATATTTTAGAGTTCACCTCAGATTTTCCTATTTCATACCAACTTTGGTTTGCATTTATTTTAGCTTGAGGTCTCTATATATGGGCTATAATATTAGCCTTGTAGATCACATTGATATTTGGGAAATGAAGTCCTCCCTCTGATCTACTGTTACACAGCAATTTTTGTTTAATTCTTGGTTTCCTTCCTCTCCAAATTAAGTTTGTTAGATTAGATTGAATTTGATTTAGATACCCATCTGTTAAAGACATGGGAAGCATATAGACCCGGTATGACCATTTAGGAATTATATAGGAATTTGTTAAATTTATTCGACCCCGCCATGTAATTTCAGTATTTCTCCAATCTTTTAAAAGTTGGGTGGTTTGATTCGGCATCTTTTTAACATTAAATGTCATAATCTGTTTTATATTTTTTTGTTAAACTAATCCCTAATTAGGGGAAATCTTGTTTTACCCATGTGAATTCATACTTCTAGTCTATAAAATTCTTTTTATCTGCATTTAAGTTTAACACTTCAAGTCACTGAAGTAATTATGGTGCTTGGAGAAACCCTTTAATATTTTTAACACTTCAAGATTTATGTAAAGAAACAAAAAAAAACAATAAAAAACACTTCTTTGCATGGGATGTACTAATGTGTTAGTTATACTAGTTCTCTTCGTATTTGATATACAAGCAGAGCCTCTTTTGCAGCTAGTTAGAGGTTTTTACCTCATTTTTTTCACCTCTTTTTACATTTTTTTTTGTTGCTATGTGACCTCCTTTTCATTTTTTTTTCTCACTAAGCAACTCTGTTGCTAGGTAACCTCTTTATCCCTTTCTATTTCTCTCTAGGCAACCTTGTTGCTAGGTGACCTTTTACATTTTGTTTTCACTAGGCAACCTTGTTGCTAAGTGACCTCCTTTTCTGATTTTTTTTTTAATAACTAGGCAACCTTGTTGCTAGGCGACTTCTTTTCCCCCCTTTTTCCCTATTGTTGCCAGGTTTCCTCCCCTATCCATCAGCTGTCCCCATTCAACTTTGTTACCATAAGCATAAGATGCATACACTACATATTTGTTCATTGTTGATTGAATTGATATAAAAATTAAGTAAACAAATAATGATGCATAATGCGCATCTGGCTGTTCATTAGGGATTTCAATTAAAAGAAGATTCAAATAAAATGGATGCAAACATCATGTGATTATTTTCTGTAAGTGATAAAAAAAAATGGATCTTAATGTAAGCAGAGACAAATGCTATACAGGTCTCAGTCTTAGTAATGTGCATGGTGAGCAAACCACCAATTCTAGACCATGGGTTTTAGTTCCCTAATGGTATTTCCTGCTTCTTTGCAGTATATGAGGCAGAGAAGATCATGGAGACTAAATGTCAGTTTTCAAAGATTGACTGACCCAAATGTGCATGTACATGGCAGAAGGCAGCCATTTTTCACCTGGAGAAGAGATTCTTTTGAGCGTACCTAACCTAGTTTTCCTTTCAAGTACAGATCCCAGATTGCACCCTCCCACCAGCTTTCCTGGCTTCCACAGGGATTCTGTTGTATGCAATGGAGGTTGCTTGTGGTTTGTATGCACAGTGTTTATTGTGAGGTTGTGTTTCATATTTGGGAAGGACTGTGTATAACGATGACTATCTTTTGGAGGTGACTGTGGGATGTGACTGTGGCAGGTTGAGGAGATAGGTATGACAAGGTGAGGGGTGTGAGTGTGACTGGGTTTGGGGGCAAGTATGAAAGGGTTTGGTGGGTGAGTGTGTTAGGCTGAAGGTGTGCGTGTGTGTGTGTGTGTGATGGGTGAGTATGACAGGTTGAGGGGTGTGAGTGTGACTGGGTGTATGGCAGGGTGAGGGATGGCGAGTGACTGTGGCAGGGTGATGGGTGTGACAATGGGAAATGTGACAGAATGTGGGGAGGTTGTTTTAAACAGTCTTCCCACATATACTAGTAATGCATATTTTTACTTTCAAAATATACAGCATTTCCCCTTTTTGCTTACCCCCTGTGCAGAAAATGGGACAAGAAGTAATCCCCTAGTGGTCTGATGGATTCCCTGGTAATACAGGGGGTTGCTAGTGTAGCTGTATGCCTTCTGGTCTTGCGCTCTGTAAGGTAGTCAGAACATAGGCTAGGAAACCCACCTCCTGTGCTCTGACTGCTTCACAGAGCGCTAGAACCACGACGAAGCACAGACCACCAGGGAGACATTTCTAAAGAGCGAGACGACTAGGAGACCTTTTTTTTGTTTTTTGTTTTTACACAATTCAAAGTTGTCTTTTGAAGCTTATTGTATGTTTACTTGTTGGAACATAAAATTACAGAGTTACAATATGTATAATGCTTTTAACATCTTTTTGAGTCACATATGTTAATATGCAGAGTTAGTGGTGATGACCTGTAAGGTTGTTCTGTTTATTTAACATGACACCGGAAATAAGGGATAGCCCCAAAAAAACAAGAAAAAAACAACAGAAAAATAGGGGATTTAGAAGTTTTTAAATCTAACTTCAGTTAAGATGTGGATGGGTCTTTTCCAGGGTTAACCATGGATCCCATATTTTCTTAAAGGTATGCTCTGTATTGTTTTGTCTGTGTGACATTTGCTCCCACACTAAATGGCCATTATCAATAGACACAATTAGTTTTAGAGATACAGCTGTACTAAAGCAATGTGCCATGGGGTTTTTTTGCAGCTAAAATAAGTGACATAATACACATTTCAGCAGCATCAGAAAAGATGGGGAAGATGTTGAGTAGAGCTATAACTTGGCTAAGGACCCCATAGTTTATCCTTGACCCATTTTGAATATGAAGTGTTAAAGAATGGTCTATCATTTATCCAAACACCACACTTCGATAAATTCAACTAGGTCAAGGATATGCATCTTTCTGCACAAAAACTCGCACTATATAAGCTACACACAATGAGGGATGAAAAAAAAGGCAAAAGCACTGGGTATGAAACTAAGCGATTACCGTCTAACTCAGATTTTAGTCAAACCTTTAGATGAAAATAATGAAAAAGAAATTGGTATTGGCCCATTCAAAGACCTGAAAAGGAAGAGTGAATGCTGCCCACATATTATGGATTTCAAATATACTGAGTCCTTTGGGGAATTAGTTTGTAAAGAGAAAAAGGAATATCTCCAGTAGTGACCTGATGGTGAAATCAAATTCAAATCTTTCCTCAAAGGAAGTAAGAGCATTAAAAGATCTACAAAAAAAAAAAGGAATAACTATAAAACCCTCCTGTAAGGGGAGCAATATAGTTGTCTAGACACTCAACAATATGTAGACATGACAAAACAAATTCTAATGGATACAACTACGTATAAGATTTTGAAATCTGAGCCAACATCAGGTTACTTAGATAAATTGAAAACTATTCTGTTAGCAGGACTTGAGGGCAGACTTATTTCAAATTAAAACCAATGTGGCTTAGTAGAGAAGTAAAACAAGAGATTAAAAATAAGAAAAGGGCATTTAAAGCATTTAAATCAGACAAATCAAAGGCATCCTATTTAAGATATAAGGAAGCCAATAACACTTGCAAAAAGGCAATTAAAGTGGCTAAACTAGAAAATGAGAAATTGATAGCTAAAGAATGCAAAACCAACCCCAAAATTTTTTCAAGTACATCAATTCTAAAAAAACAAAAAAATGAAAGTGTAGGTACACTTGAAACAGAGTTGGGTTTATTAGCTAATGAAGACCAGGAAAAAGCAGAAATTTTAAATAACTAATTTTCTTCAGTATATATTAATGAGGATCCTATGGCAAGAGATATGCAAATGATTGCTGCAAAAAACTTGCAAATAACTTGTGATTGCATAACTCGAGACAAGGTGCTCAAGCTATTAAAGAAAATTAATGTAAATAAAGCTCCGGGGCCTGACGGTATTCACCCACGAATACTTAAGGAGCTAAATGGGGAAATAAGTGAACCTCTGTATTTAATTTTTCAAGATTCTTTTGTTTCAGGTGTTGTACAGGAGGATTGGAGGAAGGTAGATGTTGTTCCTATATTTAAAAAGGGTTCAAAATCCTTGCCTGGAAATTATAGACCTGTGAGCTTAACTTCTGTAACTGGGAAAATATTTAAAGGGCTATTAAGGGATAATATTCAGGAATTCATTTGGAAGAACTTTGTTATTAGCAATAATCAGCATGGTTTTATGAAACATAGGTCATGTCAAACTAACCTAATTGCATTCTACGAAGAAGTAAGTAGAAGTATAGATCAGGGTGTTGCAGTGGATGTGATCTACTTGGATTTTGCCAAGGCATTTGATACGGTTCCTCACAATAGGTTAGTCTTCAAACTAAAAGAAATTGGTCTAGATGAATATTCTTGTTCTTGGGTAGAACATTGGCTTAAGGATAGAGTACAACGAGTTGTAATTAATGGTAAATTTTCAGGCTGGACAAAAGTGGTAAGTGGTGTCCCTCAGGGTTCTGTTTTGGGACCACTTCTATTTAACATATTTATAAATGATCTTGAAATAGGCATTGAAAGCCATGTATCAGTGTTTGCAGATGACACAAAACTTTGTAAAGTAATAAAATGTGAGCAGGATATTGCTTTGCTGCAGAGAGATTTGGATAGATTGGGGGACTGGGCACTAAAATGGCAGATGAAATTTAACATAGAGAAATGCAAAGTTATGCACTTCGGGGTTAAGAATGCACAAGCAACTTACACACTAAATGGTAGTGAATTAGGGATAACCACACACGAGAAGGATTTGGGAATTGTTATAGACAACAAATTAGGCAGCAATATGCAATGTCAATCTGCAGTTGCTAAGGCCAGTAAGATTTTGTCATGTATAAATAGGGGCATAAATTCTCGGGATGAAAATATAATTTTGCCTCTTTATAAATCGCTGGTAAGACCACACCTTGAATATGCTATGCAATTTTGGTCGCCTGTTCTAAAGAAGGATATCATGGCACTGGAGTGGGTCCAGAGACGAACTACAAAATTGATAAAAGGAATGGAGCATTTTAGTTATGAAGAAAGGTTAAAAAAATTTAATCTGTTTAGTTTGGAAAAATGGCGCCTGAGAGGGGATATGATAACTTTATACAAATATATTCGGGGCCAGTACAAACCTTTATCTGGAAATCTATTCATAAACAGGGCTACACGGTCACACATTTAGGCTGGAAGAAAGGAGATTTCATCTAAGGCAAAGAAAAGGTTTTTTACAGTAAGAACAATAAGGATATGGAATTCTCTGCCTGAAGAGGTGGTTTTGTCAGAGTCCATACAGATTTTTAAACTGAAATTGGATAAATACTTACAAAAACATAACATACAGGGATATAATTTCTAATTAGTGGGGTAATAGCTGCTTTACCCAAGGAGACATCTGATTGCTATTTTGGGGTCAAGAAGGAATTTGTTCCTAGTTTGTGGCAAAATTGGAAGCACTTCAGACCAGGTTTTTTGCCTTCTTTTGGATCAACAGCAACATTTGTGAGGAAGGCTGAACTTGATGGACGCAAGTCTCTTTTCAGCTATGTAACTATGTAACTATGTAAAAGACAAATTTTATTTCTTACTGCTCATCATACACCCATGTAGAGCCACCTTCTATAGTTTTCCTGAGGTACATAAAAAACAGCAGGTCTTATCAGGAAGACCAATTGTGTCTGGAAATGGCAACTTGACTCAAAATGTGAGTATATATGTCGACTGGATTTTAAGATCTTTGGTAGTTAAGCTACCATCCTATTTAAGAGACACCAGGCAGACTTTGGCAGAATTAGCATTGAAAGAAATGCCACTGGTCTCAATACTATGTAGCCTCAATGTGGAGGCTTTGTATGGTTCCATACCACATTATCTAGACTTGAAACATGTGAAACACTTCTCGAATAGGGGACATCTGGAGAAACACAATGAATTTGTTATCAAACACCTGAGATTTATACTCTCACACAACTATTTTCTCTTCGATGTAGTGTTCTATCACCAGGTGCAGGGGACATCAGGTGCGGGAAAATATCTGCACCTCAGGAGGAATTGCTCAGACCTGGAGGACTTTAAGCTAAGTAGAAAGAATTGCGCAAAATGTTTAGATCTAAGGGTCATCAGAATAAATGCTTAAAAAGGGCATACCATCAAGCCCTTTTGACAAATAGAAACACTCTCTTGAGGGAAGAAAAAAATCCTTGCAGACAAAGGTCATCGGAGTCTAATCAATTGAGATGCATAGCAAATTTTGATGCAGGCTGGGATCAGTTAATGGATATAATGAATAGATTCTTGCCTCTTCTAAAACAAGATCAACTTCTAAAATATGTCATTACCCCCTTTGCCTCTATGATAGCATGAAGAGGGAAAAAGTTCAAGAAAATTTTAATACATATCCACTTTCAGAAAGACCCTCTTCCAATACATTGGCTGTCAAATAAATTAATTGGAACATACAAATGTGTGCTTTATAAATCATGTAATTACATTTAAAAAAACTCAACGAATTTTGAGAATAGTAACCATACTGAAATAATCCAGGCAAAATCATTTTTCAACTGTAATACAAAAGGATTGGTTTACCTACTTACCTGTCAATGTGGCTTAATGTATGTGGGTAAAACCTTTCACCTTTTTAAATTGCATATTCTAGAACACATTAACTTAGAAAAGAAAACCAGAAACATAGAGACTCCAACTTCCAGACAGGTTAAACTGGCACACCAAGGCAACCTTGTGGGTTTAAAATTCTCAAGGATCAAACTGGTGACTTGTTTCTGGAAATATCGTATTCCTCATTCATAAATGACCTCTGATTCTAAACTAAAATAGTGAACTTCCATGGATGAATAGTATTTTTAGACACCTCCATGTTCACCCATCAATCATATATTGGTACATAGCTCAAAGAGATAAGACAGCTAGGGAACAGGTATGTAGCTGGGTAGCAGTGGGGCGAGGTAGCGGGGTGGTGGGAAGAGGAAAGGGCTAGCTAGTCCTGACTTTGTGTAACCTAGCAGATTTGCCCGTTTGAGTGAAGATGTTGGGAGCATCTGCTCAGGAGTAGCTCTATGAGAGGAAGCTGTTCCTTCTAACAGCTGAGGGAACAGCCCCTCTAGTACGGGGGGGGGAGGGATAAAAATGTAAGGACGACTAGACAGGTAGTGACTGTAGGGGATTCTATTATTAGGAGAGTAGATAGGGTAATATTGCTGTCTCCCAGGTGCTCGGGTCGTGCATGTTGCTGACAGAGTGGATGGATTATTGGGAGGGGCTGGGGATGACCCAGCAGCCATGGTCCATGTTGGTACCAATGACAAAGTTAGGGGAAGATGAAAGGTTCTAACAAATGATTTCAGGAATCATGTAGCAAACTTAAGAAAAGGACCTCCAAGGTGGTATTCTCTGAGAGATTACCTGTGCCACGCACTACAGTGGAAAGGCAGAGGGAGGTTAGAGAGGTCAATGCGTGGCTGAAGTCTTGTTGCAGGAAGGAGGGTTTCGGCTTTTTAGAGCACTGGGCTGATTTTGCACTTGGATACAACCTTTATAGCCAAGATGGATTGCACCTAAAAGAAAGATGGTCTGCAGTGCTGGGGTACAGAATGGCTAGAAGGTTGGAGGAGATTTTAAACTAGTGGTGGGGGGAGGGACATAGTAAAAATGGAGATGGGGAGGGGCAAAATCAGAACAGAGGAGGTATGTAATATTAACAAAAATTCACAAAAAGTACAAGTGACTCATTATTATATTAAATGTATGCTTACTAATGCAAGAAGCCTAAATAACAAATAACAAAGTAGGAGAACTAGAGGCAATAGCATACACTAAGCAATATGACATAATAGGTATAACTTAAATGGTTACACACTATTTAGAAGGATAGAAAAAACAGAAAAGGTGGTGGGGTTAAAGCCAAATCTCAAGCAAGTGGAAAGTGATGAGGGAAATGTGGCAGCTTTATGGGTAAATATCTGCTTGGGGGAAAGGAAGGGAAATCAACTATTGGTTGGGATATGTTATAAACCACCTCATGTTAATTTTGATGAGGAACAACAGCTGTTTGAGCTGTTTGAGCAAATTGAGGAAGCTGCAAATCTGGGTAACACGTTAATTATTGGTCATTTAAATAACCAGACATAAATAGAGACAGACGGACTAGTAGCTCAGCAAAGGGAATTACATTTTAGAACTTGTTAAATGACACCTTCATGTCACAACTTGTACAAGCACCAACTAGAAAGGACGCTTGTCTGGACTTGGTTCTAACAAACAATGTTGATCCTTTGACCAACATTCAAGTAGGTGAGCACTTGGGAAATAGTGATCATAATATAGTGTCCTTTGAAATAAACTCAAAAAGCAAAAGCACAGTGGACATACTAAAACATTTAAAAAGGTCAATCTCAATAAGTTAAGGGCAGCTTTAAAATATATTGACTGACACAAACTCTTTAGTGAAAAGAACACTGAGGAGACATGGAATATCTTCCAACAAATATTAGAAAGGTACATTTCTCAGTATGTACCATTGGGTAATAAATATAAAAGAAACAAATTAAAATCAATGTGGCTTAGTGGGAAAGTGAATCAAGAAATTAAAAATAAGACAATGGCAGTTAAAGCCTTTATATCCGACAAATCAGAGGCATCCTATAAAAATATATAAAAAATGAAAGTGTAGGTACACTAATAACTGGGATGGGGGTATCAGTTAATGAAGACCAGAAAAAATCAGAAATCTTAAATAACTATTTCTCCTCAGTATGTATTAAGGAAGAACCTCTGGTTTTGCTACAAAAAAGTTGCAGAAAAATTGTAATTGGATGACTCAAGATAAGATGCTGCAGCAACTAAAGAAAGTTAATATAAACAAAGCTCCAGGATCTGACGGTATTCATCCACGAGTACTTAAGGAAGTAAGTGTGGAAATAAGTGAACCTCTGTTTTTAATCTTTCAAGATTCATTCCTTTCAGTAATTGTACCGGAGGATTAGAGGAAAGCAGATGTAGTTCCTATATTCAAAAAAGGTTCAAAATCCTTGCCTGGAAATTATATACATGTGAGCTTAACTTTTGTGGCTGAGAAGGTATTTGAAAGGTTATTAAGGAATAATATTGAAGATTTCATCAAGAACGTACTTATCAGCAAAATTCAGCATGGTTTTATAAAGCATAGGTCATGTCAAAATATCTTAATTGAATTCTATGGAGACGTAAGTAGAAGACTAGATCATGGTATTGCAGTGGATGTGATCTATTTGGATTTTGGCAAGGTGTTTGATACAGTTCCACACAATAAATTAGTGTTTAAACTCAAAGAAATTAGTCTAAAAAATTATTGTTCTTGTTAAAAAGAGAGTACAGAGAGCTGTCATTAATGGTACATTTTCAAGCTGGACAGAGGTGTCAAGTGGTGTCCCTCAGGGTTCTGTTCTGGGACCCCTTCTATTTAACATGTTTATAAATGATCTTGAAAAAAGCATTGAAATTCATGTGTCAGTGTTTGCAGATGACACAAAACTCTGTAAAGTAATACAATGTGAGCAAGATATTACTTTGCTGCAGAGGGATTTAAATTATGAAATTTAATGTAGAAAAATGAAAAGTTATGCACTTTCAGGGGAAAAGAATGAACAAGCAACTTAAACCCTAAATCAGTGGTTCCCAAAGTGTGGGTCACGACCCACTGGTGGGTCGCAGGACAATTCCCAGTGGGTCGCGCTGACCCACACATGCAGGGCCACCGGCTAGTTAGACAGGCAGATTGATTAGTCGGGCTCTCAGTCCGTGACGACGGGCCTGACACCAGGAGGGGGCCCGGCGGCTTGCACTGGATACTGCCGGGCTCCCTCCAATCGGTCTGCCCAGCAGCTCCGGTCTGCAGCTCCGCCGGGTGCAGAGCTGCAGACCGTATGATAGAAGTCTCGCGAGCTCCCAGAGTGTTACCATGGCAACACTCTGGGAGTTCGCGAGCCTTTTATTACACTGTCTGCAGCTCTGCACCCGGCGGAGCTACAGACCGGAACATTAACCCACCAGACCACCAGGGAGACACTGGACCACCAGAGATGTTTAAAGAAGGTAGGACACAGAGCCCAGACAATGCCCCCACACCCCAATGTAACCCCCTCTCTGCCTGCCCCCTCCCCCCACTGTAACCCCTTCCTCTGCATGCCCCTCCCCCTCCTCTCCCACTGCAACCCATTCTCTGCCTGCACCCCCTCACTGTAACCCCTCTGCCTGTCCCTCCTACCCCCACTGTAACCCCTTCCTCTGCCTACCCTCCCCACCTCCTCCTGTAACCCCTTCTCACCCTGCCTCCCTCCCCACACTGTAACCCCTTCTCTCCCTGCCTACCACCCCACACTGTAACCCCCTTCTCTCCCTTCCCCCCCCACAATGTAACCATTTCTCACCCTACCTCCCTCCCCACACTGTAAAACCTTCTCACTCTATTCCCCTCCCCACACTGTAACCATTTCTCACCCTTGCCCCCACTGCTTTTCTCCCCTGCCCCCACATTGTAACCCTCTTTCTCCCCTGCCTGCCTACTGTAACCCTTTCTCCCCCTGCCTGCCCACTATAACCCTTTCTCCCCCTGCCCACCCACTGTAACCCTTTCTCACACTGCCCCCACACTGTTACCAGTACACACACTCCCTCCCACACTGTCACCCTCACCTCCTGTCTCTGCGTGTCCTTTTGTGTCAGTGTGTGTGTATTTGTGTGTCTGTGTTTATCTGTGTACTTGAGTGTCTGTGTATCTGTGTGTGGGAAACTAAGTGTCATTGTGTGTATCGCTGTGTCAATGTGTGTATTTGTGTGTCTGTGTGTGTGTGGATACACTGCACACATACTCCATACAAAAAAAACATGCTTACATTGAAACACACATTGTGTATATGTATATTTTATAAACACAATATACACACACTGCATCCACTACACACACACACACACACACTGCAATCAAACGCAAACATTACATACAAACACACCCCTGCATTAAAACACTAAAATGATCTACAAACACCCCTTCATTCAAACACCAACACTACACACAAAAAGCACACCTGCATTTAAAGTCCTACACTACATATACAAACACCCCTGCATTCAGACACAAACATTATAAACAAGTACACCACTACATTCCAATAGCAGCAGTACATACAAATGTATCCATACATGCACACATATACTTAATACAAAAACATATTACATTCAGACACTGCTCACAAATATAACCCTGCAATGATGTGCAAATGGTAGATCTCCATCTGGCATATTATTGTTGAAGTTCTCCGACAGATGGAGACCTACCTTTTGGCCACACTTTCACTAGATGGGGGTCCAGAAAACATACTTGCACCAGGGTCCTCTCTAC
>OW240918.1:106502148-106584900 GCA_933207985.1 Pelobates cultripes | reverse complement strand
AGTCTGTGTGTGTTTGTGTATGGACTCAGCAGAGTGTGTGTTTGTGTATGGAATCAGCAGTGTGTGTGTGTGTCTCAGCAGTCTGTTTGTGTGTGTATGGACTCAGCAGAGTCTGTGTGTGTGTATGGACTCAGCAGTCTGTGTGTGTGTGTATGGACTCAGCAATCTGTGTGTGTGTGGACTCAGCAGTCTGTGTGTGTATGGACTCAGCAGAGTCTGTGTATGGACTCAGCAGAGTCTGTGTATGGACTCAGCAGAGTCTGTGTGTGTGTATGGACTCAGCAGAGTCTGTGTGTGTATGGACTCAGCAGTCTGTGTGTGTATGGACTCAGCAGTCTGTGTGTGTGTGTGTGTATGGACTCAGCAGTCTGTGTGTGGACTCAGCAGTCTGTGTGTGTGTATGGACTCTGCAGTCTATCAATAATAAAAATTCCTGTGAGTTGTTGTGTAGGAAGGGCCCCAGTGCATTGCTTTGCCCAGGGGCCCTTAACTCTGTTAAAATGGTACTGCTTGTGTGTGTCAGTGAGCTTCTATTTAGTGAGCTTGTGTGTGTGTGTCCCTGAACTTCTTTGTAGTGAGCCTTCTGTTTATACAAGTGAGTGTCTGTAGTAAGCTTGTGTGTGAGTCAGAGAGTTTTGTCTGTCATTAAGCCTATTTGCGCATGTCAGTGAGCTTGTGTGTTTACTGTACTATATATATTTAATTTTTTTTGACTTGTAGGAATGGCATACGTTTTTTTTCCAGGGCTGCTTTGGATTCCCAGGGATTCCCAGTTTGGCTCTGCCAGCGAGTGCACTTTACCGCTGAATAATCTGTGTGAGCTGCCGCACACTTAAGCCCTGTTACACGCGTCTGGGAGCTGCTGTTGACAGGTACTAGTAGTCTAGAGATTGGGGTTTATGCTCAGCTATCTGTATAATACAGATCTGTGTGTATAAAATATCCCCGGATAGTCAGTGCTTCCTGTATAGTGCTGCTCTCTGTCTTGGGATATTATACACAAACAGACCTGTATTATACAGAGAGCAGCACTATACAGGGAGCACTGAGTGTCCCAATTTATTATACACACAACCCTGTATTATACAGAGAGCACTGACTGTCCGGGGATATTATACCCAGACAGTAATTGATAGCTGTGCTGCAAAATGTCCTTGGAATTTTTTTTTCAAATGTTGGCAACTATGGCACTGTATCAAGGATAATGTGTTTGTTTTTTTAATAATCCCTGGTGGAAAATAATGAATCCACCACCAGGTATTATTAAAAAAAAAAAACACACATTGTGTCGGGGGTGTGGCTTAACATGTGACAGGGGCGGGGTCAAACTGCGACGAGGGCGGGGTTAAATGTGCCCCCCTACTTTTGTCACTGGCCCTCCATGTGCCCCCCCGAAAAATGAATCCTAGAGACGCCACTGTATAAATGATCTTGAAAAAAGCATTGAAATTCATGTGTCAGTGTTTGCAGATGACACAAAACTCTGTAAAGTAATACAATGTGAGCAAGATATTACTTTGCTGCAGAGGGATTTTAAATGATGAAATTTAATGTAGAAAAATGAAAAGTTATGCACTTTCAGGGGAAAAGAATGAACAAGCAACTTAAACCCTAAATCAGTGGTTCCCAAAGTGTGGGTCACGACCCACTGGTGGGTCGCATCACAATTCCCAGTGGGTCGCGCTGACCCACACATGCAGGGCCACCGGCTAGTTAGACAGGCAGATTGATTAGTCGGGCTCTCAGTCCGTGACGACGGGCCTGACACCAGGAGGGGGCCCGGCGGCTTGCACTGGATACTGCCGGGCTCCCTCCAATCGGTCTGCCCAGCAGCTCCGGTCTGCAGCTCCGCCGGGTGCAGAGCTGCAGACCGTATGATAGAAGTCTCGCGAGCTCCCAGAGTGTTACCATGGCAACACTCTGGGAGTTCGCGAGCCTTTTATTACACTGTCTGCAGCTCTGCACCCGGCGGAGCTACAGACCGGAACATTAACCCACCAGACCACCAGGGAGACACTGGACCACCAGAGATGTTTAAAGAAGGTAGGACACAGAGCCCAGACAATGCCCCCACACCCCAATGTAACCCCTTCTCTGCCTGCCCCCTCCCCCCACTGTAACCCCTTCTCTGCATGCCCCCTCCCCCCTCCTCTCCCCCACTGTAACCCCGTCTCTGCCTGCGCCTCACTGTAACCCTTCTCTGCCTGATATACCCCCACTGTAACCCCTTCTCTGCCTACCCTCCCACTGTAACCCCCTCTCTGCTTACCCCATAACCCCTTCTCTCCTACCCCCCTGTAACCCCTTCTCTCCCTGCCCCCCCACTGTAATCCCTTCTCTGCCTACCCACCCCACTGCTTCCCTTCTCTCCTGTACTCTACCCACCTGTAACTTTCTCCCCTTGCCCCCACTGTCGCCTTTTCTCCCCTGCCCCCATTTATGGCCCTTTCTCCCCCTGCCTGCCCACTGTAACCCTTTCTCCCCCTGTGCCCACTGCCCCTGTAACCCTTTCTCCCCATGCCTGCCCACTGTAACCCTTTCTCACACTGCCCCCACACTGTTACCAGTACACACACTCCCTCCCACACTGTCACCCTCACCTCCTGTCTCTGCGTGTCCTTTTGTGTCAGTGTGTGTGTATTTGTGTGTCTTTGTTTATCTGTGTACTTGAGTGTCTGTGTATCTGTGTGTGGGAAACTAAGTGTCATTGTGTGTATCGCTGTGTCAATGTGTGTATTTGTGTGTCTGTGTGTGTGTGGATACACTGCACACATACTCCATACAAAAAAAACATGCTTACATTGAAACACACATTGTGTATATGTATATTTTATAAACACAATATACACACACTGCATCCACTACACACACACACACACACACACTGCAATCAAACGCAAACATTACAACGCAAACATTACATACAAACACACCCCTGCATTAAAACACTAAAATGATCTACAAACACCCCTTCATTCAAACACCAACACTACACACAAAAAGTACACCTGCATTTAAAGTCCTACACTACATATACAAACACCCCTGCATTCAGACACAAACATTATAAACAAGTACACCACTACAAAAACATATTACATTCAGACACTGCTCACAAATATAACCCTGCAATGATGTGCAAATGGTAGATCTCCATCTGGCATATTATTGTTGAAGTTCTCCGACAGATGGAGACCTACCTTTTGGCCACACTTTCACTAGATGGGGGTCCAGAAAACATACTTGCACCAGGGTCCTCTCTACATTAGTTCTACCACTGGGATAATCAACAGTGCCTGGATGCAAGAGCAGGACAACAGCATTTCTGATTCTGAGTTTGTGAGTAAGCAGTTGTATGTCTCTAAAACTGATTGCCATGATGTGTAAAGTTTCTGCCTCTAAAACTGCCATGATATATCAAAATTATGCCTCTGAAACTGCCATGTTATGCCAATTTTATGCATCTGACTTTTTGCCATGGTGTGTCAATTGAATGCTTCTGAAGCTGATTGCCATGATGTGCCAAGTTTATGCATCTAAAGCTGATTGCCATGGTGTGCCAAGTTTATGTATTTAAAGCTGCCATGATGTTCCAATTGTATGAAACTGACTGCTATGATGTACCAATTTTATGCATCTAAAGCTGATTACAATGATATGCCAATTGTATGCATCTAAAGCTGGTTGCCATGGTATGCAAATTGTATGCATCTAAAGCGGATTTCCACGGTGTGCCAATTGTATGCATCTAAAGCGGATTGCTATAGTTTGACAATTGTATGCCTCTAAAGTGGTTTGCCATGGTGTGCCAATTGTATGCCTCTGAAGCTGATTGCCGAGTCATGTATCTTTTGAAGCTATGGAATTTTCTCATTCTAGCCCAGATGGCTACACCTTCTGTCTATAATGCTAAAGGGTTAAACACCTCATATGAAAGACACCAACTGTATAGCGAAGCCACCAAAGCCAAAGCACAGGTCATATGCATACAAGAAACTCACTGTAACAGACTTAAACACTCTATAATGTAATATTCCCCATGCTTTTTTATTTCATTACACTAGCTGCTAGGATGGTTCCTAAACCATCCTAGCAGTCAGTGTAATGAAATAAAAAACATAAAAAGGGTAACCATATACATATAAGAAACTAAAAAATAAATTATCGTGTTCACTTCAAGCTGGGAGAGCCAGTGATTGATGGAAAATCAGTGAATTTCAACTTTTGCAATGTAAATCAAACGTGACATTATGACACCACAGGCCCAATAACATTTTGAACATACCCATTATAAAGATTAGTATTGAAGCTAGTAAGTTTTTTATTTTGTTTTCATTTGTTAGAGTACTACTATGGAATTTGTAAGGCAATAAGCAAATATCAAACAGTACATTTGACTAGGATTCATGTTAACTATATCTGATTACTAGTCATGCTATAATATTTGGACATTAGTCATTCCCTTGGGGAACTATGTTGCAACTGATAAAGATATGTACTTGACTGAGCACTAACTGTAAAGCCTCTATATAGCCAACATGTTTAAATAACAGTAAAAAGATACTGAACTGAAAACTAAAACCAATAGGTAGTGGAATTGTCCCTCAGGCACGTTCAAGGAGATGAGATGACTGAGTCTTTCTCGGTATCTTGTTCACTTTGTTCCATTAGGGCTGTGGTTTCACTGCTGGTCTTGGCAAATACTGAAAGTTGTTTCTAGATTATGATGTCCGCTTGTTTGCACAGTTTTGCTCCATCCTGAGATGTATTTAGCACTATTGTGGGTCCATTCAAGGAGACCAATAGTTTCCCATGCGCTCTGAGAGTTCAGATTATTCCCTCAACTTCTCATCTGAATTGTATTGTAAATTGTGATAAAATCAGTGAAAATTTTTAGATGTTGGAATTCTGGGGGAAAGTTGTCATGGTGTGTCTTTCCAAGGTCACCTTGCTTCCATAGTACACTCTGGTGATGACATTTCTTGGAGCATATTTAGGCTGCCCAGTAGCTTTATTGAGCCGGTGTGTCCTTTCCAGCAGAACTGGGGCATTTACTTCCCCTGGCAATAAAGCTCTGACGGTGGCACCCATATTCATCTGGCGGCTTGAGCACTTGCACCTACAGTTCCCTAGTTGCGCCGCAGGCTGAAGAATCCTGTGATATACTAAAGTTACAGATGAGTTTTTCTCATTTGTTTTAAATATACTTAATTTAATAAAATATCTATTTCCTTTCGAAACTTGAGGAAAATATTATATTAAATAAAACATTTTCAGATAACAGTTGTCCTTTAACACTATTTCCAGCACCACTACCACCACCACCACCACCACCAGAAGTGCCACCACTATTGATAGTATTCACCTGTTGGATGGTGGGATTAGGATATACAATTAGATTAGCATGCAGGAGATGAATGGTTTTGTTATTGGCTTTTTCTGCTGCAATTGGTAACTCAAATTCTAAAGTTGCATAAGAATCTGTAGTTGCGGCAGTTGAGTAAGCTAGGCCTATGGATTTGACTACTAGTTCCACAATAACTTAAGCTTCTACCTCCACTAGCACAGCTAGTTAAAGGGACAATATAGGCACCCAGACCACTACAGCTCATTCAAGTGGTCTGGGTGCACAGTCCCTATTACATTTAGTGCTTCAATGTAAAACATTGCAGTTCCAGAGAAACTGTAATTTTTACATTGCAGCACTAAGTCTGCCTCCAGTGGCTGTCTACCAGACAGCCACTAGAGGCGCTTCCATGATGTTAACGGACTTTTGGTTGGGTAACATGAGGACATCCAGCGTCAGCTATTTCCCCATAGGAAAGCATTTATTCAAACCCCCAATCTGTAGAAAAAACAGTCTGTATCGTTCAAATGCAAATTGAAGTCCATTATCCAAGTTTACCATTTCAGGTCCAGGTTTATAGACAACATTTAGGCAATAGTTTGTAACATGAGCAACATGATCTGCAGGCATTTGGGGTTTGGGTGCACAAAAAAGTAATTTCTTGAAAAAATATATCAAAAGGCTTATAGTCAGTTTCTGCAGTGATTTTGCCACGTCCATAAAGGTAGTAGTGAAAGCACCGTCAAGAAAACACAATACTCAGACATTCCTTTTCGACTTGCAATAGGCCAGGGCTTGACAAATTTGCTTTGAATCTAGGAGCCAGCTAAAAAAGTTAGGAGACAGATTTTAAAATACAATTCTTAAAGGGACACTATAGTCACTAGAAACACTGAAGCTTAATGTAGTGGTTGTGGTGTCTATAGACTGTCCATGCAGACTTTTCAATGTAAACAGAGAAAAGGCAGTGTCTACATTGCTTCCTAGTGATACCTCTAATGGCAGTCACTCAGACGGTCACTAGAGGTGCTTCCTGTGTCAGTGCTGCACAGTATGCAGCACCTACATTCAGCGTCATCACGCTCTGCATGATGTGCTGAATGTTCCCCATAAAGAGATGCATTGATTTAATGCATCTCTATGAGGAGATGTGATTGGTGCAGCATTTTGCAGCCAATCCTATGGCAAAACATTGGATTGGCTGAGATCATCAAGCTTGATAATCTCAGCCATAGAGGAAAGCCCAGTCGAGGGAAGACTAGCATGGTGAGTGGAAAAAAAGGTGAGTAAAAAAAAAACATTCCCTTTGTGAACGGAAGAGGTCTGGTCACCTAAACACACACATATCATGACAGACAGACATAAACATACCATGACACAGACAGACACACACCATGACAGACAAACTCATGCACACATGCACACCATGACAGACACACACAGATACACGCATACCATGACAGACACACACAAACACACGCATACATGACAGACACACACCATGACGCACATACACACACCATGACAGACACATACACTCACACTAAGACAGACACATACACTCACACATTATTGCTTGATTTAATACCTGTCCAGTGGGCGACCAGCTTGGGGGGTCATGGAGGAGGATCATCACAGGTCACTCGCCATCCTCCTTTTATTCTCCAGCCGCCGCCTCCACGAGCCCCCAGCATGCCGGCCACCTCCATGACCCCACAGTTTGCTGCTGGCCACCCACATATCTGCCTCAGAGGTAAGGGGCTCGCATATCCCAATGCAAAATGCTACATTTCTAGGAGCCATGGCGACCTGGTGCCTGGGATGTGTTGATCATTGCAAAGGCAACAAGCTAGTGCACTTTTGCTCGTGTCACTTTGAACAGTTATAGCTTTTGTAACATTATGGTATTTCAGGACAGGTGTATCTGTGACCAAGCACTGCATTGTCATGCTTAGGAAGCCAATGCCAAACCACATATTTGTCTAGAGGCCTTCTCAATGGCTTGCAAACCACTGAGAGGTGCAGTAGTAATTTCACTAGGTAGGTAACAAATCCTATGAAGTGCTGCAGGGATTTCACGGTCGCCTACTGTGGCATATTGAGTATGGCTATGATATTTTCAGGGTCAGCATTCAAACCCTCCCACGATAGTATGTGTCCATAGAAGTGGACCTCTTTTAACCTTGAATTGCAGTTTCTTCAACCCAAGCGTTAGCTTCATCTACCTACAACTATTCATCAGTTCCAGCAGTTTACAATCATGATCTTGCTCTGCCTTCCTATCTGTATCCCCACAGACAACCAAAAGGATGTCATCATCTATTAGTTCAATTCCTCTAAGTCCAGCTAATAGTTCATGTTGGTCATGTTGACACACCTCTGGTGTAACTGATACTCCAAAAGGCAATTTGAGCAATTTTTTTGCCACAGGGGGTCCAGAAGGTTGTCATGTAACTACTTGCATTGTTTAGCAAACATTATAAAAAGGCATCCTGTGCATCAACCAAAGTGAAGAAACGTGCCTTAGGCAGCTTATACAACACATCCTCGAGAGTAGGCATGATGTAGTGAGATCGCATCATGTGCATGATTCAAGAATTTTGGATCTATGCATATTCTTAGTTTATCAGGCTTCTTTACAATCATCATCTTACTTATCCAATCCAGCAGACTCATGTTGGTTGAGCTGTGCCTTAACTGCCTGTTTTATGGCCACTGGCACATTGCGTGGTGCACATTGGACTGGCAGGACACTCACGTCAATGTCAAAATTAACTTCCTGGGGGGCGGGGCCTGACAGCCGAGCTAACCAGACGTGCATGCAGAGAGCTCTGTCAAAAAGCAGCATTATGTTGGCAAATATATGCCCAAAACCTTGACTAAGCAGCCTAGCTTGGTATCACAGCGGTGCAGAACCAAGTGGAGATCCGTGGACACACACATGATGCAAATCTGGAGAAAATAACCAACACTCCACGAATGAGGCCTACCATTGAAAGCGGCCTAGTGGCAGGGAGAGGCGCCCTATCTCCCACCATGGGGACCGCAAACGGCAGAAGCTCTCCTGGCGACCTGCATCCCTCCCCTCTGGACCGGTGGGGGTTATCCCGGTCCCCGCTGGGGAAACTAATAGTCCTACACCCTGTAACCACTCGTCCGGAAAGCAGACCGCATGTCGGGCCCAAGATAGCTGCCAAGCACCATCCCCTGCAATCCCAGGAAAGCCTAGAGATAAGGGCATGGAGGGAACGCTTCGAAGCCCAGTTTGATCGCATATGCCTGGGCTTTTGGAGGCGCATAGCGCATAACACCACCAAACCCGTTATACACACCCCACCAGGAAAGAGAGCTGAAGTGGCGGCTCCTCAGCCCAAAGCACACACCGTAAAGCGACATTCCCACTGACAAAAGCCCAAAGCTCCGAGCCGGGCAGAGGCACGACGCCACCCAACGCACAAGCTACCACCATCCAGGCATGTCTCTGCACGGCACTCACAGAGAAGCAGACTCCAAGCTGACATACCGCTGGATCGGAAAACTTCTTCAGGACACACTCACTTACGGGCACCGAGATGGCCGGGAGGCCTGGCCCCAGCAACTGCTCTCTGAGGCAAAAGGGTCGGGGAAGCACATGACCACACAAGCACCAAGGGCTGGCGGTGCTCCTTCCTTCAGGAAGATATACTCAGGTTTCTCAGGTCTGTCGGGTTGCCATTAGTGGGCATCGATTAAGCCGCCTCAGGCTATGGCTGTACGCCATTTACTTTACAGCTGTTTAACGACCTGTTTGCCCAACACATGGCCTAGAGTTACCCATTGAAACCGGCAATTAGCCTCCAAGTCAGCCGACCTGCACAAATGTATTGTATAACGTGTTATTTAGCACCATTTGTCCCTAGCCTCATGAGGGCTATCCCCGGTCGCTGTAAACTTAAGTACCCAGCGGCAACCAAGCATCAGACCTCACCTAGCTAGCTTATTTTGTTACTTTCCTATTCCTATTAATTAACAATCTTCATGTCTGTCGCTCTTACACTTGAACCTCCAGCCTTGTTTTTCAAGCAGATGTGTATACTCCAGCATTCAATATACTGCAGTAGTCTCCTGCAAAGTAATCCTAACCCACACACATACTAAACTACTGTGCAGTTACTCTCCGCTACAGTTAAATGTTTTATTGAGCTTGTTAATACTTTAAAAAAAATGTGCACACACTCATGCCACTGTTAAGACTGTATGACTATATATGTACGCTGTTGTGGCATTTGTCAATGACATGTACCTACCTGCACAACAAAAATAAAGAATAAAAAAAAAAAATGAACTTCCCCTGGTACTTATTCTACTGGTCCTGTTAAAACATCTCCAAATTATTTTTTTATTAGCTGTTGTTTTGTCAAGGGCCATTTTAAAAGACTGTCCAGCACATTGAGCTCTGCAGGAATTAAGAAATGCATCAGCCCTAGACGCTCATAGGTTGTGCTGGATAACAGTGGCTTCTGGCAGGCTTCTACAATTTCAAAGTCTAGCTTGTGTGTCTGTCCACCTATGACACATTCTGTCCTGAAGAGTCCTAGAGATTTTATAAGCTTACCTGAATATAACTTTAGTCTGGTTTCACTTGGCAGTAGAAATGCTTCTGGTATTAACTTCATTTTGTCTCTCAAGCACCTTACATCACATGATGCTCTTGAATTGAGCTGGCAGTATTGGGGCTTATTGCTTAAAGTTAAAGTGACAAACCACTTCTTTCCTATTGGTGTACCCATGTCTTTATCAAGTCTCCAGTGTCCCCTATGAATCACAGTGCCCCTATGTATCACAGTGTCTCAGTGCCCCATGTCTCCCAGTGTCCCCTCGTGTCTCAAATTCACCCAGTGTCCCCAGGTCTCCCAGTGTCCCCTAGTGTCTCAGTGTCCCCATGTCTCACAGTGTCTTAATGTCTCTCAGAGTCCCCTAGTGTCCTAGTGACATGGGGACACTGGGAGACATGGGGACACAGACACTAAGGGACACTGGGCGGCATGTGGACACAGACACTAGGGGATACTGAGAGACATGGGGACACTGGGGGAGACATGGGAACACTGGAATACTTTTAGACATGAAGGGACACTGGGAGACATGGGGCACTGAGACACTGTGAAACACAGGGGACACCGTGATACATAGGGGACACTGGAGACATGGGGACACAGACACTAGGGGATACTGAGACACTGGGAGATTAGGGGACTGGGAGACTAGAGGACACTGGGGGTATTTTTTTTTTCAAGAAAGGTGGCAATCCTAACTACTCTTTCATACTCTTGCTTAAGTATGGAAACTTAAGAGGAATGCAGAGGAACAACACTTGTGTGGACTGGCTGACAATGAAATTAGTTTAGGTAATGCTGACTTTGGTCTCTCTAACACTGCAGTATGTTCCGTTTTTTCTACACTCACTACATACACCTTTTGCCTGTCCTAGACTATATACCAGGAGTATCTGCCTGCTAGTAAGAAGGTGAGGAGACAAGCGTACATGTGCCTGCTAGGGGAAAGTCCTTAGAAAAAGTGGAGCAAATGCATAATTTATGTCAAGCTCAGGGTGCTGTCTGCATAGTATGCCCTTAGTTGGCGAGCCTGCATGACTGGCAGGCATCCTGACATGCATTCATGCCAGGCTGTCCTTTGAATTCTTTGGGCAGACATTTTTTGGGTATGTTCGACCCTTTCGGCAGTTCTGGTTACGTGATTCGCATCAGTGGCCTACCCTTTCACCCTGTCCTGATTCACTGGACACTGCTGTTAGGGGGTATGGATTTACTTGAAAGGTGAAAGCATGAGCATCCTATGATTTTCCCTTCAGCACCATCTCCATCAGATACATGACACTTGGAAGGTAGGACTGTTTTAGTGATTTTGGTCGATAAGATTTTGTAATTAGGTCCATCATAATTGTCAGCACCAGGCCCACTGGGCTCTTAATCTGGCCCTGTGTGCAACCCTCCAGTTTTCCTAGAGCAAGCTTATTTCCTGTGCAAACCCTCGGTGTTCCAAAGCAAGCTTGTTTCTTGTGCAAGCCCTCAGTGTTCCAGAGCAAGCCGCTTTCCTGTGCAAACCCTCAGTGTTCCAGAGCAAGCTTGTTTCCTGTGCAAATCCTCAGTGTTCCAGAGCAAGCTGCTTTACTGTGCAAACCCCCAGTGTTCCAGAGCAAGCTGCTTTCCTGTGCAAGCCTCCAGTGTTCCAGAGCAAGCGACTTTCCTGTGCAAACCCCCAGTGTTCCAGAGCAAGTTGCTTTCCTGTGCAAACCACCCGTATTCCAGAGCAAGCTGCTTTCTTGTGCAAACCCTCATTGTACCAGAGTAAACTTTCTTCCTGTGCAAACCACCTGCCTGTGTTCCAAAGCTAGCTGATCTCACGTGCAAAGCCCCAGTGTTCCAGAAAAGGCTGCTTTCCTGGGCAACCACCCAGTGTTCCAGAGCAAGCTGCTTTCCATATAATGAGTTACCTGTTTTGCATTTGTTATTCTTTCTTGCATATCATACACTTGTTTTTCTTTAAATTATGTGTATTCTGGTTGTCTTGCCTACATCTCCAAATGTATCACAAGTCTGTATCACTAAGGGAAGAAGCAGAAAAAATAAGTAGTACTGGCAGCAAGTAAGGCCAGGAGCAAGTCCACTTGTACAGTATATAATTCTGTTCAACAACCTACCACCAGTGGTATCTTCTACACCACTATTAGCCTTAGGCAGAGCAAAGGGGAATTTGAGCATAGTGTCGCTAGGCAACAGGAGCAGTTAAATCTCCAGTCTTCTCTAGGGAGCCCTGTAAGCAACTTATACATGACCTTGCTCCGAAATGTCCTTCACAATTCATTTTTAGCAATATTATAGTGTATAATTCCTGCATGCTACTACTGAAGGAATAGCTGGCTAAAGCTGTAGATCAGTGGATGCACTTCCCCACAGATTTATGGAATGCTCCGAATAGACAACATGCCTTCCTCTCTTTGACAATGCACTGGTGGGATTCCATAGGACGTCATGGCAGCAATTCACAATATAGATGGAGCAATGTTTGTATTTAAAGTGCTCTGCGGTGTTTTTCATTTTTGCGCATAGAGATTGGCTGTTTTAGAAAGCAGGCTTTCTAGGTTCTGCCCATCTAACAACCACTACCTCCCCCTAGCAACCGTAGGCCACTTCTCACCTTTGATTGGCTTCCATGTTGGAAAATACACAAACATCACACAGCACATGTGACAAGTTTAATGCTGGCAGCCCGGTCCAGTAATTTTAGCAAGAAACCCTGCCTTCTCCTGCAACTCACCTAAATGGTAAGTTAGCAACCCCTTATTTACTTTCATCTTGCAAATCCCCAGCACTCACTCACCTATAGTCAGACTGCACATCCTTGAACTTTCACTACTTACTGTCACCCTGCACATCCCCTAAGTTCTTGCTTACCTGCAGTCATCCTGGCCATATCATCCATACCTACCAGACACCTACAACTCCTGCACATCCACATCATATCTTCCAGTCACAGCCACCTTCCACATCCCCCCAGCTATCAAGTGGCCACACTTCAGCAACCTCTTGCAGGCAATCGGATGACTAGTGGGATACTTGATGTGTGAGCAGTATGTTTGGTTTCATTGTCAACAACAGAGCTGCTAACATGGTCAAAGCTCTACGCAATAGCTCCTTTGTAGGTGTGTTCTGTTCTGCATACATCCTACTTCTTGAAATGAAGGCTACGATTTCAGAAGTCAACACAAAGGTGGCAATCATTTTTGACCATTGCAGGACGTTTGCCAGGCATTTCCACCAGAAAAGAGAGTGTCCCACAAGCCAGCTATAACAGGTTGTCAGCACTTTGTTGAACTCCACATTAGACATCATGGAAACAAATTAGCAGTAACAGATGGCTATCTACTTCCGACAAGTACATTTGCATTAAGAAACCTCAGGGGCATGAGGAATGGACAATAATACAGCAGCTAGTGGCACTCGGTAACCAACTAAGGGATGTAATAGAAACTTTGAGCCACAGCAAATACACTACATATATTATACACACTGCACTCACTACAAATACACTACATTCATTATACACACTCTGCACTCACTACAAATACACTACAATTATTATTCACACTGCATTCGCTACAAACACACTACATTCATTATACACGCACTGCACTATATGCATAGGAGTGTAATTTTTTTTAATTTTATTTTTTTAAGGGGGGGGGGGAGGCGGGTATCTTGGGTGAGTTCCCACACTTTTTTCCCCAGGACTTGACCCCTGAACAGCCTGATATACTGTAGGGACAGACTTAATGACAGGGTCTGTGATTTGCAGTGATAGGAAAGCATGCTATTTGAACATGACATGTGTGCTACTCTTAGCAGCATCAGCACCACACTCACATCACAACCACAACTCAGCACAGTGGAGCATGTGCTTTTTAAACACAAGCTCTTGGCAGTTTGTTGGGAGCAATTGAAGCAGCAAGTAGCCAAACGACTCTGGAGATCACAGTGTTTTTACTATTGTGGATTCGATTTTACCCTGCCTAAGAGCAGTGGGAGTTAGCTGTTGTATTTTGTTTCTCCAGCACCCTGCACTTTGAGTGATTGCACATGCACTTTACTGTAACAGCATGTTATTTTAAGGTGCTATCCCTAAGAGTTTATTTTCTGCTTATTTTGCACGTTTTGTGCCATTGCCATTGGTTTTTATTGTAATTTCTAATAAATTTGGTGTTCAAACTTTTTACTAATTACTCTCCCCTTGTCTATTTGGAGGTTTCGTTGGTCTCTTAAGTTACTGTGGCGCACTGTTATCTGAATTTATTTCAGGTGTGTTGTCTTAAGTAGCCAAACGAGACTAGTTCCTCTGAAATGGTCATATATTACTCGCCTGAACCTAATTCATGTCATACTGAAGACCTTCTGAGCTACTGGTATGAGAAGAGTGTGTGCCCTGCCCTTTATCTGGTTGCCAAGCAGGTATTGTCATGTACTCCAGCCACTGTATAAAGTGAGCAAGTGTTTTCTGTTACAAGAGATATGCTGAATTCACAACCATCACAAATATACCAACAACTGACGGAGCAAATAGCTTTCCTCAAGTTCAATCTTCTCAAGTTTGGTTACAACTTGAGGCATCATCACCTGCTAGCTGAGATCCAATTAGCCACTCATCTCTCCCTTTAAAATTATTTAAAAAATATATAAAAGTATTCTAAAATCTGGCAGTGAAGAGAAAAAAAAATTCCATTACCCCAGTTGCTGCTGCAGCGACTCCACCTTTTTTCTAATGCTTTTCATTGTAGCCTTCACCTTGCCTGGCTGAGTTTTGCGATTTTCTACCTTTTGTTTTTCAATCCCTGTTAATCAAATGGGACTGTTTTTTGTTTTTCACACTGACGTTACAGCCTGAATGTGTTGCAAAGTTTTGTTCTTCTCAGGATAGAAGGGATAAGTGGGCCAACAATTTCCCACTGACCTTTTCCTTTTGTCAGCTTAAAATAACTCCTGCTGTCACTGTTCTCCATTAATCATTCATATAAGATTAAGAAAGGAGAAACAATCAGTCATCATTATAAAATGTCCTCTCACTTAATTGCTTTTTTCCTGCTTTATTGGCATGCCAGAATGTTTTCCCAAATAGTTATTCATGTATGACCTTGGGCTGAACAGAACTGTTACACGAGGGAGTGTTGGACTTCCCAAACAAAATTCTAATTCGGCTGAACTGAACAATCCCACCATCTAATGTACGCCCGTGTCTGTCTCCCTCCAAGTCAACGGTGCAACCATCAGCTCTAACAGGTTCGCTGCCTAGGTGTTTTCTTTGACTTCGACCTCTCCTTCACTCCTCATGTAATCGATCACCAAAACCTGTCGCTTTCATCTCATTCTGTTGCGTATCTGCCCCTATTTAACGCCAGATAGGGCTACGGTGCTGGTCCGTGCCACTCTTCTTTCATTCCCTGACTGTTGCAAATCACTTCAGTGGTCATGTTCCCAACTTGCCCGTTACAATTTATAATGAATGCGGCAGCGAAGCTCATCTTCCTGTCCGCTCGCACCTCACACACCTCTCCCTCTGTCAGTCCCTACATTGGTTTCCCTCAATGTAAGATTCTGGTACTTGCTTACAAATCTGTATATAATGCTGCTCCAACTTACCTATCCTCCCTAATAAACAAGTATGTCCCGCCTAGGCCCCTGCACTCTGCTGCAGACCTGCCTCTATCCCATGTTCGTACTCCCACCTCTGATGCTCACCTTCAAGCCTTCTCTATGACTGCACCATTCCGGTGGAACTCCCTTCCTTTCTCCGTTAGATTCTCACCCAGTCTCCATTCCTTCCCATAATCTTGGCAAGCTTGGCAATCATCAGCATATCAATAAAACTGTTAACAGCTTTCCCTTCCTGCACCCTGATTCCTCTCCTGCAACTACCATTAAAAAAAACAAAATACAAAATTCTAAGCCCTCAGTGAATACTATTCTAGCAACCTACTTTTCTACCCTACCCTTACCTCTTCTTTTCTACCCTACCATTACCTAAACCCTCTAGCATGTAAGCTCATTGAGCAGACCCCTCAACCTATCTGTTCCTGTGAGTCCAACTTGTCTGGTCAAATATACTTGTTTGTTAGTTCACAAATTGTACAGCGCTGTGGAGTTTAATAAAAATAATAATAATAATAATGTAAAAAAATTTACCTTTGTGTAGTATACCATTGATCTATCAGCCTCCCTACTGTCCCTTTGTTGGAGTGCTCTATTTTCTATTTTTTTCTATTATTATACATATATATAATATATATTTCTGCATTGCAACAAAAACATACAAAAGTCAGATTATTAAAAATTCCTTACCTAAAAAAGCAGATGGAGAAACTGTGCCATTGCTACGAGATACCATAACACTAATTCCAGTTTCAACAAATGGAACAGAAAAATCAACTACTTCTGAACGCTCTTCGTTGATTGTAAGGGAACCCACTGCCATAACTGCTCGTTTATAAACCACCTGGTCCATTAATAAAGGAGAAAAAAGAAAACAGAATAAATATGTGAGTTGCACATCTCAATGATAATACTTGGAATATATGTATTAACATGTTCTTAGTGAAGAGTTCTTTTACCTAACAAAACTTACTTCACCAATCATTCCATTCCACACGTTATTGATTTTTTTCCCATGCTTGCCATTGGTTACAAGGTAAAGGTCATAGGTAAATTTCACAGTCTTTGAAAGTTTCTTCAAAATGTCTATGCAGAATCCTTTGCAACACTTTTTCACATATGTTCCTTCAGTTGTAGAATTACTGCAACACACACAAAATATTTAATAAATTTAAACTTTTTATGAAGTTTAATAATTTCCAAAAAGCTATTTTATATTATTTTATATTATTCAGTGCACTTTAACCCATAGTGAATTAAAACATGAAATATTTTTTCTCTGTATTAAAATTACATTTCATAAAAAGCTCACAATACATGTATCATATTGTAGGTCAACACATACTGACACACCTAATGCGTACCATGCAACTTGTCTAGATTTGAAAATATAACAAAGATAATATTTTGTAACGGTTAACACTTACCATGTTGAAAGTCCAACATTTCTATTAAACTAAAGATGGAAATGAAAGTTGGCTTCAATGTTATATTGAATAAAAAATGTTTTTTTTTAAAGTATGCCTTGGTGTATTACTTGCCAAACCGTCCCACACCAGGACGAGACACTACAATCAGGAGTGTCTAATTTTGGTTTTGTACCATAATCTAATGTGTTATGTAATGATAATACTATGTATTATTGTAAGGATGAAGAATGGTCTCTTTTGCAAAGTTGAAACAGACTCTTTCTGAATTTGTACTTTGCCTTAGATTATATTTTTACAAGTTTATTGAGATAACTTCCATTTTTTCTTCAGGACTTTTTGTTATCTGAAAGTAATCTCTCTGGGAAAGCTTGTGAGTAACTTTGTTTCTGTATTTTTATTTCCTGTGTATCAAGTAATTGTCTGCAGTTGCATTGCAGTATAATTCCACCGGCATAGCATATCCACAATAACAACAAAATTAATGGTAAATTATATCACTTCATAAATTATGGACATACTAAATCCAAAAAAACAAGTCCTGTGCTCAAACTCCCATCACTCCTGGGTGGCAGCAACGACCATAGTACACATCAGCCTCAATACTTACAGTTAAAACCAAAGAAAAAAGTTACCTGCACTCTCTCCCAAATCCCTATGTATATTTAAACAAATGGAGGTTATTTAGTTTCTTCAATGGCCATGACAGACTTTAGCCCACCTGCCATATCAAGGCAAACCTCTCAGGTGGGTCCTACACTAACCTTTCACCTTGCTTCCTTGAGCATCTGGCTAAGATATCTCTAATGAGTCAGACATACTTATGGCTGCTGATGAGCTGTGATCAACGCCAAAGCAATCATAAATAATTTCACCATTTTTATACATTTTGAGAGCACTTTTACCATTACTGGATCAGTGAGCCGTATACCTTTCATTAAGCAGCCTTATTTTGGAAAACACAATCCTGTTAAGGAAGAGTTATTAAAAATTTACCATGACTATCAAACACTAAAACATATTCAATGTCTGAAATTACTTTAAAATAAATTGAAATCACTTTGTTTTTTTGCATTATATATATATATATATATATATATAATTTTTATTTTTTTACACAGTAAAAGACATTTAAATGCTGTGATAAACGTAAAAACGTTTTGTTCCTTCCTTAAATATCTGTACTACATCGGGCACCTATTTTAAACAAAACATTAACGAAGTACACTATTTGCAGGAGTGGCTACAAAATGAAAAAGATTAATGGAAGAAGTGAACATTGCAGATTATCGAATCCTGAAAAGCCTCTAAACGTTTCAGAAAGATTTATTGGAATCATTTAAAGCTTATAGAGAGTCAATAAATGTCAAGCAAATGACCTCAAAATTTTAAAAATATCAAAAAACACCCATAAAATTTACATTTGAAAATATTGATTCTGGCAATGCAATACCATTTACTGACCCTGAAAAAGACTTATGAATAGCAAAAAGCTGTTGAGAAATAGGTTTTCATGCCTAAAAACATGAAAGATCCAGTAAAGAGTGTGGGCACATTATTGGCAGTGTCAACGAAACATTGATGGGACATCACCTAAATAGTGAGTGCATATATACCCAACAGTGAAGGCAGTTGTATAAAACAGTGATGGCATGTCTACTAAACGGTGAGCAGCAAAAATTAGCAACATGGCAGCTATTGCTGAACAGATGCACATTATTCTCGCCATACCCACACAATGCTCATTAATCAAAATATATTTAATGCAGACCATGACAGGTGTGATGTAAGTGACATTTTATAACAACATACACCAGAGAGTTGTATTGGGATCATTGCGTGATGTGGGAATAGTGGAGCTGTATCACTTAATTTCAACAAGTCTCTTGAGATTGTATGACCTTTTTAAGGATACAGCTCCACTATTTCCACCTCTCTCAAGGATATTAATAAAAGATTCAAAATGGAATACAGCAGTAACTGGCATGGGGAAGATGCTATGCTGCATACATTTCATTGCATCTGGCAGTTTCCGGAAGTGAGTGGAATATCTCAGTCCACCTTCTCCAGGGTGATGGGACATTTTCGAACTGCCCTTAGGACTCACTACCAGATGCTAATTTCCTTTCCCTCAACCAATAAAAGCTGGCATACAGTGAAGAGGGATTTCTACAGAATGGGAGACTCGTCCAATGTCCTGGGAGCCATTGATTGCTCCCATGTGGCTCTCAGGCCACCTCAAGAAGTCCTATACTAGAACCATGAGCTCTTCCACTCTCTCAATATACAAGTTGCTTGCAAATATTTCACGTGCATACAGAATTGTTATGTGACATTCCCTGGAAGCACTCGACTCTGTGTCAGAGCAGCACCAGCAGCAAGCATGGAAAAAGGAGAGCAGCAGCCAGAATGAGTTATTGCAGCAGATTAGACACATAATCTCATTTTGGAGAGAGTGAGAGAACACAAAGTGTTGTGGACTTTAACCTGCTATGGGAAGCAAGTCTATGCTTCCCAAAAAGGGGTATGTAGGAGAGTTGTGTCTTACAGCAAATATAAAATGTACTAAAACGTGACTGATGCTCTCAGCAGGAGACTGAGGAAATGGTAATAAATTAAGATATGAGCTTTTAACTATATTCAGGGCAGAAGCACTTTATTGTTTGACATGAATCAAACCAGATGTTTAGCAAACTGCAAGACATCAAGACAAGTTCATTTATCAAGACAAGTTCATTTTAACCAGATATGTGATGTAATGAACACAATCAGTAAAATATGCTTTATTATACATTTAAAGTATTTCTTTTACTTGCACTAAAGATGATCAAAACAACATGAAAATGCATGTCAAATATAATCAACATATTTATGTTCGCAATAAAAATCAATCACAAACAATATATTATTTCAGAATTTAAAGGTACATTGTGCAGTAAGAAGCAACTCTCCTTCAATATATATATATATGCAATGTACAAGAGCATGTACCTAGATATTGTTATTATTATTATTTTATTAATGTATTATTTATATAGCGCCATCAGATTCCGTAGCGCTGTACAATGGGGATTACAGGAGATGCCAGGAGGTTTCAGGCGTCATAACAACTAACGCACATTACTGAAGTTGCAATAGTGCTTAGAGTGCTAAATTATTGATCCCATTAGGAAAAATGCTGTTAACCTTTTTTTGCTAAGTCTTTCAAAAATGATGAGGATATAAGGAAGAGTAATCACACAACTAAAATCTATGTGGAAACCCTCTGAATATCATAAAAAGATCCAACTATAAAATTGAACGAAAAGATTGCTTCTGGGTGTGCACCTAGAGTAAATGACTGTAAACTATCAAAAACAATTAGGTGCAAATTAGTTTTCACATTTAAAAAAACAAAAAAAAACGTTGTTTAAATCTTAAAACAATGCCAGTTTTAACATGTCCTTGACGCAGTGATATATTGTGATGTCTATTCAATATCAAGATGTATGGAGCATATTAGTGAAATATTACATTAAAACATCAGGAGATACATGAAGGGCAGACTGTACAGTAGAACACTCTATTACATAGTTACATAGTTACATAGCTGAAAAGAGACTTGCGTCCATCAAGTTCAGCCTTCCTCAGAAATGTTGTTGCTGTTGATCCAAAAGAAGGCAAAAAACCTGGTCTGAAGCACTTCCAATTTTGCCACAAACTAGGAAAAAATTCCTTCTTGACCCCAAAATAGCAGTCAGATGTCTCCTTGGATCAAGCAGCTATTACCCCACTAATTAGAAATTATATCCCTGTATGTTATGTTTTTGTAAGTATTTATCCAATTTCAGTTTAAACATCTGTATGGACTCTGACAAAACCACCTCTTCAGGCAGAGAATTCCATATCCTTATTGTTCTTACTGTAAAAAACCTTTTCTTTGCCTTAGATGAAATCTCCTTTCTTCCAGCCTAAATGTGTGACCTCGTGTCCTATGTATAACCCTGTTTATGAATAGATTTCCAGATAAAGGTTTGTACTGGCCCGAATATATTTGTATAAAGTTATCATATCCCCTCTCAGGCGCCGTTTTTCCAAACTAAACAGATTTAATTTTTTTAACCTTTCTTCATAACTAAAATGCTCCATTCCTTTTATCAATTTTGTAGCTCGTCTCTGGACCCTCTCCAGTGCCATGATATCCTTCTTTAGAACAGGCGCCCAAAATTGCACAGCATATTCAAGGTGTGGTCTTACCAGCGATTTATAAAGAGGCAAAATTATATTTTCATCCCGAGAATTTATGCCCCTATTTATACATGACAAAATCTTACTGGCCTTAGCAACTGCAGATTGACATTGCATATTGCTGCCTAATTTGTTGTCTATAACAATGCCCAAATCCTTCTCGTGTGTGGTTATCCCTAATTCACTACCATTTAGTGTGTAAGTTGCTTGTGCATTCTTAACCCGAAGTGCATAATCTTTGCATTTCTCTATGTTAAATTTCATCTGCCATTTTAGTGCCCAGTCCCCCAATCTATCCAAATCTCTCTGCAGCAAAGCAATATCCTGCTCACATTTTATTACTTTACAAAGTTTTGTGTCATCTGCAAACACTGATACATGGCTTTCAATGCCTATTTCAAGATCATTTATAAATATGTTAAATAGAAGTGGTCCCAAAACAGAACCCTGAGGGACACCACTTACCACTTTTGTCCAGCCTGAAAATTTACCATTAATTACAACTCATTGTACTCTGTCCTTAAGCCAATGTTCTACCCAAGAACAGGAATATTCATCTAGACCAATTTTTTTAGTTTGAAGACTAACCTATTGTGAGGAACCGTATCAAATGCCTTGGCAAAGTCCAAGTAGATCACATCCACTGCAACACCCTGATCTATACTTCTACTTACTTCTTCGTAGAATGCAGTTAGGTTAGATTGACATGACCTATGTTTCATAAAACCATGCTGATTATTGCTAATAACAAAGTTCTTCCCAATGAATTCCTGAATATTATCCCTTAATAGCCCTTCAAATATTTTCCCAGTTACAGAAGTTAAGCTCACATGTCTATAATTTCCAGGCAAGGATTTTGAACCCTTTTTAAATATAGGAACAACATCTGCCTTCCTCCAATCCTCCGGTGCAACACCTGAAACAAAAGAATCTTGAAAAATTAAATACAGAGGTTCACTTATTTCCCCACTTAGCTCCTTAAGTACTCGTGGGTGAATACCGTCAGGCCCCGGAGCTTTATTTACATTAATTTTCTTTAATAGCTGTAGCACCTTGTCTCGAGTTATCCAGTCACAAGTTATTTGCAAGTTTTTTGCAGCAAACATTTGCATATCTCTTGCCATAGGATCCTCATTAATATATACTGAAGAAAAATAGTTATTTAAAATTTCTGCTTTTTTCCTGGTCTTCATTAGCTAATAAACCCAACTCTGTTTCAAGTGTACCTACACTTTCATTTTTTGTTTTTTTAGAATTGATGTACTTGAAAAAAATTTGGGGGTTGGTTTTGCATTCTTTGGCTATCAATTTCTCATTTTCTAGTTTAGCCACTTTAATTGCCTTTTTGCAAGTGTTATTGGCTTCCTTATATCTTAAATAGGATGCCTCTGATTTGTCTGATTTAAATGCTTTAAATGCCCTTTTCTTATTTTTAATCTCTTGTTTTACTTCTCTACTAAGCCACATTGGTTTAAATTTGTTTCTTTTATATTTATTACCCAATGGTACATACTGAGAAATGTACCTTTCTAATATATGTTTGAATAGTTTCCATTTATCCTCAGTGTTTTTATCACTAAGGAGTTTATGCCAGTCGATATGTTGTAGAGCTGCCCTAATCTTATTGAAATTGGCTTTTTTTAAATTATATGTTTTAGTATACCCCACCTGCTTTTGCTTTTTTGAGTTTATTTCAAAATTTACCATATTGTGATCACTATTTCCCAAATGCTCCCCTACTTGAATGTTGGTTAAAAGATCAACATTGTTTGTTATGACAAGATCCAGACAAGCATCCTGTCTAGTTGGTGCTTGTACCAGTTGTGACATAAAGGTGTCATTTAACACATTCAAAAACCTTATTCCCCTTGCTGAAGTACTAGTCCCTCTTTCCCAATTTATGTCTGGATAATTAAAATCTCCAATAATTAACGTGTTACCTCGATTTGCAGCTTTCTCAATTTGCTCTAACAGCTGTTCTTCCTCATTAATATTTACATTAGGTGGTTTATAACATATCCCAACCAATAATTGATTTCCCTTTGTTTGCCCCAAGCAGATATCTACCCATAAAGCCTCCACCTTTTCCTTGTCACACTCCACATGCCTAAGATTTGACTTTAACTCATGGTTGACATATAAACATACCCCACCACCCTTCTTGTTTTTCCTATCCTTCCTAAATAACGTGTACCCATTTAAATTAACTGCCCAGTCATGTGTCTCATCCCACCATGTTTCTGTTATGCCTATTATATCATATTGTTTAGTGTATGCTATTGCCTCTAGTTCCCCCATTTTGTTATATAGGCTCCTTGCATTAGTAAGCATACATTTAATATTATCATGAGTCTTTTGTACTTTTTGTGAATTATCAATATTACATACCTCCTCTGTTCTGAGTTTTCCCCTCCCCCCATCTCCACCCCCTTTGTTCTGAGCTAAAGCCCATCTCTTTTCCATCCTATCTCCATTTTCTAGATTGCTTTGACCCTCCCCCCCTACCACTAGTTTAAAATCTCCTCCAACCTTCTAGCCATCCTATCCCCCAGCACAGCAGACCCTCTTCCGTTTAGGTGCAATCCATCATGACTATACAGGTTGTACCCAAGCGCAAAATCGCCCAGTGCTCTAAAAACCCAAAACCCTCTTTCCTGCACCAAGACTTTAGCCACGCATTGACCTCTCTAATCTCCCGCTGCCTTTCTGCTGTAGCGCGCGGCACAGGTAATATTTCTGAAAAAATTACCTTGGAGGTCCTTTTCTTAAGCTTACTTCCTAGTTTCCTGAACTCATTCTTTAGGACCTTCCATTTTCCTCTGACTTTGTCATTGGTACCAATATGGACCATGACAGCTGGGTCATCTCCAGCCCCTCCCAATAATCCCTCCACTCTGTCGGCAACATGCCGGACCCGAGCACCCGGGAGACAGCAAACTGTCCGGTTGAGTCGATCAGAGTGGCAGATTACCCTATCTACTCTCTTAATAATAGAGTCCCCTACCACCACAACCTGTCTAGACTTCCTTACCCTCTCAACCCCACCCGTACTAGAGGGGCTGTTTCCACGGCTGTTAGCAGGAACAGCTTCCTGCAGTACAGCTACTCCTGAGCTGATGCTCCCAACATCTTCACTCAAACGGGCAAATCTGTTAGGCTGCATGAGATCAGGACTAGCTAAACCTTTTCTCTTCCCTCCCCCCTGCTTCCTCTCCCCACTGTCACCCAGCTACGTGCCTGTTCCCCATCTGTCTTATCTCCTCCCTCTCCACTACCTGTCCCCACTAAACTCTGCTCAGTGAGCAGCAGACTCCTCTCAAGATTGTCAATCTCCCTCAGTGTTACAATTTGCCTCTCCAGATCTCTAATCTGAGCTTCCAGAAATGCCACTCGCTCACACCCACCACAGAGGTATGGACCCTGGACAGAATCATCCAGGCATGCATACATGCGGCATGATGTGCACTGAGTTAAATTTGCAATCTTGCTAGCACTCATCCCCAGTAACAAAAAACACAAGTGAGCAAAAAATAAATAAAATTAAAATATTACCCTCTTGGTTTAAACTCCCTTGTAGTTTCAACTCCTGTTGTTTTAACTCCTACTTAAAAGAGACTACTTGAAATAGCCTACTTTCAAGCAAACTCCAGTGAGCAAGCTCTGTGAGTCAGTAGTGGGTTTATATTGGCAATACAAATCCCACACAGGTGGAAATTAAGGGGCACTCCCCCTAATTAGCTCAGCAGCAGCAGCACCCACAAGGAGGGGAATAGAAACAACAAGAGAGGGGGGAAAAAAAAAAGGGAGGGAAAACCTTTTAAATAACACCAGCAAGGTGAAAATATAGAAAAAATAAAAAAAGGAACAAAGTTTAAATATATCCAAAGAGAGAAAAAAATAAAAATAAAAAAATAAATAAAATATATATATTAGTTTTATCTATTTTATAAACTGGTCATGTAATCCAATATGGCCACCAGACCCCATGGCAAAGCAAACTCTTGATTTTATCATGGCATACATATTAAAGAGTTTCTATCCAGCTCTTTTGAATTATTGATCAGTTTAATAGTTAATTTATACATTTGTGACAATTCCCCCAATGGCACCAAAGTAGAGGTGGCCAAGCATAAGAGCATGAATACATGCACAGATATGGCAGATGAAGAAGGACATTACAAAGATTTGCATTTTACAATATACAGGATATGTTTCACCTTTAGTCATATAAACCAATATGGCTGCCAGACCATAAGACATAAGGGATTCACATTGCAAATGACAGAGCCCCGCAGACCTGTTTTTAACACATTGTTCTAAAGAGTTTTTGTTATGTAATTTTGATTTGAAAGGTATTTCACAAACACACTGTAATATATGCCATTAGTTCAATATGAACTAATTGGCCTTTAGAGGTGGACAAGCATAAAAGCATGCTCATAGCAAGTGCATAAAGCATATATATATATATATATAATTGGATTAGCTGTATGCAAAAATACCAGAGTATTGAAGTATGCAATGATACCTATATATTAATATAAGATTATTTACAGAGATTTCCATTCATAGTAGACCTCTACATTTTGACAAATTATTATTAATTTGACATGTTTGTCAAATTCAAAATGGACTCTGACCTTTGTGACCTTGGACCCCTATATGATCTATAGCATTTATGTTATTGAGTAACCAACTGTGTAACAATATGTGCTATAGTTCAATAGTAAAATACATGAACATTTATGCAATTGCCATAGACATGTATGCCAAATTTTACACTGCCCTAAAAATTGGTTTCAGAAAAAAATATGTTTTCGCATAAATTATGAGCAATCCTATATTGCTGACTAACCATTTGATCAATCAACTTTTCTTCCACAAATCTATATCTAGGTCACAGCATGACAGTGCACAGAAATATGTACATTTGTAGCACCAATGGTTCTGGATAAGCAGATGAATATTGTGTAAAATTAATCGATGCAATCAGTATAGCTGCCAAGCCATGTGACCCTTGACTGTTTTGTTGGAAAGAATATAGCACACTATAGGTTTCTACCATTGTACCAAGTTTCAAACATTTTTGATTAGTGATTATGTTTTTATAGGCAATTAAATAAAATGGGCGGAAAATAAAAGCAATAATCTTAACAAAAACAGATTTTCCAGCAATTTGGTTGCTTGGACACAAAATAAACATAATATATAAAAATAAGCGACAAGATAATTATGTGATTGACAGCCTGGGTCAGTCTCCTCTTCTCCTCTTAGCCCCAACCAGACTCTCAAGCAGGTTTTTTCTTTAATGTTGGAGATTCCTGAGCCAGGAGGGAATGCAGCTGGCGGTATTAGGATTAGAGTTCGAATTAAGATTAGGGATAAAAATGATTATAGCTAGGGTTAGGATAAAGGCAGAATAAGATTTAGGTCTAGAATTATGGATCAGTTTACAACTAGGATCAGAGTTATAATTAGGATGGGGGCTAGAATTAAGATTCAATTTAGAATAGTGTTACTGTTTTGTAACAAAATTAGGTGTTTCTGAGTAATAATGATATAGTTATAGTCAATTCTTCAGGCCAGTCAGGAATGCACCTTGGAGACAATAAGGAGAGTTTAGCACCACCAAGGCATAAATATTTAGGACTACAGATCCTTTATTTAAGAGATAACAGCTGTCACAGTTCGCACCGTGCCTGTCAGGATTACAGTATGATCCAGCATGTAGAATTGTGTAACACAGAGGATTGATAGGTAACGTATACCAGACCTTAGAATGGCCGGACTAACGTACCAAAGAATAGTCAGGAATAGCCGAGGTCAAGGGATACAGAAAGAGACACAACAATAAGGAAAAAGCCAGGGGTCAGGGATGCCAGAAAATAGGGAAGTCAAAAACAATGCCAAAGTCAAATAACCAGAATCAATAACGCGCTCTCAGACAACCACAAGGGAAATCACGACAGGGCACTGAGCAAGAGGAGAACTGGGCCTAAATACCCTGCCTGTGGATCTGATTGGATCACAGGTGCCTTACATGGGAATTGAATCTGGATCCTTCTGTGTCCTGGGCCTGCTGTCATGCCTCTGAGCCACACTTTAGTTCTTGTTTCAGCCTGATGTTTATCCCTGCCTTGTCTCTAGTACTGGGGGCTGGACTTTTCCTGTGGCTGCTCCTGTCTATCCAAGCCCACCTGAAGCAGACTGTCAATCAGTCAGGTATAAATCACTGCCACTCCCTAAAGGGCAGGGTCAGTTCATTGACTCTGGTTCCTGTTATTGTGTATCTTGATCCAGTGTTCTCCAGACGGCTTCCGACCTTGGCTTATTTCTTTGTTTACTCTGATCTTTGGCTTCCCCTGACTTCGGCTTTCCATAACTACTCTTCTGCTTGTCCTTGCTTGTACCTATAATCCTTGGGGCTGATGTGTACTGTGGTTGTTGCTGCCGCCCAGGAGTGATGGGAGTAAGCGCAGGACTTATCTTATTGTATTCGCAACATGCAATATAACTGGGGATATTCAATTAAGCTAATCAGAAAAATGTCAATACTCCCGTAGTAATGTCTTAAAAAGAAAGTTCCAAGTTGCTCCACATGTGCGGTCTTTTTTCCCCATCCATGTTTCAATCATCAATATCGCCATTCCAAGATCCTCCAAAGAAACAGAGGCTCGGCCCAGAATAAAAAAAGGCATGTCTGATGTCTGGCTGAACACCGCAGACCCTGGGACCTAGCAAGTATCCCACACAGAGACCATAATATTGAGCTAACTTTCTAACATATACATGCTTATTCTGCTCACAAGTATTTACCCTAGTACGTGAAATTCACCTTGTTAGCAAATATTATTTATTACTAACCCATGAATCAACCTATTGTAGTTACCTTAATTCCACATTAACATTTATGACTATTTTGTTTTGTCGTGAGGTCAGGAAAGCATCATTTAGCTGGAGAAGTAGGAATGCAGAAACCATCAGGAGACTTACTACTGTACTAAATGGGAAGGCATAATAGTGCAAGGAGAAACTCATTGATGAGGTGGTTAAAACATACCCTTCAATTTTCAGTGTAAGGCAAATTTATGAAATAGAATTAGTATCCAATGTGTGACAAAGAATATTTAATAAACATGATTTAAAAAAAAAATAGTAGTATAAAACCCCCATATAACAGAGATGGGATGCACTTACAGAATAAAACGTGCTGGTAACAAAGAATAGCACTAACAGAGCTTGTGTGAAAGCAGACTTTCTCCAGTCAGCAGTATAGAAGGACAGACAGAAATCTTCCATGTAGCACACACATCCAGATCCTCATATGGCCACCAGGATATCTGAATCCAAGAAAGGAAGACTCTGCTGGAGATCCACACAGTAAAATAGAAGATAAGGAAGGAGAAACCTAACTACAAAATATTTAATCGCAAAGGACTTTTTCAAGGAGAGCTGTATAGTACAGTGTTCCACTTCTCCTCTATAAATATCTATATTCTGATATCGCAAACCGAAACAGCTGAATATGACACCATAAACACAGCTACTGCAATCCCTTAATGGGCGGCTAAAAAGTTGCGCATGTGCCTAAGATACCATGGAATACTCAATGTCTATGCCGTTCGGTCATTTTGAAGCTGGCCCAAAATAGTCCAAAATGCCATAATGTATAATTCAGGTTTACAGATTCACAGTACGAATTTACTCTCCATTGGCACAATAATAATCATCAAAACAATATCAATGTGGATATAAATAGTATAATATATATATATATATATATATATATATATATGTAATATATATATATATATATATAAAGCAAAAAGGAAAGAGATGCACTCTCACGTCTTTGTAGAAAAAAACTCGATATTATTTAATAACAGGTAACATACATCTGATTGACGTTTCGACCTCTTTAGGTCTTCCTCAAGATCAATATACAAACATATACAACACAAATATATAGGCAACATAGGAGGAGTTACTCACTAAACAGTGCACACCGGTTTCCATTAGTCCGAACCCGGAAGTGTAAGTGAAGCGTCATGTGACGCGTGTCATGTGACGTATGGGCGTGGCCATTACTTAAATTAAAGAAAAAGGAAACTGACCTGGACCTACATTGGGTCTTCATCTCTGATTACCACAGAGCTAAGAGGATACCCAGAGGTTTCAGGGTCAGAAACTCACCTACCATAGGCAAACAGAACCCTGAATTCTGTAAAAAATGGATGTTAATTTCCAACAAGTGTTCACTTGATTGGATGGTGATTGTGGTGGAGGAAGTGGGGAAGGAACTTTTATTTGTCAAACAATCTATCCAAAAGGTTGAAACCTCCAATGCCTCTATACTACAAGCATCTTCTGCCACTATACAAATGTTGAAATTACAGGATGAATTAAATAAATATAAAAACGATCTCATTTGCTTTAAGAAGCAGAAACTTGAAAAGGTCAACAACGACTATAAGTACCATCAGGTGTATAGGTGGCTTGGAGGGTCTCAGGATTCCCCTAGACCGAATTTTAGGTTTAGAACGAAGATCCGTAAACCCATCTTCCAAACCGTTGATGCCAGTTCTGGTGATTCCACCTCTGACCCTGAATCTGGAAGAGATAACAAGAACCCACCACATGATACTTTTTTAGGGGTAAGCACCCCATTGAGAGAACCACTGGTTACATCCAGAATCAATACCAGAGGCACAAACAGAACCGCCCAATACGAAGAGGGCACAGCAATTGGAAGAAATTCAAATCCCATTGGGAAACCTCCCAAACCAAGTAAATGACCACTATTTTCAATTTATCAGATAAAGTGCTAACCACGGATCACTACTCTTTGTTGAACAAAGGGCTTTCGTTTGTACCTGTGTCTAAAGTCGACCCGTTTCAACAAGAGATTGAGATGTATAAAACTCAAAGGACACTTTATCTAAATGAAATTATGAAAGAACCTACACCTAAATGGATATCACCATTCTACAAGAAACAAAAGAAGGATGTACGTACCAATAACGCCTCCATCAGGACCTTTATCCAGACTGTAAAGGCAGACACAGAACAGATGGTGAAAAATCCCCCTACATACCATTCAAATCTAACTCCGGGTGAGATTAAAGCCTTACATGACCTCAGTCATGACATCAACATCGTCATACACACTGCCGATAAGGGCGGTGCCACTGTGATTCAATCCTATCAAGACTATCGTAATGAAATACTACGACAACTTAATGACCATACTACATATATGAGACTCACGTTTGACCCCGTGAAAAAATTTCAAACCAGAATCAAGAACCAGATTGACGTGGGCATTCTTAGTGGTTTCTTAGATGAGAAAACAGCTCAATTTTTGTTTGTTGAATATCCAAGACACCCGGTACTATATACTCTGCCCAAGATCCACAAGGACCCTATCACCCCACCAGGAAGACCCATTGTGTCAGCCAATGACAGTTTACTGGAACCAGTGGCTAAATATGTCGATTTTTTTATTAAAAAAAGTGTAGTGGCACTCCCCACTTGTCTACGGGACACACGGGACTTCATTCATAAAATAAAGTTAACACCTACGATTGATGAATCGTCAATACTTGTCACTTTAGACGTACAGAGCCTGTATACCATCATACCCCACCAAGAGGGGCTACAGGCTCTCAGAACGATTTTGAGTGAATCCACAGTATACACAGGACCTCCCATTGAATTCTTACTGGAATTCCTACATATTGCCTTGACCTGTAATTATTTTAAATTTGAAAAACAATTTTTTTCTACAACGCTCGGGGACAGCGATGAGAGCGGCGATGGCGCCCTCTTACACCAACGCTTTTATGTACACATTTTGAAATAAATACATCTCAGAAATTTGTAGACTCCATACAACACTACCATCGCTTTGTGGACGACATATTTTTAGTATGGACAGGTACTATGGAGTCATTGAACAACATGCTCACTGAGATCAACCTTGCTCCAACCTCTGTGAAATTGAGTATGCAATACGACACACAGTCCATCCAATTTTTGGATGTCACTATCTACAAATATTGTGGAAAATTGGAGTTCATGCTATACCGTAAAGAGACGGACCGCAATACAATATTGATGGCATCCAGCTTCCATCCCAGACAATTTAAGGCTTCACTACCTATATCTCAATTCCTCAGAGTTCTCAGATACAACACTACTTCTGAAAATTGTGACATTCAGTTTCAACAAATGTGGAATAGATTCAGGGCAAGGGGATATCAGGTTCAGACTCTCCAGAAAGCCCAAACTCGTGCCATTGAAATATGGGAATCTGAAATTAATGAAGTAACCAAAACTAATGCAACACCAACATCTATGATGTTTCTCCCGCTCACATTCCATACGGGCATCTCTACGGTGAAACATTCTGTTAACAGGAACTGGGGACTACTACAATCAGATAAACAACTTCCAAAAATATTTCGAGAACGACCGATTTTCAGCTATAAGAGGAATAGAAGTCTTAAAGATATTTTGGTCAGGAATGACCCACTTCATTGCTACCAGCCTATATCAAATATCACCAAGAGAGGATGCTACAAGTGTAGTGGGTGTGTGACGTGCAGCCACATGGTTAGTGGCAAGTCATTCGCACATCCTCACAGTGGCGAAAGAATTAACATCCGACATCATATAACATGTACCACAGACCACGTAATATACCTTATTACCTGTCTGTGCGGACTATCGTATGTGGGCAAAACTAACCTCACCCTGAGAGATAGGATACGTGGACATCGGTCAACTATCACCACTGCCTATCGGGATAACTACAGCGACAAACCAGTAGCCAAACATTTTTTGGCTTTAACACACAGACTACCGTCATTACGCTTCATAGCGATTGATCATATCCCACCTCCTCTGAGGGGTGGTGATAGATCAAGAATGTTACTTCAACGGGAAGCAAAATGGACATACCAACTAGACACAGTAACACCCAGAGGATTAAATGAGAATATTGTTTTTTCAGTTTTTCTCTAATACTATACATCTCCCTTATCCCGGTAGTCTAGGATCGTCGTCCTGAGCCTCTTTTCTTGTACATCTTTGCCCCATAGGGTATCTGTACATTGTGTACAATATATCTTGCCTACGTTTTCTTTGTTTTTGGTGATATTTCTCTAGACTCCATTTACCTCTAGTGACTTGGTTATAGTGATCAATTAGGTCCTTCGACACTGGCATATACCATTTTGGCAGTGTAGTTTTGTAATTCTATTTTATTTTATTTCTTGTATACATTTTTCTATATAGTCTATATATATATTTTTTTTCTGTATGCAATTTCTGTACATTTTTCCCTCACAGGGTTAGTGACTGATATTGCAATAGATTTTCAGTATTACCTCATATGGCTGTATTCCAATCACTTTTAGTGATTATTTAGCCTAACTGGCATCCCTACACCCTTTTTCTTGTTACTATAGACTCTGCAGTTGTTATTTGAAGTATTTATTTCCGTGTATTTACATGATATACAGAGTATATGAATTAGTCCTTTTTTCTTTGTTCCTTTTTTCCTTTTTTTTCTTCTGCCCTGTCTTGAATGTGGTTTTAGTCCACTACCTATAGATTATCATTGAATACCCAGTGTCCATACTCTCTTGCCTAGAATCTATGGCCATCGTAATCTGAAAATGCTTGATCTCGCCAGATCTCAGAAGCTATTCAGACTCAGGCCTGGCTAGTACTTGTATGGAAGACCAACTAGTAACCTCAGATGCTATAAGCTTTTGTCCTAATCTTCATAAATTTTTTAGGATTCTCTAATTAAAGTCCCCACATAGTATTCTCATTTTAATACTCTGTATACTCTGTGTCCATGTTATGCTTGATTTAACTGTATGTGTTACGCATTATACATTTGTGTTTTTTTTTGTATTGTTTTTACCGGGTGCATGTTTACACTACTTCAGATTCACATACATATGGTCACTTTAATTGGTGTATGTTAGATACTGGACCAATATTAATATAGTCTTTTTTCGTAGAAATGGACCTTTGAGTCCTCACTATTAGTGGTGATCACTGTATTGCGTTTATATCATGCTACTTGGTAGGTATTATAGTTCTGTATATTTCACAGGGCTTTATGCCCTTTCACTCCATTGCACAGATAATTCTCTGCCTAATCCGAGCTGTTTCATGTTCACTACATATTTGCTCGGGTTTAGTTTACCCGTTTCCTAGCAACCACACCCATACGTCACATGACACGCGTCACATGACGCTTCACTTACACTTCCGGGTTCGGACTAATGGAAACCGGTGTGCACTGTTTGTTTGGTGAGTAACTCCTCCTATGTTGCTTATATATTTGTGTTGTGTATGTTTATATATTGATCTTGAGGAATACCTGAAGAGGTAGAAACGTTGATCAGATGTTTGTTACCTGTTATTAAATAATATCGAGTTTTTTTTCTACAAATACCTGAGAGTGCATCTCTTTCCTTTTTGCTTTACATATCCAGCGTGGGATTGCACCAAGGCAGTTTTTTACTGATTCATTGAAAGGGTGAGTGCCACTATACCTATATATATATATATATATATATATATATATAACAAAATTATAAACACAACACTTTTGTTTGTGCCCCCATTTTTCATTAGATAAACTCAAAGATCTAAGACTTTTTCTATGTACACAAAAGGCCTATTTCTCTCAAATATTGTTCACAAATCTGTCTAAATCTGTGTTAGTGAGCACTTCTCCTTTGCCAAGATAATCCATTCACCTCACAGGTGTGGCATATCAAGATGCTGAGTAGACAGCATGATTATTGCATAGGTGTGCCTTAGGCTGGCCGCAATAATAGGCCACTCTAAAATGTAATAAACATATTCTCTTTAACGCTGAAAATTTCGAAGACATAAAAAGCACATTCTATATCTGTAGGCTCGATCTCGTTTTTATTGTCAACCAATTCTTAGATCTTTGCGTTCAGCTTAAGAAAAATGGGCGCAAAAACAAAAGTGTTGCGTTTATAATTTTGTTAATATATAACAAAATTATAAATGCACATTTGCATACACACAATACCTGGATAATGCTTAAAAAGTTATTAGATTGGCTGTGTCAATGGTGGACACTTAAGGAGTGAAAAAATATAACAAAATATGTATAGGATAATAATACAATTACACAGAATACAAAATATAAAATTTAACAAAATGCAAATAATAGGAAATACCATCAGAATTTTCAGGGTGGAACACCACATTTTTTTTTGTTAATATGTTTCCAGAGATTCTGTGGTTCGAAGAATGTTTCTACCGAATGCTGCTTTGTTTGTGTAAATATTGCCGAACAAATTTGCGTATGGAAGTCTTATCAGTGTTCGCGCTGACGAGTGTCCAATTTTAGTTCCATACACTCAACGACCAAACACCGCTGTCTGTGTTCGTGTCCCAAGATGGCCACCACCACGTGTTTGCACATACGAACGACGACCACCCAGCCAACCGCTTAGAATATTGAGGTGTTTGCGGTTACAGAGGTGTTAGCAAAGGTTAATGGGGTCAACAAGTGGCACACTCTGCACATGGGTGGTAGGTCGTTCGGTAGATTATTCGGTATTCGAATGGGGTAAAGTCAACATATGTAGTGGATATATTTCACTGAACAAACAGTTGAGAGTCCTAAAATCACTGCTGCCACATAAATCTCCAGACCCTGATGCATTTGACAATGAGTGCTATATAATTTAGCTTTGCATCTAGCAAGACCATTCAACTGGGCTGTTACACTACAGGCTCTTGCGACAAAAATGTTAGCGGCTTGTGTGATTACTCTACCCAAGCCAGGTAAGCCCCTACACCCTTTTAAAATGTTCTCCCAATCTCACTCCTCCATGTAGACACCAACATCTTTGCTAACTGCCGAAAGTTCTTTATTGCCTTACATCATACACAAAGGCCATGTGGGTTTGTTAAAGGGAGGCAAGGTTCATATAACACGCAAACACACTAGACTTGCCATGTAGTATAAAACAAAACAGGGGGTCTGTTCATGGGCGTCCGCAGGAATTTTTCCAGGGGGGGGCATAATTGTAATGACATCCATGCTTGGTACCTTTTTGACAGTGTCATGAAAGGGAAGGGGCATAGCCATTATCACATAAAGCCAGGGTGAATAGCGTTTTCACAACTATGGTGTCAGGAATATATGTTTGTATTCCTGACACTATAGTGTTCCTTTAAGCAAATGAAAGGACCATTCTGGTCACCATAACAACTTCACCTAAATGAAAATGCTATGATGCCAGGAAGCCCCTGGGTGCTCGCTTTCCTTTAAGGGTTAAATCGCTCTCAAATGGTTTAACCCCAAAGGCTTCCTCCAGCTCCAGGTCGCTCAGTGGTATTTGGCTTCTGAAACAGAGTGTCAGGAAGTGCAGATTGACGTCAGGCATGGGTGCCGCTGATTGGCTAAAGTGGACAGTTGACGCTCTAAACCAATCGCTAGTTCCCGGTTCATAAAATATTTTTACTTTTTTATGAATGGGGAGCTACTGATTGGCTTAGAGTGCCAGCTGACCGCTCTAGCCAATCAGCAACACCCCTACCCAATGGCACTCTTTGCTTCCTGACACTCAGTAAATAAAAGTGAACACATTAATACTGATATTTTTTTACCTTTGGAGATAAGAAGGTCCAGCGTTTCCCTGCCTGGCCCAGGTACCAAAGCCTTATGATGTGGTGTCCAGAATAAAGTGGAGGTTCACTTCATTTGTCCTTCCTGCTCCAATCTCATTTTCCTCTCCTTCATTTGACAGTCTTTTTTTTTCTTCTGACACTGTTTTCTATCCTTGGCCCCTTCTGCTCTTTTACCTTTCTGCTACTTTCTGCTTATTTTGCGCCCTTCTGCTCTTTTCTCATTCTGATCCCTTTCTGCTCCTTGCAGACCCTTTCTACTCCCTTTTCTACTTTACCTTTGTACTCCTTGCTGTCCCTTTCTGCTCCCTTTTCTACATTACCTTTGTGCTCCTTGCTGTCCCTTTCTGCTTTTTCTCCTACTTTACCTTTGTGCTCCTTCTGATTCTCTCTGCTCCTTTACCTTTGTGTTCCTTGCTGTCCCTTTCTGCTCCTTGCTGTCCCTTTCTGCTCCTTGCTGCCCTTTTCTGCTCCTTGTCCTACTTTACCTTTGTGCTCCTTCTGCCCCTTCCAGCTCATTTCTGACCATTTCTGCTCCTTCTACTTTACCTTTGTGCTGCTTTACCTTCCAGCTCCTTGCTGACCCATCCTGTTCATTTCTGTTCCTTTGTGCTTCTTCTCCTACTTTACCTTTTGTGCTCCTTGCTGTCTCTTCCAGCTCCTTGCTGCCCCTTTCTGCTCCTTGATGTCCCTTCCTGCTCATTTCTGTTCCTTCTCATTTTCTTACCTTACCTTCCTGCTCCTTGATGACTCTTCATGTAGTCTGTCTCCCCCATTCATCACTTCTATAGGCATGCGCACAGGGTGTGTCGGGTGTGCCCTAATCCCCGTGGCACACCAATGGATTGAGACCGACAGGGGAGATCTCTGGATCTCCCCGGTCGGCTCATGCAGAGCCGACGCTATCCGAGCGGCGGCTCTGGTCTAAGCCTCCATGGGCCGGTGGGGAGATCAAAGTTCTACCTCACCGGTCCACAGCAGCATGGAGGGAGGCAGCAGAGAACCCGGGCTAGAGTTCACTCTCCACTGAACCACCAGGGAATGCAGCAGGACTGGGATATTAACTAGTCTGCCCCCACCTCCACCCAAACATACAGCACACACACATACAGCACACACAGCCCACAAACAGCACACACACACATCACCCTCGCACACACAGCACCCACACACACCCAGCACACTAACAGCATCCTCACAAACACACAAAACCCACACACAACACCCGCACAGCACCCACACACAAACAGCACACTCTCATACAAACAGCACCCTGACAAACACACAACACCCGCACACAAACAGCACACTAACAGGACCCGAACAAACACGCACACACAAACACCCTCTCACACACACACACACAGACACAGCACACTACCAGTTCCCTCACAAACAGCACCCTCACACACAGCACACTAACAGCACCCTCACACACACACACAGCAGTGTGTGTGTGTATATGTATATATATATATATATATATATATATATATATACATACACACACATACATATACACATGGCGTGTTTGTGCTTTAGGGTGCACACCCTAATGCAATAGGCTGTGCACGCCTATGCTCACTTCCCTTATCTATAGGCTGCTGCCCCCCCAAAATCTATAGGCTGCTGCCCCCCCAAAAAAAATCTATAGGCTGCTGCCCCCTCCCCCCAAAAAAATCTATAGGCTGCTGCCCCCCCAAATCTATAGGCTATCTCAAACCCTCCCCCCACTTACCTGATCTGTAGGCTGTCTCTGGCTGCATGTGTTGCTCCCCTGCGGTTTCAATCAGCAGAGAGAAGCAGGGATAAGATGCAGCTTCCTATCCCTGTCTCTCTCATACACAGCGCCACCTACTGGCCGGCGCCGGTATTGCACTTCATTCTAAATCTCACACGAAAAAAGCAGAACAAGCTGAAAAATACTCTACCGATGGTACCATATAGACTCTCCCAGAACAAGCTGGAGATGCCTCTTGCATGAGGCACTATGTACCACATATAGTTGACCTGTCCTACCCTTCAGCTCTTTTGGACCATGATTGCGCAAGTCCTGTCCTCTATACTACAAGCTGAATCTGAACCACTTCCAGAAATCTACATCATTATTATACTCCCAAATTACATTGCACATTTTTTCATCAGATTCTATTAGTGGCTAACACACTATTAGCCAGACTCTGGAAATTTAGTATAATCCTGACACATCAGGAACTATTTAACCAGATAACCTTGAGTTGGACATACAAAATCATAATGCACACCCGTCTAAATTCAAATCCAAACTTTTTTTTTTTAAGAGATGCAAGGAATTGTGGTACGCATTCTCATCCTGAGTGGTGGAGGAGGGATATCCAACCATATCCAGAGACAATAGAACTAGATCATTTGAACGTAGAGTCACACACGGGTATTGGCAGACCCTTCCCTGGAGGGCTATACAAGTTAGTCCCAACACAGATGCTTATACCTGTGAGAAACTTACTACAGAGTGGCACAAGAACCCCTATAGCACATTGTCTAATCCTTTTGTTATTCCCATCTATTGTTACTTGTGCTAATCACATTATTATGCTGTTTTTTTGTTTTTAAAAGCCATGCTTGTACAGTTACAATTTCACTGTATTATTTGAACTTTCTTGGGAATGTTATGTTTTCTTTATTGTATCTACCTGACATTTATACATATGGAGAGTGATTGTTAACTCTCATGCATTTAGACTTACTCCGTACATTGTTGTTTCAATATTTTAAATAATACTTTCTCTACAAGTCTAATAAAATTCAATAAAAAATGTCAAATCGAAAAGAAAAAAACAAAAACAAATGCACATGATGTATGCTAAAGCATATAATTCTAAAAAGGCCAATTTCAATAAGATAAGGGCAGCTTTACAACTCACTGACCAGCATAAACTCTTTGGTGAAAAAACCCCCACCGAGTATAAATGGTATATCTTCAAACAAATATTAGAAATGTACACTTCTCAGTATATACAATTTGGTAATACATATAAAAAAACTGAAACTATATAGCTTTGTGGGATGGTAAACCAAGAAATAAAAAATAAGAAAAAGGCATTTACATCACACAAATAAGAGACATCCTATATAAGATATACAGAAGATCAGTAAAAGGCAGTCATTTTATATATTATATATAATATTTTTTCTCATTATATATTAAGGAGGAACCTATGACAGGATATAAGCAAATGATTGCTGCAAAAAAACTTGAAATTAATGTAAACATAACCCCAGGGCCTGATGGTATTCACCCAAGGAGTTAAGTGGGAAAATAAGCAAACCTCTGTTTTTAATCTTTCTAGATTCTTTTCTTTCAGGAATTGTAGTTGTTCCAGTGGATTGGAAAAATGCAGATGTGGTTTTTAAAGGTGAGCTTTTGTGGCTGGGAAAGTATTTGAAGGGCTATTAAGGAATATTTTTAATAAAGTCATTGGGGAAAAACATCAGCATGGTTTTATGAAATATAGGTCATGTCAAACTAACTTGATTGCATTCTACAAATAAGTAAGTAGAAGTATAGATCAGGTGCTGCAGTGGATGTGGACTTGGATTTTGTCAAGGCGTTCGTTATGGTTCCACACAGGTTGATATTCAAACTAGAAGAAATTGGTCTAGATGAAAATTCCTGTTCTCTAGTAGAACATTGGCTTAAAGATAGAGTACAGATTGAACTAGAAAAAAGCGATAAGTGGTTTCCTTCAGGGTTCTCATTATTTATAAATGATCTTGAAATAAGTATTGAAAGTCATGTTTTAGTGTTTGCAGACGACACAAAACTAGGTTAGGTAGAAAATAGTGCATAGCTAATGAATAAGTGCTTGAATAGCACACATTGTGTAAGGTGTGTGGGCCCTTATTTTGATATTTTTGTGCACTATTTTCTATACCCTTATCATGAAATATGTTTTTAATGGATTTTCAATAAAAGAAAAGTGTTTATCCTCATTATTAACAGGACAAATGTGGTACCTGCACCAGGAGCTGTGACGTCTGCTGAAATCTTCAATAAAAAAAATATATATACACCTTGAGGCTGAGAATAGTGAGGAGAGTATGATTTTACAACTATGTTTTGCTTACTTTTACTTCATGAAGTAAGTAAAAACATATTATTTTATATCAGATTAGAATGAGGCTTAGTTTTATCCACCAGAGTTCTACCTTATCATTGGTGAGAATGGTGTTCTTTAACTATGAGAATTATAACATGCACTTTAGATACAAATTTATATCTTACAGTGTATTTTTTTTATCAAGTTTTTTAATGCATTTTGGAAATATTGGAAACGATCACTTGGACTCTCTGAGACATGGTTTGCCCCTCAAAAGTTACTCTGTTTTGTTTTATTAAAGTGTTAAGAAAAAAAAAAATGCAAAAAAATATAATGCAAGAATGTGTTTATTGGTGTGGTAGACTGGATATATTTGTCTCTAATTCAAATAAAAGTAAATAAAGTCTCCACAGAGTAAAGTAAAGCATTTTTATATAATCATCGCATCTCTAGACTCTCTGGCTGAGGTAGTGGAGGTGAGGAGTAACACCTGGTGGACCATAGATATGTAGTAAAACAATTTTAAATTGGTTTAAATACTTAAAATGTGGAGCACCAGGGAATTCCACTACACTAAAAAAAAAACTGTAACACTGACACCAACTCTACTCCTAATCCTAACTCTTGATCAACCTTAATCCTACATCAGTCCAAACCCTTCACCAGCATTAACATCAATCCTACAGCAAACCCTGACCGTATACAATCGCCAACCTTAATTTTAAGAGTACATCAACCCTAATGCTAATCCCACACACACACTTTTTAAATGATTGCAGCAAGAGGAGATCTCCTTCACGTGCTGAAGATCTCCAAGGTGACCCTGTTTATCAGCAAGGCTATGCAGGAAGACCTAACTGGGATCTCTCTCTGAGGGAATCATCATGGCTGATTGTGGAATCATTCAGTCATGATGATTTAAAGGGCTATGAACAGAACTCACTTTGCGTTCAGTATACAAAGTTCATCAGTCAGTGTGGGTCATTTCAGTATAGACTTAGATGACAAAGGGGACACCCAGGTAAAAAGTCTCCTTTTTACTATCAAGGATCTAACCTTGCTGGTACTTTTAAGAAATATGTACAATTCTGGCAGATTATCTATTTACAATCTGAGTACCACTTCTCAAATTGGCTCATTGAAACATAAGAATATATAAAACTACTTGGAACGCTAATCCTACTCCATGGTACATCCTCATTTACTGAGAATTACAGATATTTTTGTAAGCTGGTTTTTAACATTATATGCAAGTGTCCTATTTCATAGGATTCTAAACCTTCACCAACACCGATAGAAGAACAAGAAGAATACAGGATCGGTAATTGAGACACTATTGTTTCTCAGTAGACTACATTAAAGCTGAGTGGGCTACAAGAAAGATTTCTAGAGTTTGTGACAAAATTTACCTTGGGCCATGAACAAGAGAGAAAAGGGGATACAGCCTCAAACCATTCTTGTGAAAATAAAAATACTGAAGGTGCGTTGGAATGTCTGTTCCTGTAGTATTGTAGGAATTTTGCAGGGCCTTTGTTAACCTAGCACTCTGTGGGTTCTGTGAATCGGCTGGTGGCATGGGCTCTCAATACTATTCATGCCTGGACTGGTCCAATGGGATATTTCACAGTAGTCTGCAGGTTCTGGGTTGAGTGAGTTCAGTGTGAGTATGTATTATGTCTTTGAATGTGTTTTTTATTTTTTTATTTTTCATTTTTTAAAACACCTAATCTAGGCAAAAATAATTGGGGGTTAGTTACATTATATGATCATCAGCCTTATGCATGCCATAACACATTTACATTTACAATTTCTTATTTTTATGTTAAATGCTACATTTCCTTGATGATTATAGTGGTGAAAACACTTACTTTAAACGAATATGCTTTCGGCATGGCACTGTATTTCTAACACATGTTCCTGTTAGGTAGTCCATATTTTCAACAATCACAAACGGAGCTTCTTCCAAAGTGACAATGCTCAGATGGTTATCATCAGGGTCACTGTCTGCAGATGCTGTAATCCTTGGCCACACTGGATACTTCATGTGTAACGACTTGTTCTCCAATTTTCCCACCTGCCGTGTAAAACAATGTATGCATTATTTATTTATTCAATGTCAGAGATGCATTATAATTTTAAACAATATTGCATTTTTAACTTGAAAAATCGAGTTAAAAAACACAGTTGCCGCCTTGGATCTTGTAATGGTGACCACAAACCTTTTACAAACAAGTTACTACAAAAAGTACTGTTAAGTTTTGCAGATGACTAGGTAAGGTGATATGGCAGGAGCAATATGCTATCCTGCAGAGATATTTGAATAATTACGGATAATTACAGATACTGGGCAGTGAAGTGGCAGATTAAATTAATGCTAACTGCACAAATATGTATTTTGAGGTGAGGTAGATGCAAGAAGTATACAACCTAAATGGTACTAAGTTAGAAAAAATTTGGAATGAGGAGGACTTGGAAATAGTAATAATGAACTAGACAACAAGATTCACTCAGGTTGCTCAGTAGTTGCAAAGTTTAGTATGGTATTGTCATTCATTAAAAGCAATAGTAATTAATGTGATATAATTATCATTTTGCATATTTACAAATAAATGGTGGTAAGAGCCAACATTGAATATGTGGTGCAATTTTAGCCCCTATTTTTAAAAAAATTATTATAAGGGGGTGGATAAAGGGAAATGTTTTAGTTATAAAGACAGGCTAGAAAACGTGTACTTGCTTACATTAAAAAGTGTGTCATAGTCACACGCAGGTAACGCCTTTTCTCACCATTCTCAGAAAATGGATGATAAAATAACCCTAGTAGTTAGCTGGACTCTGTCAACAAAGTGGCCAAACCTTTGATGTTTTCACAATGTGAAACCATAGTGAAAATTTAAAACTGTTATCTTATGAATCAGCTTACTAGCTAAGCTGCCATAAAATTAGTTTTATATAATGTAATATTGTTATATGTGAATTTGAAATAACCAGTGGACATGTGCAATTCGTTTCGTTCCGAATGTAAATTAGGAAGAATTTCGTCAATTCGGACATTCGGATGCTTCCAAATGTCTGAATTGCCGAATTTCCGAAGTGCCGAACCGAATCGAATTGCTGAAGTGCCGAATTGCCGAAGTTCCGAAGTGCTTCAGATTTCTGAAATGTGGCAAAACAGGAGCGGGAGGGAAAATTAAGGAAATGATGACAGGAATCTAATCCTAACCCTACCCCTATCCCCTAACCTTACCCCTATACCTACCCCTAACCCTAGTAGGGTTAGGGAATTGCCGAAGTGCCGAATTCCGGAATTGATGAAGTCCTGAATTTCGGAAGTGCCAAACCGAATCTTTTGCCCATGCACATCCCTAATAACCAGATTCAACTCCGTGGTAACCTTTTCAAAGGACCATACAAAGCACATGAAATTATCAATTCAGATGACAGGGTTCTTTACAGTAAGAACAAAAAAAAATGTTTTTTACTCTGTACAGCTTTTTCTTCGTCTTCTGTATATTCTTTATTTTTTAAAATATAATATTAAAGGATAGTTAATATAATATATATTAACTATAATATTTTATAGATAATATAAGGAGAAGCAGCTTGATGTTTAACGGAGAAATCTGATCACCATTTTGGAGTAAAATAAGAACTAGAAATCAAATTGGGATTTTCACCATTATTTGAAACCACTCCAGAAACAGAGGTGAAAGGTTGACCTTGATGAACCTGGCAGGGTTATTTATTAAACACCAGATTTTGTTTGGATGGGCAAAATCTGGTCAATTTGACTGAATTCTGACCACAACGGCAATCCCCATACTTACTAAAATCAAAAATGATCGGAATTCTCTAATGCTGCCAATGGGCAAATAATTCATTTTTTTTTTCAATATAATAGATCAGCTGAAATCCGGACCTAATTCAGGCCCGTTCAGAGTCTCAATTGCAAAACTGGGACATTGTTAAACTGAGCGGGGACCAACCGAAGGGCAGGCTATTTCAGCTGCTGCCCATTCTCAGTATTCTCTTGTGACCCATTTTTTTTACTCTCCACAAGTTGAAAGGGATAATCCAGACGCGGACCCCTTGCTAACGGTGCCTAGGGAGATATCAGCTATGCCTCACTGATGATGCCTAACAAGGCTGAAACGATCATCTGGGGTTGCTGTGTCTCTCATGCAGAGGGAACTTGCTGGCATTTCGGATCTGGACTGCCCGTATGGGTGGGACCAGTCTGATATGTTTCAAAGATGTTCTCTCTGCAATGGCACAAGATGAGCAAAAACCAGCTTGAGAACTGAGTGGGGACTGACCGAAGGGCAGGCTATTTCAGCTGCTGCCCATTCTCAGTATTCTCTTGCGACCCATTTTTTACTCTCCACAAGTTTAAAGGGATAATCCAGACGTGGACCCCTTGCTCACGGTGCCTAGGGAGATATCAGCTATTCCTCACTGATGACGCCTAACAAGGCTGAAACGATCGTCTGGGGTTGCTGTGTCTCTCGTGCAGAGGGAACTTGCTGGCATTTCGGATCTGGACTGCCCGTATGGGTGGGACCAGTCTGATATATTTAAGAGATGTTCTCTCTGTAATGGCACAAGATGAGCAAAAACCAGCTTAAGAACTGAGCAGGGACCGACCTAAGGGCAGGCTATTTCAGCTGCTGCCCGTTCTCAGTATTCTCTTGCGACCCATTTTTTTACTCTCCACAAGGTTTAGGTTTTGCAGTCCAAATAGCCCTGTATGCAGCCTAATGGTTTTGCCCCGTTTGGTACCATTCTATTCGAACTGTAATGAATAACCCTGTGAGTCTTTTTTTTTTAAGCTAATATTTTTTTGGTACCATGTAATGACAAAACAAATCACATAGCATGGCAAACAGAAGGCAATGAAAATTGTGTACACCAATTAATTAAACAGTATATGGCTGATTGCAGTCATTTTTCCTTTATAGAACAGTTGGCAATGACAAATGACCAAACACTGTGATTCATGCCAGATAGAATTATTTAAGAACAATTAATAACAACTAGACCTACATAGGTAATTTTGATGTTAATGTACTGTAGAGGTAATTTGGATGCTAATGCAGAAACATACTTATTATGAAAGGGTGCTATGCACTTTAGCAATAATTAGTGACTATGGGATATTATAACTGTGCTAAGAAAACGTTATAGAGGCAATTTTTGCTGGCCTCTAAGCATATGTCAGCAGTGATATTAAACGGTATATCAAGGGCTAAATTATTGTCTTTTTTTGCTGCATATATTGAGTAATTTGCAAGCATATCAGATCAGTATGGACCTTTTGGGTGGATTCATTCTGAAATATAACTAGTTTAAGTTTTCTCTTGAGATCTGACCTGAGATCTGAATGGTACTAACCAATATGTAAATTATTAAGTGTTTTTAAAAATTCAGTTTTATACTCAAAGGTATACGATTATAAAAAAATGAATTCAGTTTATATATCCAATGTTTATATACATATGTATATTTGTGTTCGGTGCTATTCTTATAACGTAACCGTATGTATAGTATGGTGTAAATCATAGATATGAACAAGTCGGTTGAAGTGTGCTGAAACCGACGTATGCGGTAGGCCTGTAATAAAGAGGGCCCACCCCAGATATAAAATAATAAGTGAAATTAAGTTGAGGGAGTGGTGGGTAGGGCCTGCCGAACGTCAGAATCCACGGTGATGCAGGTAAAGGGGGATGTGCTTAAATAGGATCAGCACGCCTCTCCCACAACTCCAGGCAAGCCTTTACATATATATATAGGATTCCAACATTTTTATGGATAAAAGTAGGGTTGTTACTTTTCTTTACCACTATGTACAAATATATTTTTAGAACCTGCCTTATCCAACACAGAATACATATGATATGTTGGTTTCAAAGACAGATGTAGAAAGTGGGGTAGGGGATATCCAAGTATGTAATATTGTGTTTTACAATGCTGACATACTGTGTTTTCATACATTTCTAACACCTGACAATGGCTCAGGAACTGAGAGACTGACAGAAAGCTTTGTTTGGTAAAGACAACTGAACAGTAGTGTAGGGAATTATTATTGTCATTTCTATAAAACTAAAATATCCTGAAGTGATTTACAATTTCAGCTGGGGTACATTGCAGCAAATAACAGACATGAAAAAGGTGACAGACAAAAGAAGTCAAAGGAAGTGGGATAAATTAACACAAGGTAAAGAACAGCATGTCAGAAGGGAAGACAGGTTGACAGATATGATACCTGTGTCTAGTTAAACATGTAACAGAGGTATACAGGGGAACTGTATAGTGGAATGAGAGATGAAGTGGACTGTAGGAGTAGGAGCTGATACAGATAGAGTGGCAGAAATAAGAGTCAAGGCATGAAAAGTACACAAAAATAAACAGATTTATAGAATGTAATGCTATAAATGTAATGCTATTTAAATAATATGTGTGTTTGTGTGTGTGTGTGTGTGTGTGTGTATATATATATATATAAGAAGCTGCTATATAGATATGGTAATACAATACAATATGTCAAGCTGCTAACCAATGTAATAAGAGGTGTCTCACTAAAGTGATAAAACTATAAAAACACTATCATGGTAGCACTAATAATCAATGTTTATTAGATAATATAAAATAAAATAGAAATTTAAAATAACTAAAATACTGTTGCGTACATATAAAGTATCGATAGCATGGAGAATATATTAAGTATGTGATGGCAGAGCAAGGCAATATAAAACGTGTACAATAATGAAGCGAAATACACAATAGTGGACTGGATGAAAAATACAGGACCAAATTAAAATAGGAACTGATGGAGCTGCAGCTCGAGGCCCATGCCTATGGAACAGACCATTGATTTAAAAAAAAAATAATAATAAATATATATATATATATATATATATATATATATATAATTTTTTTTCTACTCTTCACAAGCTCTTGCTTGAGTATGGAAACTTAAGAGGGATGTAGGAGAACAAAACAGGTGTGGGCTGGCTGACAATGAAATTATTTAAGGCAAAACTGACTTTGTGCATTATGCAAATGCTCTTGCTGCTTCACATCACTACATACACTTTTTTTCTGTCCAGACTGTATAACAGGAGCTTCTGCTTGCTAGTAAGAAGGTAAGGAGAGGAGTGGAACAGCGAGTGCTAGGGGACAGTCCTTAGAAAGTATAGAAGTAGCACATCATTAGATGCCTTTATGCCAAGCTCAGGGTGCTGTCTGCACAGTATATTCTTGGTTGGTCATCCTACATGATTAGCAGGCAGCCTGGCGTGCATTCACACCAGGCTGACCATCTAATTCTTCATGCAGATACACCCCCTTTTTGGGGATGTTTGCCCTTTTGGTTACGTGATTCAAACAACAGACGAGTAAGCAAAATCAGGAGTGGTTATAATTGGTGTATGTTATTACCCTTGTGAGTAGAACCATAAAACGTAACTTTTTATAGAATATTATCCATAAAATGTAAAGTGAGTTGTGCCACCGTCTAAAATTATGTCATTCCAATTTACTCTAAGAGAGGACCTAGTCTCCTCTAATGGTAAAGTACATGTGGGAATATGTTGTTCCTCCTAGGGAATGACATAATACAAGTTAAAAACATTGAGAATCATTAGGGACCATACCGATAAACAGTGCTTTCAACCGTTCATGTGTAGTTTAGATAGTCACTATGATAGAGCAAACACAGGTATAATAACCTCGTACGATTGCATCTGGTGAATTGTCCAAAATTGACTTATTCACTGTCAGTTGTTTTTGGTCCCATATAACTTACCAGCCGTTAGTATAAAGATTGGGTGGTGGTTATCGTAGCCAAGATCCAGGAAAAAATAACCTCTTGGACTAGCAGCTGGTGAATGCAAGAAAGTGCATTATTAAAGATTGACAAGTCCACTGGTAGTTATGGGTGGTTGATGAAGAGAGAATTGAGTTTGGTAACATTTAGATACTGTTTAGATAAATGTTGTAGCCGAAGCTAGGCTGTGGATGTAGGCTTGCAACATTGTAGCAGCTAGAGGAAGGGTAGGGAGAAAGGTTGAGTAAAAAGTAGAAATGCTGCAGAAATATACAAAGCTGCTAGCTAACACCCTACTGTGCCTTTGAGGACACCCCTTACCCAAAGTTCTAAAAGTGTTAAACAATTCCTACCCCCAAAAGAAAAAGATCTATGTGGAAACGGTACGATAGTATGGAAGTCGATATAGTGTCTATAGTGCTGGTATTCAAAATTCTAACAAACCCTTTTCTCTCACAAAAGAAAGTTAGAGCTAAATACTGCAGGCACTGTCCTAATCTGATAGTTGGAAAGTGTGCGTGTCGGTACACCTGATGTGCATTTTGACACTAAGGCTCATCAGAGGGGAACTGGACCTAGCAGGAAGTCCAGTTTAAATAGGGGAAGCTGGAACTCCATTGGTTAATTTGAAAATGTATGCACAAATCACATTTTCCTTAATGGATACTGATTGGTTAGTAAAGATAGGTTTTTAACCCTTTATGTGTGTCTGGGTCGACTCAAACTATTACTATATTTTTCTGATGATTACTAGCCTTATTATATTTATAGTCTCTGAAATTACCCAACATTGTGAGATGTTGCTATCCAAAGAATTTGACTACATTTAAAACAATTGTTTTGGGTTAGGTCAGTGCATTATCATTTAAATGGGGCAGTGTGGTTAAGAATTTGTATAAAAAAAATCTATCGTTTTGTTGACTTATAATTATTTTTATATTGCTTTATTTTCTTTTGTGTAATTACATGTGGACTACGGACTTCATAATTATATAATATTTATTCCTATATTCTCATGATGTACTATAGTGGGAATGGCATTTTCAATAGGAAGTCTATGATTTTTTATTTGTTTACAACAGGTCCACAACAGGTAAACACTTTGTATTTTTTAGGTTGTGAGGATTCAATGGCCCCTATGTGGTTACGTGATTCACATCAGTGGCCCACCATTTTACCTTGCTCACCGAAATCCTACTTTACTGGACACTGCTGTTAGGGGGTATGGATTTACTTTGAAGATGAATGCAAGAGATTAGCATGTGCTTTCTTATAGCTATATCCTGTGAGTTTCCCTCCAGCTACACCTCTATCAGATACATGACGCTTAGAAGGTTTAAATGTTTTATGTCGATAAGATTCTGTAATTAGGCCCATCATAATTGTCAGCACCAGGCCCAATGTGCTCTTAGTCCAGCCCTGGAAAAATAGGCTGTATAAATAACTAAGTTCCTCAAAGGCAGGATACTCTCACAAGTATCTCTGCATGGATGTTTTTAAATTGAAAACAGTCAGGATAATTACACTGCTCAAAGTGGTATATGGTTGTCCACACAGCAATAATCGTGAGCACCAGGTCAAGTTCACCGCTAGTAGATAGACGAACCCCTTCCTAGATGGCACAAAAATGTAAATGAAGAATAGCTCAAAGTGAATGCAGCAAGCTATATAAAGAAAGGATAAACCTCCAACATCTACGTATTTCATCCTAAGGGACTTTATCAAGATGGTCATGCACAGTTGAGCCTCAGACCATTACATGCCCAGTTGATAACAGGGTAATTAGTAGCTTGCTAGCTATCGAGTATGAATACAGTGTATAATAACCACAGGGTCTCAACAAGGGTTTCTGTGCAGGGTCATTAAACGTAGTCGCAGCAATAGAAAGAAAAATTAGATGCAATCGACATACACATGGTTCAAATAAAGACAAACAGTCCACATCATTATAAAAAACACACACACAAAAACCTAAACGCATAAAAAGCAATGATTCAGAGCAGATATGAAATGAGACTTTATATGTAAATATGACTTAAACATAGGAAATATCCATACAACTTAAATTAGGCCTGTTTCAGTGTCAGATAAGGGCCAGTTTTGTATAACAAGTTTAAGCTGACTTATAACAAAAATATTTGCATCTTGGACGAATATTGGCCAATCTTGAATATTGGCTGTATTTAAATATCCCTGCTAGCCATAAGGTCCCTTTTAATAAAGGGCATTAATCTTAAGAACTGATTAGCTTCTACCAGAAATGTATTAAGAATACCAGTTCCACCAGTTCCTAGCACCCGGGAATTTTAAACAAGGTATAATAAATTGAATAACTTTTTATGTTTGGTACCTCTGAGATTGTCTCTTCTGCTACTTTTCACCAGCATACTAGGTCCCACAGACTCACATGTAAGTCCACCAATATGGACTACCTATTGATGTGCATTATTTCAGTCAAACATCTGGAAACTGTAAGTTAGATTTATGTAACATAGTAATTCAATCTCTAATATTAATGTTTAATCGTTTATAACTTCCCACGTTTGTGCTCACCATAATGGTGAAGCTGGAAGGCTGAAGGTGATGGGCATTGAGCGGGTTGACCTCTGGGAAGACAATAAATTGACGATTAGGAAACTATTAACTGTTGAAACTACAGACACTTTCTCTTACATGCTTAATTGAAGTTATGGACATTGCATATGTTTAATTCATATTACATATTAAGTCTTGTCTCATATTGGCAGAGTCATTGTTTTAATTTATCAGTTACGCTACTCTTCTAATAAATGCAATGAATGTTGTGTTTTTAATATTATAAATTAAGTTTTGTAATAATGACTGTGTACTGTTTGTTTTACTAATTTGTCTTTCTAATGATGTGACTACTTAGTCTAATGGCACCGTCCCTTGCACAGAATCTCTTGTTGAGACCATGTGGATATGATAAATTGTATCTAGATTTGATAACTAGCCAGTCGCTAGCTACATTTCTACCAGTTGTGTTCCCTTCTGACATGGATATTTAAAGGTCTGATGGCTCAACTACATATGACCATCTTGATTAAGTCCTTTCGGACATATATGTAGATGCTGGCGGCTTATCCTTTTAGAGATATTCTGCAATGAGCTTTATTTCTGCAGTGAGCTTTATCTGGAGAACACTCCAGAGTTATTGCACTGTTGACAACTGTATACCGCTTTGAGTGCTCTGATTATCTTGACTGTCTTCAAATGGATTACACCTATCAGGAGATAATTGTGAGTGTTCTGGCTTTGAGGAACCATGAACATTCCTTACTACTTTAGGGTGGATCTCCTGATTTGTACCAGTTTCTCTTCACTCTTGCTTACTTATACAGCCTATTTTAAATCCAGTCTGCTATTTTTCTTTAGCCACTTGTGTGTTGTTATTATTATTATTATTATTATTTTCCAGTTTTTATATTACTTTGCCCTTCCATTACATACTTGTGTTTGCACTACATTCTCCAAGTTATCGATACAGTGGAGCTCAAAAGTTTGCCAACCCTTGTAGAATTGGTAATATATGTACCATTTTAAAGAAAACATGAGTGAGCAGGCAAAACACATTTATTTTATTTCTTATAGGATTCATATTCAAGTGAAGGCTATAATAGAATGGCACAATTATAAAACAAAACATGGCAACAAAGAATAAAATTAAATGACCTCTGTTCAAAAGTCTGGACACCCTTAGTCCTTAATACTGTGTATTGCATCCTTTAGCATCAATGACAGCGTCCAATCTTTTGTAATATTTGTCTATGAGGCCCCAGATGGTATAGCTGCTCATTAGTTTTGGCAAAATGCCTCCAGGTCATGCAGTCGTCTTGCATGAACCGTTTGAGTTCTCCCCAGAGTGACTCAATGATTTTAAGGTCAAGAAATTTTAATGGCCACTCCAGAACCTTCACCTTTTTCTGCTGTAACTACTGGGGGGTCAACTTGGCCTTGTGCTTAGGGTCATTGTCATGCTGGAAAGTCCAAGCGCGTCGTATGCGCAGCCTTCGTGCAGAAGAATGCAAATTGTCTGCCAGTATTTTCTGATAACATGCTGCATTCCTTTTGCCATTTAATTTTCACAAGATAACCCATGCCATTAGAGCTCACTCCCCACAAAACTTCAGTGAGCCACCACCATGCTTCCCAATGGGGATGGTATTCTTTTCATTATAGGCCTTGTTGACCCCTCTCCAAATATAGTGCTTATGGTTGTGACCATAAAGCTCTATTTTGGTCTCATCACTCCAAATGACAGTGTATCAGAAGCTGTAAGGCATGTCAAGGTGTTGTCTGGAATATTTTAACTGGGCTTTGTTGTGGCATTGGTGCAGTAAAGGCTTCTTTCTGGCAACTCGATCATGCAGCTAATTTTTGTTCAAGCATTGTCATATTGTGCTCCTTGAAACAACCACACTGTCTTTTTCCAGAGCAGACTGGATTTCTCCTGAAGTTGCCTGTAGTTTTTTTCTCTGTATCCTAAACAATTCTTCTGGCAGTTGTGGCTTAAATCTTTCTTGGTCCGCCTGATATTGGTTTGCTATCAAGAGATCCCCACATTTTCCACTTTTTAATAAGTGATTGAACAGTACTGACTGGCATTTTCAAGGTTTTGGATATCTTTTTATATCATTTTCCATCTTTATAATCCTCCATTACCTTGTTATGCAGGTCTTTTGACAGTTCTTTTCTGATCCCTATGGCCATGGTATCTAGCCTGCTCAGTGCATCAACATGAGAGCTAACAAACGTATTGTCTATTTATACACAGACACAAATTGCAATTTAAAAAAAACACAGGTGTGGGGAATTACCTTTAATTTCCAATTTAGCATGTGTATTTCACCCTGTATGTCTGTAACAGTACCAAACATTCAAGGGTCTTTTGATCCGTGTAAACTTTTAATTAGGGCCATTTGGGTGATTTCTGTTATCATTATGATTTAAAAAGGAGACAAACAACTATGTGATAATAAATGACTTCATATGATCACTATCATTCAATAAAATATATATATATTTTTTTTTTGCATGATCAGTCATATTTTCAAAATGAATGGCAAAATGTCACAATTTCTGCCAGGGTATGCAAACTTTTGAGCACAACTGTATATAGGCAACAGTATTTTAGCTAGTTACAGTGCATTATTTAAGATTTCTATTTTATTTTATATTAACTAATAAATATTGATTAATAGTGCTGCCATTATAGTGTTTTTATATGAAAAGATAAGTGGTCTCGCAAATGCCTTAGTAGCATCTTACATTAGATACTGGCAGGTACATTAATTGCTTTATGTTGGAAATTAGATTATTTGGAGACAAACTGGATGTGAAGAATAAAAGCTGAAACCAGACACAAAAATAACACCAAGGAATTAAGTTTAGTAATCAGTCTCTAGGTTTCTATTGTAAGTTGCTTCCAACTTTGCCGACTAAGAGCTAATTTCCAGAGATGTAGTTGAAGGAAATCTCTTCCCTCAAGGCATATTCCATCTTAATGAAGTTGTTTTAAAGTGAGTAGTCCCTAGGTGTCGCCTTACACAAGGGGTTAAACTGTTTAATCATGAAGTTGGGTTCCTGTTTACGTTGGGAATAATTAATAATTGCATCAGCTGATGCTCTCATCCTATTACTGACTGCCTACTGAGAGTTACAGGTACTGCATTTAGATGAAATTGTTTTGAGGGAAGAAACTTCCTTAAAAATACCAGTCCTAAGCTGTTATCATTAATGGCTTGTAGATATCTGCAACAGGGACATCAGCACATCATGCAACAGCTATTGTGGGCTCGGAGTGCAGTTATGGTTCACTGCCTTAGATTCAAATAACCATCAGTAGAGTTGAATATTTATTTCTGGCTAAACTGCAGTTCATCTGAATTCGGGCCAATCGGATGATGAAATTTTGATTCATTTTTTTTAATACCAGTATCTCAAGAGAACCGACTAGTACAAGCCCAAATATGCTTTTATTTGTAATTCTTAATTTGAATGTATTGTTCAGTAAAAAAAATAAAAAAATCTCTTGTCTAGCTACTCCCATATTTGCACGAAAGCAAACATTGATTGGTAGTGATAACTTGCTTCATTCATGTGACACTTTTCTTTATGTCTAGTGCAGTGTCACACTCATAGCCTCTGCCACTTAAAGGGTTACTATAGTCACCTGAACAATTTTAGCTTAATGAAGCAGTTTTGGTGTATAGAACATGCCCCTGCAGCTTCACTGCTCAATCCTCTGCCATTTAGGAGTTAAATCCCTTTGTTTATGAACCCTAATCACACCTCCCTGCATGTGACTTGCACAGCCTTCCATAAACACTTCCTGTAAAGAGAGCCCTATTTAGGCTTTCTTTATTGCAAGTTCTGTTTAATTAAGATTTTCTTATCCCCTGCTATGTTAATAGCTTGCTAGACCCTGCAAGAGCCTCCTGTATGTGATTAAAGTTCAATTTAGAGATTGAGATACAATTATTTAAGGTAAATTACATCTGTTTGAAAGTGAAACCAGTTTTTTTTTCATGCAGGCTCTGTCAATCATAGCCAGGGGAGGTGTGGCTAGGGCTGCATAAACAGAAACAAAGTGATTTAACTCCTAAATGACAGTGAATTGAGCAGTGAAATTGCAGGGGAATGATCTATACACTAAAACTGCTTTATTTAGCTAAAGTAATTTAGGTGACTATAGTGTTCCTTTAACACCAACTTGGAATCATCAATTCACAGTTGTTAAAAGTATTTTTGGTTTTGTTAAGTGTTAGTAATAATAAAATACTTTTTTTGTGGGGAGTGTATTATTAAGAAGAAGAACTTCATGCCAAACTAATCTTATTGATTTTTTTTATTGGATAACTAAAATTATAGATCAGAGTGGTGCAGTAGACATTGCTTACCTAGATTTCATTAAGGCTTTTGACACTGTTGCACATAGAAGGCTTATCAATAAATTGCAATCTTTAAGTTTGGATTCAAATATTGTTGAATGGGTAAGGCAGTGGCTGAGTGACAGGCAACAGAAGGTTGTAGTCAATGGAGTATGTGGCGGAACGAGCCTCACCACTGGGCATTGGAGAAGACTGATTGCCAGCCTCCTGCCCTGTGACTATGGCCCCCAGTTGAAATGCTTGATTTTCCCTTGCAAAGACCCAAAAGCCGGGTCATTCGGTACTTTCCCTATTTGAACAGTGATACCCCAGATAGCTATTCGTATAACGAAAGACAACGTGAAAGACTTTGGCTCCATGGCAATTGAACTGAATGTATGTGATCTGAGCGCCATTCAGTAATAATGTGCGCTCAGATCTAAGCTATCTGGGGATATGTTGAATGTACCTGTTTAATGCAATAGATGCACAGTTTTATATATATATATATATATATATATATATATATATATATATATATATGTATTTTATTGTCCTTTGCTACCATATGGTTAATGGAGTTTTGCCTCTGTCCTTGGAGATAATTGGATTACTTCCCAATTATCTCCAGGATAGAAGACTCTGTGGAACCAGTTTTGGGCAGAAAAGCCATGCTTCATTTGGTCACAAAGGACTTCGATCTAACTTTTGACCCACTGAACCAATTTGTATGATTTTGACGTATGTTTGTATTTGGAGTATGCTGATTCTGAAAATGTGATTTATGTGAATGTGATGCATAAATTTAAAGTTATGAATATTGTGTAAAACTGTGTATTTTCTTGCATTAAACCATTAACCCATTGTGTAAGGTAATTGTATCACAGGCAGAGGGGGGGATTTTGTGTGGGAGTGTCTGAGTGTATTGTACGTGTTTATTGGTTGTTTTACAAAACCCTGTGGGTGGTACTAATGTGTAAGAATGTGTATATGAGAACAATAAACCCACTGCTCTGTCAGTTCTACTTCACCCTCAATTTGGAGTGCAGTCTCTTATTGGGGGAATCTGCTGCAAGGGATTGCTATGCTTGTCATACTCCCTTGCTAAATCACTACTAAGCTCTTGTAAGAGCTTGTTCCTGTTTTGCTCTCTGAAGGAGTCTACGGTGGTTATGGTGTATGCTGGAGTGCTGGAAACCCTCAGGAAGCACTAGGAGCATCCTTCAACTGAGGTACCCAGTCGGGGTGCCCATCAATCCATTACAGAGTATATTCGAAGTTTGGGCTTGTCACCAGTGGGGTACCTCAGGGATCTGTACTTGGACCCATTCTCTTTAATATTTTATTAGTGATATTGCAGAAGGTCTTGGTGGTAAGGTATGTCTTTTTGCTGATGATATTTAGATATGTAACATGGTTGATGTTCCAGGAGGGATAAGCCAAATGGCAACTGATTTAGGTAAACTAGAAAAATGGTCAAAGTTGTGGCAACTGACATTTAACTGACATTTAATGTGGATAAGTGCAAGATAATGCATCTTGGATGTAAATTCCCAAGGGCAGAGTACAGAATATTTGATAGAGTCCTAATCTCAACATCTGATGGAAAAAGGGATTTAGGGGTGATTATTTCTGATGACTTAAAGGTAGGCAGACAATGTAATAGAGCAGCAGGAAATGCTAGCAGAATGCTTGGTTGTATAGGGAGAGGTATTAGCAGTAGAAAGAGGGAAGTGTTTATGCCATTGTACAGAACACTGGTGAGACCTCACTTGGAGTATTGTACGCAGTACTGGAGACCAGACCGTATCTCCAGAAGGATATTGATACTTTAGAGAGAGTTCACAGAAGGGCTACTAAACTGGTTCATGGATTGCAGGATAAAACTTACCAGGAAAGGTTAAAGGATCTTAACATGTATAGCTTGGAAGAAAGAAGAGACGGGGGATATGATAGAAACATTTAAATACATAAAGGAAGTCAACACAGTAAAGGAGGAGACCATATTTAAAAGAAGAAAAACTACCACAACAAGAGGACATAGTCTTAAATTAGAGGGGCAAAGGTTTAAAAATAATATCAGGAAGTATTACTTTACCACAGTAAATTAGTTTAAGCATGCGTGGGATAGGCATAAGGATATCCTAACTATAAGATAAGGCCAGGGACTAATGATAGTATTTCGAAAATTGGGCAGACTAGATGGGCCGAATGTCTCTTATCTGCCGTCGCATTCTATGCTTCTATGTTTCTATGAGTTCTGGATCACCCAGGTAGTTGTTCACCTGTTAGTAATGAGCAGCACAAGGCTGCTATAAAATTTCCCAGTCAGGGATACACAGGTAGAAGGACAAGCAGTGAGTGAGACTGCTTTTGGCTCAAAAAGAGCCTACTGAGAATATTGTATTCTTAAGTAGAAAATATTTAGTCAAGTAAGTTTGAAAAAGGTCCATGCTTAATTTTCTGTTTTGTTTGCAGCAGTAAGACGCCCAATTATAGTTAGTAGCAGTGTACATTTTGGCGGCAAATTTCAATTTAGGTTTAGTCATAGTTGTTTGACTAAAAAGCCATTTAGTTTTAGTTGTATTTTAATCAACCAAATCTCCAGTAGATTTTAGAACACACAACTAAATTTTAATGTTTTAAGTTAAAGCCTCTATCTGCCAGTTTTGCCCCTCTGTGTATCTGTGTCCTCCCAGCCCCTCTAGTTATCTGTCTGTTTTTCCCTTCCCCATACCCTATGTGTCTCTTGGTGTCCTACCAGCCCCTCTAGGGGTCTCTCTTTTCTAAGCCCTGGTCTGTCTCTTTTGCCCCTCCCACGGTCCCTCTGTGCATTATTAATTTTAGTGACAAATTTTAATTTAGTTTTAGTCATAGTCTTTTGACTAAAAAGCCATTTTAGTTTTAGTTGTATTTTAGTCATCTGAATTGTTTTAGTTTTAGTCAACTAAAATTGTTAGTCAACAAAATGAACACTGGTTAGTAGCAAGTGTTAGTTCGTGCTCAAAAGCACAAAGCTTTTTTTTTATTGTTTGTTTGTTTTATTTAAATTGTTTATTTCCCAGACCTATTAATAAAAATACTGCCATTTTTTTTTTTAAAGAAATACAACTTGTGTGGTATTTCAATCCTTAAGACTGTGTGGTTATATAGTATCAGGTCACAAAATAAATATGTGTGTGTGTGTGTGTGTGTGTGTGTGTGTGTGTGTGTGTGTGTGTTAAAAATAGGAGGACATGTAAAGTAAATTAGAACATTGGTAAAACCACAAGTGTGAGCAGACCTAAAAAAAAAGGATTGGGAAGAATGCCAGGTTTCCATGTTATTATGGATTGACACATCACCTCACTATTTGTTATAGGAACGGGTGATGCTAAGAAAATCATCTCAGGATGAACATCAGTGCAATTTACTTATAGTTACTTAGGCTGAAAAAAGACATGCGTCTATCAAGTTCAGCCTTCCTCACATCTGTTTTTTGCTGATGATCCAAAAGAAGGCAAAAAACCCAGGCTAGTTCATCTAAAAGTTACAAAAATACATGTAACTTGTAATGTGTATGAAAAGTGAATGTTTAGCATAACTGTTAAAGATTAATATAGCAAGTGAGATATGTAACAAGTTGAATACATCAAAGGGAATATGTCAATTTGGCAGTGAGTGCCAAATTAATGACACAAAACCACTCTGACACATATATAATTAATGATACACACCACATTTAATTAGCTAATTACATGTCGATGGGGTTCACTTACTCTCATGGGTGTTAATTGTAGATAGAGACACCAAATCTCCATTAAGTAAAAGTATAAAATCCATCTTTATTCAGCTATCCGCTGCCTGTATTCAGAGTCATTTGACTTAGTTCACAGGTATTAGTAATTTGCAGTGTTAGCGTTCACATATGTACCCTTCCCAGAGACAATATTAGAAAGTTAGAAAGTATAACCTCCAAGAAAGCCATCATAGGAGGTAACATGTTATATATATATATATATATATATATATATATATATATACACTTGTTGGGAGCAAGTATGTAAATTATACATACATCGGAGGTGGGGTAAAGGTAAAACAAAATTAGATGCCTGTCCCAATAAAATGTTGGGTTCACCATCTGCAAGATAAAATGTAAGAAGTGGAAAAGTTGTGGAAAATGTCAGATTGCATCTTTCCTGACCATAAGTGCAAGTTTACTGAAATTTTGGAGGGGGTAAACATGCACATACAAGAGCCATGGAAGGCAAATGTTTCAAGAAAAAAACCCACTATCACTTAATGTGAGTTCAATTCAATAATATCGATCATATGTTTTTGAAGAAAATATGCTGAGAAATGGAGGCCTGGTCTTAGGTGTTTAATTTTTTTTAGCATTTTAGCTAGCATGGTATATGATATGAGTACTTATTTTTAAACAGCACTTGTTTTTTCCACCAGTGTCAGTGCTTACCATAAAAATGGACAAACTAGTTCTGCAGAACAACACTCAAAGAAAAACTAGAGAATAATTAAACCACACTATACATGAAAAAAACACCACAGGTACTTTCAAATAGAAACACAAAATAAACAGTGATGTAAAATGAAAAGTGAAAGAGTACATTTGTGAATTGTTGTCTATATTTGTATGTCCGGTATCCGACTTTTTTCTCACGGTGAGAGCAAGGTTTTTTGTCTGGTTATTCTTTGGGGGGATATTTTTTTTGTATATGATAAGAAAATTCAATAAAAATGCTAAAAAAAAAAACTTCAAAAAATTCATAGATTTGTGTATTGCTGACACTGTTAGGAAAATAATATTCACTGTAATAGCTTGCAATAAGCTGTAAATTACGTCAAGATAATTACAATGCAACCTGATAGCTTTTCAACAGCACGTTTATCATGTGATCGGTAAAATATCCTCAAGATTTGGCAGGGAGAAGTGTTAACACTTTAATGGGATCATCAAAATCCTCAAAGGATTGTAAAAAGACATAGGAAACACCCTTAAGATAAATATATTTGTTAGAACATGAGCAGAACTAACTCTATGAAAACCTCCCATGACTGGATGAAAGGAGCAAGCAAAACTAATTCATGATTAATCAATTAAACAAATTACAGGACAGATTATCACTGTAACCATGTAAATCTGTAACAAATTTGCTCAATTCCCCAAACTTCCATTTGAATGCCTTAAAAAATAAAATTAACCATACACTACCATGTCTCCATTGTACCATGTCTCTATGTACCATTGTACAACAGGAGGTGAAGGATAATAATTAGCGGCCCTTACAGTAAAACCAACAAAAACCTCAGCAACAGCCAGAGTTACAATTGCAACGATGGTGAGTTGTCCTGCATGAGAGACAAGGGTAGCCTTTGAGATGGGCTGACCAGGTAAGAAGAGAATAACAATATCCACCCAACCCTCTCAACAGCCAAGACAGAGGGACTCTAGGATACTACACCAGAGAGTTTTGCTTCAGGCCTTGAGGTACATGGCTTGGAACCATATTCTTAGGCCAATAGGTCAGTACCCTGGATTGGTATGTTAACCAAAGGAATAGACCAGTTTTGTGGAGTGGGCAGTCAGGTTCTAGACTGGATTTTCCAAGTAAGCATTAGGCACATGATGTTGTGGCAAGCTTGTGCAATGTATGATCATATAATGTAACTAAAGTCCTATTATTTTTGGCTGTCAGATGTTTTTTAAAAACTATTCAATTTTGTGAGCATTGGAGTTGGTATTTGGTGAGTGACAGAGTGTGCTGGATATTCTATGTTGTATCAATCGGTCCCAGTTGCACCATTAAATGCAGGGCTGCCATCAGATATCTTGGGGCCCCTAACACAGCTCAAGGTCTGGGCCCCCAAAGGCCTAATTCTAAGTCGGCCCACAGGGCCTGCCTCCAAGTCTGCTCACAAGGATGCAGTGTGTGTAGAGCGGATAAAGGGTGCATGTGTTGTGGACGCACTGTTTGTGTTGTGGATGCAGTAAAGTGACATGGTGTGTGTTAGTGCATGTGTAGTTAATGCAGTGTGTGTGTGTAGTGGATGCAGAGTGCGTGAGTGTAGTGGATGCAGTGTGTGTGTGTGTGTGTGTGTGTGTGTATATATATATATATATATATATATATATATATATATACGCACAATGTGTGTTTGAATGTAAGCATGTTTTTGTATGGAGTATATGTGTGAACCAAAATACACAGACACACACTGACACAAAAGGACAGACAGATACACATGCACACACAGACATACTGACACACACACACAGACATACTGACACAGACACACACACTGACACACAGTTACACACTTCTGTCACTACAGACAGGGCCGGTGCAAGGATTTTTGCCGCCCTAGGAAAAGTAAAAATTTGTCGCCCCCATGTGACATCACAATGCCCCACCCATATGATCTGCCATATGAACTAACGCCAGTGCTGCACCCAGTGTGTGTTTACATTAAAAAGCCTGCAGGGACAGGCTATAGACATCGGAACCACTTCATTAAGCTGCAGTGGTTCTGGGAAATATAGTGTCCCTTTAATGTGAGGTAAATTAGAGATTAGTGTCACTAATAATATACTAGATTGCCTACTTACTACCAAATGAGGATGGTGATGAGCTCTGGCTGCAGTTTGGCTCCACTGGTCTGGTGTAGAACAGGATCTCTGGAGGCTGTTTGTAACTGTGGTCACACAATTTAATGTTCTGGGAGTACGGGAAGCAGCTCCATTTTTTGGGGCCCCTTACACAGCTCATATAAGTCCACCTATATGTTCCACGCATGAGTTCGCTCACAGGGAGTGGAGTGTGTAGGGGATGTGTTATGTGTTATTGTAAAGGATCTAATGTGTGTGCTTATGGAATGTAGTGTATAGGGATACCAGTTTGTGTAGGTGATGCAGTGTGTGTATAAGGGACGTATTGAGTGTTTCTGGTTGTGTGTAAGAGATGCATTGTGTGAATCTGTGTTTGTATGCATAAGGTGTGTGTCTGTAAGTGTGTGCATTGAGTGTCTGTAAAAATGCATTGTGTTTCTGTGTGTATGTGAGAGAATCAGTGTGTTTGCTTGTGTGTGTTTAAGGGATGCATTGTGTGTTTCTGTGTATGTGTGCAAAGGATGCATTGTCTTTGTGTGTAAGGGTATGCCTTGTGTGTGTAATGGATGCATTGTGTGTTTCTCTGTGTGTAAGGGAAGCATGTTGTGTTTCTGTGTGTGTAGGGATACATTGTGTGTTTCTGTGTATGTATACGGATGCATTGTGTGTGTGCGCGCGTAGTGTGAAAGAGCTCCCTGTCTGCCCCCTGTCTTATAGAGCTCTCCCTTCTGTCCCTGTGAGCTCTCACCTGTCCCTTAGTGGTTTCTCCTCTCCCCCCCCTAGCAGTCTCTTCTCACATGCACCCACCCTCCCTGTGTTCTTCTCACACCCACCCTCCCGCCCTGTGTTCTTCACACCCCCCCACCCTCCCTGTGTTCTCCTCACCTCCCCACCCTCCCTGTGTTCTTCTCACTCCCCCCTCCTGTGTTCTCTCTCCCCTTCTCCCCCCCCTCTCTCGTGTTCTTCTCACCCCAACCCTCCTGTGTTCTTCTCACTCCGCCCTCCAGTGTTCTTCTCACTCCTCCCTCCCTGTGTTCTTCTCACCTCCCCTCCTGTGTCTTCCCTCCACCCCCTCCCTGTGTTCTCCTCACCTCCCCTTCTCCTCACCTCCTCTCCCTGTGTTATTCTCACTTCCCCCTCCCTGTGTTATTCTCACCCTCCTCCCTGTGTTATTCTCACTCCCCTCCTCCCTGTGTTCTTCTCACTCCCCCCCGTGTTCTTCTCACCTCCCCCTCCATGTGTTCTCCTCATCTTCCCTTCTCCTCACCCCCTGTGTTCTTCTTGCTCACCCTACCCTCCTCCTGTTTTCTTCTCCACACCCACACTCCTGTGTTCTTCTCACCTCCCCTCCTGTGTTCTTAGCCATGCCTCCTTCTCCTCACCCCTCTCATGTTCTTCACACCCCCCACCCTCCTGTGTTATTCTCTCCCCCCCCTCCCTGTGTCATTCTCACCTCCCCCCCTCCGTGTGTTCCTGGCTAGCCTCCCCCACCCCCCTCCTGTGTTCTTCTTCCTCCCCCCCTCTGTGGTTCTTCTTACTCCCCCATTTTCTTCTCCTCCCCCCTCCCATGTTCTTCTTACTCCCCCTGTTTTCTTCTCCCCCTCTTCTTCTCCCCCTCTTCTTCTTACTCCCCCCTCCCTCCCTCTTGTTCTTACTCAGCTCCTCCCTCTTCTTCTTACTCCTCCCCCTCCCTCTTCTTCTTACTCCCCCTCCTCTCCCCAAGTTCTTCTTACTCCACCCCCCCTCCCATCCTCTGTTCTTCTCACCTCCCATTCCCTGTAGCGTGGCCAAGCTCCTTTCTTGTCCGCGATACAGGAGTTTCTGTTTCCTGTACCCGGCCGGACTGATAGGAAGTGCACACTATGTGTGCACACTATGTGTGCACTTCCTGTCAGTCCGGCCGGGTACAGGAAACTGATGTTTCTGTACCGCGGACTGGAGAGGAGTTCGGCCACGCTACAGGGAAGGGGAGGTTAGGAGAGAGGCAGTGCTGCAGCCTTCTGAGGCTCTCTATAGAGCGCTCAGACGGCTGCAGCATTAGGGCCGGTGATGGGGGCGCAGGGTGCCCCTCCTATATGGCGCCCTAGGCGGCTGCCTAGTTCGCCTTATAGGAAGTGCAGGCCCTGACTACAGATAGGGATTGTGAGGCCCAGTCGGTTGGGCCCCCTAGGACCTCTGGGCCAATGACAACCATCATGGTTGTCACCCCCTGATGGCAGCCCTGTTATAATATATGCATGTTTAGGTGAGTGCAGCCTTTCTTTGCACGTTTCCTTGTCACAGATGCCACATTCTAGAGCCCTATTTAACCTTGCACTGCATTAGATTTAATTTAGTAATGGCATATTAGTTGATAAGTGTAATTGTGGATTGTTGGAGTTTCACCTTTTGTTTGAGTTTCACCTTAGACAGTTACAGTGGATACTGCATTTATGGTATTTTAAATTTTTAATGTGTCATTATTTTTAACATTAGCTATCCAGTGTACATTTGTAAATTGTTACATTACATTTAAATACATTTTCTGAGTGAGATGATTAGGTCATGATTACACCAGTTTGAATGTGCTGTAGAAGATATCCAGAATGCCATAACAGGGTGCAAAATACACCATGGTATTGAAGAGGTCCTTGTTCCAAGCTCATACCTTCAATTCCTGCAAAGGTGGAACTAACTATGCAAAACACCTACTTTCTAAAGGATTTGACAATGTCAAAATTGCATTTAAAAGAAACAGGTCAGCATCTCATACGCAACATCCAGAGAAATCTGTTCTTAAAGCATGCATACTTGTTCTGCACAGTGCATAATTGTGTTTTTATACAGCACCGACTGAAATTCCATAGCCTAGTGTCTGGAAGTTATGCACTTAGGTTTGGTATATTATTATTATTATTATTATTGCCATTTATATAGCGCCAACAGATTCCGTAGTGTTTTACAATATTAAGGTATATATGATAAATCTGACTTCCATTGTGGTGTCAAGATGGAATTGTAATTTTCCTGGTTTGTTGCAAAATTGGACGTGCTTCCAACAGGGTTTTTTTTTTGCTTTCTTTTGGATCAACAGCAAAAAACAGATGTGAGGAAGGCTGACCTTGATGGACATATGTCTCTTTTCAGCCTATGAAACTATGTAACTGTGTATAATGGATCAAAATTCTGATCTATCACTAGCTGATCTACTGTTTGTAATCTCTACATATGACAATTTACAGCCCACCAGGATTCGAAAGTGTTGTCCATTGCGTATTTTCTCTGTGTTTGAGAAGGTCTCTTTCTTTTGCTAATATTGCCTAAATACCTTAGAGGCTTCAAGGCTGTGTTTTAGGCTTTTGGCAAGAAAGCCATCTGCAAACATGTTGTTTCGTTATTTCCAGGAGTTTGACTTGCATTAATCAAGACATATGGGGTATAAACACATGCACTTTTACAGGTCTAGTTTTCTTGACCTTACTTCCTACCAGTCACTGTAGTTTTCCAGGACTGACTGAATACCAGAAGTCTCTGGACTACACTCATTTGACTAAGCAGGTATAGTATGGATGTCACATTAATCAATACTCAAGAGTTTGTTTGTTTTTTGTTGTTTTTTTCAAAGTTTTAGTTAGTTTTGTGCAGCTCGGTAATGGTTTCTATATTTAGTATCTGTATCTGAACCCCTTCCCTATATATATAGCTTTGGTACTACCAACTGGTTAATGGCCTATTGGTAGACATTAACCAACTGGTAGTATTAAACCTATATATGCAGGGAAGGGGTCCTGTAAAAGAACATGTGTTTATACCCCATGTGTCTTGATTAATACAAGTCAAACGCTTGGAAATAATGAATCCATAATCCTCAGAAGGATAGAAACATGACTGCCATGGGGAGTGACCAAGGGACACAGTAAGAATGGAAACTATTTTCCTGGGTTGATCAAGAATAAGGAACATTCTTCCCATACTTACTGTGTTTCTTGGTCATTTCCCATTGCAGTGCTATGTTCCTATCCTTCTGCGGATTGTGGAGCTAGTGAAACAGACTGTCTAGTAGGAAGGTGAGTTTCTACTTACACTAATTCCATATTTCTATTTCCTGTCCTTCCTGATTTAAGAGAAGGTGGTAACTCATTAATGCAGCAATGGTGAATGATCAGGAAAAGAAAATTACAGTAAGTATGGAAATGTATTATTCTATTGTATCCCTTACATATGTCATTTTTCAAAACAATGTTATTGCATTGCACTGCCTCTGTTGAATGTAAGACTTCTAATTAACTTTAATGAAACGTATCATAGTATAACGCATTATCTGATACAAGATAACGGTAACAAATGCTTCAAAGTGAACTAGACATCAATTACATTAGCTATCATATTTTACTTTCTAGTATTCTTTAAACCTACTTAACGGTTATTAGGGATTTATCTTACTTTTGAGGTTATACTTGCTGCCCTTATTAAAAATTATAATATATAAGTAGAAAGATAAAATAAATGTAAGTTGTAACTTGCCTTTTCCCAATCTCTCTCCATGTTCAGTAATATAACAACTAGTTTTGGATTTTCTTGATAACCGTCTTCAGTAAAAGACAAATCTTTGCCATCCCAAGTCAAATTTAGCATGAATCTGCCAAAGAAAAATATATCAGTCAGTGTGCCATTAGCAAATTTATATTTAGATTATTTATACATATGTAATGTTTCATCACTATCACATTAATTCAATTTATCTTAGTATGTAGAAAACCAAACAAAAAAACAGCTGTCAGACTTGTTGCCTACTTTTCAATTACACTTTGTCTTGCAGAGCCACCCTTTTGCAAAATAAATATATTCATAAAACATAAAAATTAAATTCCATAAAAATTAAAATAACAGCTAAAAGTATTTGCAACGTCATTATTTATGTCTCCAGCATACTTGGATGAGTTTTGCAACATCAACTTAAACAATAAAAATATCAAATTCTGACTGCGTTGTCAATTTTTACTAAGGCAAATGCTGTTGGAATTTGGTTGGGCCGAACCAATCTGCAGAAATCACCCAGATACATTCGGTGTTAGATTAAAATCATGCTTTCAAATCTGAATCCTATGCAAAGTATAGGATTTGTAGGATTCACAAAGCACCAAATTTAAACTGAACAGGGACAAAATGTATCCAGTAGGATGCACATTAGCAAATTATTGTTGTTTTGCTTTCATGCAAGAGAACAAATATTTTAAAGGGACACTATAGCACCCAGACCACTTCATGTGAATGAAGTGGTGTGTTTGCAATGTACCCCTTTTTTTAACCCTGCAAGTGAAAAAATTGCCCTTCTACAGGAACATTGCATACTGTCAGACACTAGAGGCGCTTCTGCAGAAATAGCCGGCAGAAATAGCGTGGGGATACCTTTAAAAGGGTCTGCGCAGATCACTCAATGGATAAAGATTAATTTGATTGCTGCATGTCTTTTTTGGTGTTTTCCTGCAAATGTTTATTTTTATTATTAGTAGTAGCAATAAAGTCTGGATTTCTGGATTTTTATTTGGCCTTTATCAGGGTCGAAGAACAAAAGAATTAGAAGAAACAAAGCTTCCGGAAAATTAGTATAATTTTTTTTAATTTTTATTTTATTTTATAATAATTTATTTTATTTTAATTCGACACATATAAAAGACAATTTCCATCTACCGTGAAAAACACAATTTTCTTCATATTGCATAACATATATAGATACTGTATTGGAGGATTCTCAATAATAAATATTCCAACTCATTTCACTTTTAACCCCTTAAGGACAGAGCTTCAGAAGCTTGTCTTTCACTTTATGACAACAGCATTTTTTGCATTTTTTTACTGTTTGCGTTCAACTGCAATTTGCATTTTACTAATTTATTGCACCGACACATATTATATATAGTTTTTTGAAGGAAAGAAAGGGCTTTAATTTGATGTAACACACACATATATATATATATATATATATATATATATATATATATATATATATATATATATATATATGAATGGTTATTTATTTTAAAAAAATACAGAAATATGCAAAAAATATAAATTTTGTTTTTTTTTTACAGTTTTTGCAATAATAATGTGTTCATAATTAGTGCAGGTTAAGGAAAATAATTAAAAATAAATTAATTTAGTTGTTCTGATTTACAGAATATATAATGTGTCTGGGATTTAAAGCTTTTTTTGGTAGTTACAGGTCACAAAGCACAAGGAGTAAAATAAACTTTTAATGCGGAGCGATTTTAGAATTTGGTATGTTTGTCTTGTAAGTTTAATAGCCATAAAAGAAAACAAAATTGTCATACAAAAGTATATATTTATAGAAAGTAGACATCACAGGCTATTTACCTAGGGTTGTTTTGACACCTTCTACGTAGCCATTTCACCGCAAACCTCTGCTAAATATTGGAGTAAAATTGTGTTTTATTTAGTTTTTGGCACACAAACTTATAACAAAGAACTTCTTGTGTGTATTTTGTAAAGTTGGTGTGTGCTATTCCTGTACAAAGTTTTATTTTGTGTTCAGTTACATCTGCTGAGTAAAATGACACCCCCATTGTATGTCTTTGGCACTATTTCGTGAAGTTACAGTGCCATATAGGAGATCTGTCCTTTTCAGTACTCACAGTAGAATTTCGAGAGACGGATTTAATGAGCCTATGCTTCCGTTTGGGGTATTATAACAGTTTGACTGTTCAAAAAACCCGCACAAAGGCCTACCATTTGTAAATGTAGACACTCCAGGGTATCTCATAAGGTGCATATTGTGCCTTAGCATGCCCCCATTTTTTCACCAATAAATGCTAAAGTATGTGGTAAAAATTATTTTGTGCATTTTTTACATATAGATTGCATTTTTGCTGGGCATTTTGTATATTTCACATGTGCCACTAAGTTCAAACCCCCCAAATTATGTTCAGCTAAGTCTTCTGAGTTAAAGGACACCCCCATTGTATGTCATTGGCACTATTTAGTGAGGCTAAAGTGCCATATAGGAGACCAAGCCATTTCAGTTTTTAACCGAACTTTGAATTTTGACGCTGGGCCTATGTGCAATTTCCAAGCATCTTAGCAGGTTTTAAATTCAAACTATCCCACAAAGGCCTACCATTTATTAAAGTAGATACCCCAGGGTATTTCAAAAGGTATATTCTAAACCTTAGTGTAGGATATTGTTTTTGTTAGTTTGTACCAAGTCTAGTTGCAATTAGCATTTTTTCTGCCTTTTAGACACACACATGGAGATGTTACTGTATATTTTGCTATCCTTATGTGTGCTAAGGCAGTATAACACCTAATATGTTGCTCAGCTATGTCATGTTAGTGCAACGATAACCCCATGTGTACCTTTCTCAGGGTTATGTGGATGTTGAAGGGGCACATTGGATACACACCACTTCCATATTTTTCAAAAGTGGATGCTGGGCCCAAGTCTCATTGTAGCAGCTCAGGACTGCAAATTGCCTCTCAAAGGCCACATATATTCTTAAGTATAAGCAGCTCATCAATTCAAATTATGAACAAGTGCATACTATTTGCTGTGAAAAGGGGGAATAGTTGGGGTAAACTTATCCGGGGGTAGTACCCAGTCATCTGCGTCCCGGGCAAAGCTGTCATGGATTCCGAAACCAAAACACAGACAGACCACAAAGAGAGAGAACACAGAGAGAAACTTGTAATACCGGTCCTTAGAATGGCCGGGCTATACAAGCAGAGAATTGTCAAGGTACAAGCCGAGGTCAAAGGAGTAAAGAAAAACGGAACAACGATAGGACAAGCCGAGGTCAAGGATCAGAGAAGACAGGATAAGCGGGAGACAAAGCCAAGATTCGGTAACCAATCAGACAGATGACTAAAAAAAATCACAACCCAAAACTGGTCTACTTATTCGGCCTGGGTGTGAAAAAATTTAAAACAGTGGCCAATGCATAGGCCGGGCTGAGAGGGGCAATCAGGGCAGTAATATCTGGTCTCTGCTCTTACGCCCCTCTTGTAACACACCCTGCACCTTTTCTGGGGGTTTTGTTTTTTAGGGGTTGGTGGAATCTTAAAGCAGAAGTGACCTGCCTCCATTCTTCTGCTAGGCTCCACTGATGGTCTCCTCGTGTGGCACTCAAGTAGCCCAGAAATGAGGTTAAAGTGGAATGAAAGAAAAGTGATATTCAGCCCAGCATTTGCCTTTTTGAAAATGACAAATGCATTGTGTATTGCCATCTGCATTAGATATATGCCCACTTTTTTATACCATGCCCTGGTCTTACGCATGATCAAATACGGCTGCATCAGTTAATCGGACAGGTCAACGCCCCCCATATGCCGATTATATTGCCGTATGCAGACTGGCACTCGTTTGCATTCCTCTCTGCCACGAACTGCGACCCTCTGAGTGTTTTCACCATGAATGGTGGTTAAGATGAAAACATCCTTTTTATCCCTGTATTTGAGTGCCAGCAGTTCATTCTGAGAGAACTGCTGTTTCCCCCTTTTCATTTTTTTGTTTGCTAGAGCCTTTGGGAAACCTGTGCAAGTCTTTTGAATAGTGCCACAGGCCATGGTCTCGAAGCAGTATAACATTTTTAACAGTGGGATGCTATTATAAAAGTTATCAATGTATAAATGATAACTTATTAAGTAGTGGCATTATTAAGTCCCAGACAATTTTCCCACTTGTCCCTACTATATCTGGCCAACCTGGGGGATCAGGTTCCTACACGGAAGGTGTATACGTAGCCACTGTCCCTTTCACACAGTTTATAAAATTTGATCCCATATCGGGATCTTTTGGATGGGATATATTGTCTAAATCCCAGTCTTCCCTTGAACTTCATGAGGGACTCATCAATGGAAATGTTTTTATTGGGGGTATATATAGTGGCAAATTTACTGTTAAAGTGGGCAATTAAAGGGCGGATTTTATAAAGAAGATCATACTGCGGATCACCTTTTGGGGGACACTTGCTATTATCACTAAAGTGCATAAATCGCAATATGTCTTCATATCTTTCCCTCGGCATTGTCTCGGCAAAAATGGGGGTATTTCAAATAGGATGTTTAGACCAATACATCCTAATTGTGGGCTTTTTAATTAGCTCCATTAACATGGTCAGTGCCCAGAATTGTTTCAATTCTGGCACACTGGTTGGGTTCCATCTCTCTTTCCTGGAGATAAGAGAGTCTGGATTGCGTGCCAGATACTGCTCCGCATAGAGATTAGTCTGGGTGACTATCTCCCCAAAAATCTCATCCCCCAAGAACAGCTGCATAACATCCAGCGCACTATAGCCAGACAGGTCAGCCTGTATGCCAGGATTGGCTGTGAACACTGGGATGTCTGGGAAAAATTATTAGGGGGTACCCAGTCATCTGCGCCATGTTCAGCATTAGGGGAATCATCGATTTCCCCTGATGGTCCTGCAGTATCTGGCACATAGTCCCTGTCCCCTGCGTCCCCTGCGTCCCCTGCGTCCCCTGCGTCACTCTTTGAGGCAGTGTCTGTCGCCTCTGAGTCGGCCGCTAACAGGGCATAAGCCTCCTCTGCACTATACTTCCTGAACATTGTTAAATACAGTTAACACAGCTAACAAAACTTTAACTAAATAACTAAAAATTATTTTTTTTTTATTCCCTAATTCCCACTAAATTCCACCCACCCAAGTAACTAAATCATACACTAATAAAATCAAATAATAACATTTAACCCCTTAGGGTTAAAAAAACCCCATAAAACTTAACCCTTGAAAGTAAAAAAAATATATATCACAGTAAAGTACTGTGACCTGTATATTGATCACTGCTAGCAGTGATCAAACAGCAGGGAAAGGGTTAATTTGTATTTTTTTTTATACACAGGAAAGGGGTAGGCAACTTTTATTACAACTTAACTATTCCTCAGGGACACAATGTAGCACCAATCCGTCTCTCTCCACTTCACAAACCCACAAGAGGTGGAGGGAGGCGGATCAGATGTCCCAGCAGCATTGTGACTGCTGTGACTGGCTGTCACAGCGATCACATGGGCTGGGACATCGTGATTTGCTGTTGCTGGTCTGCCCCTGACTCGCAGGCGATCAGGGGATAATTTTAACTCGTGACGGATGAGGTCCGTCACTAGTCATTAACCCTTTCCCCTGAGTGACGGACCTCGTCCGTCACTCGTCCTTAAGGGGTTAAACAGAAATGTTATCACAAAAATGTATCCCATGTAACTTAATAATGTCATTTGCCAAACAGGCTTAAACTTTACTTAACCCCTCTCTTTTAAATCCAAGTGCAATATGCACAATTCTGTGTAGACAACCCTGTTTCTTACTTGCACATGAAACACTTCGATATTGGCTAACTTTACATCATATACCTTAACTACTATACTAGACATAACTCACATTACATAGACATGACTCACATTGCATTGCAAAATCTCTTTAGGGGATTACAGTGGACTCTCTATTATATTACTTCTTAATATAATAAACCAAGAAAAAAAAATCTAAACACTCTGTCCCGGGGTTTGTGTATCTGAATTCTCCATTCTATTTCTCCAAAAATTGCTGATATCTCTAATTTTATTTGTCCGATATCCTAAGGCCTCCATAGTTAATTGATATTAAACTTGTGAGTACAGTTGGGCCTGTGTAAAATTCTCACTGCTCTTCCAACTCCGAGCAATTATTATTTTTACTGCTGCCACAAAGTGGACATATATAAATCTTTCTCTAGAATGAAGTGATTGTAGATTTAGATGGAACAGACCATTATGGGGACCCCTAGGAATACTTCCCTCTGTTATGTATTCCAGTGCCTCAAAAGCCACGTACCACAACCTTTTCACCTTACCACATTCCCACCAAATATGGCCAAAAGTCCCTTCCGTCTCATTACATCTCCAACACGTTGGAGAATTGGAGGTATACATTTTAGTCAATCTGGTGGGAACTAAATACCAGCGATTCATCAATTTAAATAATACCTCCAGAATACTCAAACAATGAATAGCTTTACTAGTTTGTATTAACACTTGATCCCATTCAGTCTTAAAAATCTGTATATTTAGCTCTTTACCCCACTTCTGCATGTTTACGTTCGTAATTGGTGCTTCAATCTGAAGAAGAGCGCTTCTTACTTTTGAGGCTATTTGAGATACTTTCTCATTATTTAATAAAGCAGTCAGTTTTTCTAAACCCTCTATAGGTCGAGCTAACAAAATTTTTTGATGAAACCTCTATACCTTAAATAATTATACCACTCTTTCCTGGGTAACGAAAATTCTTGTATTAGCCTCTCAAACAACTTAATCTTGTCTCCTAATAGAATTTGATTAATATGATTTATACATTTCCTTGACCACTCATTTGTATTTATATAATTCATCCTTAGTTGTATAACACTATAATTAAAGATTCCCAGTATTTTATTACCTATTCCGCTGCTAATCCTCAGCCTTTCCCATTCCAACAAGATTGATTTAAACAATTATTTAAAGAACATACTTTCTTAATTCTCACATCTCGATTAGTTATCCATATCAGTTGATGCAATTTATCCATTTCTGACATCTCCCTTTCTAGTTGATACTAGTATAATTGTTTTTACGGTAATTAATTTTTTTAAGGTGGGTGGTTAGGGGGTTAAGGAACATGCACCCCCCTTTGTTTACTTAATAAGAGCCCCTACCCATGGGTGGGTTCTGGGGGTGTTCACTCGTCCTCCCCATTTTAATAATACTGCTGGGGACCCCATGCACTGCCAATGTGTGGGAGCTGTAGGGAAGATATTAGGTTCTCCCCCACCGAATATTATAATAGCCACATCCACTTTTTTTTATTGGACCACAATGGCTGCCCATTCGCTAGATTTAAACATTTAGGAGATATGCACCAGGTGGGGCAATAGGGAGGTGAAATACCTATATTATAGTAACATGGGTGTCCTATTGACCCTGACACCAAGGGTCTTAAACTATTTGCCCTCTAGTGCTGCAGGCTGGCAAATAGTTTAGATTTTTTTAAAATCTATGCCTGGATTTGGAGCCTCTGGGCTCAGATTTGCAGCATTTGGTCTGGTTTTAAGCTATCCTGCTGCGTTGAGTCTGACTGAAGTCCAGACCACATGGGACAGTAACTTGTTGATTTTGTTATTTACACCTCTTTCAAACCTTACATCACCGATTACAGGTGTCAGATCAAGTGATGTAAAGCACGATGCCACTGGACTCTGGAGCAATGAAAGTGTGTTCTGTAAAGTGGCAATAATAATAAATATTTTTTTGATAAGCTTTTAAAATGTTTTAATATTATTGGATACACTTTTGAAATTATTTAATATTTTGAAACATTTAAATATATTTATATTTTTCAAATGATGATATATTTTTATACATATTATATATTTTGATATTTTAATATTTTTAAAAGTGTATACCAAAATATTAAATAATTTGAAACCAAATATTAATTTGAGTCCTATGGCCTTGATTTAATTTTGTTGGATAAGATTACAAATGATTTAATATTATTTGAATAAACTTGTATTAAAAATGTTTTGTTTTTGTAATATTTTGATATGTTAATATATATTGATATATTTTTTCATATATGATATATTTTTGATATGTTGAAAAAGCTAATTTTAAAATGGTATCCAAATATATTACATCATTTGAAAAGCGTATTCAAAAATATTTATTTCAGATCTTTGGCTTTGATTTACTATTGTTGAAAAAACTTTTACAATGATTTAAAGGAACACTGTAGGGTCAGGAAAACATATGTGTATTCCTGATCCTACAGGGTTAAAAACACTCTCTAGCCCCCCTGACCCACCCTTGCCTCCTGAAATATAGTAAAATCTTACTTTTACTCCAGTCTGCTGCAGTTGGCTCTGCCCCTGATCTGCCTGCTTGGCTGACATCATCGGAAGTGTTATTCAAAGCCAATCTCAATGCTTAGGCTTAGTTTGTCAAAGGAGGAAGATCAGGGGCAAAGCCAGCATAATCCAAACACAGCCCTGGCCATAGAGGTTTGTTGAATCAATGCATATCTATGAGGAAAGTTCAGTGTCTTCATGCAGAGGGTGGAGACACTGAATGGCACTGCCCCAGGAAGCACATCTAATAGCTGTCTGAGGAGTGGCCATGGCCAGTGGAGGTATCACTAGGTTGTAATGTAATACCCACCAAACCGGAAGTGATGTAACGAATGATCCGAAACCAGAAGTACAGACTTGGTTTACTGGACTTTTGCCACTATCCAAAATGGCGCTACTATCACTTGATTTACTGGACTTTTGCCCTTATCCAAAATAGCGCTACTATCACTTCCTGGAAACATAGAAACATAGAAACATAGAATGTGACGGCAGATAAGAACCATTCGGCCCATCTAGTCTGCCCAATTTTCTAAATACTTTCATTAGTCCCTAGTCTTATCTTATAGTTAGGATAGCCTTATGCCTATCCCACGCATGCTTAAACTCCTTTACTGTGTTAACCTCTACCACTTCAGCTGGAAGGCTATTCCATGCATCCACTACCCTCTCAGTAAAGTAATACTTCCTGATATTATTTTTAAACCTTTGTCCCTCTAATTTAAGACTATGTCCTCTTGTTGTGGTAGTTTTTCTTCTTTTAAATATAGTCTCCTCCTTTACTGTGTTGATTCCCTTTATATATTTAAATGTTTCTATCATATCCCCCCTGTCTCGTCTTTCCTCCAAGCTATACATGTTAAGATCCTTTAACCTTTCCTGGTAAGTTTTATCCCGCAATCCATGAACCAGTTTAGTAGCCCTTCTCTGAACCCTCTCTAAGGTATCAATATCCTTCTGAAGATACGGTCTCCAGTACTGTGTACAATACTCCAAGTGAGGTCTCACCAGTGTTCTGTACAATGGCATGAGCACTTCCCTCTTTCTACTGCTAATACCTCTCCCTATACAACCAAGCATTCTGCTAGCATTTCCTGCTGCTCTATTACATTGTCTGCCTACCTTTAAGTCATCAGAAATAATCACCCCTAAATCCCTTTCCTCATATGTTGAGGTTAGAATTCTATCAAATATTCTGTACTCTGCCCTTGGGTTTTTACGTCCAAGATGCATTATCTTGCACTTATCCACATTAAATGTCAGTTGCCACAATTCTGACACATCATCATGGAGATATCCACCAAACCGAAAGTGATGTAACAAATGACTTGGAACCAGAAGTACAGACCATACACACCAGAACTGAATAGAGAAATTAAGAGACTATTTAAACATCAACTGACCTGAACAGCAGACATTCACTTTTGAGAAAGCTGTAAGCGAAACATGTCAAGTGGAGATTAAGGATTGCTTACAAGGACTGGTTTTATTTATAGTTCTTTTTACTATATAGTTCACTTTTAAATAGTTTTATTCATTCTGTTTATTAATAAAGATTATGTTTTAATACCCAGTCACTCTTGAGCTCCTTATACTCTCACCATCACTCTGCTGTTCCAGATCTACATATATCCCTAGGTGGGGATTGTTCCACATAAAGCTCCATACACTAGAGCAGGTCATTGCTCTAGCAAATGTAAGTAGGTCTAATATTATTTACTTATCCTACTTTTACATACGTACTGTACCATTGGTATACATCCTTATTTTTTTCATATGATGAACCGCACTACCTTGGGAATCTGATACCAGCAAAAAGAAATCCTTAGACAGGGATTGTTCCGTCCAGGCTCCTAAAATAGAGCTTTTTAAGCTCTGGAAAATGTGAGTGCCCCTTTGGAATATATCTTTATCACCATATTATTCATAACATACTGCACTGTCAGTGTACTTTTATATCCTTTTTTTTAAGAGTAAGAAATATAATTGTGAAATGTGCTGCTACCTTTGTATTTATGATTTTATTATAATAATTCTTAGCGCTGTCCACCTAATTTACTAGCTTGTAATGTAAACACTGCCTTTTCTCTGAAAAGACAGTGTTTAGTGCAAAACGTCTGAAGGGAATAATTATACTCACCAGAGCAAATACAATAAGTTGTAGTTGTTCTTGTGACAATAGTGTCCCTTTAATATTACTTACAAATATTTGAATCTTGTAATAGTTTGATATTTTTAGTATATTAATATATATGTATCAGATCACCAATACACCGATGAGTATCTCCGCTTAAGCATCCTTCAAGTTAAAAGAAAGGCAGCTGTCGTGATTATAGCTCACCTTCCCAAGCACTAGACGTCACTTAGTGTAGGTGAGATTAACATGTTTTATTGTCACCAATGCAAGTTCATACATGCAAAACATCAGCAGGGGATCACACACTCGGAGCTAAACTAATTACTGAACATTTATCTTATTAAATGTCTGGGGTTGCTGTATCTCTCGTGCAGAGAGAACTTGCTGGCATTTCGGATCTGGACTGCCCGTATGGGTGGGACCAGTCTGATATGCTTCAGATATGTTCTCTCTGTAATGGCACAAGATGAGCTAAAACCAGCTTGAGTTCTGAGCGGGGACCCACCGAAGGGCAGGCTATTTTAGCTGCTGTCCGTTCTCAGAATACTCTTGCGACCCATTTTTTGCTCTCCATTAGTTTAAAGGGTAATCCAGACGTGGACCCCTTGCTCACGGTGACTAGAGAGATATCAGCTATGCCTCACTGATGATGCCTAACAAGGCTAAAATGATCGTCTGGGGTTGCTGTATCTCTCGTGCAGAGAGAACTTGCTGGCATTTTGGATCTGGACTGCCCGTATGGGTGGGACCAGTCTGATATGCTTCAGATATGTTCTCTCTGTAATTGCACAAGATGAGCTAAAACCAGCTTGAGTTCTGAGCGGGGACCCACCGAAGGGCAGGCTATTTTAGCTGCTGTCCGTTCTCAGAATACTCTTGCGACCCATTTTTGCTCTCCATTAGTTTAAAGGGTAATCCAGACGTGGACCCCTTGCTCACGGTGCCTAGAGAGATATCAGCTATGCCTCACTGACGATGCCTAACAAGGCTGAAACGATCGTCTGGGGTTGCTGTATCTCTCGTGCAGAGAGAACTTGCTGGCATTTCGGATCTGGACTGCCCGTATGGGTGGGACCAGTCTGATATGCTTCAGATATGTTCTCTCTGTAATGGCAAAAGATCAGCTAAAACCAGCTTGAGTTCTGAGCGGGGACCCACCGAAGGGCAGGCTATTTTAGCTGCTATCTATTCTCAGAATACTCTTGCGACCCATTTTTTGCTCTTCATTAGTTTAAAGGGTAATCCAGACGTGGACCCCTTGCTCACGGTGCCTAGAGAGATATCAGCTATGCCTCACTGACGATGCCTAACAAGGCTGAAACGATCTTCTGGGGTTGCTGTATCTCTCGTGCAGAGAGAACTTGCTGGCATTTCGGATCTGGACTGCCCGTATGGGTGGGACCAGTCTGATATGCTTCAGATATGTTCTCTCTGTAATGGCACAAGATCAGCTAAAACCAGCTTGAGTTCTGAGCGGGGACCCACCGAAGGGCAGGCTATTTTAGCTGCTATCTGTTCTCAGAATACTCTTGCGACCCATTTTTTGCTCTCCATTAGTTTAAAGGGTAATCCAGACATGGACCCCTTGCTCACGGTGCCTAGAGAGATATCAGCTATGCCTCACTGACGATGCCTAACAAGGCTGAAACGATCTTCTGGGGTTGCTGTATCTCTCGTGCAGAGAGAACTTGCTGGCATTTCGGATCTGGACTTCCCGTATGGGTGCGACCAGTCTGATATGCTTCAGATATGTTCTCTCTGTAATGGCACAAGATGAGCTAAAACCAGCTTGAGTTCTGAGCGGGGACCCACCGAAGGGCAGGCTATTTTAGCTGCTGTCCGTTCTCAGAATACTCTTGCGACCCATTTTTTCCTCTACATTTATCTTATTATTCAAGTTCCCAGGCTCTAGGGCGGCTGAATAATAAAACACTATAAAAATATAACTTAAGCATAACATAAACATATAAATTATACATCTCGTTCTAGCAAAATGTCCAAAAAGCACCAGGATCCAATGTGCCTAGACCAAAGTTTGACCAAACTGAGGCTACATTGCTATCTGGAGCGGAGTTCCAGGCTGCTGCTGCTAAGTACCGGATTTGCTGTTTGTGGTGTGGAGAAGGGGGCTTCCCCTGGCTCTTAGGTAGCAATTGCGTGCCTCTCACTGCTCTTCTCTTCTTGCAGCTCTTAATTTCCCAGAGTAATACTGGCCTCTTTTAACAGTTTTATGGCCCAGTCTTAGAGCACTCTGCGTTGTGGAAGCTAGGAGAGGAGTAGAGGGGGCGTGGGGTGATTTAACTCTTCTTATAGATGGTGTATAATGGAGTCCTACACCACTTGCCCTTGTGAATTTGCAGACTCCAACGCAATATATAGTTTCTCATATGATATATTTTTGAAAAATAACTTTAACAGTTTATCCAAAAGTATTAAACCATTGGAAAACTATATGCAACAATATTAAATTGAGACCTGTGTTTGCTAAAATAATTATCCTGCAAACACAGCCCAAAAACATTTATTTATTTATTTTTAAAAGGAAAGAGACAAAGGCAGAAGATTTCAGATGCATCACTTTCTGCAACGCTACAAAATGCAGCCCAGTCTGCCAACATATACACAAACAGAGACACAGGATAGCAGAGAAAAAGGTAGTTAAAATTAAACTACTTCACACTAATAACGAATAACTAAAAAAACAAATAAGAACCAGTTACTTTCAATAGCTGAGATATTGTCTAGTCCGTCAAGAGAACAGTCTGATCATAGGAGGCGGAGTACTGCAGATACTTCAGATATTGCAAGGCTTGATAGTACAAAGGACCCAGAAAATTGCCTGGATAAAGGCAAACAGAAGACCTATTGTCTGAGCCTGAGCTAGTGGAGTGACACATGGCTGCAGCAGCAGTCATCTTATCTCCTTCCTGATAGACATGATCTTGGAGGGTGGGAGCCTCAGCACTGCGGCCTCGGAGTCAACCGTGAAACCCAGGAACTGTATTGACTGTGATGGAATCAATTCCGACTTTGCATCAACAGGTGAATTGTCAGTAGAGTATCGTCCTTGAGTGTGTCTGGATTCTGAGCCAAAATGAGGATGTCGTCCAGGTAAACTATGGACCGAACCCCTCGTGCTTGTAGAAACACCATGACCAGCTTCAGAAGCTTCGTGAAACACCAAGGGGCAAACTGAGGGCGAAAGATATGACCAGTGATGATGAGCACCCTTTGTTGATTATGTGACAAGTTGCCTGATTGTCTGAATAATATTTCACCTTATGACCAGACCATGATTGGCCCCAAGCCGCAGCAGCGGCTACAATAGGGTAGAATTGAGATCAGGGAAAAACCTGCCATCTCAGTGGCTTCCGCAGGCCAACTGCCCCATAGCCAATCATTACCATATATATCCACGAAGCCAGTCATGGCAGTGGCATCTGTCCAGATAGTAGGAGAGTTATCAGATATTTGAGGGAGAAACATATTTTTACCATTCCATACTTGTAGGAACTTCAACACATAAGCAGATTGGCTGTAGCATGTTGATCTGCTCTAATGTGGCTTTCGTAGGAAGACCTGGGAATAGACAGAGTAGTCTTGAAATGAATGACCTGCCTTGAGGGATAATTCTCATTGTGAAATTCAGGGAGCCTAAGAGTAATTGTAGTTCTTTGTGGCTAGATGAACCTAGTTGTATTGATCGATGTTTGAATAGAATACGGTCAATTTTGTCTCTGGGGAGGCTGGATTGCATTTTGTATACCCAAAAAGTTTATAATGGTATCTGGTCCCTCCATTTTGAAGGGGATACTGGGACACCTAATAAGTCAATCAGTATAATGGCTTCTTGTAAACTATGTTGGAGTAAGTGTTGATTTCAATAGTTAGGAAGGCATCCAGGTAGTGAATGACTAAGGGGCACCTACATGCTTTAAGCAATAACCAGTACAACGTTTTGGCAAAGATGTGAAAAAGCTTAGGGATGTTCTTAGAACCAAAAGTAAGCCAGGAGAAAAAATGATGTAAACAGGTGATTTAACGCTATGTAAATGCCAGAGTGATGAATGTATAGGTAGAAATGTTAAGGTTTTTACAATGTCAGTTTTACTGAGCCAAGCACCTACTCCAGTCGTGATAATAGCATTGATGGCATTGTCTATAGTTGCATATTGTAAGGAAAATCTGTCTGAGGGGATCAGGGAATTCAAACTGGGAACTGTGGAGTAGTTAGGGGCTGAAAGATTGATGACTAAATGTCGTCCACCGAGATAAGAAAGAGGGGGACAGAAAAGGAACCAAGAGAAAATGTTGGTCCACTTCCTGTAGTAAAAGAAGCCTCTGGATTTAATATGGCTGTTTGTAGGTTATTGCACTCAACTATGCCTGATGGCATGTAGATTATACCTGTGTGGATACCATGGGGAAATCCTACTACTAGGAAATAGTAAGTGTGTTGAAGGGGGGATTTGATAATAGTTTAGATAAAACAACCACATTTACCAAAGTCAAATAAGGTTTAGGAAACATTTCATAATGGCACTTGGTTTTAGTATGCACTCTAAAACATTGTGAACAAACATGCAGTAGCCTTGCACTAAAACCCCAGGTGTCTGCGTTAAAGTTATTACAAATGTACTACACATCTGACAATACAATAAGACAATAAAATCTACATAAACAACTGGAATACCAAAAATAATATTCCACATACTGAGAATCCCATAGACTCCCACAGGAATGAGCATGGAAACACGGAATTTCTTATAACGAGAAAGAAAGAGAGGTGGAAAAAAATAATAATCTGACATATGGAGGGCAAGACTGAAGTCATCATGGCTTGAAGGTCTGACCTTGTTAGTACCTTGTTAGTACCTTGTTAGTACCACTAGGTTCTTCCCCAGCATCAGCATTATTGGTACTGGTACGCATCAGTCTAAACAGTCCAGTCTTTCTGGCTGTAGCAGTATATGTTATATTTCATTTGCATAGTTCCGCCATGATTCGTGGCATAGTCCATGACCTAATGGATGCTGGACTAGCTGTATCAAGTCTCGTGTACATGTACAGCTTCTAGCAGGAGTGCTAGAACCTGTACATGTACACGAGTATGTCTCAAGTTCCTCCTTCTGGAACTTGAGACATACTAAAATGAAAATGTGATAATTAGAGAAAACCCCTATAGAGTACTGACTTGCTGACTAATGTCAAGCAGTGAAATTATTCACTAGTTTTGGGGACAGGTGAGGCCATATTAATTGCCAAACAACCTGAGAGGCTCAATATATGCGTTGGGCCAAGGTGATTTCGTGGCCACTGAACGTTGAGGCGCGATGTTGGCCTCCAGGTGAGTTTTAAAAGCATTAGATAGAATAGGAGTGACAGATGAGGCCATATGCCACCATGTAAGGCGAACAACTATGAGTTGGGCCGATGGATGAAGTACCTCCTAATATGAGGATGGGTGTTGAGCTCGCAGGACCGCTAGTATAAGGCATAAATGTCTGAGCAAACTAGAATCTAATGGACTCCTAATTCCTGGTAGCCAGCAACCACACTAATAGAAAGGATGTAACGTATGGCAGAGTAGATGGTAAACCATAAGAAATGTGACATACCTGAATTAATAATATCAGGTAAGTATTGAATCAGCATGGTTTCTAGAGTGCGAGACTTATTGAAGCTAATGAGAATAGTTGTAGGATAGCTTATTACAAATGTATATAATAGCGACACCTACCAGGAATATTAGCAGTATAGCAGATTCTATTGTAGACCCGGATATAAGTATAACATCTTAATAAAATCGACCCACCTAATCTCTAAGGTACGAGGTAGAATAAGCAAATGATGCAATGAATAATGAGCACCCCTTAACCTGTAAGATGAAAACATAACATACATAACATACACGAGTGATGGACATGAAACAGAAGTTAGACTACTAAATTCAAGAACCTACCCGGACTGTTGTAGATCTACTAACCAATTGAAAGTCAGATTCAGAAACAAGTGACCTAATGCATGATACAGTTAATTAAATTAATTAAAATCTTGTAGAGTGACATGAAACATAGAGGGGTCAACTTGGACCTGGATGATAAAATAGCCAGAACTGAAAGTGACCCACCTATCTTCAATAGTGATGTACCGAAACCGCCGAATGAAGCGAACATAGATGTTCCTAGAATTCTACTAATAAACAGACCTATCGCCGGCACACCTCAACCGACTTATCTCTCCCTATACTATGCTACTCTTCATACGCTTCCTATAGGGCCTTATTTCGATATATTAACTTCCCTTTATGATCCCTATAATTTTGCCGGTCCGGGTACACTGGAGGGGAGATGAATTCTCAAGCTGCATGCTTAGTAAGAGGAGGGAAAGTGTAGCTGCTGTTCATTAGATAGGGGAAAGCATAGCTAGGTTAGGGTTAGGGTATGCTTT
>OW240918.1:106427789-106502048 GCA_933207985.1 Pelobates cultripes | reverse complement strand
CTCGGGTCCCAGGTGTACGGTTCCTAAAATGGCTGCCATATACACGCCCACTGATAGGAGACGCGGAAGGTATTAAACTGATCAGAACAATACTAAACACACCACTAATAAGGTTTCTCTCCTGTATGGCTCCTCAAATGATGCTTAAGATTAGAAGCGGCTGAAAAGCATTTCTCACACTCCGAACAAAAATATATTTTTTTACATTCTCTCCACTTTGAACGAAATGACGTTTGGGAAGAGATTAACATAATTAAACACAGGCAGTAAAAATACAGTTTTTAGCCATACCCTGTAACTTTAAAACTACACATCCCATCTTCATAATTACATATTTGGAATCAGCACACTTAAAACATAAACATAACCAAAATCAGCCAAATCCATCCAGGGGTTAAAAAGTTAGCTGGAGGTCCCTTTATGACCGACTGCAAGCACATTTTCCTGCCCAAAACAGTTCCATAGATTTGGGCTGTGAGGTCGGTCTATTTCAGGCTGAAAAAACGACTAAGTCCCATCGCTAATGGGACTTAGTCTCTGCAGCTGAAATAAGGCTGAAAAAAACGGCTGAAAAAAAGACTAAGTCCCATCGCCGAATGGGACTTAGTCTCTGCAGCTGAAATAATATCCCATTTACTGAACCAAGTGGGAAATAGCAAGGCAGGCACAAAGGGTTTGCACCAGGTCTGGGGACACAGGGGACACCGTTTTAAAGGGGCCGTGTCCCCAACAAGTCTGGGGACACGGCCTTAAAGGGGCAGTGTCCCAATCTTCCTGATGTCCCAAAAAAGGTGCTTAAAGGGCCAGCACCAGTCACATAAAGAGTCCATAAGCCCCAATATGCCCACCGACAGTCTTAAAGGGCCATACACACCAAATAAAAGTGCATACATTTTCACAATCTCCCAGGGGCCATAGTCATGCGGGAGGAGGCTGGCAAAGAGGCTTCTCCACAACCCAGGGAAACAGGGCAATTTGCCATTTAAAGGGCCCGTTACAAATAGCAGTTTGTAACAAGGTGTCAATCCATATCTGCCAAGTGACCCGATGTAGGGGGAACAGTCCCTATTCTGCTCTGTGTCAGTGTGTATCAGGGATCCTTAGGACAGGTGTCAATCCATATCTGCCAAGTGACCTATGTAGGGGGACCAGTCTCTATTCTGCTCTGTGTCCGTGTGCATCAGGGGCTCTGAGGACAGGTGTCAATCCATATGTCAAGGTGTCAATATGTCATATGTCAGGTGTCAATCCATATTGATTGTGATTTAGGAATGTTAGGTGATTTCTGCCCTTTATGGATTAAAACCAGACTCTGTATCAACTGTGTAATTTTCCATGGGAGTTTTGCCATGGATCCCCCTCCGGCATGCCACAGTCCAGGTGTTAGTCCCCTTGAAACAACTTTTCCATCCCTATTGTGGCCAGAAAGAGTCCCTGTGTGTTTTAAAATTCGCCTCCCCATTGAAGTCAATGGCGTTTCGGGCGGTTCGCCGGTTCGCGAACATTTGCGGAAGTTCGCGTTCGCCGTTCGCGAACCGAAAATTTCGGGTTCGCGACATCACTAATCTTCAATAGTAAATATCTGAAACCAAGCCAATGTCAGAAGACACATATGATGATTCCTAGAATTCTACTAATAAACAGACCTATCGCCGGCACACCTCAACCGACTTATCTCTCCCTATACTATGCTACTCTTCATACGCTTCCTATAGGGCCTTATTTCGATATATTAACTTCCCTTTATGATCCCTATAATTTTGCCGGTCCGGGTACACTGGAGGGGAGATGAACCGCAAGCTGGAGCGCACGGAAATGACGTATTGGCTCGAGATCACGAAACCGGAAGTGAGGAAACCACATGGATACCCGGAAGGAGGCTTGACACGCTGGGCGTCACTGTTGTTATGGTGATTGCCCGCGAAAATCCAAGACAAAAATCAATTAGCTTACCCCTGAGAGGGGTACATATAGCAGGAACCGGTCCAAGAGAAGACACAAAGACTTTTTTCACATCCAGCTGAGGAAGCCTTGACGGCGAAACGCATTCTGGGAACATTGTGAGGGACAGACTTTAGAACATTGGACTGTTTATTCCTATATAGTGTTATTTTTATACATATATTTTTTATATATTTTACTGATATAACATAATAAAGTTTATATATCTTTTATAATCACTATTGGCATTTTTTACTGCTATTTACAAAGAAGGTGAGTGGTCCTTAACCACATTTGCTTTTGGATCAGAGCCAATGTGGAAGGCTCTGGGTTTGTAAGTACCCCATTTTTCTTATTTGCCATAAACTTAATACTTACGTTACTGCACCAGATGTGCTTTTCCTTATTCGTTTTTAGAATACAAGAAAGAGAAGACCTTACATTAAAGAAGGGATAAGGGTCGCCTTTACGGACCTGAAAAGCGTTTTTATTGAGCTATATACATTTAGCTCTTTAAAGTGTGAGTGGGAAATTTATATTGTTCTTTATAGATACTTACCTCTGTACCACAGTTTGCACTATGTTTTGGTTTTCTTGTTTATATTTTTAGGCTATTACATGAGAACCATTGTGATTTAAAATAAGACAAGCCAAGGTATTTCTGTACTATATTTCTGTTCTCCATTACACGGAAAACTTTCTGGTTTTTGATTACCCATTTATATGGCACTTCACCTTCACACTGGCTATGTACAGTGCTCACTTCGAGCGCTGCACATAGCTCATCTAATAGTCTGAGGCCACTAGTTGGGTTCCTAGATGACAGAAGGGACCCTCATGTAACTAATGATACCTGGGACTCATTGGTACAGCAATGATTCAACCCTACTGGTACTTTTAATGAATGACGGTCTATGCCATCAATGGGCATTAATGCCCTGCACTGCATGACAGCATAGATTGTCATGTGGTTATTACAAGGTTAAATAAAATTGTACTCTTTGGGTAAACCTTTGTATATTGGAACCATTGCACTCTCTAAAGTGACATACTACTGGAATAGGAGAATTAGTATCAATGTACAAAATAGAATGTACATGCTCCCTCAATCTAATGTAAAACATCCTCTCTGCTTGACCTACATTCTGAATATTGCATTGTGAGCAAGTTAATAACTAGATCAAATTACCGTTAATATAGTCAACATTTTTATACTGACAAACCGTAGCAGTGCACTGAAAGCTGTCACTCACATAAATATTATTCCATGTCATACATGGTTTTGTGCCACTTTAAACGTACATTTCTTAGTAAGCCACATTTTTTATTGCACAGAATGAAGGCAATAACTCTGATCCAGTAATGGGTGCCACATTACATTGTTGATGGACAATATCTCTGTTTGTTGTCACCAGACAAAACAGGTAAATATTTATTAAAGGAATAGTATAGCATTAGGAATACAGGCCTGTATTCCTAACACTATAGTGTTCTGTCCCAATTTCTATAGGTCTCCCTTGGTAAGAAAATTTTTACTTACCTTAATTCCAGCGCCAAGGCTCCCTCGGCACTGGCTAGATCTCCTCCTCCCACAATGTCATACCAATGGGAAATCTAATGTGCATGTGCGATGAGCACTGCAAATGCATTAAAGTTGAATCAGTGCTTTCCAGTGGGGAATTTGAAGATGTTAGATATCCTCATGCAAAGCGTGAGGATGTCCAATATTGTTTCATGGAGTTAAACTCAATTAAGGAGCAGGAAAGGCTTCTAGTGACTATCTGGAAGGTAGCCACTAGAGGGAGGTAGAATTAAAGGGATCCTTGTCATGCTTTAGCCTCTGCTCACTTTCTGCAATATCATTAAAGAGATCCGGTCTGCCCATGCTCCTCCTACGTTCTGTGTTAGTTAGCCCTCCTTGGTGACCCTTCCCCAAGCAGGGTAAATCTACTGCATGACGCTGACACGTTGACTTTGTTACCAGTGTGCTGGCATCTGAATGGCGTTACATCATGTCACTTCTTTAAAATACTCTCTAGCCAACAGTTTTGGCTAGTGAGTTATCATAGCATTCACAGCACATGTGCTGTGGTTGTTAAGTGTGGAGAGCAGAGGCACCTCCTGTGTGAGGTATCTTCTGGCCTCCCTGGTTCTTAATTTCTTGGCATTCTGTGTCTGAGGAATTGGGAGTAAAAACCTATATATAACAAGGCTTTTCTCCAAATCTACACATTTGCTAGCAAAAGTGCACAATGTACAGATGGAATTTTAAGCTCTTTTAAAAGAGCTAAGGTTGTTTTTTCCATGACAGGTTTCCTTACTCCCAGCAATGTAAACACTACAGTTTTTCTAAAACTGATAAAACAATGACACAAAGTGGTCTGGGTGCCTATAGTGTCCCTTTAATAATCTGATGTATTTCTTAGAATAGCAGGCTATAATTGGTGATATATGAAGGGATATCAGTGTTAACACATTTAGTCACATTAACATTATTTAGCAAAATTAATGTGAGAGGATCTGAAGATAATGGTTTTAAAAGCCCTTTTTAATTAATGCAGCATATAACCTTGTGTCAATAATCTATCTCTACATAGGCACGACTCACCAAATAATAAATCAAATACAATACAATTTCTGTGAATATGACCCTAATGAAATAAGAAGGGTGACCTGACCTTGCATGAATTACAGTTACCATTACAGTCCTTTTGATGGACTGTATAACCTAAGAAGTCTGACAACTAAGTTTGAAATCCAAAAATGAAATAATGCCATTATTAAATTTAATTGTAAAAGATATATTCTATTTTTATTATTGATACTTGAATTCCTTGACAAACCAATAACAAAAGTAAAAAAAACTACTTTGCACTATCCCAAATCCTAATGCATGTCTAACAGGAGGTTATTAGTGTCAGCCAAACCCAATGTGTGTCCTATGGTTAATAATTGTGTAGAGGTTCGTAAAAATAACCCTTTCTGCCTCATAACAGAAATTTACTTTCAGCTAAGAAGCAGCAAGGTGAATTATTAGTCAAGTACTCCTGAGACAGATTAGTTTGCACTTTAATGACATTTGGAGTAATACTTAAAATTCTCCTATTATTTAAATGTGCACACAGATTTGGAATAGTGTGCTCTTTGTTTGTTTTTGCTTTTGTTCTATGTATCTTGATAGATGAATACTGTAGCCTTGTAGTTGTGCAGGAGTAGTGGGAATTTGAGCACAATGCTTAATTTATTTTGTTTGTATTTATTTTTGCATATACAAGTCATCAGTAAAATGCTTGTGTTTCCCCCATAACCCAGCTGCCTCACCTGCAGAGATGTGGGGCTCCTTCCATATAGGGTTGGTGTAGGAGGGGACAATTGGGAATATTGACAATCAAGAGTGCCTAAACGGTAGATCACCAGATGTTTTAAAAGTGCAGCTTCCATGATGCTTGGGATTTGTAGTTCTACCGAACATCTGGGGAGAAACCTTTTGGGCACCCTGGTTGGGCACCCTGGTTGTAGATGCACTGCAACACACAGTGCACTGGAATAGACTTTCCTTAACAAGAGCTCATTTTTAAACTCCCATTTAAACAGCTTCCATAGAACATTTTTTTTTCACGTCTCCATATCAGTTACTGCAGTGTCTATTTAAATAATTTCACAGCTCACCATGACAGCATCACTCTTGCATTACCTTGTTTCCTCAGCTGTTGACAGAGTTAAATAAAACTAATGAATTAATCAGATAATATTTAAAGCACTCTCCCTACCAGAGCTCCGAAATCTTTTTATCTTGTCCTCAAGCTGTGAAGACAGGAATTAGAGACATATTTTTTTATCAACTATTTACTTGAGTCAGAACTCTTTATTTAATTACTCATTTGCCATGTTTAGCATTAAACTCTCAGGGAAGGTTTAGCCTCTTTATCCATGACGTTTTCAGTAAGCAGACTGCTTAAGCAGAACTAACTGGATCAATACATCTGCTATTAAGTTATGCTATGCAAAGAGGATATAGGCTAATATTGTGTCTCAGGAGTTGGCTTGCTGTCTAATCTCCCATTTAGGTCTCTGACTAGCTCTGGGGTGAGGGAGGCTTTTTCCAATTGTTTTATACTGTTGAATACTCTGGTGATAAGTTGATTATTAATATTTGCATGGTTCCACAATTACATAGGCTGAAAAAAGTCATCAAGTTCAGCCTTTCTCCTATTTCTGCGGTCGATCCAAAAGAAAGCAAAGAACCTAGTTTGAGGTAATTTCCAATTTTTCAACAAACAAGGAAAAAATTCTTCTAGCAGTCAGATCTCACCTTGGATCAAGAAGCTTTTGTCAAGGAATTCAAGTATCAATAATAAAAATAGAATATATCTTTTACAATTAAATTTAATAATGGCATTATTTCATTTTTGGATTTCAAACTTAGTTGTCAGACTTCTTAGGTTATACAGTCCATCAAAAGGACTGTAATGGTAACTGTAATTCATGCAAGGTCAGGTAACCCATATATTAAATATTATATCCCTGAATATTATGTTTTTTCAAAAATTCATCCAGTTGCTGTTTAAAAATCTGTACTGACTCTGATAAAACCACCTCTTCAGGTAGAGAGCTCCACATCTTTATTGTTTTGACTGTAAAGATACATTTTGCTTGCCTTTGACTAAACCTTCTAATTTAAATGGGTTTAATAATGTCCCATGTATTGTCGTATTTATGAACAGATTTCCAGACAATGGTTTGTTTTGGCCCCAAATACATTTGTTAAATGTTAAATTCCCTCCGAGACAACGTTTTTTGAAACTGAACAGATTTAAATTTGTTAGACTTTTTCATAACTAAAATCTTTAATTGCCCTTGCTCTCTACTGTTATAGCCCCCATTACTAACCTAACTCAGAAGCATGTAAACTGTCACATATGGTCAGAGGAAGCTAAAGAAGCATTTGATAATCTCAAGACCTTGTTTGCTTCTGCTCCCATACTAGTGCACCCTGATACCAGCACACATTTTATACTAGAGGTATATGCATTAAAACTAGGGTGGGTGCTGTTCTATCTCAGAGGGAAAGACAGGACACCCCTTTACACCCTTGTGGCTTTTTCTCCAAAAAGCTGTCGCCAGCAGAAATAAACTATGATATAGGCAACAGAGAACTGTTAGCCATTATCCTGGCCTTAAAAGAATGGTGACATCTTTTGGATGGTTCTAAAGATCCACTTTTGATCACCACTGATCACAAGAATCTGACTTACATAGGCGAAGCCAAGGGATTGTCTTCTAGACAAGCCAGATGGTCTCTGTTCTTGTCACGTTTCAATTTTGTGATTAAATACAGACCAGGCACAAGAAACTTCAAAGCTGATACCCTATCTAGGCAATATGATTCAGAGGAAGAACAGGAGCAGTAGATTTTTCCTATTATACCTCCATTATTGCCTCTACTGTTCTTACATTGTCCTCGCCTTTCCTTAGTACCATTATGACAGCTCAGGCACAGGCTCACAGCGACAAACCTCAGGGTAAATTGTACATACCACTTAAGGAGAGAAAATAAATATTGAGGGTATTTCATGACAATGTAACAGCAGGACATCCCGGTATCAGCAAAACAATATCTGCTGTCACCAGAACGTTTTGGTGGCCTTCTCTTAAAAAGGATATAAGAGAGTAAGTTACAGCATGCACTGTTTGTGTTGTTTCCAAAGTCCCACATAGACAGCATTGTGGTTTGCTACAACCACTTCCTATACCTCACGTTCCATGGTCCCATCTAGCTATGGACTTTATTGTCGGACTTTCAGTCTCTAAAGGTTTTCACACCACACTAAGGTTCGTTAACCGGTTCTCTAAGATGGCGCATTTCATTCCATTTAAGAAGCTGCCTACCGCCCAAGAACTACATGGTATTCCACTGAATATTGTGTCTGATAGGGGTTCTCAATTTGTATCTAGGTTTTGGAGATCTTTCAGCAAACAATTGGGTATAGAGTTATCGTTCTCCTCATCCTATCATCCACAGACTAACGGTGCAGCTGAAAGAGCTAACCAGATCCTGGAACAATACTTACGTTGTTTCATTAATAGAACGCAAGAGAACTGGTCTGATTTGTTGCTATGGGCTGAGTATGCTAGGAACAATACCACTCATGATTCTTCAGGTCTAAGTCCATTTTTTGTTACTAATGGTCGGCATCCTACTGTCTTGCCTACTGCATTTTCCGATACTGCCATTCCTTCTTTGGATTTTCATTTGACTCTCATACGTGACACTTGGACTCAGGTTCATGATGCTTTAAACATTGCTGCTGCTCGTTTTATGTCAGGCTGACAACTGGCGTGGTGTCATGCCTGTGTAACAGGTTGGTGACAAAGTCTGGCTTTCTTCATGACATATCAGGTTGAAGGTACCCTCTATGAGGTTTGGTTTGTAATAAGTACACTACTTCTTCGGTTCCTCCTCCTCCTGTGGTTGTTGACGATCAAGAGGAGAACAACGTCAGTTCTGTTGTTGATTCCAGGTTGTCTCATGGTTCTCTTCAATATTTAGTTGACTGGAGGGGTTATGGTCCCAAGGAAAGGTCTTGGGTTCCTGCAACTGAGATTCATGCTGGTCGTCTACTCCAATCTTTCCATGTCAAGTTTCCTCTCAAACCTTGTCCGGACTTCGAGTTGGGGGTACTGTCACGGCGCAGGGGTTCTGTATTGACGTGACCGCGCTTGATTAGTATGGCCGCGCAGATAGGTCAGATAAAAGTAAGTCCCTGATCAGTGCGGCCGCACATGAGCAGGGCGGTCGTGCCGAAAAGGGAAAGTTTAACTTACCTGGATTGCGACAGAGTGCCCATATGAAGATGAGTCCCGGCTGGTGCAGCATTCTAATGGCCGCTGGCCGCTGCAGTCCCGTTCTTACTGTTAAAAGGTGCACTGCCAACATTAAAGATGGCGCCGGCGTGCGTGTGGCGTCCCGATATCGACGCATGCACGTTTTGGGGTCAAAGGCCATGTACTGACCAATCACAGCACTGAGAGTTATATTTAAACCCTTTAATGCCTTTTCTAAGTGCCCTGTCGTGGTTTCCACTTGTTGGTTCTCAGAGAGCACGTTCTTGGTATATTTTCTGTCTTTTTTACTTTGTCTTATGTTTTTGACTTTCCCTACTTCTGGTATCCTGACCCTTGGCTAGTTATTCGTATTGTCTCATTCTGTATCCCTGAACTTGGCTTGTTATTTGACCATTCTCTTTTACGTTAAGTCCGGCCATTCTGTAGCAAGCCTCTGCACTTTTTCTAGTGCCATAATATCCTTCTTTAGAACAGGTTCCCAAAATGTCATGGCATATTCATGTGTGGTGGTCTTACCATTGATTGATAAAGAGGCAAAATTATGTTTTTGTCCCAACAATCAATGCCCCTTTTAATGCATGATAATACCTTACTGGCCTTTAAAACGTTTTATTGACATTGGACATTGTTGTCTAGTTCAGTGTTTCCCAACCCAGTCCTCAAGGCACACCTACCAGTCCAGGATTTAGGGATTACCCAGTTGTGTCTAAGGTGTTTTTTTTTCTTCTTTGTAAAAACACCTTAGACACACCCTGTAATCCCTAAATCCTGGACTGGTAGGTGTGCCATGAGGACTGGGTTGGGAAACACTGGTCTAGTTTGATGTCTATCAGGGTTAGTCACTAAAGGCAGGATTTTGTCCATCTGGGAAAATAGCTGAATTCCAACTGGAATGAGAATGCCTATATTTACTACAGCCAATGTTGGTAAGAAATTGGTCGGGCCTACCAGCTTTGCACAAATCACTCGGATGAATTAGTTGTCTGGATTAAACTCTTGCTGCTTAAGCAAAGTACAGGATTCAGAATATTCACAAAGCATTTACTAAAATTTGGGATGAATACATCTAATAGGATGCACAGTCACGCATTATTGTTCATTTACTTTTTTTGCAAGGGAACAATAATTTTAAGAGCTATTTGCCCACTTTATCCCATTTCAGGACTTTTGTCTTTGTGTCATTCAGGGACATGTCAGCAATTTACACATTACTCCATAAAAGTATACGATTTTTAGAAGTAGACAGAGGTATTTTACATCATATATTCTGATTCTAATTTTGAGATAATTTTTCACTACATCCTGTCAAAGTTTGTAGATTTTTTTTTCTTTATCTTTCAAGTACAGAACTAAAGCCCATAAATTACATTGCTATATTTTTATTTAGTTATTTTAGAAAGTTTAAAAGTTTCAAGTTTAGTGCTGCCAATGCAGTATAGTATGTTAAATTTTGCAGGAATTTGAAGTTAACATATTCAAATGAATATGTTAATGCTAATCCTAAACTGGCATTCGACTTATTAATATTTTAGCTTTTTCAATTACAATTTTGTAATAATATTTTATATATTATTTAAAACTAATTATTATTCCATTGTGGGTTCTTTTTTCTGTAATATGAATTATAATTATTCTTCTGTCAAATCGTTATCCATTTTAAGAGATCTTGCTATAATAAAGAATAATTTATGTAAAAAAAAATACATAAAAAACATAAGTACGGTACCTAGCAATTCAGACTGTGAAAATGCCATCTAGATATAAGCAGAAAAATAAACAACCAAGGGAAATATTGTTGGATATATAAACTGTAATTGTATGGCATGTTTATCTAATTTTATATTTGAACATTTGAGAATTTGATGCCATAGTGTAAATTTATATTTACCGCATGTACACACCTGATAAATATACATCATACATACTCTGTATCTGCATTTGTTATTTTGTTTACACTTTTTAAATTTGTAACACTTGTATATATTAATATATAATGAGTATATTAATATATAATTTGCGAAAAAGACTTGTCTGCAGTGGACAGGTCACCCTATGGTAAAAGTAATAAAGGCCCACTGAACAAATCATCACAATTTATTTTTCTCATGTTTTGCTAAGAAATATGGAGAGCTGTTCAAAATAAATGCATCAATCACACAGCTTATCCTTCAGGATGAGAACACTTATTTTGACCTCAGCTGACAGAGGGTAACACCAGTTACTGAGAGATCAAAGGTCCTTATGTCCACAAGGACCATGACAGTTTAATTCCACCATGTGGAATTAATTGACTTTAGGGAATGACATTTATGTGCAATCCTTATTGTATCTTATCCTTCTGTATCTTTACCCATGAGTTTAGTAAATAGTTCATCATATTTTATGGAAATCCATGTCAACCATGTGGGATCATCAGAGATTTAAACTTTTGTGTTACAACAGTTGAAATATTTGGATAACGAATTTGGTGAATTCACAAACTACTATAACATGATGGATTTACACATCATCATTACCTGTAACAATCAGCCTAGAGCTATGACATAGGGGTTTTAATTCATTACATCTATAATGTATGGGGATAGAGATAATTACGCACACCACCCCAAAAGCATAGGTTTATTTGGATATCTTACAAACTAATTTTTTACTTCCCACAATTCAGTTCTTAATCCACATTTTGCTGATTTATTGCAATGTCAAGTTATGCCTTTGAGTAGGTGATTGCTTAGGACAGGCATAGGCAACCTTTGGCAATCCAGATGCCTAGGACTACACCTCCCATGTTGCTTTGCCAGCATTTGCTAGCACTGTAATAGCATTGTAGGAGATGTAGTCCACAACATCTGGAGTGCGGTAGATTGCCCACAAATGGATTAGGATAACAAAGCAAGTATAGTAACAGACATATTAGATATGGAATGTACTCTCTTACTTGTGAAGTGTGTGAGATGGCATTTCGTTTCTTTCATTTTGACCATAACAGCTAGTCTTGGCTTCTGGAATCAGGGAATGGTTGTCTGACATGGCTGATACAGCTGTAGTAATAATTCCCAGGCCATCTTTAACTCTTTCCTCCAGTCCATAGTCCCAATCATCATACGAGATGGAAACTAACCCAGATGGAAATTCATATGGTGTAATTTCTGTATTGCCTGTTACCAGACTCGGAACAATCCAGATGTGGCCATATCCCATTAGACCAAGTGAACGGGACTCCTCAAAAATGTAAGTTGCTTCATCTTTTGAACAATAAAGCAGTATAACAGAGGAGTGAATTTTTTTCAGTTGAATTAATGTTTGTGCATCAGTATAAGATGCGTCCAGAGTAATTATATTCTCGACTTCCCAACCAACAAAACTATTTTCCACAGTAGTCTTTATGAAACTTATAAAGTCTCTATATCCAGGAAAAGTACTTGTTATGACAGAAAATACATGCCAGTCATATTCTTCCATGATATTTAGCATGACAGTAGCTTGCTGTTTGATGGAAGCTCCAAACTGGAAGAAAGTTGACATCACATCCTGCAAATAATGAAAAGAATTAAGAATGAGTGAACATTAAAATACAAAACTTACTTACTCCATTTTTGACACATTTACAAATCTTTATGTTTAATTCTAAAACTAAAAATGTTGCTTTTAAAAGACATTGATGATTGTTAATGAACAAAGCTTTCTGGTCTAGAAATCAAAGCACCTGTACCTTTTAGCACATATAAAATATTTTAAGACAGGGTAAGTTTAATGTAAATATCACACTAGTAAAAATGCTAACAAATGTATAGGTTTTTTTTTTATAAATTCTTTATTTATGTATTTTGTCAATTTTGTATATATAACGAAAATAGGTTACAGAATTTGTGAAATTTGGTGACCCTCATGTGTAGTGAGGCAGAATGTATCATTACTGATAGGGTATGCTGAGAGTGTCAGGTTTTCGAATTGGGTCTTGAGAGAAAAGGTGTGAGTATAAGGAGACTAGAAAAGGACAAGAAGGATAAGAGGAGAGAGAGCAAGAGTGAAGTAGAACAGCCATGAACAGCCATGGCTCCCAAAATGTTGTTGTAGTGTTTTGTGGTGTCTTGAATTACAGCGGAGAGGCTGACCAATTTTCCTAGCCTCATTCACTTTATGTGTTACTGTGTCCCAAGAGAGAATGCCAGAGTCTCCAATATTTCTGCTATTGCTAGTCCCGTGTCTAATGCAATCTTAGCAATTCATTTATTGTGGGCTCGAGGGGTGTCTTTGAGAGGTTTGGAAAGGAGCCATCTCAATGGGTCAGGTGGGATGTCGGAGTGCAAGATTTTGGATGCCATTTGTGACACTTGAAGCCAAATTTGTGCTAAATGGTCACATTCCCACCAAAGGTGGAGGTATGTGCTCTTACTCCCACATTCTTTACAGCCCCTGGTATCCCCCATAGGGCCCAAATCCCTCTCCCAAGCCGACATGTAGGAGAAGGAGTCATCCTGTGATTTCTGGGTGATGAGGGTACATAGTGTGGAGATTTGGCCTTTTTGGATTGGGCAGTTCATACATGCTTTTTCAAAAAGAGTTAAGGGGGTTGTACTTGCTAGTTTTTTAGTGGGTGTGTTGAGGAAGCTCTTAACCTGCATATAGCGACAAAAATCAAAAGTGGTAAGGTTTGCAAAGGGAATAAGTTGTTAATTCACGTAAAATTGGTGGAATCTGACTAGGTCATTGTCTATGAAATCGTACAAAGTTTTTAGGGTTCATAGCAGAAGTGAACTGCATGTTACGGAGAATAGGTGTGAGTGGTTGGAGATGATGCCACACTTGAACGCTACCTTGTCCCACATTTTTATGGATGTGATAATCACCAGGGATGTGAAGGGGAGTGGAGGTCTCGCTTGTTTTGGAAGCCGGATATATAGAGATGAGAAATCCCTCCCGAATATCAAATGCTTTAAGTCTACCCATCTTTTCAAGCCATAGGAGGCATGGAGGTTTTGAGATTTGGCCATTTGAGCAGCATGTAAGTAGTGGGTAAAGTGTGGTAGTCCAAGAACTCCTGTTATGTTTTGAACATAGAGAATTTGGCGTTTGATTCTAGCATGTTTGTTGGACCAGATGAATTTGTCGACGTTTGTTTGTAACATTTGGAAGAGATTGCGTAGTGCTTTGTGAATCAGGGGAGTGTAGTTGCGATCATAAGTTTGTGAGGCATCTAAAGTCAAAGTGGTGCCTTAGTATTTAAATGCAGTGTTTTGGAAATTGAGTGGGTATTGTTTTTAAAGAGTGTCTAGGGTGTTTGGATCAATGTGAACAGGGAGGATTTCTGTTTTGTCTATATTCATAGAGACTGTAGCATAGTCTTGTAGTGTTGCTAGGAGTGATGGTATAGAGTTAATAGGGTCGGCTACGGTCAAGACTAGGTCATCCGCATATGCTGATGTTTTAAATTCTTCTCTGCGAATGTTTAAGCCTTTGATATTTGCGTTGGTCTGATGAGTTTGAAGGAGTGTTTCGAGAGATAGAGCAAACAAAATTGTAGAGAGGGGGCAGCTCTGTTCAGTATTTGAAAGGAAGGTGGTTGAAATGAGGGAAGTAGTAGGTTGGCCGTAGGAGAAGAGTAAAGTGATTGTAGTACTTCGAGAAAGGGTCGTGGATAGCCGAATTTACGTAAGGTGGTGAAGAGAGCTTTCCTGTCTAGGATGGAATTGAAGAGGTTACAGATAAGTGGGGTCAGTATGGTAGCGAATGTTTTATAATAAAGCCTGGACAATCCGCACAGCCCCGGATATTTGTTTGGTTTAATTGTCTGGTATGGTGGCTAATTCTTCTGCAGTTACAGGTGTGATCAGTTTGTTGGCCCCTTCTGGGGTGAGTGACGGTAAATTGACAGAATTGAGGTATTGGTCAATCAGAGTCGCAGTCTGGTTGGTTTCATGGCGGGCCTGTGGGCTAATTAGGGTACCTCTGAGGATTGACGTGTGTGCTGCCCATATGTACTTGAAGAAAAGAATGAGTCTTGGTTCAGGGAGATGTAATCTGTGAGAACTTGGGATATGGAGTTCCTGAGAAGTTGGTTGTGCAATAAGATGGGGTTACGGCGCCAAGACCAAGACCTGCCCGTGTTGGGTATCGTGAGTGTTAGTGATATTTCTGCATGGTTTGACCATGTTATGGATCCTATGGATGTTTATTTGACCTTCAACACTAGAGAAGGAGAAATTAGGAATTGGTCTATACGAGAGTGTTAGTGGTGAGGGTGAGAGAAAAGGGTGTAGTCTCTGGAAGTTGTGTGTTGTAATATCCAAGCATCCTCTAATAGTGCTTGTGATGTGAAAGCGTGATTTGGTCATCGGGGTTGAGCGGGACTTGTGGGTGTTGGCTCGGTGTCTGTCTATCAGGGGAGATAATGTGTCATTATAGTCTCCTCCTATGACCAGGTGGTGAGAGGAGAAGAGTCGTAGATGCGCTTGTATGGTTTGGCAGAAGGAGCTAAATGGCGTGTCGGCACTTGAATTGAAGTGAAAGCGTATTTGTGGGATCTTATGCGTCCAGCAATTGTTGCATAGCGGCCTTGAGGGTCCAGGGTTGTTTGGTCTATGGATAAGAGGCATGATTTATGAAGTAGGATCACTATATCATTTTGTTTACCGGTTGGGGAGTTGGCCAGAAAATATTAGTTATAGTGTCGGCTCAGAAGAGGTAACAGCCGTGCCTGGGTGAATTGGATAATTTGTGCTCGAGTTCTGTTTGTCCATCATAGAACTTGATGGTGTTTGGAAAGGTTATTAATGCCCTTGCAGTTAATGGAGAGTTGTTTTTGTCACAGGGTTAGTTATTGAGATCCGCTGTGGAGGTGGTCCCAGTAAACACATGAACAATTATTCTGAGTTGAAGGAAATATTAATAAAAAAATCAAGAAATTAAAAGTAGAAGTAAGCAAAAATTAAATAAACTAGGTAAATAAATCTTATAGAAATAAATAAAATACAAGGAACAAATGAAACCTATGAGCCCTGGGAGGGGGAGTGTGTCCTTGGCTAAAAGAAGGCATCATGATGCTCAGAGGTGTTATGAGCCCTGGGGTGATATCAGGGGCGTGGTTAAGAGCAATCCTACATGTCATGCGTCTATGTGGGTATGCGTTGCCTTGGGCATTGGGGCAACCCTGGTTCTGGGCCCTCTGCCCAGATATGTAGGTAGTGATCATATTGCAGCTTTAAGTAGGGAGAGCTGCTGTCAGGTATCAATCCTTCTTAGCATTACGCTATCAGCGTGGCTCTATAGTTGGGTCATCAGGAAACATGGCATGCAACAGGTTACTAAGGCACGATGTCATTGGTGATTGATTGTAGAAGAATCATAAGGGGCATATAAAGCATATAGAACTTTAACAACCTTGAGCTTGTACTGTATAATATTGCAAAGCACTGCGAAATCTGTTGGCAATATATAAATGGCAATAATAATACATAATATACCAGTGTATAAGTGTGGAACTAAGGAATGGGGGTGACATCAGGCCCCGGTACCCTGTATGGGTGGAAATAATAATAACAATTCGGTACTGGTCTAGGTTGTCCGGGGAAAGGGTTAAGGGGAGAGGGATTATCTAGCAGGTGTCTGTCACCATGGTGGGGTGCTGCCAGTATGTGATGGGTACCATGGCCCTATGAAACATTAAGTACATTACAAGATTATCAGGATACAATTTAACTTGTAAATGACGGTGAAAGGCCCTGGATTCTGATTATTCAGGTCTTCCAGTTGTAGTATCCTGTCTTGCACAGTGCGTGAGTCCTTGCTTGTTGTGTTAGGTCTGATATGTGCATTTCGGCCTGGTTGGTGCAGGAGGCTAGGGATTCTATGTCGTCTTTCAGACCCGTCATTTGCTTCTCCAGCTCGGCTGCAGTGTGAGCCTTGATGTCAGCAGAGGTTTCTTTAAGTAGTCTCCGCAAGTCTCCCATAGTAAGAGGGACCATGGAGTCCACTGGGGCATCGCTGTCTTCACTTTCCGATCCAGACTCTGGTAGGCCTTGGGACAAAGATGGCCACCGATGGAGGCAGTTCTTTGCACTTTTTGTTGCCTCCCACGGCGAGGTTTGGTGTGGTAGATGGTGAGCTTAGTATTTATGTCGACATTGTGCCAGATGTGCTCTTGTTTTTGCTGATGGAGACAGATTATGTGCTCAGGGGAGAGGGAGCTCAGGACTCACACGTTTTGTTCCATTGGTGGTCATGCCGCCCCCAAGCAGGGCAAAACCACTGCAATGACAGGCATTCTAAAAAAGAGGGAGCAACAGCAGGAGCAATTTAACTTCGAAAAAGGGGATATGGCAAAAAATGTAAGTAAAAATTAAGTGGGCAACCCTATAATTTATTCTACCCTAAAAAACAAAGCTTTCCAACACATCCCAAAAAAAGACCAATTTCTTATCAGCTTGTATAAGCCGTGTCTGTGGAGCTAGCAAGAGTAATCCCACTGCAAGACTCAACCAGAGAGGTATTTTTTATGGGTCTGCAGCCGCTGTAGGAGGAGTAGCAGTGTAATTCTCAAACTTGCATCATTCTGGCCACCATCATAAAATGTCTAGAGCCTTTTATCAGTATTAGTCAGCGTCCTGTTTGAACACTGTGTCTGTTTAAACTCTTTTAGCTTTTGAACCAGTGCCCTTTCATTGTCTGATGGCCCTTTTAGTTTATTTATTCATTACTCTTGTCCTTTTGTTCCTGACTCAGCATTTCTGTGCACAAGACTATGACACTGACTTTGAGATTGTCCACTCCTATATTCCAGTGTTCCAGATTTGACTGCATACCTGACACCACTATTTACCTTTATACTGTATTTTAGTTTACCGTGTCTGGCTTGCCCAGACTTTGCTTTGATTTTTGCTGGCCTGTAGTTTGTTAGTATTTAGCGATAATACTTCCTGTTTCTGTCTAATCTTTTCCTACTGTGCCTGTGGTAACTTTTATCTTGCTTCCATATCCTAACCGGGCTCAAATGTCACAGTATATGGCAAGAGTGACAAAATAAAGTAATTTCATTTACTACTGAAACTATTGTGCCCTTATTCCACAATATTACACCTCTACCAGGAATTGTCACTTTCAGTTATGAAGCACTATACAACCCTTCTTTCTCTTACATATCCACCTTTAATACCAAATGTTCTGCTACTTGTCCCTACTTTACACATGACCTAAGACATCTTTCCTTTATGTTGTTGGGATTGCTTTCCTCTTGGATGGTCAGCAAATATAATAATTGTTAACTTCAATGTAAAAACTATTGTACCAAACACACAAACTATTGTGATTATGATCCACATCTTATGTTTGCTATTGTGACATGAGATCCATTGACAGTTTTAAACAGATTTTTTGTGTAAATTTTAAATGTTTACATTAATGAAGATCAAATGCCATATTGAGTTAATATCACTGCTTATATTTAGACTTTTTGCACTAAGTTCCATCTTTCTGTCTCTGTATATTATGTTTATTGTGGAATCAATCTACAATGTAATGACATATAATTCTCCCATGTGTCATCTGCTAGTGTGAATGATGACCATTCCATTATGTTCATGTTCATCTAGAGTTCTTTACATCCATTACTTGTTCCATTAAATTATTTCATCAATCCCTTGTAGCTCTCACTGGTCTAAACCAAAATAATTAATTAACGTATACGTGATGCTTATATTTTGTATGTTAGATATATGAGTGATTGCTATAACCAATACAATGACAATTAGTTGAAATGATCTTTTGTCTTGTAGTACGATTTGTTATGATTGGAAGAGCAATTTAGGTTGCTTTATATTACTTTCCAATCTGCTATTTTTGCATATAAAGGTTGATGCATAAAGAAAATTCATACATCATTCGTATCACATTCATTGAGTATAAAAAGAAATGTAGTGCAGTCAAGATTGAGGTGTTACCCTTCTTTTACTGCAGCTCATATATAATGGATAAAATATTTACACGTGGTAATCCAACAGAGAATTTAAAATAATCAGAAAGATTTACCTGCTCCGGTACAGTTATATCTTTGTAGATAACAAAATTAAGATATTGCAACTTACTAAATAATAACTGTGCATCACTAACATATACTCCTAATACAGACACATATACAAAAACAAATATTCCCAGGAACTAAGTGCTAATACAATTTTTACATTTATATCTCATCCACTTATTTTTCCATAAATCAGTGTGTTTGCTAGTGAATGTAAACTCTTTCTGTAACCTGTACTGATTCCTATACAACGAATACCACTGGTGATGATGGTATGGAGCATTTACAATTGCACTTGGTATCATTTATTGTGTCACGAGACACTCCACCTCAAGGAAGAGGCCATCATTGATAACAGCAAACAGCTATAAAATCTGTGAGCATGCTCGGTCCAGTTGCCTGGCATTCTGCTCCTGAGCCAGACCCTATTTCTGCAACTGTTTCTGCCCTGCATACCTTCTATTGGTCCTCTCCTGCTTCTAGCATCATAGAATCTTCCAGCTACTTGGACGTGACTACGTTTGCTTATTAACCTTTGCTGCCTATCTTGGTCGCTCTGACCTCACCATTGCATGCTCCTCTTGGAGACCTCGCTGGACTTTCTTTATTAAGAAACCCCAGTTTTACCATGGATCTCCTAGATGTCAGGATAAGAAGTGACTCAACACACAGAAATAAATCACAGTTCACATGGTAGAATAAGTAGGTACATATTATCAGTCCTTAGTAGTGACTGGTCTTTACGTAATATAGCAGAGAAAAATAGCAAAGTCAGTTTTCAGGCTGAAGTCAAGGATCGAAACTAGTCAAGGTCAGGAAAACAGAAAACAGAATAGTCAAGACAAGCCAAAATTTGGTAAGCCAGGAATCTGTAACAGAAAAATGAATGCACTTTCAGATCACCACAAGGGAAACCATGGCAGGGCAGAGGCTAGCAGGTAAGCAGTGCTGTAAGTGAAAACACCTTTCTTTCTGTCTCAATGGGTGACCTCTTGTCTGTTATTATATTCCAGCAAATAAAAATGGTTAGCACACAGTGGTTTGTACTGACCCTGTATATATTTGTATAGTGCTGTAATTTCCCCTCTGGTGTGCCTTTTTTTCTAAACAAAATAAATCAATTTTTTCTAGCTTTTCCTCATGAGTAATGTTTTCTATCCCCCTTACTAATATTGTAACTCGCATATGCACTTTTTTTAGTTCTGCAATATCCCATAATTGCATTACATATTCAAGGTGGGGTCTTATCATTTATTTATAAAGAGGCAAAATTATATTTGGATTACATGAATCAAAAACACTTTTTATTGACAAAAGCACCTTACAATCTTTTGCAACGTAGCCTGGCATTGCATATAGTTGCCTAGAACGTTTCATTTAATGTAATCCCTAACTCAACCACATTTAATGTATAAGTAGCTTGTGTGATCCTTATTCCAAGATGCATGACTTTAGATTTATCTGTATTGAATATTATTTGCCTCTTGCCTGTCCAGTTCCACCAATTTAGTCAAATCCCACTGTGGTGAAGTTACATTGTGTTCATACTTTAATATCTAACTTAGTTTTGAGTCCTCTGCAATCATCAACAGATAACTTTCAATGCTACCCTAAGATCATTTATGAAGATTAAAGAGAAGTGAACCAAGAACAGAACAAAAGTCATGATACCTAGTGACCCAACACCCAGTGTGTACAGGGCCGGATTAACACAGGGGCTGATGGAGCTGCAGCTCCAGGCCCAGGCCCAGGCCCAGGCCCATGGAATAGGCCCATTTAAAAAATATATATATATATATATATATATATATATTTAATTTTTTTTACACACTACTCTTAGGTTTGCCACCTGACTGGTATTTTACTGGCACAGCCGGTATTTGAGGCTGCCTGGCCATGCCGGTATTGCAGTAATACCGGCAATACAAATGCAGAGGAAAGTTCCGTGTCTGCATGCAGAGGGTGGAGACACTGAGTGGCAGTGCTGCACACTAGGCAGTACTGCCCCAGGAAGCACCTTTAGCAGCCATCTAAGGAGCGGCCAGTGGAGTTATTTTCTCTGAAAAGACAGTCTTTACTGCAAAAAGCCTGAATGGAATGATTCTACTTACCAGAACAAATACAATAAGCTGTGGTTGTTCTGGTGACTATAGTGTCCTTTTAAGTTTGGAAGCTTAAGAGGGATGTATGGGAACAAAACTTGTGTGGACTGACTGACAATAAAATAAGTTTAGGTAATGCAGCTGTTGGTCTCTCTAACACTGTGGCATGTCCCCTTTTTTCTACACTCACTACATTTTCTCTGTCTCAGGAACTTCTGTCTGCTAGTAAGAAGGTAAGGAGACAAGTGGATCAGCGAGTGCTAAGGGACAGTCCTGGAAAGCATGGAGTGAGCGCATCTTAGACGCAATTTATGTCAAGCTCAGGGTGCTGCCTGCATAGTATGCCCTTAGTTGGAGAGCTTGCATGATTGGCAGGCAGCCTGACATGCATTCATGCCAGGCTGACCTTCCAATTGTTTGGACAAACATGCCCCCTTTTTGGGCATGTTCACCCCTTTTGGCAGGTCTGGTCACGTGATTCGCGTCAGTGGCACACCCTTTTACCCTGCCCATTGACTTCCTCCTTCACTGGACACTGCTATTAGGGGTTATGGATTCACTTGAAAGATGAAAGCATAAATTAGAGAGAGATTAGCATACAGTATGTGTTTTCTTATAGCTGCATCCTATGAGTTTCCCTCCAGCACCATCTCCATCAGATACATGACGCTTAGGAGATATGACTGTTTTAGTGTTTTTGGTCGATAAGATTCCGTAATTAGGCCCATCATAATTGTCAGCACCAGGCCCCCTGTGCTCTTAATCCGGCCCTGAGTGTGTATATGATAATAGAATAAACAACATTTACCGGTCCTTACAATGGCCGGGTTATACGTTGTTAGATTAAGAATGGTCAGGGACAAGCGGAAGCCAGAAATCAGAGAAGCGAAAAAACTATAGCCGAGTGAGGGAGAACAGAACAGAGAGTAGTCAAACGAAAAAGAGATCGAAATACCAAAATAGACACAGAAATATAACGCACTCTTGGGAACTGTAAAAATAAACCACAACAGGGCAATGATCCATAAACTAAGAGCCCTTTTTATAGTCTGTCTTTAATTCTATAGCCACACCCCCAAAACATTTGAATTTGAACGTCTTGGCAGGCCACGACGTCATCGCCTATGCGCTGTGTCATAAAAAGGGGCAGGGCTGCATTGGCGAGCAGCGGAACCGGTGGTGAGATGAGAGGGACCGTGAGAAGAATCCCTCTCCCCTTCATGGACCTCCCCAGGCTTTGTCACAGCCTGGGCAACATAAGGTACTGTGGCAACCGAGAGGCACGCCACTTACTACTTTTGTCCAGATTGAAAATTTTCCATTCACAACTACTCTCTGTACTCTGTCTTTAAGCCAGTGTTCGATCCGAAAACACACTTTTTAATCTAAACCAACTAATTTCAGTTTTACTAGTAACCTTTTGTTTGAAAATATGTCAAATGATTTAGCAAAATCAAAGCAGATCACATCTACTAACTGACATAGAATACAATTAAGTTAGTTTGGCATTGAAAGATAATGCTCAAAGTACAATTGTTCAAAATGAATTCTTGTATTATATCTCTTAACAGTCCTTCAAATAATTTCCCACAGATGTTAAGTTCACAGGTTTATAGTTTCTAGGTTTGGCGTTTGAATCCTTTTTAAATATTGGTACTGCATCAGCTTTTCTCTAATTCTCTGGAACAAATCTCAAAAAAAAAAAAAAAAAAAGAAACCAGAAAAGTTAAAAACAGTAATATGGATATATATACACTAAGAAGGGCAGGGTGGGCCCTCATACTTTATTAAGCATAGTGCTTTCTGAAAATACATTTATTTATTTAGCTTTTTTTGGTAAAATTTTATATTTTATGCCTGTCTGTACCTAGATTATTGCAAGCTCCCAGGACTGGGCCTTCTGCATGAATTTGAAAACAGAAAAAGAAAAATAATGGAAAATATATAGCTATTGGTATCACAGTCATACATGAATAGAATGACAGTTCATTTATACCATGGAGGTCTGGCAGGGGGTCTATTACTTCTTGCACCATAAAACAAATTATTGCAGTGGAGACGCTGAGAAAGTCAACCTCAATATAGGTTTCTTGAGCACAGATCTGAATGTAATTAATAATACAAGAGTTTAAATCAAACCCATGCAAAAGTCATTGAGAAGTATCCATGAGTCACAAAATGCATAAGGATTCTTATCGGTTTTGTTTCCTCAGTCTTCCTCCTTTATTTCCTCTGATCGCATGGCATTTTTATTTCTATTATTCAGTTTGATGCAATAAAGGAAAATAAGAATATCAATAAAACAAAGCTATATAAAAACATGCAAATCACTGGAAACCTTCCTCCAGGTCGAATTTGGCCTGTTCCAAGGTTTTTTTCAACTGGTCCTCTGCTAGAACCTCTGATGAAGTTAACCTAGGTTTCACGAAACGCTTTATGAGGGACTTTTGAAAAAAGAGCCATAATAGGATTTGTCCAAGTGGAATGCAGACCCACGGACGATATTGCTCCAAATGCCAGAGTACACTATTAGCAATATCATTGGCACCGAAATCAGGTTTAGCAATGATTGGAAGCAGTATTACAGTACTGCTAAGATGCACTATTACTCAGAGTTTACCACCCAGAAGTGATCCACACTCCTCCACAAGCCGGCATTTGGAGGTGACATGATAGATGGTTACTGCTAGGGAACTGCGCTCCCCAAGAAGTGAATTCTCATATACAGTCTTGTGTGTGTTTTTAATCCATTGTGAATGAATAAATGTATTGCCTTTACAGACAGCACTATGTTTCTGTTCACTTCTGTTTTTTAGTTACAATCCACATATTGAGCATGCTTTGACCAATGTAAAAAGAGAAAGATTACTGGCGCTTTTTTGATATACGTGTGGCAGCTAGGACTTTTGGAACCAGGGTTTCCTCCTTCTGGCGGAGTCTCTTCCTTGTTATGCGCTGGAGTACTATTACAGGCACAATACGGCGCACTGAATGTGAACACCCCCATTACTGCTGACTTCCGAATGCTGCTTACTGGCCTGCGGACATTTTCCAACACAGGACCAGGACCATCAGCATATCCGTAGACGGGGATTATATCATCCAGGCGCATATATCAGGAGCCGATTTATTTATGCTGATGGAGATTATTCAGTAGGACTTTCTATTGTTTTATTTATTATTTACTTGATATTTTACACACATCCTGTATTTTACCATTATTGTATCACTAATGTCTTTTAATTTTTAATAGATTTCATTGTATTACTATTTATTTTAGCTAAATTCCAGCTCCTGTTTATTGCAAGGCTATTTACTTTGTGCACCTATTTTTAAAGAACTTCTAAAGGGACCGTGTGTTAATGCCTGCTTTTACATGTTGCCTTGCTATATATCTATGGTAATGTTTTCTAATTACAGTCTTGGTTAAATTAGAGCCAATCATATTTACCCACTCAGATATGTTGTCAGTTTATCAGCTCCCAAAAAGCCATTTAACAGTGTGGATCAAAAAAATACAGCTTTTAAAAACTTATCAGAATTTTAAACTGATAGCTATAGTTTGCATTAAAAATCTTGTGATTCAATTCCATGTAACACAGTTTTAAACATCCCTTATCTCCCCCACCGTGCCAAGGGTGGGACATTTATACTATTGAGCAGCTACTTGACGTAATTAAAAAAAAACTACCAACTGCAGGCTATCTGGTGGTGGATAATAATAACATCCATGTGGAGACTTAGCATCCCTCCAGCCCAACTCATAGGTAACAAAATGGAGATATTAAGTAAATACTAAAGAGGGGAAATATAGTATCTGCCAAGCCCAAACTGTGGAGGCTATTAATTAAGTATAAAAGATGGGGACAAACTCCCTCACACCCTAGATGGGTTTGCCCCCCCCCTCCAAAAAAAATAATAATAATGTGTAAAATTAAATGCTATACTTACCATCACACATCTTTTTTATTCTGAAATCTTTTCTTCAGTACCACAAAATGCCAAATAAAGATTCTTGACACTACTATTAAAAATAAAAAAGAACTGAATTTGAGAAGAAAGAAAAAGTGCTGGAAAAAAAAAGTCAAGCATTCAAGTTAATCCATGTGAGCCCATGGAGTGTTCCATGGTAAATGAGCTTGGGAAGTGGGAATAGCCATTATAAGGGTTTTCCCATGCTATGCAAACTCGGAACACTCTGCGGTCTAATTGGTTAGCTTGTAAGGTTCCGACAGGCAAGTCTCACTTTTCTAAAGACTTGCATGTGAATATTTGGGGGGGCAATGGTATGTCCACCACGCCATTTTTAATTAATATTGCCGATCCAAAGTATCCAAACGTGACACATCTTACAATATTCAACAATCAGTAACACAGTAGCACACAGTGTTAAAGCCTATGAAATGTCAACCACGGCTAATATATTATCACACTAGCTTGCTCTAAATTATTTCTTAGCTTTGTTACCTTTGACCTGGTAAGACGCATAAATATTGTGTATTTCAAGCTCTCTAGACCTGGACTTTTGCTTGACTGCACAATTGTATTAGTTTCCTCTGTGAGATCTACTCCTAGTTCTGTTTACCTGAAGCAATTTCAACACCACTAATTCTTTTTCAGGAATGGCTTTTCATTAAATGCTTCCATTTCCTTATTCCATTACTCCCTGTATAATTTCCACTTTAAACAAAACTTTCATTCATTGTATGAACGTACTTTATTATTGCTACAATTTCCTCATTGAGATTTACTCAGTTTACTGAATTTTTAAAATGCTGTTGTTAACTATTAAATTGCTGTTTGTCCTTATCCCTATGATAATATGTACTTATAAAGATTGGACAATAGTAGGGCAGCTAGTGCCAATCGTTAAACCATTTAGGGATGTCATAGATAATATAAACCTCAGTAAAGCCAGTTTGGGACAGTTATGAACAAGATAGATCATCTCATGAACAAGATGGATGCCTTCTTGGAAAACATGGAAGTTGTTCTAGTGGAACACTCCACACTGATGTAACAGCAGTGGTCGGGGGCTGTAAAAACTACTCAAAGCTCTTTTAAAAGAATATGTTTCACATTGCCCTGAACTGATGATACCTTCCATGTATGATTGTAGGATTAAGGGGAAACTGACACTCCGATCCAACAGCCTGACATACTGAAAGGACAGACTTATTGAAGGGATCCGTGATTTAACAGGTATGCAGATCGACATGTGTGGTACTCCCAGGACTAGGACAACCACAGCACAGTAGAGTGGAGCATCTGGGTTTTGAGCAGAATAATGTGATACACAGCTCTGCTTACACAGTGCCAGAAAACCATAGTGAAAATTGTACACACCTATATACAAACTGAAATACAAAAAATTAAACAATGACTACTGTATTTAAATATTTTACATATTTTCCACACTCAAGTGTACACTACTAGACTGTTACTAGCTATGACCAATAAAGGCAGCTCATCTGGCACCTGGCAACAATAAAGCTTTAAGACTAATCTATAGGTTTCTCTAAAAACTGCTTTAATAACTTGTGATGCCACAGAGAAACCTGTACGGAACAATATATGTTCTAGTAAGTGTTGCAAAACGGTCTCTTAGTGTCAGTGAGTCGCACTATCCCTAAACACGAAGAGTCGATTTCTAGGGAGTTATCCCCTGTTGATTATTAACCCTTCAAGGACGGAGGCAATTGTCCTCGTTCTCAAACAAAAAACAAAACTTGAATTCGGGCTATAGGTTTGTTCAACTGTAATTTAAGGGATCCCCTTCAAGTGCCCTCGTTTATATTACATATCATTTCTGAAAGAACAGTAAGGGCTCTCATTTAGCATCATATATGTAAACCTAACATAACATTATGTGTGAATACAATGTCAAATATGTGAACCAAGTGGAAATATATATTTTTTTTTTCCACATTTATGCTTATAATTTGTATGCCTCCAGTGCAACTAATGAAAAAGATTCATACATAATTTAAAACAGATTCATATATCAGTCCTGATTGTTAAATGTCTAATATATTTATGATCTAAATACATTTTTGCTAGTTAATGCTAACCCTATGCCAACCCAAACACTAACTCTATACCAACCTTACCCAATGCTTAAACTAACTGTATGCATCCGCAAAACTTACCTTACACATTCTTTAATAATTTTTGCTATTTAACACAGTAGATGATGGTATATTGTAAAAATCTACTGTCTGTTTTTAGATTACACTTGTAAATCTGAATCAAGCCTGGTTCCCATCCAATTATACTGGGAAGCTGGCAAAAGCCCAGCATCGGTCATAATCATCAGTAGACAGGCTGGGAGACCCTGCCAGTCTCAGACCTTGGCAGGGACTCCCCTGAGCAGTTTGCACCCCATACAATCCGAGGCTGAACACAATTGAGCACATGAGCCAGTGTGGGGCCACTAAAAATGAGACTTACAGGAGCCCCAGGTTTACAGTGACACCTGGGTAAGTGGTGTGAGCATATACATAACCCTGCTCACACCACAATCTCTGCACAGGCATTTAAATTTAAACTGAAAATACATACACTTAGAATGGACTTTATCCACAGAGATCCCTATAAAACATAAAGCCTCACATAGGGCAATATAGTCTGTATGATATCCACACTGTATTAATATATTTGTAACATCCTACTCACATGTTAATGAGCCTGTAAATAAAACTGGCTCAGGTAAACAGGCATAGGTAGGTGTAACGGAGCTCCCCGTACTCCGACAGAGTACCCTCCGTTGATGGAAACTTCCTAGCTTGCGCCGAGGACCACAAGCACCACACCGGACACCACAACCACCACAGACTCCGCAACCACTGTAGCTTGACTGGAGTCTCGCCGTCTTCCTTCCACCCTGGATCAGCTTCTGTCCTCCAGGACCATGTGGGAAAGACCTCTTCCTTCCACCCTGTATGAACCTCCAGCATCCAAGACTGTGCGGGGAAGACCCCTCCTCCAAGGAGAGCGTGTCAGGAACAAGCTCTTAAAAGTGATTCAAGCTCAGGGGAGCATACAGAGCATACCAATCCCCAGTGTGATTATAACAGCTCCCTCCAATAACGAGACAAGGCTACATTTAGAGGTATCAAGAACTGTCTAAACCTTTATTTTACTTGGGACTAGCCCATATGGTCATTACATTAACAATGCTGTGAAAACTCAATAAAATTACAAACAGCCAAATCATAGCAGGCAACATACAGTGACTTATGATAACACAATGGCATATTTTTAAAGGGGTGGGGAAGACAATATTTAACAGAAAATATCTCACGTGCCTGCAGAATTAGCAATATGCAAATCTACCCAAATATGCAAATGAACCAGTTTTGCTATTCAGGTAGTGGATATTGCTGTTGCTACCAACAGAGGGCACTAGACAAGCTCCATAGCCAAATCCACCTAGTTGGTAGCAAACCTCAGCAGTACAGGAGAGCAGGCAATACATTTTACAGTACACACACACACACTATAAACAATTACATTACACACACCCTGCACCTATAATGGGTACAGGGTGACTAAAACATAAGAGAAATAAAGCAACCTACATAAATAGTCTGTCTGAAGGTAGAATAGGGGCATCAATACATCAAAGAGTCATAGTCACAGGGGAGGAGGCTGGCAAGCAGGCCTCTCCAGGACCAAGTGGCGAAGGGCACTTCGTCACAGTAGGATGAAAGGAATGTTGTGTTTTTTAAAGAAGTTTTTCCTGTGTACAGCTTGCTGTGTTCCTATATGTACGGATTTTTATCTTTGTTTGTAATAAATGTTTGAATTGTACCTATAACCCCTGTTTATCATTCCATTGTATATGTGAACACTGGGGGAGAACACAGGAGCTGAGGAACATTCCTTTCATCCTACCTATGCCTGTTTACCTGAGCCAGTTTTATTTACAGGCTCATTAACATGTGAGTAGGATGTTACAAATATATTAATACAGTGTGGATATCATACAGACTTTATTGCCCTATGTGAGGCTTTATGTTTTATAGGGATCTCTGTGGATAAAGTCCATTCTAAGTGTATGTATTTTCTGTGTTTATTGCACTTATAGTACACTGTGCACCTGTATTGTGTATTAGTAGATTGCTGAACCTTCTTTTGTTTTACCCTTGTCTATATTTGGTGCTCATACCACAATCTTTCAATAGGCATTCATATGCCTTTGGAGAATCCACAAATAAGGTCAGCTCTCATGTACTCACCTTGGCGGTCCGCCGGTCAGCTGTTCCTGTGATCCAGCGGACCATCGTTCCCCCATTGCCTACTGTCTCAGGCAGCCTCCTGGACGCCAGCCGATGTGCGCCTGCCTGTTTTTATGATGAGGTGCACACAAGCTGGTGTCATGATGTCATTAGAGCTCAAAACACTAGAGCTCAACATACACTCATGTTTTGGGGGCAGGGCTACGTCCCCAAGCATTTAAAACTTACTTTTTCCCAACGCACAGTGCCCAGTTGTGGTTCCTAGTGTTACTATTGTCCTAATAGCACATTCTTTTTTGTCCTTTTGGTATATATTGGTTTTGACGCGGCTTGCTCTCGACTGTATGATAACATTATACAAATATATTCAGAGCCAATACACCCCTTCTTTTTTGCCTTCTTTTGGATCAACCGCAAAGTAACAAATTTTTTTTTTTTCAGCTATGTAACTATATCCTTACACAAACACACACTCTGCAGTCCCTACACACACTACATCCTTACACAAATACACACTCTGCAGTCACTATACACATACTACATCCACTACACAAACACACACTCTGCATCTAATAAACACAAACTCTACATGCATTACACAGATGTACAATCTGCATCCACTATACACAGTGCATCCATGGCATGCACACCACATTCAATTTACACATTCCACATCCACTACACACACACCACAGTACGGACACCCTTCATCCTTGGGGATGGGTCCTGTGGGCGGACTCAGAGTCGGCTCTGTGGGCAGACTCGGGGGGGGCCCAGAGTAAGAGTGTCAGCGGCCCTGAATGGCAGTACGGTTTACTCTGCACTGCCCAAGGAAGCAGCTTTAGCAGCCATCTAGGGAGTGACCAGTGGAGTTATCACTAGGCTGCAATGTAAACACTGCATTTTCTCTGAAAATCTAGTATTTACAGCAAAAATCCTGAAGGGAATGATTCTACTCACGAGAACAAATACAATAAGCTGTGGTTGTACTGGTGAATATAGATATCTCTAAATATAAGAATAAATGAGCATATTAACAATATTAGAAAAAGGATTACAAAATCTTAAATCTGTATCATTCTCCTAACCAGGTCTGTTTCAAATTTATGGAAATTGAAAAAGTTTCAGTGCATTGAAGGGGAGGAGATATTGACAGAGAATTAGACAAGGTAGAAGCCAAATGGATATTTGAACTGAGCACTTAGGAACCAGATTATTCAATACAGATTTTGAATTGTATGCTTTTCTCAAATAATTGTTATATGTTTTTAAACATGTTAATACTTTTTTAAAATTAAATTACCAATAAAGAGGGAATTTCTTGATGACACCAGATTTTAAACTTTATTTGTAATTTTTTTCTTTTGTAATTTTTAATTTTCTTAGACTCTCTTTAGGTTCAGTTAATTTGGTATATAATTACATCACATATTTTCTACTACATATTTTCTAAATTATATTTTATTAATACCTAATTTTCTATGGTGGAAATCTGTCTGATAAGGTCAGATTTTTTCAATGCAAGAACAAAAATGCATAATAAAGCAGGATACAGCTATTTATCTGAAATGGAATTAGCAATATAAAATGAAATATTGTTATATAATGTGGAGAATGGCACTATACAGGTTGCACTCACAGAAATGTTAAATATAAAACTGTCTCAAGGTGCCTCTCCCAATATCACTGGGTGGCTGCTTCTTCCTTGCCACCCTATCAGGGAACCAAATTCAGGAACCCAGGCAGGTACCAAAAGGTGTATAAGTGTCAGAATGGTAGAACAATGAAAAACATTTTCAGGAAAAAGCAGAGAAGGTAGGTGGGGAGGGGTACAGAGGGAATGCTGTAGGGGGAATTTCCTCAAAGCCATGAAACAACTAGAAAAATAACAGAAAAAATACTGTGCGATCTCACATATAGGGATACCCTCTATTTAACTCTGAAACATAAAACGAAATGCACATATAGCACATTATGAATAAAATCCCTTTCACCACTAGAAATTATATCGTAAGAGGATACATGAAGACCAAAAATACATTTTATAATTAGAAATATATTAGTTGTTCAACAGAAAAAAATAAAATATCAAATAATAAAAATACAATTTCATAAAATATGTTGTAAAGTTAAACAATCCAGAATGTATAAAAAATATATAAAATATAGTATTATCACTTCACTGGCAAGCCCAGCACAGGCAAAACACGTTTAAAACAAAGTTGCTTGTATAGGATACTTTAATCACCTTGTCTTGTGGAAATTAGAAGGAATCCAAGAACAAAAATTTGCAACTTAAATAATCTCAGGAGCTGTTGGGATGCCACACAGAAGATATCAGTACTGACTTCAGTAAATGCCAGAGGTCATTTTGCCAGGGAAGTGATAGTCTTATAGTGATATTTTATGTTATACAGTGTGCAGGATAATGCACACTGTATAACAGCTCCTGCAACTCTATTGTCAACCATAGCTAACTGGATTAGATCGGAGAGTGAGTACTTTGCAAATAAGACTTCAAGCCCCGGCACTCAACCTGAAAATAAACCATTTACTTTAAACCTGTGTTTAACTACTCTTAAAAACATAACTCATGTGCCTGAATATTAAATATAACCCCACTCTAACCCTAAACTCATTTAAACTCAATTTGAACCCCTCTCAATCTGTACATCGTAACAGCAACCACCATCTATAACTGTTAACCCCCCTGTAACCGTAAACCCCTCTTTACCCTAACTACTTCTAACATTTACACAGCGTCTTTTGTTTACTATACTCACTGGTTCAAAAACATTAGAAGCAGAACAAATATATGCACATATATACATTTATACATATGCAGTTATAAAACATGATTTTATTTACATGTTTTTATGCCTGTATTGCCTAGTTAAGACATTCATTATACTTTATCTGCCTTATTTTGGAGTTGGGAGCGGTAAGCACCTTAGAATTCTGTGCCTGTAGGCATCTGACGTACAGACCTCAGTAAAGGGGGCTACTTTTGGGGTTGGTGTTAAATGTCCTATTTAAATATTTCAAGATAATGATATGTTAATATAATGATTGATTCTTAATTACTATATTTTGTAAAGCCTGAACATACACATTTTATCCACTCAAATTAATGACATTGTTGCAAATGTAGCTTACATTATCCTAGTCTTTAATTTTAAAGAGTGATTCTAACCACCATCTAGAATTCTGTGAAAATTTCTAAAAAGCTGACATCCATGTAGAGGCCAAACTATCAGATCCCAGCAGCAGACTGTGTCCCCTCCTATTATCGCTCCAACTGTCAGTATGATCAGTAAGTGATAATAGCTAGCTAGGATAGAGCTGGAATGTTTCACCGCATTAGTCAGTATGTTTGTATCATACTAAAGTCTCCCTTCAGCTGTGATATAAACAGTAATTAATGGATAGGTAGATTTGTAAAGCACTGTGAAGTTTAATGGAATGGTGTAACATTGTATGCCAGTGGTGGAGTCTGGCACCTCAAAAATGTCAGCTACCACTGACATTGAGCCAACTTGCAATTCTGAAAGGGACTTAGACCTGCAGCAATGGAAGCTGTAAGCCTGCATCAATCAGGCTACCAGAGCGAGAGTTCTGGGTTACCTGTGTTCGTTTTGGTAGAGGATTCATACAAAAAGGAATATGTAAAATAGCTCTATGGGTAATGAAGACCATTGCAAACGCTGTAAGTTAAAACCTCAATTTTGTAAATACTTATATAGACAAAAAAAAAAAGGAGAATTTGTGGAAGAAAAGTTAGTTATACACAAATAATGTTGAAAGTGACAACTATCTACTGGAGAAAACATTTTTGTCAAAATTGAAGATGATGTTTTACAGGAGATCAATATACCTTATTGTGAAAACAGTAATGCTAACAGACATCAGGAATTGTCTCTATGGGGTTATTCATATGTTATTAGGAAATCAGAAAAAGAGACAGATAACTGTTATTTAGCCATGCGTGTTTTAGTACATATAGATACTACTTTTAGATGTGCATCTGTGTAATAGCTTTAGAAAAAATAATAATCCAAAGATTATTATTATTACATTTAAATGCAAACATGTTCATTTAGACAAAAGAGACATACACAAAGGGTGATTATAATGTCAGTTAATTGTAATTTAATGTAACATTGAATTGATTTATTAGGATGGTTAAAGGCAAATAAGAACAGATACATTTGTCACGTAATATTAATGTGAAGATGGAAGTTACTATTTTGTCTATGACTTCTCCATTATATATTTAGAATTGTAGGGATAATTAATAGTTTATTATATTTACAATCCATGTCCCATTTGAGCCTAAAATGACACTGACAAGAGAAGCCAGGTATATGGATATGATGTTAGGGAAGAACTCTTTCTGAGTAGGAAATCCAGTCATATTAACCCGTTAAAGCCATTACGGCATTCTAAACTGTACTCAATTAAATGGGCTTAAAAGTGTTGTGGTGGCATAGAATGCTGTAACGGTTTTACAAGAACACTTTATGGTCAGGAACACAAACCTGTATACCTACCTGACCCTAGGGTGTTAAAACCACCATCTACACCCCCCCCCCACCTCCCCCTGCGCCTTGCCTACCTAAATATTGTAACATTTTAATTGTATTCAAGTCTGCAGCTGCTGCCTCTGTCCCTGATCTGCCTGCTTGGCTGACATCATCAGAAGAGATTATTTGAGCCAATCACAATCAAGGGCTTCATTAATTGCCCCAGGTGTGCATGAGCTGTAACACTTGAAATGCCTTACTTGGCTAGAGGTTTGTTGAGTGTCATGTTTGACTGCATGTTAGAAACATTGCCAAGTCAAAACAATGGTCCACAAATTTAACTATTCACAAACAAGGAACATGATACAACAAGATTGTGACGGCACTTAATGTTCCTAGAGACACCATTGGAAACATTGTTTGCAGGTTCAAAATTGAAGGAACAGTGGTTACACAACATGGACATGGCAGAAAATGGAAGGTATCAATGGCTGCACCCAGATTTCTGAGAAGACAGGTTGTGAAAAGCTCTCCAATAACTACAAATGAGCTGGAGCAAGACTGGAGATGTCATTATAAGTTATAAGTTGCATTTTCAGTCAATTTGGGGAAACCACTTGAAGCCTTCATTGTGTGAAGCTATTTCAATCACTTTTACATTGATTTGTTCATTGCAAACAGCTGTTTACAAGTTACAAGTCTGTAATTGTTGACAATAAAACTGATTTTCAATGGGGGTTGAATAATTTTAATTGCAACTGTATATGAATAAAATACATATAATAACAAAATAATTAAAAATAGTTTATATAAATATATATATATATATATATATATATATATATACTTAATTTTATTCTAACTGTATTTTGATAAAAATACATATAGTTTTAATTATCTAAGATTAAAGGTGTTTTGCAGAGATTATGTTATTTGCAAAAAATCATGCAAATTATTATTTTAGAAAAGTCACACCACAAAGCGACACCAACTAAACCTAAGCAGGTTGTTTAGCATGGATTAGAAAGGACCCAGATCAACCCATTGAGCCTATTATCAAGAAGTGGGAAATAAAGTAAAATCTTCAAATTAGTTGTGACAAATGGAGGAAGTCCTAGTGTATGGTCTACAATACTACACATTATCTCAATCTCTAGTGTAGTGCCATTGTAAACTTTTAAACAGATGGTAGTTGGTCCCAAGCAGATTGTTTAAGTTTGACCCGAATTGGAAGCACAATTGCCGGAGATGTGAAGTTCAGATAGGTTAATTTTTACATATTTGGTGGGAGTGCCATCCAATTCAGCTTTTCTGGAATAATCAGGACCAATATTTAGGTATTAACTACTAAAACTGTTGATTTTCACCCTATGTTATTTCTCTTGAAGTTCATTATCAGACAGAGTTTTGGTCATTTTAACCCTTTAGTCATTCACCTTCTGGTAGCTGCTAAAATGATGAAATCGAGATAATGGAAGTATATTCCGTCATGATTCCATGTTATTCCAGAAGTTGTGTCCGTAAGGGGTTAAAAATGGAAATTGGCATCTTTAACCCCTTAACCCTTTAATGACACATGACATGTGTGACATGTCATGATTCCCTTTTATTCCAGAAGTTTGGTCCTTAAGGGGTTAAGGACACAGCTTCAAAAGCTTGTCCTGCACTTGTTTGCGTTCAACTGCAATTTGCATTTTACTAATTTATTGCACCAGCACATATTATATACCGTTTTTTAAAGGACAAAAAGGGCTTTAATTTGATGTAACATATACATATATAAATGCTTATTTATTATAAAAAAAATAAAAAAATTGCAAATTCTATGTTTTTTTTTATTGTAGTTACAGGTCACAAAACACAAGGAGTAAAATAAAGTTTTAATGTGGAGCGATTTTAGAATTTGCTATGTTTGTCTTTTAAGCTTAATAGCCATAAAAGAAAACAAAATTGCCACACAAAAGTATATGTTTATATAAAGTAGACATCACAGGCTATTTACCTAATGTTATTTTGACACTTTTTACGTAGCCATTTCAATCTCTGCTAAATATTGGAGTAAAATTGTTTTGTGGTTTTTTTGACACACAAACTTATAACAAACATCATGTGAATTTTGTAAAGTTGGTGTGTGCTATTCCCGTACAAAACTTTATTTTGTGTTCAGCTACATCTGCTGAGTACAGCGATACCCCCATTGTATGTCTTTGGCACTATTTTGTGAACCTACAGTGCCATATAGATCTGTCCATTTCAGTATTCACAGTAGAATTTTGAGAGATGGATTTAATGAGCCTATGCTTCAATTTGGGTTATTATAGCAGTTTGACTGTTCAAAAAAACCCCACAAAGGCCTACCATTTGTAAAAGTAGACACTCCAGAGTATCTCATATGGTGCATATTGTGCCTTAACATGCCCGCCTTTTTATACCAATATATGTCAAAGTTTGTGGTAAAAAATTTTTTTTTGAATTTTCTACATACGGATTACATTTGTGCTGGGCTTTTTGTATATTTGATATGTGCCACTAAGATCAAAGCCCCAAATTTATGCTAAGCTAAGTCTTCTGAGTAAAATGATACCCTCAATGAATGTCTTTGGCACTATTTCGTGAAGCTACAGTGCCATATAGGAGACCTGTCCATTTCAGTATTTACAGTAGAGTTTTGAGAGACAAATTTGACTGGCCCATGTTTCAATTTGGGGCTTTATAGTAGTTTGACTGTTAAACAAAAACCACAAAGGCCTACCATTTGTAAAAGTAGACACCCCAGGGTATTACCCACAGCATATAGTTCCTGTCACCTGCGTCACTCTCTGAGGCAGTGTCGGTCGCCTCTGAGTCGGCTGCTAACAGGGCATAAGCCTCCTCTGCTTCCTAAGCATTATGTATTAAGGTAATAAACTTTAACTAAATAACTAAACTTTCATTTTTTTTTCTTTTCACCCCTAACTAGCTTTTCACTAAATTCCCCAATTCCCACTAAATTCCACCCACCCACCCCAATTAACTAAATCACATATTAATAAAATTAAATATTAAAATTTAACCCCTCAGGCTTACTAAAAAAAAAAAAGCAGTGATCAATCAGCAGGGAAAAGGTTTTTTGTTTTTTTTAAAGAACAGGGTAAAGGGGATTTGGAACCTCTTCAGACAATTTATTCACTTCAGTGGAAGGAAACGGATCCGATATCGTAGCAGCATTGTGACCACTGTGACTCGCTGTCACAGCGATCACGTGGGCTGGAACATCGCAATTTGGTGTTGCTGGTCCGCCCCTGACTCGAAGACACCAAGCAACAGCATCAAAAACCAGCGATCACTGGCACCACGGCGATCTGGGGTTAATTTTAGCGCATGACGGACCAGGGCCGTCATCCGACATTAAGTGCTTTCCCAGCATGATGGATCCGGTCCGTCATCCGTCATTAAAAGGTTAAAGGGCCCCAGAATGAGTTGCGTTTATGGCTAAGTCTACTAGAGCATATCTAAAGTGTATTTTAATTCCTGACTTTTTTTATGGTACATAACAAAACACCTCTTTCTTCTTGGGTAGAAGAAAAGGTCTGACAGAATGTTAGATCTAGAGTCCTAATCTCAACCCTAGACAACCCCATGAGGATCCATCTACTTGATTTCGGCTGATTGAAATGTATTTTTGGGCATTTTTCCGTGTCTTGTCTAGTATTTGTGGAACTTTGTTGTTTTACTAGTTTGTGTTTTACCATAGAGATTAGAATTACTTTAAGTGGTATTCATTTGTTTTCTTAAATATTGCTATGAAAATGTTGATCCATAGTTTCCGAATTACTCGGGAGTTTGCTGAACACAAATATGAGTGTTTCAAAACAGTAAAGTTTTTTATGAGGATAATACCGTCCGTGAAATGTCAGTTTATTTGGGAAGATTGCAAAAAACAAATATGAACGCTAACTTTGACCATGGTTTGAGACTAAGTGGCTAGTAAGAATGACAGGACATACTCCATTTTGAATACCCTGGGTTGTTTACTTTTGCAAATGGTATGCCATTTTTTCATTCCCTGGCCGCTTTACGGTCTCAAAGGCAACATAGGCCAAGCAAACCATTCTGGCAAATTTGTAAAAAGTGAAAAGGGGTAAGTTTCCAAAACCCCATAAAATCTGTACACGGGGGCACTGCTGTACTCATGAGACATCGCTGAACACAAATATGTGTATTTTATTGCAAAAAAAGCTAACAGTATTATAAAATTCACTGTTAAAATGTCATGCAGTACTTTGGAAAATAACAAACTGTCTTAATTTTATTCATAGTAAATTATTTTTCATATATGAATATTTGATGTGAAATGAAATCCCTGTTTCTCCTGAACAAAATGATATATAATAAGTGTGTTGCACTTAATATGAAAAGAGGTGATTCATGGTTGAACAGACATATAGCTGGTTTTACTTTGATCTGATGAGAAATTGTACAATTGCCTCCGTCCCTAAGGGGTTATCAGAAAATGGATTGGACATACTAATGAAAGTGATTGGACATATGTGAAGTGATCATTTGGACAATCCTACTTTAAATAAAAGAAAACATTGCTAAAGTTATTCTACTTTTGCAATATATTTATTGTGATGTAAAGGTTAGTGTCATAAAATCAGAAAACGATAAGGTGTTTAAATTAGTGAGCTATTTTCAAAGTTAAAATTTTTGCTTTAATATTCTTTAAACTGGAATGAAAATTGCCATTTAAATGTTTACCAGTGCAAAGTTTAACCTACGTTCCAAATGTGAGGAAACTTGATAAATATTAAAAGAGATAGGAAGCAGTATTTTTTAGAAGCTGAAAATGCACTAAATGAGCATGCTTTTATTTGAATCATTGTTTAGAGTAGGAATAAGAAAGTAATTGTAATATGCTAACAAGAATACGACATATTACACTACTTTTCTAAGTAACAAGTATAGATTGCCTACATAGTTTAAATCTTTGGGGTAGTAAGGAGTTAGAATATAACTTCTTCTTTAATACAAGTGTCCAATTTATAATAAGATAGTTCATAATTATAATTAGGATACATTTTAGTATTATGAAACTGTTGTTTAATTAGATATATACCTTGACATTATTTTCGCTATAGACACTAGTGATGCAGAGCAGGTAGATTTTTTTGATTAGATACCCACGTGATTTATTGTGTTCGCTCTCAGCTTGAAATGGACAGGTATTATTAGTCAAGCCTTAGGCAAATGCTCTCAATAGTTTGTTTACAGTCGCAGCACTGCTTTAGACCAATGCAACAGAGCCCTTTACACAGTGGGAGAATTTTAATGAAGGTATTTTTTTAAAGTATACCTAGTATACATTAAAATTGAAGAATGAATTACCAAGCTTTTACCGAATATCTAATTTGGGCCACTGTTAAAAACCTAATGGTCTAGATTTTGCATTCACAATTTATATATCACACATTACCATAATTAAATGTAATATATAACCAGAACGTACAACAGAGTGACATGCATTGCCAAGACAGCCAATAACTCATAGAATAAATCATTATTCCATAGATTCTCATATATAAGTGTCTTCCTACACTCAATCAATTTGATAGGAATTGTGTATGCATGTACAGAAATTGTTTTCTTTTGTTACGGGTTTGAGCAAAAACATATAGATATATAGAAATATAGATTTATATATTTTTTTCTTTTTCTTTTTATCTTCCACTAAAGTCCTCAGGAGTGTTTGATCTTAAATAACATGAACAGATGACAGCAAGTGCTACGAGCTCTTTTCTATTTATGAGTCTCTATGGACTATGATGGTTAAACTTATAAATTACTCTCCTCACATTTGTTGTGCAAGAGTTATCAAGAAGATCTATGATCTTATGACCTGATATATGCCTAATAGTAGCAACAGAAATTAGCTCTGTAAATTTAGATTAAAGAGATGTCTTGACAAAAAATCAGACATACTGGATTATTCACAAAACTAAGAATTCAAAGTGATTTAAAATTTAAGGTCAAAATATGGAAAATGATGTTCAAAATATGGAAAATGTGAAAAAAATGGAAATAATTCTCTAAGTCAGCTATTAGCTATTAGCTTTAAGGTTTCTCTGGCCTTAAATTTTAAATTCACTGTGAATTTACTTAGAATTCTTACTTTAATAAATAACCTTGATACAGGTTAATCAGAGATGCTAATAGGCCTAAACCAGGTCTCAAAAAATCCCAGGTGCCAGGCCATGGTGACTAGCAATTATGTCCTGGTTCCTGGGTGTTTGTCAGCCCATTCAGCACTGGCCACCTTAGACTCCCCCCAAAGTGGGCAGCTGTGAGCAGTGGAGGAGGGCAACTAGGGAGCTGTAATCTTCTTGTTCCTATTCCTCTGGTTCCACGCACATGGTACTGTGATGCCAGGAGCAGGTAAATGACATCACAGTGGTCCCAACATCACTAAACCGCACAAGGGAGCAGAGCAAGAATAGCTTAAAGATTGAAGGCATTAAAATAATACAAATAATAATAATTTGTAAGTGTGTGAGAGAATGTGTGTGTGTGTCTGTCAGTGAGTGTATGCGTGTCTGTCAGTATGAGTGTGTGATTGTCTGTTTGTCAGTGAGTGTGTGCAAGGCCGGACTGGCCCACCGTGATACCGGGAAATTTCCCGGTGGGCCGTCGGCACCTGGGGCCGGGCAGACACCTGGGTCTGCTGGCGGCCGCTGGGGGAGATGGCTTTTCTGTCTCTGCTCCCCAGCGCACAGCTTAATGAGACCGGGGCCAGAATATGACGTCATATTCCAGCCCCAGTCTCATTAAGCTGCGTGCGAGGGTGGGGGAGCAGAGACAGAACAGCCACCTCCCCCTGCGGCCGCCAGCAGACCTCCCCCAGCCAGCGGCCGCCAGCAGACCTCCCCCTGCGGCCACTAGCCCACCCAGCCGGTCACCCACAGGTAATATGTGTAATTCTGTCAGTGTGAGTGTATGTGTGTGTGTATGTGTCATGGTGTGTGTATGTGTCATGGTGTGTGTGTCTGTGTCATTGTGTGTCTATGTCATTGTGTGTGTGTATCTGTTATGGTGTGTGTCTGTGTCATGGTGTGTGTGTCTGTGTCATTGTGTGTGTGTATGTGTCATGGTGTGTGTTCTGTGTCATTGTGTGTGTGTCTGTGTCATGGTGTGTGTATGTGTCATGGTGTGTGTGTGTGTCTGTGTCATGGTGTGTGTCTGTGTCATGGTGTGTGTCTGTGTCATGGTGTGTGTGTCTGTGTCATGGTGTATCTGTGTGTCTTTGTGTATTTAAAATGTGTTTTTACTCACCTTTTTTTTTTCTCCCCACGCCGTGCTGGTCTCCCCTCGACTGGCTCTGCCTCTATGGCTGATATCATCAAGCTTGATGATCTGAGCCAATCCAATGCTCTGCCATAGGATTTGCTGCAAAGGCCCTGATAGTAGGTGCTGCACACTGTGCAATCACACTGTGCAGCACTGACACAGGAAGTTGTCATTAGGAAGCAATGTAAACACTGCATGTGAGTATGCTTAATGTATAATTAAACGTTTTACTCTAAAAGGACCAATATTATATATCAGAAAAAGCAATATATTATATATATTTATATATAAATATAATTACTCAACCATCTGGGGTGGCAAGACATTGCCTTACATATTACATACGGCAGTATATGGCGCAATGACTTATGGGGCTGGCATAGATTTTTTTTTCCAGGGCTGCTTTGTATCCCCAGTCCAGCCCTGAGCGTGTGTCTGTGTCTGTCAGTGTGTGTCTGCCAGTGATTGTGTTTATGTCTGTAAGTGAGTATGTGTGAGTATTAGTATTTTAATTGTAAAAATACATGGCATGTTAATGCGCACAAAAAAGCCAAATGAAAAAACTGATATATTGCATCTGGTGTGTCACATCAAAATATATTCATTATCTGCAGAAGTTAAATGCCCATGACATTTAGTTTGTCTTCTTTATGTGTAAATTTAAAGAAACACTATGGTGTAAGGATTCAAGCATGTATTCCTGACACTGTAGTGTTAAACTATTTACGTACAAGTGCCCCTCTGCGATCGCATGGGAAAAGATCCCCCCCCCCCCTCTTTTTTCTGATGCAGCGCCAGTTTCACTCTGACTGGCCCCACCTCAGTCTTGATGATCTCAGCCAATCCAATTCTTTCCCTTAGCAAAAGCATTGGGGGGAATCAATGCATCTCTATGAGGAATGATCAGTACTTAAGTGCAACACAGGGAGACGCTGAATGAAGGTGCTGCACAATGGAGTGACTGCCACTAGAGGTGTTACTAGGCAGCAATGTGAACACTGCCTTTTTCATTGAAAAGCCTGCAGGGATGGGCTATAGATCCCAGAATCACTACATTAAGCTGTAGAGCAGGCCTGTCCAACCTGCAGCCTCCCAGATGTTGCCAAACTACAACTCCCATGATTCTTTCAATTAAACAGATAGCCAGGAAATCATGGGAGTTGTAGTTCAGCAACATCTGGAGGGCCGCAGGTTGGACAGTTGTACTGTAGAGGTTCTGTTGACAATTGTATCCCTTTAAGATCTGTCTTTTTTGCTGTTCATAATTAAGCTTTGTTAGTTTAAAAAAAATAAAACTATCTCCTATTTTTTTTTTTTTTAGCTGGCACCTAGATGGAAAGCAAGTGTTTCAAGCCCTGGCCTAACCAGTCTGAACTTATCCAGCTAGACATGTTTGACATGTAACTGCCAACACCTGTTGTACATAATTTGGCTCTTCTGCTTAGAACTGAAAAAAAGAAATGCTATATCAGCAGTATTGCAATTGTAATATATTCATGTAAAGTATTTTTTGCAGTAGGTATAGACATGCTTAGTATGGAATACAACACATCAAATCAGAGAAGGGCACAGAGTGTATCCACTCTGAATGAAGGTTAAAGAAAAATCATTAGCTGTTGATCATATGACATCATTAAAACTGTAATTCATCTGAATTGCACCTTAAACTGCTTATATTTCTGAAAAATAAGAGTTTTGTCCTAAAATTCACATTTATAGATTGCTAAACATAAATATAGTTAGATATTTATATGTCATTTTTGCCTTGTGTTGGAGTCATTTGCCAGGTGAAAGTGTGTGTGTGTGTGTATATCTTGATAAAGACCTTAGAGGGTATAAATGCTGATGTATAAATTTGGATAATTTTTTAATACACTTGAAAAACCAAGAGAGTGCTCCTGTCTTTACTTTGTTTGTATTCTCTGCCGGGAAGCACCCGGGTATAGTTTCACTTTTATATATTTTTTGGGCTTATACACACACACACACACACACACACATATATATCTTACAGTATCCTGTTCCTAGAATTGCACTCTCCTGGACAGTGATATCAGATGTCCCTCCCTGATTTTGCTCACTCTCCCAACTTGGGCATTACAGCCCGAATGCTCCGATCACAACTGGGCCTACTACTGCCTTCACTTTCCACATCCTTTCTAGCTCCTCTTTCAGCTCTTAGTTTTTTTCTAACATCTCTTGTTCCTTTTTCCACACCCAGTACCAATACAGTCTTCCATTCCTTGTCTACCACCACAATTTCAGGTTGGTTGGCCAGTACTTGCTTGTCTGTCTGGATCTGGAAGTCCCACAGGATTTTAGCCCTGTCATTCTCAACTACCCTTTGTGGCATCTCCCATCTGGATCTAGGCAGGTCCAGCCCATATTATGTGTGTCCCAACAACTTGGTTTTGCCTCTCAGTGTATACTCTCCCTGCTAACATCATGCACTTGAATACTATGTACTGGATTGTCTTGGAGGCCTCTTTGCACAATCTGCACCTTAGTTTCTGTTTGGTGTGCTAGACCCCTGCTTCTATTGATTTGGTACTTATAGCCTGTTGTGCTGCTAGGATAAGTGCCCCAATGCGGTCTTTCCATCCCATGGAGAGGTTTGTCTAATCATTGAACCTCCACATTTTCTGCATCTTCTACCTGTTGTTGTCTTAGGCATTCCCTTGGATCTTCGAGAGCCATTTTCATGATGTACTTTAGGGTGCTCTGTGTTTCATCCAGGACTGTGGCCTTGACACTTATCAGGCCCAAACCTTATTCCTTCCGGCTGATGTACAATCTCTGAATGCTGGATTTCAGGTGGAATCCTCCATTCATAGTGAGTAGTTTCCAGATATCCAATATTGTGAAATGCTTTTCTTGACCAGGTTATTCCAGCTGGGCAACTAATTATTGGTAGGGCAAATGTGTTGATGGCATGGATCTTGTTCTTGCAATTGAGCTGGGACTTCAGGACCTGTCTTACTTTCTGAAGGTACTTGGATGTTACTATCCTTTGTGCCTCTTCCTCATGGTTTCCATGTGTTTGTGGTATCTGCAGGTACTTGTAGCTGTGTGTCAATGTGCTGCTCACTCTTGGCATACAGCTTAATGTCGTCCATGTGGAGGAGATGACTGATGGAAGCTTCACTCTTGAACCTGTATCCTATCCGCTCTTCATAATGATCTGGCAGAGTTGGTTAAGGCCTATGCAGAACAGCATCGGGGATAGTGTATCACCTTGGTATATGCCAAATTTTATGTTTTAGTATTACTTTACTGAGAGGGTAGTGGATGCATGGAATAGCCTTCCAGCTGAAGTGGTAGAGGTTAACACAGTAAAGGAGTTTAAGCATGCATGGGATAGGCATAAGGCAATCCTAACTATAAGATAAGGCCAGGGACTAATGAAAGTATTTAGAAAATTGGGCAGACTAGATGGGCCGAATGGTTCTTATCTGCCGTCACATTCTATGTTTCTATGTTCACTTGTGTAATTGTCCTGGAATTGGCTTCTAGGCACTTGCCTATCGAGTTCTAGATGAAGGCTCTTAGTCCCTGGTTCACCTTGTTTACAGTCAAGAATTCCTGTATCCATGTGAGTGGCAATGGGGCTTCTGGTAGTCAATCCAGACTGTGCACAGATTTGTCTGTCTGGTATTGGAATCATGTGTGACTGCTTGGTCTACTATGAGCTTGTGTTTTGAGCCTCTGGTGTTGTTTCCATTGCCCTTCTGAGTATTGCTCATATATCCATCTATCTTGGAGGTATGATGCCTGACAGGACATTCCATGTTGTGGGAAGGCAGGTAAATGATAGGTAGTTAGTGTGTTTCCCTTGTGAGGGTCCTTCATGACCAGTATTGTTCTGCCTTGTGTTAGCCTGTTAGGGTGGAAGCCTGTTTCAAGTAGTTGGTTTATTTGTGCTGGTAGCCATTCATGCAGCATTATTTTTTTTATATAAAACAATTGTGATTGTGTGTATCTGCTAAATCAATTATTAAAGGCAAGACAGAAGTAAATTTCTAAAGATAAATATCTTCTAACTAATAAGAGAAAGAATAGCATCCTATTGCCAAAATAATCAAGAAAAGTTCTAGCTAACAATAGATTTTGATATCACATCTCATGTCAAGTGATAGATACAAAGTAACCCAATCAGACTAAACTTAGTTAAATATATACCACTAGATGGCATTGTCTATTAAGAAATCCTGATGTAGAAGGTAGACAAACAATACTGAAGCTAAAACAGGACAGAGATATCTCGGTGAAACACGAAAATTGAGTAACAGACAATATCAGTTATAATGATAAGTAAATAGTGAGCAACACAACTATATACAATCTAATTACTTGGGATCTGGATTAAAATCTGTGCTTTTGCCTCCAAATTCTATACAAAATGTAGAATTCAGAAAATTCACAAAGCACCTGCTTTAAACTGAAAGTGATCAAATGCATCTATTAGGATGCACATTCGCAAATTATCATTCACATTGCTTTTATGCAAGCAAATGATCATTTTAAGTAGTATTTGCGCGCCGGCAGCGCTAGCAATGCGTTGATTAGGTAGCAGCCTGACAACACTTGCTAGATAGCCACCACGTTAAGTAGTTAAAAGTAAATGATTAAACAGTCTACATATCCCATGATAGATATGAAACATTTTTTTAAACTTTATTAACTACTGGAGACAGCATTCTAAGTGGTGCCTCCATTTAAGAGATACCATTTTCATCATTATAATGTGTATCAAGGCAATATAATTTATCCCCAAAACACCTCTTGTAATAAAACCCATTAAACATTGTAGTTCCATATGCAATCTGGGGTTAAATGGAGTAGGAATGCATCCCATTAGCAGAAGATGAGGGTAAGATAAATACTGCAGTATGAGGGGTCCTGCCACTGGTGACTCCTAGCATCCACTTGTTAGCAGATGTAGGGACACTAAAGAATAATGGAAAAGATTGGCCACTGGTCCTTTCTGCAGCCCTCACTATTTGTGAGGAGGGATAGGCAACCGGTTTCCTCCCTGCCCGACCCATTAGTGGCAAGTAGGGACACATTAAATAGACTGGGGGACCTGCCACTTGTCCCCCTCCCCAGCCAGTAAGCACCAGGTGACTGTTATAATAGCAACAGATATGGAGAACCTGTTAGTTGTTAATCAGCTCCCACCCATTGCATCGGGTGGGGGCATAAAGGTAATGGATCGGAAGAGGGGAGGGGGGTCCTAAACCTTAGGAGTTACACTTTTACTACAACTAGGAGTATTACCAGTTGCTTAACCGGTGAAAACACACAAAACATACCCACATGGATATATGGGCACTACTAGGGGACATCATTTTTTTTTTTTAAATTGCAGGTTAATAGAGACATTTGGGTATCATGGGGGAATGGTGGCAGGTCTGATCCTTTTGTTTTATACTCCCCCCGTGATGTCCACCGGTTGGAGCTGGGGTCCACTGGCAGGTCACACTCCGTCTATTAGCATTATTTCACACTCGGTAGGGAAAGGAGGAGAGACAAGTGGCTCCCATATGCTTCTTTTTTTTTTACTTTTTACATTGGCAGCTGGCCAGCAAGTGCTGGCCAGCCGCCATATACTTGATTCTCACACTGCTGAGGGATTTTTAACTGGCAGAATTATCAGCCAGCAGGCAAAGAGGATGGATTGGAATAAACTTACCTACTATAAACGGGTGAATTTATTTTGCAGACGTGCCTGGTTTCAAGTAAGATCTAGTATAAATATGTTGTTTATTATAGGATACAGGATTGGCATGCAAAAATGACTGGTTGTATAGAACTACATGATAAAGGCTCATTCATTTGGAGTAACCAATATTCAGATGCTAGTCATCTTACTTGCTTAGTGAAGATTTTCTTCACTTCAACGAAGACTAATGTCCATAATCAGTGCACACTCTTATTTATATACCAGCATCAATTTGAAATTAATAAAAAATTGGACACAAATGGACTCACTGATCAGATACTAAATACATGAAATCTATATAACAGTAACGCATTTAATTGTATGTCATAATATTATTTACAATTCACACTTGCAAGAGAAACATCACCCAGAAAATGCATAATGATTTTTTTTTATATGTAGACCAACAAATTTAGCCAAAACAGGAGAATTATCTATCAACCATATACATGACTGAATACAACGGAAAATGAAAAAAAATAATCTGAAGGAATATGAAAAAAATATATATTTCATATGAAGAAATATAGCTCAAATGAATATTGAGGAGTATAGGAACATTCTTAAATGCAAAAACACGTCCAGCACTCTTAAATATAGCTGTATATAACTATATCAGGGGTGGCCAAAAAGTAGATCCCCAGATGTTTTAAAACAAAAGCTTCCATGTTGCTTTGTCATTCTAAAGGCATGCATAGGGATTTGTAGTTCTCCATCATATTGGGATCTACCTTTTGGGCACCCCTGGACTACATAATATTTTCCGACATAAAGGGAAGAAAATTTTCCCGACGATGATTAGAAGTGAATACCTTATATACAGAGAATATCTGCCATCTTTCTCCAATCAAATCCCTATTCTTATGACAAATCACCAGCCCTGTAAGGCTCATACTTAGTATAGGGGAGAGGGAATGAAAATATAAATATATAAAATTGAATAGATAGAGGTGGAGGCAAGAATGTTCACTAAAATGTTTAATGCCACTACACCTAAAAAAGTGATGAATACAAAGTACTTTGGAACCACGGCAAGAACATTATAAAAAGTATATCTAGACTACAATTAAAAATCAAAAAAGACAATGTTAAAACAGAAAACAATAAAACTCCAAAATCTAAAATAAAAAATAAAATGTAAAAATCAAATATGGAAATCCAGTATATAATATAAATTAAAATAAGAAGGATAAAAACAGAAACATTAGACCACATATAAAGCTAAAAATGAATACTAAATAAGAAGGAAATAATAAAAATATTAATTGAAGGGAAAAAAATACAATATTAAAATTAAAAACAAAAAAAAGTGTTAAAACATTAAAAAAAATCTTTAAAAAGGAAAATTAATCTGTGGTGCTTTAGTAACATTGATACCGAAGGTGTATACAAAAGGGTGTTATGTCCCAAATCTACATTTAAACTGGCAGGATCCAAAGTGTTTCATTCAAAAATTCCTCTTACCTTATTTAATTTCCTATGTAAGCTTTTACTTTCCAATGAACTTTAACTTTGTGTATAGCCATAAACTTTAGACCTTCTGGATTCTGAGCATGATGCAAGCTAAAATGCTTAGACAAATTAACACTCCAAATTAACTTCTCTTTTAAAAGGTTTGGCCGTTTGGGTAATGTTGGCTGGTTTAAGCACTGGGCACTATTGATTTACTATTACCCTAGAGAGCGGTTTAAATTCTCCCTTTTACTAATGTGGAGGTCATATTGACCTCCATTGCTTATTTTCTTTTTTAACTATTTAATGTGGCAGCTGGCTAGCAAGCACTGGCCAGCCTCTACATGATTAACCCTTGCACCGCCAAGGCGTCCAGCTCAGCTGCATCATTTTTACAAAGCATTTCGGCTGAACCAAACTTACACATTACAGAACACCTGAGGTCATGAACAATATTTTCAATTTGGAAAATTGTGTTTGGTAAAACCAAACAATGATATTGTGCACATGTCTAGTAATTAACAATTGAGTTATAGTTGAAAAAGAAGGAGGAATGCAGAAGAAAACAAAAATAGTGTAGAGGTACTAAAAGGCACTACTAGAAGGGATGCTAGGAAGGGAATGAGGAGAGAATCAAAAAGTAGGAGGGTGCAGAGAGAAGATGGCAGAGTAGAATTGAAAAATACATTTAAATACACTTACACCCCATAAAATTATCATACTGCCCACACACGCTACACTCAAACCTCATTCACACAGTGTCACACCAAAGAAATACAATCCACATTCATACACTAATGCTACAAACATTATATAGGACACAGTCTCTACCACAGCATCTTCAAAAAGGATCACTGCATTTTTAAAAAGTAAATCCCCATGTCGATAAGGTTTGCCACCCCTGCTGTAGCATTTTGTCCTGTGTCATACAATCACACAGGCTTGTTGAACGTTGTTTGTAGCAATGGTTTGCATGTGTTATAGATTTCTATAATTTCTTCTTTTTTATATAATAAAAAAAGTATTTAAACTTTCTGCTTTTTCCTGACCCTTATTAATTTACATTTTTTTTTTTATTTCTTTGAACTGGCACTCCAAAGTTTAAAAAAACAAAACAATATTTAGTTTTTACTTTTGAAATCACCCATCAACCCATAAAAGACAAAAATAGGTTTAATCACCTTTTTGTCAAGCAGAAAGCCCTCTTTTTTGTTGCGGTTACTGCAAATGTGTCAATTAGTTACATTGATCACCCAATAGAATGCTTCATATAGGGAAGCATTAGACTAAGAGGTGTAACTAGGAACTACAGGTCCTAGTGCAAGATTTAAAGAAGGGCTCCCCTCATCACGCCTAATTAAGTAACATACCTGAGAGGAATGTGTGTGATGGCTGAGTGTGATAGTGTGGTGGAAGGCTGTGTGTGATTCAGTGTGGGGAAAGTCTAAATGTAATTGTGTTGGTTGGTTAAGTGTTATTGTGTGTATGTGTGTGGCTGTTTGAGTGTGATTGTGAGGAGTTGTGTAATTGTCTATTTGGATTTGGAGTCAGTGTAGTGTGATTGGTCCTGCTTTAGTACACTAACCCCCTGTGCTGACACTAACATGTGATACTAACACACACTACCACACTCATTGACAGACACATACTCACTGACACACACTCAGACATACAATCTCACTTATATTGACCCACACTCACTCACATATGAACACTCTCACTGATACTAACACACGTTGATTTGGTGTTTCAGACAACTATACTAGCATAAGTCAAATTAATTAATAAAAAAGCCAATTTCTTTTGAAATTATAACTTTTATGAATTGGGACAAGGTGCACATGCAGTTAAAGGGACACTATAGTCACCCAGACCACTTCAGCTCAATGAAGTGGTCTGGGTGCCAGGTCCCCCAGGTTTTAACCCTTCAGATGTAAACATAGCAGTTTCAGAGAAACTGCTATGTTTACATTGCAGGGTTTATCCAGCCTCTAGTGGCTGTCTTCCTGACAGCCGCTAGAGGCGCATCTGCGATGCTGGATGCGAAATTCGCATCCAGTGTGCAGAACATCCATAGGAAAGCATTGAAAAATGCTTTCCTATGGACTGTTTGAATGCACGTGCGGTTCTTGACGCGCATGCGCATTCCGCTCTACTTGGGAGCTGACGTCGGTGGGGAAGAAAAGGTCACCAGCGTCGAGGGAGCCCAGTGCTGGATAAAGGTAAGTAGCTGAAGGGGTTTTAACCCATTCAGCACCGAGGGAGGGGGACCCTGAGGGTGGGGGGGTCCTAAGGATGCTTTAGTGTCAGGAAAACGAGATTGTTTTCCTGACACTATAGTGATCCTTTAATATCTAAAGCACTACAGCAAATGATATACATTAGGCGACTGGAGTGTCCAATTAAAAATCCACTTATACTTATTACCTAATGGCTGCTGTGAAGTGTACTTTTCTAATATTTGTTTAAAGATATTTCATTTATCCTTCATATTTAACTGTGATACAAGTTTCTGCCAGTCAATGAGTTGTAAAACACCCCTATAGTACAGAAATTAAACCTTTTGAACATGTTTCTCAATTTAATAGTGTGTCAAATTAATGACACAACTTATATTAACACATATATTTAACACAGACATTTGTCTATGTATGTAGCATACAATATCTGCAAGAATTAGTAAGATTTGTCGTTTTAAAACTTGACATATCCAAGTTAATTGGTTAGCTGGCATATCATGTAAATTGGTTGCAATATAAGATATGCCAGTGTAACAAGCAACCCACTGGGAAATAAAGAGCTGCAAATAGCAACAGCTAAAACAAAACAAAACAAAACAAAAAAGAAGGTTTTAAGAATAGATATGCTAAGGCTTCACAAGAGTTGATCGTCTCTTTTCAGGCATTTTTCTCAAATAAAATATATATAATAAAAAATAAGAATAAAAAGTGAGGTCCCTCGTAGTACAAAATATACTTAGAAGTCCAGTGAATGACAAGTTCTCAATCTCAAATCCATGTGGGTAGGAAAGTCATATAATACAATATTTCATATGGTCCAGAAGATTCCCATTGGATCCTTTAATGGATCATTTCTTTAAAGCTGCCACAAGTCTCAGACCTCCATTTAAATCTCTTTTCACTTCCCTGGTGTTTAGCTCTAGTTTTGTAAACTGTGGTTAATACTAATTTTGAACCATTGGAGGAATTTCAGTCTTTATTCTCACAATCAAAACTGAGTTTTGATATTAATTTCAGCATGTAAGAATTCAGAATTTACAGCTTTCTCGGCTATTTCCTGGCTAATCGTGGCAGCATTTAACTAACAGGTAAGCTCCTCCCACCTGCCTATAGGACAGGAAAAACAATTAAATAATTAGATGTAAAAGACAAGTGTATTGGCGTTTTCTCTAATTTTTTATTATTGATGCAATGCACAAAAGGTATATATACATATGGTGTTTTCTCACAGCACCTGTGTTACAAAAAAGTCAAAAACATTGTGTATCTGTGAGCTTGTGTTTACCCATGCACAATTAATGTATATACACCAACAAAGTGCAATAAAACAGCAATAGTGATATACTTACATGAAAAATCTAAATGGTGTGGATCCTTGGGATGATACCTATAAAGCAGACATGTAGTACATAGAGAACTGTGTTAGGAAACGCCCCAGGCTCTGTATATAGCGCCTCAGGTGCCTATTGCAGGCTAAAGGATTCCTTTTCCTGACATAGAGATCCACAGGGGAATGTGTAAAAGATCTTCTTTAATATAGCCAAAAAGTTCAGTAAAAATATAATAAAAACACTATATAAAATCAAAAGTAGTACAAGCAGTGATAGAGAGTCTATACACAGCACAATCTTACAGTATTGCTTTTCAGCCAATCCTCAAAATCTCATTTCTCAAGTCATCTGTCCTGTTCCAATATGAGAACGATTCCAGGTATTCTATTCCCCACTGTTCCTAGTAAGAAAACCAGGAGGGAATGGAGACCCATTTTGGATCTTCATCACTTGAACCATGTTCTTCAAGTATGAATTTTGTATGGAATCTCTGAGATCCATCGTTCCAGTGTTTCACCCAGGGTACTGGATGATTTTGGTGGGTTTAACAGATGCTTAGTTCCATATCCTGGTTGCTGGTCTTCATCAAAGGTTCCTCAGGTTCTGCATAAGAGACCATCATTAGCAATTTCAAGCTTTTCCCTTCAGGATAAGAATGGCACCTTTTCAAAGATCCTAGTCACTCTCATTGCCTTGTTGAGGAAACAGTGGCTGTTTTTCCTTACCTGAATGACATCCTGGTAGTAGCACCAGAATTCAACATGTTACTGCAACAAAGGTTACTGGTCCTCCACACTCTCTATCATTTCAGATGGCTTCCGAATCTGAAGAGTCAATTGCAGCCTACCAGGGAAATCATTTTTCTAGGGGCCAATTTTAACACCTGTTCTGCTGTAGACTCTGGCAAAAGAACGAAAGCCCAATCTTGGCAAGCTGGAATGCTTGCTGAGGTTTCTCAAAATAACTTCAACTCCAGCAAGGGATTTCATTAAGCTTTTGGGTACCCTATCCTCAACCATATGACTGTTCAGGTAGGCCCAATGGAATCTCTGTCCCCTACAGAAGTATTTTCTGAAAAACTTGACTCCAGCTCTCAGGAATGGGATAAACTTATGTACATCCCTAGGTATTTGAACATAGCTACAGTGGTGGCTATAATGGAGTTACCTCTCCAGGGGATTCCCTCTGAAGGAGATAGACTGGTTGATCATAACCACAGATGCCAACTAGTCCAGTTTGGGTAATCATTTTGGGAAACTGTTTGTACAAGCATTATGAACCCCTTTATGTTCATCATTTACCTTCAAACATCCGAGAATTGAAAGTGGCTTTTCTGGCCATGCTTCACTTCAAGCCCCTACTTCATAGCAAATGGATGAAAATGAGATTGGACAACAAGACTACAGCAACTTATATAAACCACCAGGGAGGTACCAAGAGCCTTTCATTGAAGAAGGAGATATTCCCTTTAATGTTTTTGACACAACAGAATTTAGAAGGCTTATGTGCAATTTTTCTCCTGGGAAGGAGAACACAGTGGCAGACTTTCTAAGCCGTCACCTGGGGTAAGTGATGGAATGGCAACTGTCCAAGACTGTCTTCACATAGATGGTCCAGTGGTGGAGTATTCCCCAGGTGGACCTCATGGCTACAGCAGGAAATACCTAGGTTCCAAATTTCATATCAAGAAGGTTTCATCGAAAAGCAATAGCTCTGGACGCTCTGTCAGTGGACTGGAATTTCAAGATAGCCTACATCTTCCCACGTATCCCTCTGATTCATGCTGTTGTCAGGTCGATATCAAAGGAGAGGTGCACAGTGATTTCCACTATCCCATTCTGGCCTTGTCAGCCTTGTTTCCCTCTTTTACAGAGCCTTGGGAACTTCCATTATCAGAGAATATGCTGTCACAGGGTCCAATTCAACATCTACAAGCTCAGGTTACAGGCTTGGCTCTTGAAAGGTGATTTCACATGGCATTCCTGAACAGATCTGTGGTTGCTGTAACTCTCGTGCAGAAATAGTCGGCCTGCATTTCGGTTCTGTACCTCTCTTTTGGGTGGACTGATATACAAATGACCTAGGTTCTCTTGTAATGGCACAAGATGAGCTAATACCAGCTTGAGATCTGAGCAGGGATACACCAAAGGGTAAGCTACTTGAGCTGTTTTCCATTCTCACTATTTTCTTGCATACTGTTTTTTTTAGCTTTGTATTTTATTCTAGTCCAGCAAATGATCCCCAGTTTCTTTATATATAAAATAAACCATTAGATTATTACTGCTATTTTCAATTCGTACCCGTTCTTTTTCTGATAAATGGCCAGTGGTGGAGCAAGTCTGCCTATAAGAAATTTATGATGGCTGTGTGTGGAGCCATGTTTGGCAGAAGTATTTTAGAATCTATTTTGTTATCTAAATAAATTGATTTAGCCTGTTGTGCAATTAATTATTTTGTACCCATTATTTATTTATTTTCTGCTTGTGTGTATTACCCCTAGTCAATGCTGCCATGGAAAGTTGGACAAACACATAATGTAATCGTTTACTTCCTGTAATTTTCTTTTCCTGGTCATAGTGGCATTTGTTGCCATTTGTTGTTTTTTCTTTGTGTTTAGTTGTATTGTTTTGAGACTAGTCACTTGACTGGGGGCCTTATGATGGGAGTCCACTTTATAAATTAGTTTGTTTTTTCCTCTTCTGTTGGATAAAAGGAGAGGAACTAGCTATAGTCAACAGTCAATGCTGCCATGGAAAAATAGCCAGGAAAAGAAAATTACGGTAAGCAAATGGATACATTTTTTGTTTTACAAGAGAATACCATTTACTCTCATATGACAGATGCTTCTGGATTTAACAACGGCTATTCAAAGCAGCTGGTCTCTTGCAATCACTTAGTTTAATTTCACCTGATTTTTACATTTATAATTTTCACCTTTATTTTCAAACTTCTAAAGTTTTCTTTGTAATGCATCTTGAGCGAAGGCACTCTATAGGAAATGAATAAATGTATTATAAATAAACCAAAAATAAAATATTTTTTTTTCATAAACAAAGAATACTCCTATAATTATTTTGGTGGTAATTTGTGCTGACAAATGTATGGATTGTCAGATATTTAGAAATATATATTTTCTTATCTTTAATGCTCCTGCCTTAGCCTCGCTGCTAGCCACACAGATGTTCTGTGTGTTATGAAAATGAGCCAGTATACATTGCTATATGTCTTGGAATGTATTTAAGCTCAAAGCAAATTTCAATGATTGCCAGGTCATGCATGCCTGGATCATTGGCATTATTGCAGCCATTGTTAATTCCGCAGCTGCTTCATTATCACAAATATATGATTTCAATTGCTAGAAATGTAAGAAATAAATCTGTCCTAATGTGCATTGCAGAGACCGTTTAAAGACCATTTCTAAAATGCATTTCCATTTCGTGTAGTCTGTCCTTTGAAAAATAGGTTGATGCGTGTATGAGAGAAACAGAAGCCATTCTGGGAAATGTATTGAATCACTGGTTTTGCACCTGGCATCCTATGTAACCTACATACAGAATGAACAAAATGCTTCAGTATTTCTCCAGGCTCAACCCATTTTGTACTTCACATTATTATGCACCGATGCATTATTAGTCTTTTCTGTGTTGTCTTAATATCCCAGGACAGATGGAGAGCTAGCAGTGTTGAACAATTTGTAGATTAATTGCTTCAAATGCTAAGATTCTTAAAACAAATTAACCTAGTTTATTGCTGTAAATATCTTTTTTTTTTCTCAATCGTTGAAACACATCTGTACATATTTTGGAACTGTTACCCACGACTAAAAAAAATTATAAAACGTACAAAAAGAAAACAGTACCCAAATAATTACATTTTAACAATAAAATGTTTTCAGACAAAATATTTGAATGGTTTTGTTTTGGGTGCATTTAAATGTTTAGGCTAACAATTTAAATGTTTAGGCTAGTTTTATTTACATGTCAGAAAGGGATATTACTCACAGTAAGATTTCCAGGCAAAGAGTTTATGTATGTGTGGTAAAAATAATTATACAAGAATAGTTTTTTTCTGTTAATGAGCGCTAGGATGTGCATGTACCAATTAAGCCAATGGCATTCAATTTAACTGCAAATTGAACCAACTTGGCATCTGGCTAACCTCATAATAAACATACATTTGTCAGATGTGAGCCATCAAATGTATCATTTTCATACTCCGTATAAACCCAGCAAAATTGTTATACCTTTCTTGTGTTGCATATTATACAAAGAGCACATGGCTATAGAATGGTATAAAGTAGTAGGAGAGAGAAGAAATAAGAGATTGACATAATAAGAGTCTACAGGAGGAGGATAAAAGTATTAAATTAAACTATAGAATATTTTGTATGTTACACACACACCAGCCAAACACTGTATTTATATCTTATACACAGCAGTTGACTTGCAGAATAAGATATTGTGAATTGTGAAAAGGAGGGGGGGGTGGAATGAGGTGAAAGGCAGGAAATAGTAGCGAGAGAAGAGGGAGGTACTCAAAGACTATAGGGAGTCAGGAAAGACTGTGGAATTAGAACTAACCAGACATGGACAGTTGTAAAAGACTTCAAGGCAGGATTTACATGATAGGCACCTGTAGGCACAAAATGCTAAGGCGCCCTCTGCTGCCTTACCCCAAGTAAGGCAGATAAAGTATAATTAATTTTTTAAACAGGCATTACAGGCCTAAAGACATCTAAAAAACATTCATATTTGACAAATGCATATGTATAAATGTATTTCTGCTCCACTTGCAATGTATTGTGCTTGAATCTGTGACTACAGTGAGTGTATTCAGCTTTGTAAATGCATGCAGGGTTAAAAATTATGTTAAAAGTGGGGTCTAAGGATAGAGAATGGTTAATGTTAGAGTTAGATTACGTAGGGTGTTTAGTGTATTAAGAGGATTTAAAACTTGAGTGGCTAAAATTGTGGTACTCTGCCTAATATGAAATCTGTCTCTGCGTGTGTGCGCAGGGCTTAGAGGAAGACACACAGAAAGGTCTGAAGACAGTGTCAATCAGCTTTATCCATGAGCGGAATGTGGAACTGGGAGAACCTCCCTTAAAAGTCACCATTTGTGGACACCTGGCCCCTGTGGTTCAGTATTGGAACATATCCCACAACAGTGTCCTGCAATGCATGCAACAGCATATCGGCTGTCTACTCTTCCTGAAGTCAAAGAATCTACATCAACCGCCAATTGAAATTATTGCTGTATATGTTCACAGAAAAGAGGATCACCACATAAGCAGACAGATGTTGTGGGAACTAAGGGCACTACACAATAGAACTATGTGTTGACAAATAGGTGACAACTAGCACAACAGGACCTTCTAAACAGCACAATGTGAAGCATAGCTGGAAGAACTACACCTTCATGGTAGACATACACCTCATCCAGGAACTCTCTGGCTTCCTCTGGGCCATCGCTGATATGGCTGTTATGTCACTCTGTAGATTTTGTTTAAGCTTCATTTCACCTCTTCACATCCAGATAATTACTCCTTTTGAGACCACTGACACAAGAAGTGCTGCTTTTTTAAAAGAAACACTTTTTCTAAGGAGCAATTTATTTTTATTTTTTATTTCAGCATCAGTTTTTGCAAAGAATTTTTTTTGTATGTTTTTGTTTTTTCATAATGAAAGAGATGTATGTCCTTTATGAAGATGTAATTTAATATTTATGTTTATACAGTGTATAGAACAATTTAGAAAGTTTTGAGTTTTCTTATAATAATTTTACACATCAGGTGCAGCCTATGTTACTGTAACAAAAAAACTCAAAATATAATTCACAAAAATATCAAATATCAGGCTTTGTCTAAACTAATTTGTGGTTGTTAATGCTAACCCTATACCAACACAGACCTGGCGGTATTCTCCCACGAGTTCTTAAGGAGCTGAAAATAAGTGAACCTCTGTTTTTAATCTTTCAGGATTCTTTTATTTCAAGAACTGTACCAGAGGTTTGGATAAATTTAGATATGGTTCTTACATTGAAAAATGGTTCAAATATTTGCCTGGAAATTAGAGACCTGTGAGCTTAACTCCTGTGCCTGGGGAAGCATTTGAAGGGTTGTTAAGGGATAATATTTAGAATTTAATTGGGAAGAACATTGTTATTGGCAATCAGTATGATTTTATGAAACATAGGTCACGTCCAACTAACTTAATTGCATTCTATGAAGAAGTAAGTAGAAGTATCGATCAGGGTGTTATAATGGATGTGATCTATTTTGCCGAGGTGTTTGATACAGTTAGGTATTGACAATTGATACACAATAGGCTAGTGTTCAAACTAAAATAAATTTGTCTAGAAGAGAATTCTTGTTCCTGGGTAGAACATTGGCTTAAAGGTACAATACAGACAGTTTCCATTTATAGTAAATGTTCAAGCTGGACTGAATTGGTAAATGGTGTCACTCAGGGCTCTGTTCTGGGGCTGCTTTTATTTAACATATTTATAAATGATCTTGAAATAGGCATTGAAAGTCATGTTTCAGTGTTTGCAGATGACACAAAATTATGTAACGTAATAAAAGGTGAGCAGGTTATTTTTTCTCTGCAGAGGGATTTAGATAGATTGTAGGACTGGGCTCTCAAATGTATAAATATAATGTAGTTAAATTAAAAGTTAGGAAGGATTTGGGAATTCTGATGATTCAGGTTTTAGCACATTTGCAGACAGTGATGACAGATAATGATTACTCTTAGGCAATTAACTGACCCTGCAGGGAGCCCAGGGAGCTAACAGGAGCTCCTTGCAGGAACTTCCATCTCCTCAGTGGGAGGAAACTGATGCCCAATGGACCCACCTATGTTGTCAAACTATTCTAACTCTTCTATTGCTAACATTAGAGACAGCTATTTTAGTGATATTTTCAGTATTGGAAACAAGCCCATAGCCAGCATTATAAATACACATTTAAAAATATGCTAACAGTATATTTTATTAATTTTACTTATTAAGTTGCTGGCTCAGAGATTATACCCTTTTATGGTGCAGTTAGTCCTGACCAGGCCATCTTTGTTTAAGGCAAACAACAGGATATGCTGGGACCTATTGTATTGCCACTTAAAGATTTCAGGAAAACCTTTGATAGGGTAGATGTGTTCATCATATTGTGCCACCTGGTCGTCCTAGATAAAGGTTCTATATTCAAATACTCAACCTTTACTCACAGATAATGTATGCAATTTGACTTGACATGGTTGTCCACTATCCCTCTTGATTTTTATTTCAGTAATTGAGTTTATGTTTCATATTCCTTGGATAGAGGGGGTCTCTGTGGAACCCATCCCAGAGAATTTGCTGTAAACCTTTTCTTATTCTTTTTTTTTTTTATATTTTTTTTATTAATTTTTTGGTCATATCTATACATCATATAACAAAACAATTACAATACAAACATAAATTAGAGGTAGAACTATTAAAGCAGAGAAAAGGGGAGATCAGAAACTAGAGTTTAAAATATAATATTTATCACAGTGAATAAAGATAAATAGGGTAAATAGTCAGGTTGTGAGTATTCTTTTATTCTTATTAACCATTGAGTCCATATATGATATATTTTTTTTAGTTTAAAAGGTTAATACTAACTCCTTTTTTCATTTGAATTTGGTTCATTAGTTGGGTATAAGCTTTCTGCCATACCGGACTACTAGTGGATTTCCAATTTTGTGCTATTATCAGTTTTATTGCTAATAACATATGGATAAGAAACATTTTGTCTTTTAGAGGCACAGTTAGCCAATTGAGATGTAAGAAGACTTCTGTTGGAGACCAGTTTTTTATTTTATTTTATTTTTACCTTAGATATTCTAGTGAACTTGTGGAAAGATTTATTTCAAATATCTTTAAGCATATATGTTATTTATTTCAAATATCTTCCCACCATATATGTAAATAAGAACCTTTTTCTCTATTACATCTCCAACATATATCAGATTCAGATGGATTTTGTGGGAACCCAATACCATCTTTTAATGATTTTATAATGCATCTTGAAACATTTAAGCAACCCTTAACCCCTTAAGGACACATGACGGAAATTTTCAGTCATGACTCCCTTTTATTCCAGAAGTTGTGTCCTTAAGGGGTTAAAGACCGAGCCAAATGTACACGTTTTGATCAAAATAAAAAGTAAACATAACTTGGAATTTAAAGGACCACTCTAGGCACCCAGACCACTTCAGCTTAATGAAGTGGTCTGGGTGCCAGGTCCTTCTAAGGTTAACCCATTTTTTAATAAACATAGCAGTTTCAGAGAAACTGCTATGTTTATGAATGGGTTAAGCCTTCCCCCTAATCCTCTAGTGGCTGTCTCATTGACAGCCACTAGAGGCGCTTGCGTGCTTCTCACTGTGATTTTCACGGTGAGAGCACGCAAGCGTCCATAGGAAAGCATTGTAAATGCTTTCCTATGCGACGGGCTGAATGCGCGCGCAGCTCTTGCCGCGCGTGCGCATTCAGCCCAGGAGGAGGAACGGAGGAGGAGAGAAGGAGGAGAGCTCCCCGCCCAGCGCTGGAAAAAGGTAAGTTTTTAACCCTTTCCCCCTTCCAGAGCCGGGCGGGAGGGGGACCCTGAGGGTGGGGCACCCTCAGGGCACTATAGTGCCAGGAAAACGAGTATGTTTTCCTGGCACTATAGTGGTCCTTTAACTATATGTCTGTTCAACCGTAATTCATCTTTTTCATATTAAGTGCACCCAAATTTATTATATATAATTTTATTCAGGAGAAATAGGGCTTTCATTTAACATCAAATATTTAGCTATAAAACATAATTTAATATGAATAAAATATAAAATAATGTGAGAAATTAAGAAATGTTATGTTTTTAGTTCAGCATGACATTTTAACTGTGAATGTAATAATATTTGTATTCAGCGATCTCTCACATGTAAAAAAGTACCCCCTATGTACAGGTTATGTGGTATTTTGTGAAGTTACAGGGTCAAATATAACATGTTACATTTTTGGTTATGTTGCCTTTGAGACTAAATGGTAGCCCGGGAATGAGATTTACCCCCATGATTGTATACCATTTGCAATAGTAGACAACCCAAGGTATTGCAAATGTCCAGTCTTTTTTAGTAGCCACTTACTCACAAAACTGGCCAAAGTTAGCATTAATGTTTGTTTGTGTGTGAAAAATGCAAAAAACTAATTTGAACGCCAATTTTGGAATGCCATCATGGGGGTAATTCTCATTCCTGGGCTACCATACAGTCTCAAAGGCAAAGTAACCAATCTGGCTAATTTCAATGTGAAAAAAACTGAAACACAAGCCTTTTATTTGACTCTGTAACTTTTGAAAACACCATAAAACATGTACATGAGGGGTACTGTTATACTCAGGAGACTTCGCTGAACACAAATATTAGTGTTTCAAACCAGTAAAACGATTATATTATCAGTGTAAGTGCCGTTTGTGTGTGAAATATGCAAAAAAACGTCACTTTCACTGATGATATTGTTGTAATACATTTCGCTGAACACAAATATTAGTGTTTCAAAACAGTAAAGTCTCCTGAGTAAAAGAGTAAAGAGTACCCCTCCATGTACAGGCCCTGTGGTGTCTTGGAAAGTTACAGGGTTAAATATAGTGCTAGCAAATTAAATTCTCTGGACTTTCTGCCTGGGTTATCAGGCAGGTCTCGCAAATTGTAATTAATAACATGACTTAATTATGTGTGTATATATATATATATATATATATATAATTTTTTTTCAAATATTTTTTATTTTTATATATATATATATATATAGTGATATATACATATATATTTATGTATACAGATATATATATTATTTTGTTCTAAGTGTATTTTGATATCAATATATATATATATATATATATTTATATATATATATCAAAATACAGTTAGAACGAAATTACACATATATATATATATTTAATTGAATTATTTAGTTTTTATTAGTTTTTATTTTTCATTTTTATTTTTTTTGTAAATATGTTTTTTATTTATTTGCAATTTTTCATAGTATACAGTAAGATTCGCGGGTCTTTACGTTTATTCAACTATCGTGTATCAATAACATAAACAACAAGCAGTTCAAGTGAGAGTCATATAATTTGTAGGCATATCGTCTCGCAGGCCCATTTAGTAATGGGACTCTCAGGTCCATTTCCGATTCCAAGAGTGTATATGTGGATAACTTCCCCTTACTTAAGGGTTCATACAATTTTACTCCTTTATAAGATTGAATCCTTCCATTGAGCGCTGTGTTCCTCACTTTGCGAATGTTCGAATAGTGGAGGTGGGAAGGCACAGTATTTCTAAAAGCATATTTATACGAGACCGTAGGTCAGAGGTTCCCTCCGTTTGATATATTTGAATGTTTAGTTCTAGGTCGATGTGTATCATGGTGGGTTTAATTTCTAAAGTAATGGCAAGGACCTCGCGATCACATGGCCCAGGAGGGACTCGCTTGGATGCCAGGTAAGTGCCCTCCATCGCAATTGCCGGCGGGGGATAGCCAGCGAATAGGTAAGTCCCCTGGGCGGTGGGGACCTACTATGCCACCCATCGGCGTTTAGAGCCGGGTCCCCAAGGAAGGCATAGCACGTCAGCTGTCCTTAAGGGGTTAGTATATTCTTCACTCTAAGGTAATTGAAAATTTGGGAATTGGGGAGATTAGTTCCGGAAATGATTTTAGAGATGCATCATTTATCAAATGTGATATAGTAGTAATATTTCTTTGTTTCCAAAGAGTCAAATTCAAGTCTTCTGCAGTTTCCTCAAGAATTCCTATTTTGTTTGATGGTATTCATTTTGAGATTATTTGCAAATGTTTTTTAATGTTTATCCATGATTGTGTTAGTTGACTTAAAACTGTACTTTGTTGTTTTAAATTAGTAAATAATTGTTTTTCTTTAAAATTCCATACAATTAAGGATAAATCCTCATATCCTGTCATAAATCTTTCGATATCTTGCCATGCTTCAAATTCTGGGGAATAAGACTGTAAACGGTATAGTGGGTCAATACATTAGCTTGATAGAGATTTTTAATATTTGTGAATCCTAAACCACCTTTATTCTTACTCATAGATAATATTATTTGACTAATTCTGGGAGGTTTTTTTTCTATATAAAATTTGATATACTAGACTGTAACATTAGAAGTCTGGTATTAGAAATTGAAAAGCTGATCATTTGAAACATATATACCCATTTAGGAATAATATAACTATTTATTAGATTAATACAGCCCCACCACAATGTACTTCCATTAAACTATTTAAGTTTTTAGTGATTTTGATTTCCAAATATATAAAACTGTGTTTTACTCAACTAAAATGATATAGACTTTTAAGTAGTTGTTTTGTTTGTTTTTTTATCATTATCTATTTTTATAGGAAGGATCACAGATTTTTCAATATTAATTTTAAAATTGGAAACTTTACTGAATTGTTGAAATTCTTCCATTAAATTTGGTAATGATTTTTCTGGATTTGTTATTGTTAAAGGATCACTATAGGGTCAGGAACACAAACATGTATTCCTAACCGTATAGTGTTAAAACCACCATATAGCCCCCCTGGGCCCCTCATGCATCCATAAATATAGTAAAAATCTTACTGTATTCAAGCCAGAAGCTGTAACTCTTCATGCTGTTTGCCTAGAAGCTGTAACTCTTCATGCTGTTGGCCAATCAGCATCTCCTCATAGAGATGAATTGAATCAATGTATCTCTATGAGGAAAGTTCAGTGTCTGCATGCAGAGGGAGGAGATACTGAATGTTTGGATGAATTTTAGGCAGCCATGAACCAGGAAGGATCTCTAACAGCCATCTGAGGAGTGGCCAGTGAAGTTATCACTAGGCTGCAATGTAAACACTGCATTTTCTCTGAAAAGACAGTGCTTACAGCAAAAAGCCTGAAGGTAGATTCAATAAGCTGTAGTTGTTCTGGTGACTATAGTGTCCCTTTAAAAGGACGTTGTCTGCATATAGGCTAATTTTAAGTTGTTTTTGTTTAATAGAAATACCATTTGTATTTTGATTACTTCTTATTCTCATTGCTAAAGGTTCTGTTGACAAGGTGTATAAAAGAGGCGGAAGTGGGCAACCTTGCCTAGTGCCATTTTTTATTGGGAACCATTCACACAGAATACCATGACCAACTGTTACTTTTCTAGTGTTGTGGAAATAAGGTCTACACATATTTCCTAGTTAGTGAAAAATGTCTATTTAATCATTTCACGATATATATATATATAGCTAAGCACACACGTTATAATTAAGATGGCTGCTAGAAGCTTCTAGCTCCTTTCCCCCCCCTTCCCTTTCCCCTTCCTAACATCGACTAACTACCTCGTGCACCAAGATGGCGCCGGGAAACCGTGGGAGACCCTCATGGCCCCGGTGACATCACCTACAGTAGGCAGAGCATTGAAGCAACCACTTAACACCTAACCAATTATTGATGTATTATTCCATGTTATCTCTGACAATGCTTATGATGTAATTTTGCTTTAAAAGGGACTTGCCGTCCCCTCTGAATAAACTTTCCTCAAGTTATTCAACAACCTGGAACCTGTGTCTGGTGTGAATTACTTCAGGGAGCGTGCACGCATTGTTTCATTGATTTGGCCAGGGGCAGATACACAAAGAAATAATCAATACTTTAATTGATTTTTCCATTTCAATAGCTACTCCTTTTTGGTTGTTTTCCTTATTAGAAGCATATGTTATTATAATGGGAAAGTGTTTACTTTTGAAAAAAATCCTATCTTCAATTCAGTGTGCTTCCTGTTTGAAGGCAAGATCCACATATTGTTTCTTTAAAAATCTATGGACAGTTGATCTCTTGTGTTGAGAATTTAAACCCTGTACGTTCACTGATATTATTTTAACCATTTTTTTGTTTAATTTTTCTTCTCCCTTTCTCGGCAGTTAGTGCTAATCATCTGTTTAATTTCTACATTAATTAACATACACAAAAAACAAAACAAAAGTACAAACATATGTACATTTAAACATATTAAAACCCTCTGTTTAGAGAAGGGAAATATCTATATTTGCTCTCCAAAAGAAGAAAATTTCATCACTTTTCTTGAGCAAAAGAACCTCAGCCTTTAAATTAAGGAATAAGGGAGAGTGTGGAGCCATTGTATATAGTAAAGGGAGGTAAGATAAGGAATAAAATATCAATTCCTTTCAGATAAGGGATAAAAGAAGAGAAACAAACTTATTTGAGAGAAGAGAGAAAGAGAGAGAGAGAAAAAAAAACTTATATGGTATGTGAATTGTGGAGAATTAAGTTGTGTGAATATAATTAAGATGAAGGTGTAAATCTGTGATAATATGTATATGTAGAGCAAGCATGTCAAACTAGAGGCCCGGCGAGCCGCTAGTACATGCTTGGTGTTAAAGCAGAGTAGGCACCTGCTTTCTTCACATTGCAGGTGCCTACTCTGCTAAAATTTACCCGGCTGAGACTCAGAGAGGTCGCTGGAGGAGCTCAGTCTAACTGCTCCTCACTGCTCCCTTGCACGCGCCGTCTGTAATGATGCTTGATGCATCACTAAACTGCGCGTGAGGGAGCAGAGAGGAGCAGGAAGGAGATCTCTAGATCGAAGATCCCCACTGGACCCCAGGGAATGATGTGAGTGTGTGCAAGAATATATAAATGTGTGTGTCTGCCAGTGAGTGAGTGTGTATCTGCCAGTGAGTGAGTGTGTATCTGCCAATGAGTGTCTGTCAGTGAGTATGTGTGTGTCAGTGAGTATGTGTGTGTGTCTGTCGGTGTGTCTGTGTGTGTGCGTCTTTCACTGTGTGTGTGTGTCAGTGAGTGTATGTGTCTGTCAGTGTGTGTCAGTGAGTGTGTGTATGTTGGTCAGTGTTGCGATGGCCGTGGCTGGACAGTGGAGTACCTGGAGGTGTATGGAGGCACGCAACGCCACGTCACATTCCCATTTGATGTCGACGTGCTCCACCTTCACAGGGTTTCATGAAGTATCAGGAGGATCTGCTTTGGCACAGGGTGCGGACGGTGCCATTTGGGGTACACCAGAGGCCGGACTCCAGAGTCGCATACTGGCAGCGGCAATGTGAGTGGAGTCTGCTTGTTGGCTAGAGAGAATTTAGTAGAGGGGGCTGCTGGGATTTAGTATAGAGGGGGGGACTAGGATTTAGTATAGAGGGGGGGACTGGGATTTAGTATATGGGGGGGGACTGGGATTTAATAGAAGGGGGAATGGGATTTAGTAGAGGGGGTGCTGTGGTTTAGTAAAGGGGATGCTGATTTTTTTTTATACTGTACTTGAAAATTGAAGTTGTTTTTTATATTTGTGGCCCAGATAAACTTACATTTTTTTTATTTGGCCCGTGCTAGACTTTGAGTTTGACATGCTTGATGTAGAGTAATGTTGAAAATTGTAGTGAAAGTGTAATGCATCAGGTAGTGTAGAAAGAAGGAAGAAAAAAAAACTTAAATAGTATGTGAATTATGGAGAATTAAGTTATGTGAGTATAATTAAGATGAAGGTGTAATGGTGGTGTAAACCTGTGATAATATGTATATGTAGAGTAATGTCGAAAATTGTAGTGAAAGTGTAATGTATCAGGTAGTGTAGAAAGAAAAACAAACTTAAATAGTATGTGAATTGTACAAAATTGAGTTGCGTGATGAAAATTGAGGTAAAGTTGTAATCCTAGTAGAAATTTGTGATATTGTGTGTGTATATAGTGTAATGTATCAGGAGGAATATAGGGGAAAAAAGAAATAAATGTTTCTCGGTCTTTCTCTCCCCGTCTCTCTCCCCCCCTCCCCCCCTCCTCGTTATTTTACCATATAAAAATATTTTTCTGGCATTACTCTATTTGTTTGCCTAGTTTCCTCTCCATTATTTTTTTTTTTCTTAAACTATTTTTGTTGTATTTGCCTGTGTTATACAAATGTCTGTATTCAACATATGAAAAGTGGAGAGGAAAAAAAAAAGAAGCAATAACACTTATAAATAACTATTTCTTATTTCTTATTTTTAAATATTAATTTTCCTTCTTCTTCTTCTCTTTCTTAATTATTGTGTTTCTTCGTATCTTATCATTTTTTAGGAAGTTCAAATTCCTATAATCTTATTTTTATTTATCCACTCCTTTAGCTTGTCAGCCTCTTCAAACTCTTGTGTGGAGGGAGTCTTTCCAAAAAAGTATCCATTTATTAGGATATCCCCATCTGCATTTGAGATTTTTGCGAACTAATAAAGATGTCTTATATTCTCTTCTCCAAATTCTTGTCCCAGTTGATAGGTCTTGATATAGTTGGATTTCTTTATAAGTTTCCTCTGGATGATTATAGTTTTTGAATAATTTTAGAATGTTTTCTTTGAAGGTAAAAGAATGGAATTGAACTATTACATCTCTAGGAATATTAGAATCAAGATATTTTTGCTTATTTAGACAATGGAATCTTTCTAAAATAATATCATTATCTTGAATTGTTGCTCCAAATGAATTAAACATGTTTATTAAGTATTTTTTTTTATAGGAGATGTGTTTATAGCAACTGGTGATATGCTTTTTAAAAAATTCTTTATTTTTTGTTGTGCATGAATAACTTACTTGTCTGCTGGGGTGCAGTAGTGGATACCTCGGGTAGTTGGTAAGTCCCGCTCCCGGAGGCCGAGATGATGAGCCCTCACATGTGGGATCTGGGTTCCCTCCATTTGGGGGTATTAGGGTATCTGGACGTGGTGGTTCTGTTTATCAAGTAATTTTTGAGATTGTCCTGGGTAATGGATTCTGGAATGTTTCTTATTTTCAAATGTCCTCTTCTGGATCTGTCTTCCAAATCATTTATTCTGGTTTCTAGTTTCTTTGTTTTAATAGTTATATCTTTCATATCTTCTTTTACAGATTCTCGTTCAGTATTGAGTTTTTCTATTGTAGATTCATTTATATTGATTTTTTTTCTTTTATTATCTGAATCTCTTGCTGTAGTTTATTTTAGCTCTTTTCAATTTCTAGTTTTATCAATTGTAATTGATCATGTAGACATTTTTGGAGGAAGTGATATGATTTTAGTGATATGATTTTCACCTTTGGTATGTGATAACATATTTACATTTTCTTCTATTGAGGAATGGATATCTTCATTCAATGCTTTATTTAGTTGCTCTTTAGATGGCTGTGGGGAAAAAAATCCAGACATCCTTTATTTTTTATGTTTTAGTAGTAGTGTTTTTGTTGTTGCCATAGTCTTGGTTAATGTTGCAGAGCAAAAAAAAAAAAAAAGATTTGTGTAGTTAAACAAGTTGAGTAGGTAAGTACTGTTTCTTGGTTATTTTTTTTCTTTTCCCGTTCTGTTCTCTTTTGAGTGGTATCTTCGGGGAATGCAAGGAAATGATGAGACTTTAATTGAGGTGTGGTTTGTTTCTTTTTCTTTTTTTTACTTGATTGAGCAGAATTCTGTTTACATGAGATTATTCATTAGATTTTAAGTTTTTACGTTAATCATAGCTGTAGTAACCTTGATTGGTTTGAGAAGAAAAGGAGGTTATTTACTATTTCTAAAACTTTTGGCTTTTTTATATAGCAGTCACCACCTTTAAAGGACCACTCTAGGCACCCAGACCACTTCAGCCAGGTCCTTCTAGGGTTAACCCATTGTTTTATAAACATAGCAGTTTCAGAGAAACTGCTATGTTTATCAATGGGTTAAGCCTTCCCCCAAAGCCTCTAGTGGCTGTCTCATTGACAGCCACTAGAGGCGCTTGCGTGCTTCTCACTGGGAAAATCACAGTGAGAGCACGCAAGCGTCCATAGGAAAGCACTGTAATGCGTGCGCATTCAGCCGACGGGGAGGAACGGAGGAGGAGAGCAGGAGGAGAGCTCCCCGCCCAGCGCTGGAAAAAGGTAAGTTTTTACCTCTTTCCCCTTTCCGGAGCCAGGCGGGAGGGGGACCCTGAGGGTGGGGGCACCCTCAGGGCACTATAGTGCCAGGAAAATGAGTATGTTTTCCTGGCACTATAGTGGCCATTTAAGACCAGCTTTATATGGGACTATGCTTTTTTTTTTGTTTTGTTTACGTTGCTTTTTTCCTTCTTTTTCTCTCTGGTTAATCTCCTTAACTCCTTAATTTCTTCTGCTTTATTATCTTCTGTTTTATGTTGAAACTCTCTTTACTTCCTGCTTTGAGAGCTTGTTTTCATTGGGAGTTCCCTTTTTTTTTTTTTTTTACTTATTAACCCCTTAAGGACGGAGCCAAATGTACACATTGTGAACAAAACAAAATGTAAACAAAACCTGGCATTTGCGCTACATGTCTGTCCAACCGTAATACACCTCTTTCATTGTAAATGCACCCACCCTTATTATATATCATTTTATTCAGGGGAAACAGGGCTTTCATTTAATATAAAATATTTAGCTATGAAACATAATTTAATATGAAAAAAATGGGAGAAAATACGTTTTTCTTGGATTTTTTTAGTTCTACATGACATTTTAACGGTCAATGTCATAATACTGTTTGCTTTTATTGCAATAAAATACACATATTTATATTCAGTAAAGTCTCACGTGTAAGACAGTACCCCCTATGTACAGGTTTTATGGCGTTTTGGGAAGTTACAGGGTCAAATATAGCACGCTACATTTGAAATTGAAATTTGCCAGATTGGTTATGTTGCCTTTGAGACTGTATAGTAGCCTGGGAATTAAATTTACACCCATAATGGCATACCATTTGCAATAGTAGACAACCCAAGGTATTGCAAATGGGGTATGTCCAGTCTTTTTTAGTAGCCATTTGGTCACAAACACTGGCCAAAGTTAGCGTTAGTATCTGTTTGTGTGAAAAATGCAAAAATGCCAATTTTGGCCAGTGTTTGTGACTAAGTGGCTACTAAAAAAGACTGGACATACCCTGTTTGCAATACCTTGGGTTGTCTACTATTGCAAATGGTATGCCATCATAGGGGTAATTTTCATTCTTGGGCTACCATAGGGTCTCGAAGGCAACATAACCAATCTGGCGAATTTTAATGTGAAAAAACTGAAATGCAAGCCTTATATTTGACGCTGTAACTTTTGAAAACACCATAAAACCTGTACATGAGGGGTACTGTTGTACTCGGGAGACTTCGCTGAACACAAATATTTGTGTTTCAAAACAGTAAAAAGTATCACAGCAATAATATTGTCCGTGTAATGCTGTTTGTGCGTGAAAAATGCAAAAAACGTCACTTTTACTGGCGATATCATCGTTGTAATACATTTTACTGTTTTGAAACACTAATATTTGTGTTCAGAGAAGTCTCCCGAGTAGAACAGTACCCCCCATGTACAGGTTTTATGGTGTCTCGGAAAGTTATAGGGTTAAATATAGTGCTAGCAAATTAAATTCCCTTTACTTTCGGCATGGGTTGTCAGGCAGGTCCCGCTAATTGTAATTAATTAAGATACCTAATTATGTAAAAATATTACATAAATATATATGTAGAATTAATATATGTATATATATACGTATGTGTATATATATGTATATATCTATATAATTTTTTTAAATATTTTTATTTATATATAGGTATATATATAGTGATATATACGTATATATTTATGTATATAGATATATATATTATTTCGTTCTACGTGTATTTTGATATATATATATATATATTAATTTCACAAAACAGTTAGAACGAAATAACACACATCTATATATTTTTTAATTATTTATTTTTAATTATTTTTTTAATTTTATTTTTTAACGTATTTACATTTTTATTTTTTTTATATTATATATAAATATATATATAACAATAATTATATATATATTTAATCAGTATCAGTCTACGTGTAATTTGATATTAATATATATATATAATTATATATATATTAATAGTAAAATACACCTAGACGGTGTATGTGTGTGTATGTATATGTGTATATATATACTTAGATCATATATATATATAATATATATATATATGATCTAAGTATATATAATTATTTTTTTTTACACCATTAACTTATTTTTATTTTATTTTCAGCCAGCAGTTGGACCACCTGTCATTACAGGCAGCCCCCCTGCCGGCAATAGAGAAGCCAGCTATCCCCGGCCATGTGATTGTGGGGTCCTCGCTAGGACCCCACTCTCACATGGCCGGGGGGCTTCGACGAGGACGGACGTGCCGCGAGGGGCTCCCTGGGAGTCCCCCCAACCGCGATCGCCGGCGTGGGACCGCCGGCGACCGGGTAAGTTAACAAAAACCGGAGGGCGTACAATTACGCCCGGCGGCGTTTAGAGCCGCCTATTAGAGGGCGTAATTGTACGTCCTCCGGTTTTAAGGGGTTAATTATAGATTTAGTTCCATATTATTTTTAAGTAAATAGAGAAAAGAATAACTGCCCTACATGATTCAGATGGTTTTCAGATGGTTTTTCAGTTCTAAGCATTGCGTTGTTTGATATGGCTATAACGTGGTTGCTTCGACCTTAGATGCCACCACCTTTGGGTCAACACACCGAAAGGCGGTATATTAAATGGAAAACGGTCATGTAGATTAGGGCTTGACGAATCCCAGGCACCAGGTCGCCATGGCAACTAGAAATGTTGTACTGGTGCCTGGGATTTTGTCCTGGAAGCCCTTTAGGGAAAGCCCGCCACCCACACGGAGCAGCATGGGAGCCGACAGGCCACTGCACGGGGCAGCGAGGGAGCAGTAATCCTCCTGTAGTTCCTCTCTGCTCCCTCGTGCTTTTTAGTGATGCATGGGGTCAAAATATGGCATCACTCTGGCCCAGGCATCACTACAGGGAGCAGAGAGGAACAGCAGGTACATAAGTGAGTAGCCCCACTGAACCACAGGGAAAGATCCACTCAGCTCTCCCAAAAGTAGGGAAGCTGGGTGGATATAAATGAAAATAAAAATGTTAATTTGTGAGTTTATGTAAAAATGCATGTCTGTCAGTGTGTGTGTCATTGTGAATATGTGTGTTTGTGTGTCTGTCTCTGTGTGTGTGTCTGTTTAGGAACCTTCCCCCCTCTGATCACACAGGAAAGGTGTTTTTACTAACCCTTTATCCCACGCCATGACAGTTTTGACGCGACTGGTCCCGCCTCCATGGCTGAGATCATCGATCTTTATGACCTCAGCTAAGTCAATGCTTTCCCATAGGAAAGCTTTAGGAAAATATTGCACATGTGAAGCAAAAGGCTGTGCTGCGCCAGTCCGCATCTCCTCATAGAGATACATTGAATAAATGCACTCTATGGAGCAATGCAGAGTGCTGAGATGCTGCGCATAGGTTCAGCGTCTAGGAATTGCCACTATCTAAAAAATTTGTGTTTTCATTGAAAAGCCTGCAGTGACATGCTACAAACACCAGAACAACTACATTAAGTGCAGTGGTTCCCGTAGCGACCCAGTAAGAATGGCATTTTTCTCATTAAAAATAAAACTGTTAGTTTAAAAAAAGACTGGCTCCTAACTTTTTTAGCTGGCTCCTAAATTCCAAACAAACTTGTCAAGCCCTGGTGTAGATCCTCCGATAAGGATAAGGATGTTGTTAAGCTTGACGACCAGTGGAGTATAGAATCTCACTGTGTTTGCAGCTAAGTATACCACTGCGTACTTCCTTTGATGCCTACTCCTCAAACCGCTGGCATGGTTCCATCAGCTCCTCCTCTTGCCGTGCATACGATCCAGTGTTCACGTCATCTCCCCTCGACTACTCTCCCCTCTTATTCTTCTTAATATCCCCATACAAGTATTTCCACATATAGAAGCATAAGATCCTAATCTATAACTTACTTTCAAACTTCAACATACATTTTAAATAAGTGAAATTCTAAATTTAACAATGGAAAAGCAGGAAAAATTACAATTACAAATTACTTTTTTATATACATGGGCACTGAAATGTTATTTAGTCGTTAATATTTCTTCATCCTTTAACGATATCCTTTTTCAACCATTAATGCAGGACCGTAAAAATATCAGAATGTAGTTTTTTGGATGGATTAGTACTTCATATTAGTGAATTAATGTTTTTGTTTTTTTTTACTTTTTTTTTTTCTGCAAACATTTCTTATAAAGTTAACTAAATCTTTATTCTTGTTTTTTTATGCTTAGCATGCATATCCTTTATCTGAACCCTTAGTGAGTCTACTTTCCCTTATATGGGCTCTTAAAAATTTATATCTATTTTTCACTAGGTCTAAAGAGACTGGAGGTTTTTTAACAAAAAGTATCTATCACATCTTTATCAACTATTATTTAGAAGCCAAAGCTTAATTTCCTTGCCCTTAAACCAACACTAATAAATATATGTAGCATGTCCATTAGTGTTTATGCTTGGTTTAAGAGCAAGAAAATTAAGCATTGACTTCTAAGTAATCTTTACCACAGTTAGCTTGGCCACACTGCTCTGGCAAGACAGCACACATCTCAAAAGTCACGACATATGTCTTCTCTCCTTTTCATTGCTTCCACTCAACACAACCCTCTCTTTATCCAGCAGAGACATCAGTCATGAAATTACAGCATTTGGGAGATAGCTCAGTCATGTAGGGGTTAAAAAATAATTGCTATCCTATTCACTATAGCATTAAAGCATACATATAACAGCAATAACACAGCATCTCAAAATGTATGGTCCTCATGTCCTAGAGAGAGCATGTGGCTGCTGATTTGACATCATTTAAAATGAATGAATTACTGCTGTAAGATATATTAGAAGAACATAAGGGAATAGTAATGTCTTACGTTAGCATTTCACACATTGGAGAAGCATTAATACATTGTAGAATGATTTCACATTAACCAAGAAATGCATAGACTCAAACATGGGACTAAGTGCTAGATATCTGTATACGCTTTGCTTGCATTTCCAAGCACTGGGATAAAACGTCTATATATATATGCACACTTGAATTAGTTCAATTCATCTTCATTAAGGTAAAAATTGACCATTTGAACTTACAATACATTTAAAGCTGTTACGTGACCTCATGTTACATTAGTAAGCAGTGTGCATAGCAACTGCTATTTTTTCTCGCATTTCAGAAAATAAAATGGTACATATGCCTGGCATAATAGATTTTATCCTGAAGGTAATAATTTGTCAGCATTTCTAAGCTGACCCTACAAATATACCCTTTCATAAACATGCATATTAAAGGACCACTACAGTCACCTTTACCACTTCATCACAATGAAGTGGTCTAGGGCAGTGGTCCTGTCATTTTAATCGAGCAAGGTTAAATAAAACCCCTCAAGTGACTGTATTCTTACCACTGCATGCACCTTCTGCTTAAACTCCCTCCCGCAGTCATGGTACTGCAGTCATGACACATACTGTGCACAGGATTTCTTCTCACGAGAAGGCACAGACACTGGCTCATGGGTTCAGTTTCTCAATCTGAGAGGTCTGTTCAGATATGCCTTTACACAGGGGTGTACCTAGAGCATTTGGCACCCGGGGCGGATCCTGTGCTTGGCACCCCCC